>CM077162.1:36417270-37017270 GCA_039583875.1 Platanthera guangdongensis | reverse complement strand
CTGGATGAGCTTCACACATCATGCTTATTCCGTACTTCGATTCCGGATTCTAAATGAAAAGACAACGAGGATACAAATGATCTACCCATCGGGATAACTACTTCCACGTTTTCGTGGAGCGTCTACCCTCACATGCCAAAACAAAGGACTTCACATGTCCGAAGAAGAGGATCGTTACCCTTGATGTTCGTTTCGGTGCCATCAACAAAGATCTAGTCGGATGAAAATGACCACAACGGTCTTGCCCCCACTGATCCAAACTTGGCTTGTGAATCGGAGCTCCGAAGCTCCAATAATGGCGGGATCTCCTTCTTATTTCTCTTCTTTCACTCTCCCTTCTCTCTAGCCCTTAGAAAGAGAATGCCTTGGGATCAAATGAAGAAGAAATGTCATGTGCCGGCCTTATACCATATAGGATGACACCCCACCATGGGATCTCAATCAAAAACCGCAAACGGTCGCAATTTGCTCTAGATTTAGGTTTACGAGTGTTACTGCCGCTCCATAGCAAGTTATCGCCACGCATTAGCTCAAGCGTTAGCTTGTCCTGCAAGTAACCGTTCAAAACTTCCAATCACACATTGACGCGTGACCACGTCACAATTGCTCTGCTGTCGCTACAGGATAACTTACTATCGCTGGGAGATAGCTAGTACGTGTCGTAACTGGTGTAGAAACGACAAAAGCAGAGCTACCACCAGAGCTAGCCCTACCGCTGGGCAGAAGCTCACCGAGAGCTTTGCCAAATAAATCAGCCTTACTACCGCCGCGCTATAACAACCTACCGCCGCGCGATAGACGATGTGTCGTGTCAACAGTCCACTCTGACGTTCTTGACACCTGACGCATGGTATCGTTACCGTCACGCGGTACCTACCTGAGAGATCTGCCAAATAATTTGGCCATGATATCACCAGCGGTAACCCTACCGCCAGGCAGTACCTCACAGAAATAATTTCCTGCTTCAGGAAACTTGGGGCGTTACAAAGCTCCCCCACTTTAAGAATTTCGTCTCGAAATTACGCCGTATAGGAAATTATAGAAGTAACAATATCAAAATGTGTACCTTAAATAAATAACTCGGGAACGCAGCCATCATGGTTTGATCCCTCTCCCATGATAGTTCCTCTCGGCCACAGTTGTCCTAATGGATCTTGACCATCCTGATAGACGTATTCTGAAGCTTCTTGGCTTCCAAGTCTCCGATACAAATGAGCTTGACCTTCGTTGTTAACCCACTATCAATCAGCACCTGATCCAGAACAACCACCTGCGTAGGCTCCAACACTGCCTTCTGCAATACCGATATGTGGAATATGTCATGCAGACCACTCAGTTTTGTTGAAAGCCTCAACCAATAGGTAGCTTCACCAATGCACTCCAATATCTCAAACGACCCAAGGTATCTCAGACTTAGTTTTTTCAAGCGTCGAATCCTTGATACATCATTGAATGGTTTGATCTTCAAATATACCCAGTAGCCCACGACGAACTCGACATTTCTATGCTTGGCATTATAATACTTGGCCTGCCTATCCTGAGCATCAACAACCACTCCTGGATTGTACTAATAATCAAAGTCGCATCTTCGACTTCCTTCCGCTTAAATAGTTTTGATTCGCCTGTCTCCAACAACGACAAGGGAGTATGATACTTCCTAACATAAAGGGTCCCGAAGGGTGTATTTTAAATACTTGCCTGGTAGCTACTATTGTAGGTAAACTCAATCATAAAAAAGTGATCCTCCCACCTTTTCCCGAAATCTAGGGCGCACATGCGAAGCATATCCTCTATCGTACTATTTACCCTCTCGGTCTGACCATCCATCTGTGGATGAAAGGTCGTACTAAACTTTAGTTTGGTGGCCAACAGTTGATGTACAAGTGTTCAATCATTAGACGTGAAGCGCCCATCTCGGTCACTAATGATGCTACGGGACACATAATGCAATCGTACAATATTATCCACGTACAACTTTGGCAGCTTTTCCACTGAATCGTCCTTCTTATTCGGAATGAAGTGTGATACCTTTATTAAATGATCAACGGCCACCCAGATGGCGTTGTTCCCTTTCTGCAATCTCGGGAAACCATGCACGAAATCCATAGATATGTCGTTGACCTTCCATTCCGGTATAGGCATAGACTTCAAAAATCACCGGCCTTCTAACATTCGGCCTTTACTAAGGAACATGTCTAACACTTCGCCACATATAATGCCACATCTTTCTTCAACCTTGGCCGCCAGAATATTTTTTTTTATATCTTTAAATATTTTTGTGCTGCCCGGGTGAATTGAGTACTTGGTAAAATGTGCCTCGTACATCAACTCTTCCCCTAACTTGCCCACCTTTGGGATGCACAATCGTCTGTTCCTCCATAATAGGCCATCATTAACGGTAAACTGGGCACTTGACCGATCCATAGTCTCTGCCATGTAGCGTTTCATACTTTCATCTAGCTCCATCGTCTGTCGAATCCGGTCAGCGAGGTCATACTGTACCTCTGTCCAGTTCAAATGTGCTTCAACACTAGACCTCATATCAACACAAGAGATCTCCAAGGCCTCCAAATCTTGAATTGGCAACGATGTTACCTTTTCTAGGAACATAATGCATCTTGAAGGTGTAGTCCCCAAAAACTCCATCCACCTCCGCTGGCCCATATTCAAGTCCTTTTGATCTAGTAGATATTTCGGGCTCTTATGGTCTGTATAAATATCTACCTTCATGCCATACAAGTAGTGCCTCCAAAGCTTCAGAACAAATATCACGGATGCTAACTCCAAATCCTGGACCAGATAGTTTCTCTCGTGCACTTTCAACTAGCGTGAGCCATATGCTATCATCTTCCCGTGTTGAAGCAAAACGCAGCCTAAGCCGCTCCCTGAGGCATCACTATAGATATCATAGCCCTCTGTACCACATGACGAGCACAGAACAGACGCCATAGTCAGGCGACTTTTCAACTCTTCAAAACCTTGCGCGTACGTTGGTGACCCAACAAACTTCTGATCATTCCTTATCAGGGTAGTGAGGGGTAAGGCTATCCGCGAGAAGTTCTCCACGAAGTGCCTGTAGTAGCCGGCAAGCCCCAAAAAGCTTCGGACTTCCGCCACAGAAGATAACACAGGACACTCCCGTATCACAACAATCTTCGCCAGATCTACTGCGATTCCATCTCCACTAACAACATGACCAAGGAATGCTACCGAAGACAGCCAAAACTCACACTTAGAGAACTTGACGTACAACTAATTACTCCTCAGGGTCTCCAACACTATACGTAAATGATATGTATGATCTTCCACAGACTGAGAGTACATCAGGATATCGTCAATAAAGACTATCACAAATTGATCCAAGTACTCTCTGAACATCTGATTCATTAAGTCCATAAATACGGACGGCGCATTCATCAGCCCAAACAGCATGACAGTGAACTCATAGTGCCCATAGCGTGTACTAAACGCCGTCTTGGGAATGTCACTTTCCCTAATTCTCAACTGATAATAACCAGAATTCTGATCTAGTTTTGAGTACATAGTTGATCCAACAAGCTGGTCGAACAGATCATCGATCCTTAGAATCAGATACTTATTCTTCTCTATTAGCTTGTTCAGTTTCCGATAATTGATACACAGCTGCAGACTATCATCCTTCTTCTTAACGAAAAGGACTGGTGCACTATAATGTGATGAACTTGGACGCGCATACCCTTGCTCTATCAATTCTTGCAACTGCACTTTCAACTCCGCCATTTCTCTCGGTGCTAAACGATACAGAGAGCGTGACACAGGCTTGACACCTGGTACTAGCTTAATGGTAAACTTGATCTCTCTCTGAGGTAGCGCTCCAGGGAGATCTTCAGGGAAAATGTCGGCAAACTCCAATACCACTGAAATACTGATCAAACCAGGCTTGGGTTTCTTAGCCTCCAATAGGGCGAAGAATAACTTCGCACCCTCACGAACGTCTTTGACTACTTGAAGAGCAGACAACAACGTCTTGCTCGGTCCCTTCATACCAGAGAAGGTAGTTTCACAATCAGTATTCAACCCTAGTTTGACCATCTTAAGACTGTAATCGATGTATGCATGTTGCTTCGAGAGCCAATCCATGCCAAATATCACATCGAACTCTACTATCGATAGTAGTGACGCTTCTAAGTCAAACTCTTGACTTCCAATCTGTACCTTAACGCAACAAACCCTTTCGGCACGCGTTGAACATCTGTTAGGCAGCAACACATCTAGCCTATCCTTAGCCACAGAAGAAGGTACTCTGATATACGGCACGAAGTCCTCGGACAAAAAGAAATACGAAGCTCTTGAATCAAACAGTGCTCTCGCCGGATGGTCCAAGATTAAGACAAATCCTAACACAAACAAATTATACACAAACAACGCACAAGGTATCAAGTATAGAAAGCAGTAAATACTGTATCTTAACTAATACCTGTTACGACATCACTTTGCTTGATGGCCTCCTGTTGATCAAGGTTGTAGACTATAGGTTGGACTGGAGCATGATGGGACGTAATTGATTCCATCGTCTTCCCTTTCTTCACATAGGTCACACCCGTCTTTTTCTCCATCCTCGGAGGAGCACTTCGACATTCACGGGCTATATGACCCGGCTTGCCACAAGTATAACAATAGATTGAGCCTCTTTGCCCAGACGTTTCCCCAGAGGGAGCATATGAAGAAGTCGGTCCAATAGATCTTGGCTTCTTGTTCCACTTTCGATACCTAGACTTCAATGAATTCGGCACCTTAAACTCTGTCATCTTTAGCGCCGAGTTATTTTTATTCAGCACGCGCTTCATGTCTTGCTCCAGGGATCAAGCTGTATTCACCATGGTAAGAAAAACCTGTGTCATTGGACCCAAGAGCAATAACCTCAGATCGTCACATAGTCCTTCATAGAACCGGTTAGTCATGTGCTACTCTTCAGTAAAGGTAGTGTTGGGTACATTGTAAAATGTATACCAGATTTGGAGAAGCCTCACCTAACTCAATGATATGCATCAAGTTATATTTGATGTTGTGTTGAGTTATCATGTGCAGGTTAAGTAAATGGAAAGAAAAATTGTCTAAGTACAAGTGTCGACACTTGGAATGGCTGTGTCAACACCAAGGGCCAGATTGTGTCGACACCCAGAATTTGTGTCGACACACAAAAAATCTGTCGACAACGCTGCGTCGACACTAAGGGCCAGATTGTGTCGACATTATCAGGAATTGTGTCGACACACAAAGAAGCTGTCGACACATTCCAGAATTCTGTCGACAACAAATGTGTCAACACACAGAACTTGTGTCGACACACACCAGAATTCTGTCGACACCAACTTTGTTAAGACAAGGAGTGTTTGTGTCGACACACAGGACTTGTGTCGACACATTTCACAGAAGCTGTGTCGAGAAGTAAAAGTGAAGCTGTGTCGACAACAACAAGACTTGTGTCGACACATGGACTATGTGTGTCGACACATATGAAGTATTCACTCGACATTCTCTGCTGCTGAGTCAAAGTCCAATGAAGGCTGAAGTAATACAACTGGAGACTTGATAGCTGTCATTACTGACATTGCTGTCACATCTATCAGAGGTGTCAGAAGACTGTTTGAAACCGAAACAGCTGGTTACCATGGATGAAGCCTATATATAGATATGCTCTCTCAACAAAAAAAATACAATAAGAAGAACAACACATACAGAACAAAGAAAAGTTAATCAAGCTTATCAATTGTAATCTCTGAAGGATTGAGAATCCAGAAGAAGAGAAAGAAGAAACGGTCAACAGATTATAGAGAGAGAAAAATAAGAAGGAGAGAAGTTCTCATCCAGTGAAGGCAGATTCTGAACAGTTTGCCTGAAGAATTCAGATCAAGTCTGAAGAAGAATTCAGATTAATTTCGAAAGGAAGCTGATTGAAGATCAACTCCAACATCAAGAAGATCAACCCTACTTTGTTCAGATTCAAGAAGCTTTGAAGAAAGCTAAGACAAGTTGATCCTTAAGAAATCAGTTCAATCAAGAACTGATCAAGAAGCCTTCAACCAATTCTCTCTCCATCTAGTTGAAGATATCAACATCTTTTCATCAATAATTCTGTAGGATCTGTAATAGATCTGAGTGTAAGAGATTTACATCTCTGAGTTGTAAGCCTAAATTATAAAGGTTGAGGTAGGGGAATCTGTTCCCTGAGTTGTAAGCCTGTGGAAGAGGCTGAGGTAGGGCTTTTGCCTGAGTTGTAGGAGTGGGGTGTCACTCTGAGTCGTAGGACTGTGAAGGGGCTGAGGTAGGGCTTGTGCCTGAGTTGTAGGAGTGTGGATTCACTCTGAGTTGTAGGAACCAGTCTTGGTTCTGAGCTGTAAGATCTGCGGATCTGAGAAGAAGGAAGGAAGTTAGACCGAATCTAGTACACTGTTAGATAGGCGAAGGGGTAAAGTGGATGTACCCATCATTTGGGGAACCACTATAAAACTGGTGCGCAATCTGTGAATGTTGTGTGTATGTGAATGCTGTGTTGTATTGTCTGCTGAATAAATTGCTAAATTAGATAGAATTATCTGCCTAAATCAGAAAAAAGAATTGAACCTATTCACCCCCCCCCTCTAGGTGTTTAGAACATCTTGAAACCAATTCTTTCAGGTAGAGCTTGTATAACGCCCCAACCTCGTGAACACATGTAAGTGGTCATCCACACTACTGTCACCCTGAGTCAACCTTTGAAATTGGTTTTCCATAGCTATTTTCTATGCTGAAGGGATATATCGCGCAAGAAACAACCTCGAGAACTCATCCATCAAGATATTGGTGAGTTGTCTCGCAACGAAGTTATGTAGCTCTAACTCATCCCACCACAATCTTGCTTCGCCATCCAAAAGGAATGTGGCTATAGTAACCTTCTATCACTCCTCCATCTCCATTGCCGACATGACTCTCTTAACCCAATAGAGACAGTCCTCAGCTTGCGTTGGGGTCCCCGTCCCCGTAAACACTTGAGGGTTAAAGCTCATTACATGCTTGAGATTCTTTTTAGTTTCTCTTATTTGCACTACGGGCTCTGCCGCTACCCGGTCTACCACTATAGGTTCGGCTACGCCAAGCGGTACCTGGCCCACTTCAGGAGCAGGAGCCTGCACTCGCCTCCCTGGTTGGGCATTTATCACGGCGAACACTGCTTCAGCTACCAATCGTATGGTTTCAGTAGAAGGAGGGGTCGCAGGCACGTCATTAGGCACACTACTCTCAGCGGAGTGTTAACGTTGGGACTGCTCTGCACCACTCCTAGTCACCTAAAATTGTGAAACACCCAATTAGGCAACCAAACATATTGCCAAAAAGCAATTATATGAATACGCAGGTTCCTTAAACATGTATATTTTCATTCCTAAGTGGACATTCATGAATTCTTTTGTATTATAATGGTGACGCACATATATGTGCTCACTACTTTTTAAAAAGAATTCATCCACGAATTTGAATAAGGACGACCGACACCAGAGTCTGATACCAAATTATAACACCCTCATCCGTCACATAAAATATATCAGAAGGTCCGGTCGGGGCCCCACGTCATATTTTACAGACAGTCAGTGGAGTTAAGTATTGAGACCATAATCCATAAATGAATCCTAACTCAGAGTGCATTCTAGCAGAAGTGATTTAAGATTACAGTTAGAACCCAACCGTATGAATGTCCACTATCATAAAACAGGAATGATAAACCAAATACACAAATAGTATTGACCTTAAGGCCTTACATAGTTTTCTCAAATATTAATGTCTTACATACTTCGACACGCAGGACGACGACACATGAAAGGATAAATAAAGCTGTGCAATTCTCTTTGGCCTACAAAGGCCGGCTTAGCAACCATGGGCTTTAGCCCGCTATTTCCTGCTTGGCTCAACTGCACTTGCACGAAAACATTCCACCCAAAGGATGAAAAACAAGGCAACAGTGAGCATTAGCTGACCAAATTATAATGACTTCACCCCTCACTCGGGGTGACATTGCTCCTTCCCTGCATGCATTTAGTATAGATAAATAATGACAATCAAAACGTGCAACTTAAGCACTCATCACCACAGACGTTGGCATTGCGGGCCACACGTCCTGTGCACTCATGACACATTATTAGTGTCCTGATATTCAAGCCCCACCTGCTTGAGCATTCTATTTTGGTGTGTTGAGATTCAATCCCCACCTGCTGAGCATTACAGTCTTTATGGCCTGAAGCCTAAGACTCTACCTATGCTATGACAAAGTCATGCTGAGATTCAAGCCACTGACTCACTCCAAGCCGATCACCATAACGTGGGTACAGGTCAGCCACAACCCATACTCAAACCTTCAGACTCGCAAGCCACGACGAGGGTCAGCCTTCCCTTGCCCATTCACGATACATAACCACATTATGTTCCAAGTATTGCACTAACGACCACCTAAGCTGGGCCCCTCAGACTCTCAGCTCATCACAATGGCCACCAGGTCTCCAAGAGACAAGCCTCACTTTCACAATGGCCCCCAGGTCTCCGAGAGACAGGCCTCATATATCACTGGGAGCTACCGCCGGCGGTGCACTACCGTCGCGCTGTAGGGGACAGACTATCGTTTTTTCCCCTCAAAATGTGTGTTTTCCTGGAGTCCTTCTCCAGTGCTCTCTCTACAGTAACCTGCACACCCCGCGACTCTAAAAACAACACATTTACTACGGAGTCTTCTCCGGCATACAAATAATCATCACCAATCCAGACCAACCTGTCTGAATGGGCTTCACGCAACATGCCTATTCCGTACTTTGATTCTAGATTCTAAATACAAAAACAATGGGGATACAAATGATCTACTTGTCGGTAGAACTGCTTCCACGTGTTTGTGGAGCGTCTGCCCTCACATGCCAAAACAAAGGACTTCACATGTCCGAGGAAGAGGATCGTTACCCTTGATGTTCATTTTGGCGCCATTGACGAAGATCTAGCAGGATGAAAATGACCACAACGGTCTTGCCCCCACGGATCTGAACTCGGCTTGCGAATCGGAGCTCCGAAGCTCCAAAAATGGCGAGATCTCCTTCTTCTTCCTCTTCCTTCACTCTCCCTTCTATCTAGCCCTTAGAAAGAGAATGCCTTGAGATCAAATGAAGATTAAATGTCATGTACCGACCTTATACCATCTGGGATGACACCCCACCGTCGGATCTCAATCAAAAACCGGCAAACGACCACAATTTGCTCTAGATTTAGGTTTACGAGTGTTACCGCCACGCGGTAGCAAGTTACCGTCGTGCGGCAGCTCAAGCGTTAGCTTGTCCCACAAGCCATCGTTCTAAACTTCCAATCACACGTTGACACGTGACCACTTCATAACTGCTCTACTACCGCTCCACGATAACTTACTATCGTCGGGCAATAGATGGTTCGTCTTGTAACTGACATAAAAATGACAAATGCAGAGCTATGGCCAGTGCTAGCCCTACCGCTGGGCTGTAGCTCACCAAGAGCTTTGCCAAATAAATCAGCCTTGCTACCACCGTGCGATTACAACCTACCATCATGTGGTAGACTATGTGTCGTGCCAACACGCCGCTCTCGACACCTGATGCTACTACAGCGTGGTATAGCTACCGCCATGCGTTATCGTTACCGCCACGCGGTACCTACCTGAGAGCTCTGCCAAATAAATTGGCCATGCTACCGCCAGCGATAACCCTATCGTCGGGTGGTACCTCACAGAAATCATTTCCTGCTTCGGGAAACTTGTGACGTTACAAGCCAAGTACTACAATGCCAAGCAACGAAACGTGGAGTTTGCGGTTGGCGATTGGGTCTACCTCAAGATTAAACCATTCAAAGTCATATCAAGGATCCGACGCTTGAAAAAGCAGAGTCTGAGATGCCTTGGGATGTTTGAAATCATTGAGCGGATTGAAGAAGCTGCTTATCGACCGAAACTTTCTGCTGAACACAGTGGTTTGCATGATGTTTTTCACATATCGGTGCTGCGGAAGGCTATGCAAGATCCTACACAAGTAGTTATTGTGGAACAAATTCCGGTTGATAGTGTGTTGATAACAAAGGTCAAGCCCATTTGTATCGAGGATACAAAAATAAAGTGACTATGAAAAAAAGAGATTCGAATGGTGAAAGTCCGTCGGGACAACTGTGGCCATGAGGAGTTGTCATGTGAGCGCAAGCAGACCATGCAAGAAGAGTTCCCCGAGCTATTCCATTGAGGTACATTTATTATGATTTGTACTTCTATGTTTTTCGGCTAATTTTGAATTTCGGGACGAAATCTCTTAAAGGAGGGGAGAATTGTAATGCCCCAAAAATCCTAAAAATGGGAAGGAGTTGATTTCTGGAAGTTACCGCCAGGCGGTAGTGTTAACGTTGGCGGTATCAAGATGAATTAATTCAACCTTCGCTTCAGGTAGGTACTGCGTGGTGGTAGAAAGGTAACGCATGGCGATACCACTCGACGCACTCGACGGAGCGTTGAGAACCTACAGCAGGGCGATAGTGACCTATCACGGGGCGGTAGATGGCCACGTGTCAGTAAGGCTGAAGCGGTTTTTGAGCGGCAGAGCGATGCCGATTGAGCTAAGCATCGACCGCCTATGATACTACACGGCGGTAGCAGATAGCGCACGTTAGTAGCTTCCTGATAAAGGCTATGGATGAGATTATTTTCTCATTTTCTCATTCACACACACACACACACACACACACACACACACACACACACACACTCTCTCTCTCTCTCTCTATCTCTCTCTTGATTCTGGAGGAAAGAGAAGGGAAAAGCCAGGAAGCAAGAGCAAGGGTGTTCAATCCCTATATAGGAGGCATTCATATGATTGAATTCGCGAGTCAAAGCCAGATCCACGAAAAAGAAGCTGTGGTGATTAGTTCTATCCAGATCAAGGGTAAGAGAATGGCTCCTAAACGATCAACGAGGGTAACGATTTTCCTTCTTGAACAAGTGAAGTCATACATTTGCATGTGCATGGAATCCCCCACCAAAAGGTGGAGAGTGAAGGGAATTCTGATGGGCTGATACGTGATATCCCTGGGTAGTCTTGCATGTAGAATCCGGAACCCGTAATACGGAATATGCATGTTATTGAAGCTCATCCGGATAGGTTGGTCTGGATTGGTGATGTTTTAATTTGCATGCCGGAGAAGACTCCGAGTATAAACGTGTAGTTCACGGATTTCGAGGGGTTGTGCCTGTGAATTCGTATAGCAGGAAGTACTGAAGATACGCTCCAGGAAAATACCCAGTGAATACCACGATTTTGATAAGTGTTGGATATCGTCGGGCGATAGTGGATATCATTGGTGATAGCTCTTGATGAGGTATATATGTTGTGAAAATTTAGTTTCTGGCACTGCAGAAAACAACAGGTTTTTCTAGAAAGATGTTCTAGTTTTGGCTGAGTCTGGAGATAAAAAGAGAAGTTCTGTTGTTAATGTCAGGTGATATTGCTGGCGATAGCTCCCAGATAGAATTTTGATTACGAAGCATGTCTCTTGGAGATCATGTGGCTAGTTTGTGAGCAGTAAGCCTCGGTGCTCAGGTCTGATGGCCATGGGAGCAATCTTATTGAATATAACGTTTGAAAGTCTTTATTTCAAGGATAGCTAAATCACCTAGATGGGGGGGGGATAGGTTTCTTAGTCCTTAGTGACTATCTTTTATTTTCTGTTAGTTGGATGCATTATTGGTTGATTTTATTTTGCTTTCAAGACATGCAACCTGCAATAAAACCAACATAGAGAAAACACACAAGACAGACAAGATTTATAGTGGTTCCCCTAATAAGGGTACATACACTTTCCCCCTCACCTATCCAACTATCTTGTTGGACTAGGTACTTCTCCAAAATTCTGCTCCAAAGAGCTTACACCTCAGATCCATCAGAATCTCTCAGTCTCCGCCAAAACTTACAGCTCAGCCACAAGGGCCTACAACTCAGTGATCAGCTAATCACCTACCTTAGGCCAAAGACCCTACACTTAGGCTGGGAGGACAACCCTACCTCAGATCCACTAGAGATCTTACAGCTTAGAGAGAATGACTCTCCTACAATCTCAGGCACAAAGGACCTATCTCAGATCTGCAGCAAGATCCTACCTCAGGCATAAATGCCATACAACTCAGTGAGAATGACTCACCTACCTCAGATCCAAACTGGATCCTACTCTTAGAGTAGATTTGCTCCTACCACTCAGATCCAAAGGGATCCTATACGATGGAAGTGAATTGATGAGATGATTGGACATAAGAGAAATTTCTCTGTGCCAATCTACCTTGACTGAGATAGACTCAGCCCAACTTTGACTCTAGGAATATATTTCCTGAGTCTTCCTTTACCTGAACTAAGATACACTCAGTCCTAGCTTCTTCTTCACACCACTAGGGATTTTTCCTACTGGAGGTGTGAAGTGACTGCAGCAAAATTAGCTGCTAATTAAGCTAAATGATTCTCAGCTCAACTTCTTCATAGTAACAAGGATGAGGAGACTTGTGCTGGAAGCAACTTGCAGACAACAGTTCTTCTTACACTTTCTTTCCTAGAGGAGATTTAGCCCTGACTTCCTCTTTACAGCCTCCAGTAAAAGATCTTTAGAGTAGAAGCTGTATCTGTGAAGACCTTGTTGGTGTTGATAGAAAATGACACCAACTAACTTTCTTTTTCCTCTTCAGAGATCTGCTCCGATCTTGCTATAGTCAATGATGAAGACAAACAGCTAACTTGTTTTGCTCTTAGTCTTACTGACTTGAGCTTCTTGTTCTTCAGTCACAGCAACAATGGCAGTGAGGTAGAACAACACTAACAGCTTCTCTCAAAAGCTATCTTCCTTTGTAAGAGCTTTTCCTTTTATCATTTAAGTCTCAACGGCTCTTTGAGCAGTGAGCCCCACACTTTTAATGCCAACTGCAACCTTACTTTAACACCAACTGTTGTACAGTAGCTCAGCGGCGCCTTTTGGCTTGTACAATAGCTTTCCCTGCTATCAATTTGAATAATGTTGACTTGTTGACTTGCTGACGTCACCAGTTGTGGACTTAGCCAAAATCAAGTAACATTAGCATAGGCGTTGAGTGAGCAAGCCTCACTCAATGCCAAAACACTTAGACAAAATTCTGTCTATCTAGGCATTGAGTGAGTAAGCTACACTCAACGCCAAAATACTTAGGCAACCTTTTTGTAATTAGGCGTTGACAGCATTGAGTGAGCCAGCCTCACTCAATGCTTTTTGCCTTAGCTTATTCTTCAGCCTTATGGCGTTCAGAGCATTGAGTGACCATGCCTCACTCAATGTCTTATGCCTTAGCCATGCTTTCTGTAATTTAGGCGTTGAGAGCGTTGAGTGACCACACCTCACTCAACGCCTTTTGCCTTAGTCATTATTTTTCTTCTTCAGCATCTTAAGCATTGAGAGCGTTGAGGGAGCATGCCTCACTCAACGCTTTTTTGCTTTAGCCAGATTTTCTGAGTCATGACATTGAGAGCGTTGAGTGAGCTTGCCTCTCTCAATGCTTTCTGCCTTAGCCAGATTTCTCTGCTCCTTGGCGTTGAGTGAGTAAGCTCCACTCAACGCATTTGGACTTAGCCAAATTTCTGTGTTTGAAAACTCAGACACTTACTTGATGTGATACAGTCAATGCCTTCATCACATGACGTTGAGTGATCTTGTCTCACTCAATGCTTGTGGACTTAGTAAAATATCAGCATAGATTTTTTGTGGCTTTGACTTACAAGACTATCCTCAATGATTATGAAGCAATAGCGTTGAGTGAATGATGTTCACTCAACGCCTGTGGACATAGCCACATTTCTCCCTACTTCCTCTTCGACTTTGCCTATCTCACAACCTTTAGTTGTATAGCGTTGAGTGAGTTGACTTCACTCAATGCCTGTGGACTTAGCCACTTTCCCAGCTTGCCATAACTTTGGCTTTGACTGTATAGGATTCACTCAGCGCTATAAGTCATCTAGCGTTGAGTGAGTAACCTTCACTCAATGCATGTGGACTTATATAGATTTCTGTCTGTCCACACCTTAGGTAAGTGTTCACCTGACTTTGCCACTTAGGCAACTTGTCCCGTCATTATTGCTAGGACATCCTGCAATCACTAAGCTTGAGTAACTTCAAATACAACTATGCTCTTAGTGTTGATGGTGATGCCTCTTCAAATCCAAACTAGGGAACATTGTGGGCAATGGACCCAACAATCTCCCCCTATTTGAAGAAGACAGAACACCCAGCAATACTAAGAAGCAATAACATAATAAGCAGATTAATTCCATGTACTTAATTTGACTGCATTGACTCAACAAGTCAAGTCAATGCACTCTCCTTTATACCACTTAATACTTAAATGGAGCACCACTAGAAGCACTCACTCAACATGACCTGATCATATCAAGTATTGCTTCCACATAACCCCCTTATGTATTGCCACACATCTCCCTCTTTCTGGCTTCTTCAATTGGTATATCTATTGAGGAGGAGATGTGATCAAGAGAGAAATTATCTCTTAATCATAGCCAAAGTCCCATGTAGATACTACTAAGGAAATCAGCCTATAGATCTAACTACTTGATTAGGAGTCATACCTTTTGAGTTGATACCAGAGATTGTAGTTCACTTGCTGATGTTGTATCCACGGAATCAGCATCCACTTATGGTGATATCATAGATATACCACATCACTGCAATCCTTTGACACTTGAGTGGACCATGGATCCACTTGAGCTAGCTGCTAGCTGTTCATCTTCTCCTGCAGCAACATTGTTTTCTCAGCACCAGCAGTTCATCTCAAACTCAGAGAAGATTATGACTATATTATAAATAATCTCCCCCTTAGTCTGTGTATTGTTCTTAGTACAAACTGATCAGCAGTGAAGATCTTTGATCCACTGCAGTAGCTGTTTGTTCCTTCTCAACAGGAGGCTGATCCTATTCCAGCAAGTGCTGGACATGCTCCCCCTTAATAGGAGCATTTCCTGTCATCATTTCTATAGGTACTGAGCTTTCTCCCCCTCAATAGGAGCATCACTGTCATTCCCTCTGCTGGAAACTTGAGTCCATCTTAGTCTTGATACCACTTAATGGTCTTTATAGTCTTGATGTCACATTAAGGACTTATCTACCTGCAAGAGAAGTAAATCATGTAACACAAGTATAACATGGAGCAACTGAAGCTATACCAAGTTCAACATACCCAAACTCAACCTAGAGGGTGTTGAACTTGACTTCATCTAGTGATATGATAAACATTTCAGCCACTTGTCAGTGAGTACAAACTCATGATTGAATTTTTCCATATGCTCCCTAACAAACTGATACTTAATCTACATATGCATAGTCCTGCTGTGAAAGACATGATTCCTAGCAATTTAGTTTACACTAGTAAAATATCAATATAAGGTAGTTCTACTTATCTGGAGGATGTGGTCCTGATACCATGGAGCTGATATTGCAAGATTGGTTTCTTTCTTGCAGCTCCAAGTAGTCAGTCTTCTTCATAGGATTTGATAGGTTCCATCTTTGTGTATCCTATCTACCTTACACCCTATGGTGGAGGTGCATCTTCTCACCTGTTCTCCTTTCATCTAACCGGGCAGTCAGCTTTGATAAGCTCAGTCTTGCTACAACAACAACATATTATGTTAGGGAAATATGTTCTTTAGGTTTAGGATCGATACCTGTCTCCTTTGGAGAGCATCATCCCAAAGTTTTTGTGTTCTTCCTTGTACTGTGAAGAGGTGGAAGAATTGTTCTTTCACTGCATTCACTCCTTCAACAACAGATATGCATCTGCCCAAGCTACCTGACTATTTGAGTTGGATGAATACCACTTGGACAATTTTGGTAGGGTTTTGTATGCCAGCTCTCTTGAGTGGATGTCACTTGAACCTTGAATGATCTTTCCTTGAACCATCCTTTCATTCTGGTTCCAAATCTTTCTTTACACTACTATTCCCGTAGGAATATGCTGACTTGTATCACAAAGGCTGGAGCAATCCAGTAGTTCTTGTGAACTTGCTCACTTAAAGCAGTTGCAATCATCTGGATAGTCTCCCTCTCATCCTCAGCATTGCCCATAGGGACAATTTGAATTTCAGAAGTATTCTTCTGATATCTTTGGAGCTGGAGATTCTCAGACACCAATTCTTTAGACTAGACTTTTAAGCTTTCCAGACTGAACTAGACTGTATTGGATCCCCCTTAATAATTGCACGTATTCAGTCCACACTGCCCACTGACTTGGATAACCTTTGTTACAGGTTCAGATGATGCTGAAACCTGAGCACACTTCTTTTTAAGTTTTCTCTAAAGAGTTTACCTGAGGATACCACTTGAGAAACTTTTCAGCTGAGCATTAGTGCTCCTTCATTGTTGCTCTTAGAAGAGCTACTTCTAATGCTTTCCTTAGTGAGTACATACTGCTTTTCCTTTACTGATTTGATGGTGTGGTAGCAATACTTCATTTGTAGAGGAGGCAGCTCTGATACCAAAGTACTTTGTCCCACCACTCAGTCATCTTGACCTTTAATGGATGGATTCAGCCGGTCTTCATCCATGAGTGTGCACTTGTCCTTCAGGATTTCACCTGAAATTCTTCCTCTTGGGCAGCAAGAGGAGTGTCCTAGATGATCAATATCCATCACAACTTCCCAACTGTAGATCTTAGGTCATTTCCTCACTAGAGTATGATCCATAAGATGATTTTCTTATTCCATTCCAAGATCTGGAACATCCTCTGTCCAAGTACCATATGAGGGGAATGAACACTTGGACTAACCTGCAAAATAGACTTCATCCTACCTTAGGACCCCAATAGGTATTAGGTCCTAGGTTCTGATTAGTCTGAAATCTAACTTGCCTACCAGCAACATTTCTGACAGGTAGGCTAACTCTTTCTCTGGGCACAGAAGGATTGTGCCAACAATCTAGGGCAAAATGTCCCACCTTGCCATAGCACCAACACTCATGGATATTATATCTCCTTTTTTGAGCAGGTCCTACAGTGTGGTTAACTGTTGACTGAACAAAAATAAGAGGAGCAGCAGCTTTCTTCAGGTTCCTTTCAGCAAGGATCTGACTGAAGGTTAGTCTTCTAGCAGGCTTCCTTTGCTTGCTCTGAATGCTATTTACAACTGTCTTATTTGCAGATGACATGCTGTTTATAACATCAGAAATTGCCAAGTTAGGCTTACTGGTAGACTGAACCATGGTCTGAGTCCTTACTAGATGGGCTTGAGTGAAAATCACTGCCTTCTCCTTGAGAGTTGGGGCTGAGACACCAAATACAAATAGTCCAGAATGGGCAATTTGTACTTCCTCATGGGGAGCCTTAAAGGCACTCATTCCTCTACCCTTTCTTCTTCCATTGGAAGATACTCTTGTATTCTTACCAGAAGAATTCTCATTCTCCCAGTGACCATGCATGTAGCCACCTGTGAGAAGGAAGGATCACCTTGTGAAAGGTTGACTGTGACACTACATGAGCTTTACCTTTCCCTTTGGAAAGGTCAACCTTGTGCTTCCCTTGACTACCAACTCATTCTTACCCTTTTGAGAGGAGAAGGAATCTATCAAGGGCAACATAACTTTAGGCTTGTTGAATTCAACCATGACCATTCTCTCCTTTAGGAGTTTCTATTCAAGATCCAAAATGATCTTGTACTTCTGGCTTATGGTCTCAATTTAGATGATTGATATGGCCTTCAGTTGACTGACTTCCCTCACTTTCTGATCCAGTAAGGATGTTGTCTCAGACTGCTGGGCAGCAACCAGCTGTAGAGAGATAATCTCCTCAGCCTGCATCTTGGCCAACTTCTTGCTTCTTCTCAAAACATCCAAGATTTTACCATACTTGTCAATTGATTGATTGACATCTATCTCAGATTCAAAGTCATCTTCATCACTAGATGAGGATGCATCAGAATCTGTAATGGCCTCATAATCTGAACAACAAGAAGAACTAGACAGAGAATGTACCTTTTCTGGACCAGGCTGATCCTGGCAGGATTCTTCTTCTGTCATGACTATTAGCCCATAACAACTGCATTCATCTACTTCATCATCATCCTCTTCTGAATCACTTTCTGAATGTGACAGAGGGGTCCTGATCTTTAGACTAGCATCTGGATGGACACCATTTGATAAGTTGATGACATCTTCTTCCTTATCATCCTTCTCTTTGCCTTCCATGTGGACAATCAAAGTGTCCCACATTTCTTTGGCAGTCTTGCAATGGACTAAGATCGGGAAGGTGGAGTCATCCATGACACTTACCATGATGTGTTGTGCCCTCTTATCCATAGCAGCCAGGATGACTCCATCCTCAGTCATTTCACCATAGATCTTTGGGGTCTGGATACTTGCATCTGATGTAGAGACCTTCATTGGAATGAAGGATCCTTATTGAATTGATGTTAAGACTCTAGAATCAGTGGCTTCCATGATCTGCCTGATCCTTTCTTTCCAACTCCCAAAATTCTCCTTGCTATAGACTTGGAGCTCCATTGTGCTCCACTCCTTATAGTTCTCTATTGAATCCACAAGTGCAAACCTTTTAGCTATCCTTTGAGGTCTAGTCAGACTGTTAAGTTCTTTTTGAGTAACCTCCCTCTAATACTACTTGAAAGTCTTTATTTCAAGTATAGCTAAATCACCTAGAGGGGGTGAATAGGTTTCTTAGTTCTTAGTGACTATCTTTTATTTTCTTTTAGTTAGATGCTTTATTGGTTGATTTTATTCTACCTTCAAGACATACAACCTGCAATAAAACTAACACAGAGAAAACACACAAGACACACAAGATTTATAGTGGTTCCCCTAATAAGGGTACATCCACTTTCCCTCAAACCTATCCAACTATCTTGTTGGACTAGGTACTCCAAAATTCTGCTCTAAAGAGCATACACCTCAGATCCCTCAGGATCTCTCAGTCTCCTCCAAG
The DNA here is from genome assembly GCA_039583875.1 of Platanthera guangdongensis. Classification (NCBI taxonomy): domain Eukaryota; kingdom Viridiplantae; phylum Streptophyta; class Magnoliopsida; order Asparagales; family Orchidaceae; genus Platanthera; species Platanthera guangdongensis. The sequence goes on along the minus strand of CM077162.1, from coordinate 36,998,273 downwards.
ATTTACAGCTCAGCCATAAGAGCATATAACTCAGTAATCAGCTGATCACCTATCTTAGGACAAAGATCCTACACTCAGGCTGGGAGGACAGCCCTACTTCAGATCCACTAGGGATCTTACAGCTCAGTGAGAATGACTCCTCTAAAATCTCAGGCATAAAGGCCTTACCTCAGATCTGTAGCCAGATCCTACCTCAGGCACAAGTGCCTTACAACTCAGTGAGAATGACTCACCGACCTCAGATCCAATCTGGATCCTACTCTCAGAGCATATTTGCTCCAACCACTCAGATCCAAAGGGATCCTACAAGATGGAAGTGAGTTGGTGAGATGATTGGACACAAGAGAAATTTCTCTGTGCCAATCAACCTTGACTGAGATAGACTCAGCCCAACTTTGACACCAGGAATATATTTCCTAAGTCTTCCTTTACCTGAACTGATATACACTTAGTCCTAGCTTCTTCTTCACAGCACCAAAGATTTTTCCTATTGGAGCTGTGAAATGACTACAGCAAAACTAGCTGCTTACTGAGCTGAATGATTCTCAGTTCAACTTCTTCACAGTAACAAGGATGAGGAGACTTGTGTTGGAAGCAACTTGTAGACAACAGTTCTGCTTCCACTTTCTTTCCTGGGCTGAGGAGATTCAGCCCTGACTTCCTCTTCACAGCCCCAATAAAAGATCTTCTGAGTAGAAGCTGTATCTGTGAAGACCTTGCTGGTGCTGATAGAAAATGACACAAGCTAACTTTCTTTTTACTTTTCAGAGATCTGCTCTGATCTTGTTGTAGTCGATGATGAAGACAAACAACTAACTTGTTTTGCTCTTAGTCTTGCTGACTTGAGCTTCATGTTCTTCAGTCACAACAACAATGACAGTGAGGTAGAACAACACCAACAACTTCTCTTAAAAGCTATCTTCCTCTGTAAGAGCTTTTTCTTTTATCATTTAAGTCCCAGCGACTCTTTGAGCAGTGGGCCACACACTTTTAATGCCAGCTGTAACCTTGCTTTAACGCCAACTGTCGTACAATAGCTTAGCGATGCCTTTTGGCTTGTACTATAGCTTTCCTGCTATCAATTTGAATATTGTTGACTTGTTGACTTGCTGACGTCACCAACTGTGGACTTAGCCAAAATCAAGATACATTAGCATAGGCGTTGAGTGAGCAAGCCTTACTCAACGCCAAGACACTTGGACAAAATTCTATCTATCTAGGCGTTGAGTGAGTAAACTACACTCAACGCCAAAACACTTAGGTAACCTTTCTGTCATTAGGCATTGACAACGTTGAGTGAGCAAGCCTCACTCAATGCTTTTTTCCTTAGCTTATTCTTCAGCCTCTTGGCGTTGAGAGAGTTGAGTGACCACGCCTCACTCAACACCTTATGCCTTAGCCATGCTTTCTGTAATTTAGGCGTTGAGAGCATTGAGTGACCACACCTCACTCAATGCCTTTTGCCTTAGTCATTGTCTTGCTTATTCAACATCTCAAGTGTTGAGAGCGTTGAGTGAGCATGCCTCACTCAATGCTTTTTTTCTTTAGCCAGATTTTCTGAGTCATGACGTTGAGAGCGTTGAGTGAGCTTGCCTCTCTCAATGCTTTCTACCTTAGCCAAATTTCTCTGCTCATTGACGTTAAGTGAGTAAGCTACACTCAACGCATTTGGACTTAGCCAAATTTTTGTGTCTGAAAACTCAAACACTTACTTGATGTGATATAGTCAATGCCTTCATCACATGGCGTTGAGTGAGCTTGCCTCACTCAATGTCTATGAACTTAGTCAAATATCAGCATAGATTTTTTGTGGCTTTGGCTTACAAGGCAATTCTCAATGATTATGAAGCAATGACGTTGAGTGAATGATGTTCACTCAACTCCTATGGACTTAGCCACATTTCTCCCTGCTTCCTCTTAAGCTTGCCATAACTTTAGGTTTGACTGTATAGGCTTCACTTAGTGTTATATGTCATCTGGCATTGAGTGAGTAACCTTCACTCAATGCCTGTGGACTTAGACAGATTTCTGTCTGTCCATACCTTAGGTAAGTGTTCACCTGACTTTTCCACTTAGGTAACCTGTCCCATCATTGTTGTTAGGACATCCTACAATCACTAAGCTTGAGTAACATCAAATGCAACTATGCTCTTAGTGTTGATGGTGATGCCCCTTCAAATCCAAACTAGAGAAAATTGTGGTCAATGGACACAACAACGTTGGTTATATTTAATTTACGGGAAAGGGGATGTGACCCGCGTCTGTCCATTAGCCACAAATGCTCGGCTTTTGGCGATGCCATGACGATTTAAGTAACGGGAAAAGACTGAACTGTACCCTCCCCCATGTCATATGGTTAATAGACCTAAGGTACATGACAATTAATGTTGGCATGGGGGAGGAGAGTCTTGGCTTGGTGCCTGACTATTAATGCTCATAGTTTACCGTCAGTCACAGACTTTTCGACGGTGGCGGAACCATGTGTTTTCCGGTACACCGATAAGATGACCTGAGAGCACGAAATGTTTGACTGATGATGCAAACATTTATGATATCTTGAATGGTGCTTAATGTGTACCTTCGTGATATATTGAACAGTGCTTAAGTTGTACCTTTGTGTGATATATATATGAATGCTATGCTTGCAGGGAAGGGATGTCGCTGTCTCCGGAATGGGGTAGGGTCGTTATAAATTGGTTAGGTAAAGCTGAATGTTGCCTTGTTTGCAACCTTTATGGTGGAATGTCCCTGTGCAAGTTTTGGAGGGCCGAGCAGGAAATAGCGGGTTGCATCCCTTGATGCTATGCTGGCCCTCGAAGGCCAAGTGAAGAGCACCGATGTCTTAAAACCACTTTTATGAAGAACAATTGTAAGGCCTTAAGGCCGCACTTTTTGGTGTATTTTGTATAACATTCTCATGTGGTATATTAGTGGACATTCTTTGTTACTTGAGTTCTAATAACCCTTGAAGCTTTCATTAGAATGCTCTGGGTTAGTATTCGTTTGGTAGTTTTGATATTCACCTGTAGCTCCACTGATTGTCTGTGGAATATGGCGTGGGGTCCCGGCCGGACCTTCTATTATATTCTACATTGATAGACGGAGGTGTTACAGTTTCTCCACTTCCCTTATGGTGGGGTTGACTTTGACACCCACCTCCTCCACCAAAGGAGGTGGAGCAGCGCGGTTAGCGTCTATGTGCACACATAATTCGACATTCTTTTGGAAGGTTAAAAGGACTCAGAATTGTGTAAAAATGGCCTCGTTGGAACCGTGTTGATGAGTCGACCGAGGCCACAATAATAAATATCTGGTTTGTCCAAACCTATCTCGGGAACCCAATCAAGTGTCACCCTATTTTTGGAAGTCATTCTTTAAAACAAGCTCATAAATTTTCATGTCATGTATTTTTGGTTGCACGAGTTTTTTTTGTGTTCATTACATATTTGTTTTTTGGATTTTTTTCATCTTGGAGCATGACTTGTGTATTAAATTTGTTTTTGTGTTACCGGCCTTGTCCTTCTTTAAGCGCATTATGATTATTCTGAGTTTTTTAGTGCCAACTGCCTGGGACAGGGCCCTGACAGTGTTGTGACCTACTACAAGGGTAAAGGGTGGATGCTTCGAGCCGGGTAGTGCGAGGTTGGGGGGCCGAGACCCTTAAATACAGTGAAGGGTGGATGTATTTGAACTGTTGGAAACTATGCAGGTGGCTGACCACGATTGTGGCGTGACCTACTACAAGAGCAAAGAGCGGACTCTTCGAGCCAGGAAATGAGAGGTCAGAGGGACTAGCCCCAAAAGTTCCGGTGAAGGGTGGACGCTTCGAACCGTGGGTGACTATGAGGGGGACAGGCCTTTGTGGTATCGTGACTTACTACAAGGTATAGGGGAGTATGCTTTGAGCAGGTAGTATGAGGTCAGGAGGACTGGCCCCAGAGTTCTGGTGAAGGGCAGACACTTCGAACCGTGGGTGATCGTGAGGGGGGCAAGCCATGGCGCTGCTGTGACCCACTATAAAGGAGGATGAAAGATGCTTCGAGTCGGGTAGTGAGAGATCAGTGAGACTAACCCTAAAGTTCCAGTGAAAGGTGGATGCTTCGAACCGTGGTAGACCGTGAGGGGGGAAGTCCCGAGCAATGTCGTGACTTACTATAAGGGCAAATAGAGAACACTTCGATCAGGGTAGTGATAGGACAAGGGGTATGGCCCCAGAGTTCTGATGAAGGGCGGGCATTTCAAATAGTGGGAAACCATGAGGGAGGCAAACCCTAACGATTCTGTGATCTACTAAACATATGAAGGGTGGACTCTTTGAGTCAGGTAGTGAAAGGTTAGGGGGAATGGACCAAGAGTTCTGATAGAGGGGAACACTTCGATCCATTTGACCTACTATTAGGGCGATGACAAACACTTCTAGCCGGGTAGTGGGAGGTCACTATTGTAATTGTTCCTGCAATGGTAGGGTTAGAATAAATTAATGCATAATTAATTAAAGTGAGTAAACGTAGACGCACAAGTGCGGACTTGCTGCTTAGAGTTAGGCGATTGTTTTAAAATACAAAAAAATAATGAATTGTTGATAGAACTGGCATATATTCTGCGCGTTATAGGGGTAATGGAGAGTCTTCTATTCTAAGCTTGAACGTTCTTGGCTTCACGACCATAGTGATGTCATACGGTCCCTCCCATTCTAGTGAAAGCTCGTCCTTTTGGGGCCCCATGTTGGCTGCTTCGATGTTGTGCAGGACGAGGTCTTCAAATGTTGGTTGTCCTAAGCTTTACGCTTCTATCATAGAGTCGGGCCACGCACCTTTGGTAGACAAAAATCTGTTGGGTTGTTGTATCCACGACTTTGGAGACTAAGTCAAAGTTCTCTCAGAGTAGCTCATTATTCTTCTTCGGTTCGAAGGCTTGGATGCCGGTACTCAGGACATCGATGTCAACTAGGATAACGACTTCAGTTATGTAGCTCATATTGTATAGTGTTTCCCTGGTTGGGTTTCCCTCCATGGTGTGGTATGCCCATAGTACATTTAGGAATGCGTCAACCCACTTCCCCTGCCTCCCGAAGGCGCTTCTTTATCCCTTTGAGGATGGTGTGGTTTGTCACCTCCACTTGCACGTTTGTTTGCGGGTGTGCCATGGCTGTATGACGAAGGTTGGTCTTCAGGTCTTCACACATCCTTGTGAATGACTTTCTGGTGAATTTGGGTGTCATTGTCTGCGATGATGAATGCTGAAATGCCAAAGAGATGACAAATGTTATTCTAAACGAACTGCTTGACATTCTCCACGAATATTTTCGCAAGGGGTTGCGCCTCACCAACTTAGTAAAGTAGTCAATGACTATGATAATGAACTTTCTCTCTCCATATGCCAAGGGGAGAGGACCTATGAGACCGATTCCTCACTGTGTGAACGTCCAGGCACTTGAAGTGCAATGAACACTACTGGTGATTAGTGTTGTAAGTTCTCCTGCAGCTGACAACGTTTGCACTTCTGGATGTACTTCAATGCATCCTTGTTCATTGTTGGCTGGTAGAAACCTTGGCGTAGGATTTTCTGGGCCAAGGCCTTTCCTCCCAAGTGTTCTCCACAGATCCCTCCATACACTTCATGCATGGTGTATTCTGCCTCGGCTGCTGGTAAGCACTTTAGGTAGGGTCCGAAGTAGGCCCACTTGTAGAGCTCTCCATCGATGATGTAAACGTTAATGCATGTATCCAGAGTCATCGTGCTTCCAGGCAATCCTAGAGGAGCAGTCCACACTCGAAGTGAACTAGTAGGGGGTCATCCACGATGACTCTTCGGTTCTGATTGTGGCGATCTCCCATGACCCTTAAATGCTAGGGACAATGACCTCTTTGACTCTACGTTGCCATGATTGGTAGCTAGTTGGTTAGGTAGCGAGCTTGGAGAGTACTTCAGCCCTAGTGTTCTGTTCTCTAGTAATGTAGAGGACCTAGTGTGATGATATCTTCTGAAGCAGGGACCTAATAATTGTAAGATACTGCGCTAGTTGGTCGTTCTTTACTTCATAGTCACCCTCGATTTGCAAAACAACCAATTGGGAGCCAGTGTGGACATTAGGTTCTCTATTTTGCAATCGATGGCGAGTAGGAGGTCAGGGATCAAGGCCTCGTATTATGCAATGTTTTTTGTGATTGCGAACATTAATCAGAGGTCATACTACATGGTGATGTCATTAGGGCTTACTAAGAATAGACTTGCTCCGGCTCCTTTGGCTCTAGAAGCGCCATCAACATAGAGAGTCCACCGGGCGGCGAAAGCACCTTTGGTCTGAGTTGGCTCGGTAAGAATGGTGTACTTAACGACAAAATCGGTGAGTACTTGGCACTTAATATATGACCAGGGTAAGAATTGGATATCAAATTTGCCAAACTCCACTGCTCATTAAACAATCTTCCAGTACCGAGTTGTGTCAACATAAATTTCACATGGACCTGGAAGTAGGGTCGGAGCTTCCTTACGAAGAAGACAAGAGCTAAGACTGTCATGTCTGCCATTGGATATCTGGTCTCAGTGTTGGTAAGGACCTTGCTGAAGTAGTGATGATTCGTTGAACACCTCATTTATCATTGACGAGCACCGAGCTGAGTGCAGTTGTAGATGCTGCCAAGTATAGGAACACAAACTTATGAAGGGATGATATTTGACATGAAAGGAGGTGAAGTCAAGTATTGCTAAAGATGTTGGAAGGTTGTTTGACATTCGTTTGTCCATTAGAAGCCAGAGTTGCGCTCTCCCAAAAGGATTTTGAAGAAGAGAATGTATTTGTCTCCCGTACATGCAAAAAATGTGAAAGCCCAGCGATTCTCCCATTCAGACAATGCACTTCCTTGATGGAATGAGGGGGCATGTGATCTAATGTTTTGATCCTTTTGTGGTTTACTTCAATCCCCCGTTGAGTTATCATGAAACTCAGGAACTTCCCTACTGTCCCGCTAAAGGCGCATTTACTAGGGTTAAGCTATATTAAGAAGCGACGAAGGAGCTGAAAGCATTTTTTCCAAGTCTTTCAGATGGTTGTGTTGGTGAACGCTCTTCACTAACATGTCATCCACATAACCTCCATAGTCTTCCTGATGAGGTCCTTGAATACCTTATTCATCAACCTCTAATAAGTTGCCCTGATGTTTTTGAAGACGATGGACATCACTTTGTAGTAGACACCCTTATCGGTTTGGAAAGTAGTATATTCCTCGTCAACATGATTCATCTGTATATGATTATATCTGTAGTAGGCATCCATGAAGCTTAGGAGCTTGTGTCCGACTGTCGTTGTCACAACCCACATTTTCTCCGAATTTAAATGAATATCAGAGTAAGAGAAAACACACGTCGTGATGCCATGCCATGTAGGAGATAACTGCAGACGTTCAAACAAACTCCAATCCTAACACAATTTATGAAAATTCCAAATTCTAAAGTGAAGAAATCATGTTTTAAGTTAAGTTTTGGATGGTCGTATCCCTTGGATCAGTTAGTCCACCACTGAAAATATAGGTTTACGCTGGGAAAAATATTTTGTTTACATTAATTGACATCCTACATGAGTAAAAACATCTATATAAGGCAACTTATGGTAATCACGACTCTAGATTTAATATAAGTATGAAAATAGCTTTTACGTTTACCAAACATAAAGATGTTAGTTTTTGAAATATGACATATATGAGGTGATAGAAGTAATACTTTTATAATTTAAAATATCTAACATGCAGCCTAGCATAAAACCTTCCCAGAGAGCAAGTAAATATAATAAGTCATACAAAAAGGACTTAGCCACTGGAAATTATTTAATGTTAAACAAAATCTTGTGGGCGTTAACAACCTGACACGAACCCACCAAAATAATGTATGTCTGAACTAAGGAAAATAAACAATAACAACTTCATAACTAGTGAGGAAGAGATAACTGCAGAACACCAGCCAAGCACCAGCCCTAGCCGCTCAACCGGCTACTTCTCCAAACCTGAGGCATTCACATAAAGAACACCTCAACAAGTATGAAAATGTAAGTAAGATCAAAGATCGAAAGGTTAGCAATAAACGAAAGGAATAAAGGGTTATCAACCCTAATTCAAGTGAGAAACGACTAACTTATGAGCTCAGCAGTAAGGAACTTGCACTAAGTGTTATAAAGATCTAAACATGTAATGAAATAATTGTAAATAAGAAATTAATTTGCCCATAACTTGGTGAACAAAAGAAAACACCAGCCATCTGACACCTGCGGTGGTGGGAACCTACCCATCACACCAACAACAAAAACAACACTTCATAAGGGCCCAAGGAAAGATGGTCTTATATCTTGACACACCCAAAACTGGGGAAAACAGGCACCTGCAGTTGTGGGAACCTACCCAACGCACCATCAGTCACATACCCACACCGGGTAAACCCACTAGAGCAACAATTCACCAAAAAGGGAAACAAGTTGATGGTTCTTTATATACAACCAAAATACTGACAAGTACAGTCAAACACAGACTACCTATAACCAAGATACTGAGTTTCTCCAATAATAAGTGGAGGAATAAATCCCATAGAATGGCCTAAGACCAAACTCAGCGAATTAGACACAAAGGCCCTACCTCAGATCTACAGCCAGATCCTACCTCAGGTACAAGTGACCTATAACTCAGTGAGAATGACTCACCTACCTCAGATCCAAATTGAATCCTACTCTCAGAGTAGATTTCCTGCTACCACTCAGATCCAAAGGGATCCTACAAGATGGAAGTTAGTTGGTGAGATGATTGGACACAAGAGAAATTTTTCTGTGCCAATCTACCTTGACTGAGATAGACTCAGCCCAACTTTGATTCCAGGAATATATTTCCTGAGTCTTCCTTTACCTGTACTGAGATACCCTCAGTCCTAGCTTCTTCTTCACAACACCAGGGATTTTTCCTGCAGGAGCTGTGAAGTGACTGTAGCAAAACTGCTGCTAACTGAGCTGAATGATTCTCAGCTCAACTTCTTCACAGTAATAAGGATGAGGAGACTTGTGTTGGAAGGAACTTGTAGACAACAGTTCTGCTTCCACTTTCTTTCTTAGGCTGAGGAGATTTAACCCCGACTTCCTCTACACAGCCCCCAGTAAAAGATCTTCGGAGTAGAAGCTGGATCTCTGAAGACCTTGCTGGTGTTGATAGAAAATGACACCAGCTAACTTTCTTTTTCCTCTTTAGAGATATGCTCTGATCTTGCTGTAGTCGATGATGAAGACAAACAGCTAACTTGTTTTGCTCTTAGTCTTGCTGACTTGAGCTTCCTGTTTTTCAGTCACAACAACAATGACGGTGAGGTAGAACAACACCAACATTTCTCTCAAAAGCTATCTTCCTCTGTAAGAGTTTTTCCTTTTATCATTTAAGTCCCAATGACTCTTTAAGTAGTGGGCCCCACACCTTTAATGTCAGCTGCAACCTTGCTTTAACGCCAACTATCGTACAGTAGCTCATCGACACCATTTGGCTTGTACTGTAGCTTTCCTGCTATCAATTTGAATAATGTTGGCTTACTGATGTCACTAGATGTGGACTTAGCTAAAATCAAGATACATTAGCGTAGGCATTGAGTGAGCAAGCCTCACTCAGTGCCAAAATACTTGGACAGAATTCTGTCTATATAGGTGTTGAGTGAGTAAGCTACACTCAATGCCAACACTTAGGCAACCTTTCTGTCATTAGGCGTTGACAGCATTGAGTGAGCAAGCCTCACTCAACGCTTGTTGCCTTAGCTTATTCTTCAGACTCTTGGCGTTGAGAGCGTTGAGTGACCACGCCTCACTAAACGCCTTATGCCTTAGCCATGCTTTCTGTAATTTAGGCGTTGAGAGCGTTGAGTGACCACACCTCACTCAACGCCTTTTGCCTTAGTCATTATTGTAACGCCCCTAGCCGATACAACGTGACAACGTCACGGCTCCGCTCTAGGCGACGCTACTGGGCTGCAGTCCAAGCACCCCAACCCCTCTCCCTCCACAGGCGGGTTGTTGGTGGCCACAACCTCCCTTTGATGAGCGAACTCGACAGTTAAGTTGGGCCGTACGGGGACTTCCCAAAAGGTCACCCATCCCAATACTACTCCAGCTCGAGCACGCTTAACTATGAAGTTCCTTCACTTCTCATCACCAATTGACCTGCAGATTAATTGGGGATGGTTTCCTTGGTGGACAAGGTTAGCTCCGCATTGACAGTAGATGGTTTCCTTGGTGCGCGGGGACGTTGCAGTACAAATGATGGAATAGGGTGAGAATGATTATGAATTGTGATGTGCTAAGGCGCGACTTTGTCTCCGTGGTCGGCTGGCTATCTCGTGACGTACAAGTCATGTGGGGAGAGTGTCCCGGCGAGACTAGTCCCCTTCTGTGAGACTGACAAGAACACCAAGCATGGGGAAAGCCTGGGCAATGAGGCCACGAGCGGGTGGGGTCCAACAAGGGTTCTTAGAATCAGTCAGTGTGTGAGACGGAATCCTAACGCAAGAAGTCAGAGCTTGCAGGCAAGCCCGGGTCTAAGAACCATGAGCGGGTGGGGCCTTGGCAAGAGTTCCGTGTGATGGCTTGTATGCCGTTAGGGGAATTGCAGTACCCTTTTGTTTGTGGCTTAACGCTAATGGGGAAATTGGAAGTACCCAGATGTGATGATGATGTGCTAGTTGCATACGCAATAGGGTGCCTTGGGTGAAGCTCGGGTTTTGCATACATGCTGCATAGTAGGCCCCTTTTTATTATATGCTCAACATAGAAAATGTGTTTGTTGTTTGAGACATCCAAACCTGTTTTTTTAGAGCTTTACTTGTTTTTGTATATGGTATACGAAGTGCTGACTTGCAGGTTGGAGGGGTACCCCGGGGTCCATTACGGGCGACCAGGAGGAAATGTGTTTGTTACACAGTTTGAGTTCAGCCTTTACTAACCCACGTTACCACCAAATTTTACAGGGCAAGGATCGCAAGAAGGAGCCAGCTCGCCTGCCAAAAAGGCTTAATCCTCATGAAGTGTTTCAAGTTTCGTACTAGCTCTATTTTGTGGCATTGTATGTTTGATGCTCTTATTTTCGGCTTGCATTCCAAGGTAGTCTAGGAGTGCTTATGCACATTGATGGTGGATGTTATCTTTTGAGTTTTGGACTCTCTATTGTTGTAAGGCCATGAGGCCATTTCGATACTCTTGTGTATGTAGATACCTTCTAGTCCTGTTTCCGCTGTTGTTTGGTTTTGAGTTTTGAGATTGGATAGTTCATATCATCTTTTAATGCTAAAGTTGTGGCATCTGTATGTTGTGGGGCCCCGGCCGGACCCATATTATACGGTCATTATAGGGTAGGTGTTACAATTATCATGCTTCTTCAACATCTTAAGCGTTGAGTGAGCACGCCTCACTCAAAGATTTTTGCTTTAGCCAGATTTTTTGAGTCATGACATTGAGAGCGTTGAGTGAGCTTGTCTCTCTCAATGCTTTCTGCCTTAGCCAGATTTCTCTGCTCCTTGGCATTGAGTGAGTAAGCTCCACTCAATGCATTTCGACTTAGCCAAATTTTTATGTCTGAAAACTCAGACACTTACTCGATGTGATACAGTCAACGCCTTCATCACATGGCATTGAGTGAGCTTACCTCACTCAATGCCTGTGGACTTAGTCAAATATCAGCATAGATTTTCTGTGTCTTTGACTTACAAGGCTATCCTCAATGATTATGAAGCAATGGCGTTGAGTGAATGATGTTCACTCAACACCTGTGGACGTAACCACATTTCTCCCTGCTTCCTCTTAGGCTTTGCCTATCTCACAGCCTTTAGCTGTATGGCTTTGAGTGAGTTGATTTCACTCAACGCCTGTGGACTTAACCACTTTCTCAACTTGCCATAACTTTGGCTTTGACTGTATAGGCATCATACAGCTCTATAAGTCATCTGGCGTTGAGTGAGTAACCTTCACTCAACGCTTGTGGATTTAGACAGATTTCTGTCTGTCCACACCTTAGGTAAGTGTTCACCTGACTTTGCCATTTAGGCAACCTGTCCCATCATTATTGCTAGGACATCCTGCAATCATTAAGCTTAAATAACATCAAATACAACTATGCTCTTAGTGTTGATGGTGATGACTCTTCAAATACAAATTAAGGAATATTGTGGGCAATGGACCCAATAACGTTGGTTATGTTTAATTCACGGGAAAGGGGATGTGACCTGCGTCTGTCCATTAGCCACAAATGCTCGGCTTTCGGCGATGCCATGACGATTTGAGTAACGGGAAAAGGCTGAACTGTACCCTCCCCCATGTCATACGGTTAATATACCTAAGGTACGTGGCAATTAACGTTGGCATGGCGGGATGAGAGTCTTGGCTTGGTGCCTGACTATTAATGTTCATAGTTTACCACCAGTCTCAGACTTTTCGACGGTGGCGGAACCATGGGTTTTTCGGTACACTGATAAGGTGCCCTGAGAGCACGGAACGTTTGGTTGGTGATGCAAACATTTATGATATCTTGAATGGTGCTTAATGTGTACCTTCACGATATATTGAACGATGCTTAAGTTGTACCTTTGTGTGATATATATATATATATGAATGTTATGCCTGCAGAAATGGGGTAGGGTCGTTATAAATTGGTCAGGTAAAGCTGACTGTTGCCATATTTGCAACCTTCATGGTGGAATGTCCCTGTGCAAGTTCTGGAGAGCCAAGCGGGAAATAACAGGTTGCAGCCCTTGATGTTATGCCGACCCTCGAAGGCCAAGTGAAGAGCTTTTATTGTTTTCATGTGTGGCCGGCCTGCGTGCCGATGTTTGTAAACCACTTTTATGAAGAACAATTGTAAGGCCTTAAGGCCGCACTTTTTGGTGTATTTTGTATAACATTCCCATGTGGTATATTAGTGGACATTCTTTGTTACTTGAGTTCTAATAACCCTTGAAGCTTTCGCTAGAATGCTCTGAGTTAGTATTCGTTTGGTAGTTTTGATATTCACATGTAGCTCCACTGATTGTCCGTGGAATATGGCGTGGGGTCCCGGACAGACCTTCTGTTATATTCTACGTTGACAGACGGAGGTGTTACAGTTTCCCCACTTCGCATATGGAGGGGTTGACTTTAACCCCCACCTCCTCCACCGAAGGAGGTGGAGCGGCGCAGTTAGCGTCTATGTGCATACGCATGATTTGACATTCTTTTGGAAGGTTAAAAGGACTTAGAATTGTGTAAAAATGGTCTCGTTGGAACCATGTTGATGAGCCGACCGAGGCCACAATAATAAATATCTGGTTTGTCCAAACTATCTCGGGAACCCAATCAAGTGTCACCCTATTTTTGGAAGTCATTCTTTAAAACAAGCTCATAAATTTTCATGTCATGTATTTTCAGTTACACGAGTTTTTTTGTGTTCATCACATATTTGTTTTTGGATTTTTTTAATCTTGGAGCATGACTTGTGTACTAAATTTGTTTTTTTGTTACCGACCTTTCCTTCTTTAAGCGCATTATGATTATTCTAAGTTCTTTAGTTGCCAATTGTCCTGGGGGCAGGGCCCTGAAAGTGTTGTGACCTACTACAAGGTTGAAGGGTGGATGCTTCGAGCCGGGTAGTGTGAGGTCGGGGGGCCGAGACCCTTAAATATGGTGAAGGGTGGACGCATTTGAACTGTTGGAAACTATGCATGTGGCTGACCATGGTTGTGACATGACCTACTACAAGAGCAAAGAGCGGACTCTTCGAGCCAGGAAATGAGAGGTCAGGGGGACTGGCCACAAACGTTATGGTGAAGGGTGGACGCTTCGAACCGTGGGTGACTATGAGGGGGACAAGCCTTGGTGGTGTCGTGGCCTACTATAAGGTATAGGGGAGTATGCTTTGAGCAGGTAGTATGAGGTCAGGGGGACTGGCCCTAGAGTTCTGGTGAAGGGTAGACACTTCGAACCGTGGGTGATCGTGAGGGGGGGCAAGCCCTGGCAGTACTGTAACCCACTATAAAGGAGTATGGAAGATGCTTCAAGTCGGGTAGTGAGAGATCAGTGGGACTGGCCCTAGAGTTCCAATGAAAGGTGGACGCTTCGAACCGTTGTAGACCGTGAGGGGGGAAGGTCCCTAGCAATTTCGTGACTTACTATAAGGGCAAATAGAGAATGCTTCGAGTAGGGTAGTGATAGGACAAGGGGTATGGCCCCAGAGTTCTGGTGAAGGTCGGGCATCTCGAACAGTGGGCAACCATGAGGGAGGCAGACCCTAACGATTCTGTGATCTACTACACAGGCGAAGGGAGGACACTTCGAGTCAGGTAGTGAAAGGTTCGAGGGGAATGGCCCAAGAGTTCTGATGAAGGGCGAACGCTTCGATCCATTTGACCTACTATTAGGGCGATGACAAGCGCTTCTAGCCGGGTAGTGGGAGGTCACTATTGTAATTGTTCCTGCAATGGTAGGGTTAGAATAAATTAAAGCATAATTAATTAAAGTGAGTAAACTTACACGCACAAGTGCGAACTTGCTGCTTAGAGTTGGGAGATTGTTTTAAAATACAAAAAAATAAGGAATTGTTGATAGAACTGGCGTAGATTCTGCGCGTTATAGGGGTAATGGAGAGTCTTCTCTTCTAATGTTCTAAGCTTGAACGTTCTTGGCTTCACGACCATAGTGATGTCGTACGGTCCCTCCCATGCTAGTGAAAACTCGTCCTTTTGGGGCCCCATGCTGGCTGCTTCGATGTTGTGCAGGACGAGGTCTCCAAATGTTGGTTGTCCTAGGCTTTACCCTTCTATCATATAGTCGAGCCACACAGCTTTGGTAGATGAAAATCTGTTGGGCTGTTGTATCCACGACTTTGGAGACTAAGTCAAGGTTCTGTCGGAGTAGCCCATTATTCTTCTCCGGTTCGAAGGCGTGGATGCTGGTACTCGGGACGTCGATGTCGACTAGGATAACAACTTCAGTTCTGTAGCACATGTTGTATAGTGTTTCCCTGGTTGGTCTTCTCTCCATGGTGTGGTATGCCCATAGTACATTTAGGAGTGCGTCGACCCACTTCCCCTGCCTCCCTAAGGCGCTTCTTTATCCCTTTGAGGATGGTGTGGTTTGTCACAACCACTTGCACGTTTGTTTGTGGGTGTGTCATGGATGTATGACGAAGGCTGGTCTTCAGGTCTTCACACATCCTTGTGAATGACTTTCTGGTTAATTTGGGTGTCATTGTTTGTGATGATGAATGCTGAAATGCCAAAGCGATGATATATGTTATTCTAAATACGAACTGCTTGGCATTCTCCACGAATATTTTCGCAAGGGTTGTGCCTCACCAACTTAGTAAAGTAGTCGATGACCATGATAATGAACTTTCTCTCTCCAGATGCCAAGGGGAGAGGACCTAGGAGACCGATTCCTCACTATGTGAACGGCCAGGCACTTGAAGTGCAATGAGCACTATTGGCGATTAGTGTGGTACGTTCTCCTGCAGCTGACAACTTTTTCACTTTTGGATGTACTTCGATGCATCCTTGTTCATTGTTGGCTGGTAGAAACCTTGGCGTAGGATTTTCTGGGCCAAGGCCTTTCCTTCCAAGTGTTCTCCACAGATCCCTCCATACACTTCATGCATGGTGTATTCTGCCTCGGCTGCTGGTAAGCACTTTTGGTAGAGTCCAAAGTAAGCTCGCTTGTAGAGCTCTCCATCGATGATGTAAACGTTAATGCATGTATCCAGAGTTATCGTGCTTCCGGGCAATCCTAGAGGAGCAGTTGATAAGTCCATTTTTATACCTATTTTCGGACTCATCTGGGCTTGTTTTTCTTCGCTTGCACTTTACTTTTAGTTCGTTATTCGTATATATTTCATTTTATCTTTATTTCCATAGGAAGTGCACACTTAGGCCCGTGGTTGTGTATTTTTGTACTTTTAATGTTTGTACTCCCTTTTTGTGATTGCCTGGAATGTCTGCAAATATCAGTGGTCTGTTTTTCCTATTGGTACAGAGGTCGTGTGCGTGTTTCAGGGACGTTTGGAAGCAGGAGTACTGTGCACGATCAACAGATATAGTGCGCACGACCACTGGTCGTGCGCCACTGCTCGTGCGCCACTGCTCGTGCGTAATGTTCCCTGATTTCCAGAATTTGCCTGGGGTAATCGCACGACCACTGAACATAGTGCGCACGACCACCGGTCGGGCACCACTGATCGTGTGCATTGCTTCCTCTTTTCCTGGAGTCCTGTCTGGGGTAATCGCACGACCATTGGACATAGTGCGCACGACCACCGGTCGTGCGTCATTACTCATGCGCGGTACCCCAGTTCTTCTTCCTAATCTGCCATGCCAGTGCGCACGATCACTGGACATAGTGCGCACGACCACTGGTCGTGCGCCCATGATCGTGCGCATTGTTCAATTCTGTTGTCTATAAATATGCAGGTGCCGCCCTAATTCCGGGATCGCTCGACATTTCTCCGCCGTTTTCGTCTCCGGGGAAGGGTTCCGCCGTTCCCCTTCATCTTCCATCGTAGTGAGGTGCTCCGGGCAAGCTTTCACCGCCAAATCCAAGCTGGAGCTTCCTCTCGGCCTCCTCTTTACCCTTTGAGCTTCAAGAAGAGCTTGACCTAGCTTTCTCCATCAAGCTAGGAGAAGTTGTGCCATCCTCCACCGGATCGTGACACGAAGAAGACAGGCCATTGGAAGGTGGTGACAGCCCTACTCTACCCCGAACGCAGTTGAGGACCGAGCTTGGACACGGATTGACAACCCGACAATTCCAACCGTGAATCCTCAGCAAGACTTCGGATTCGGTCGATTTTGCACACTTTTCTTCTCTTGTTGTTGATGGTTTAGTTGAACTCTTTGTATTTGATGAAGTTACGCTTAGTGTAATATACGTTTATGTGTAATCATGTCTATGTGATTGTACGTTTTCGTTATTTACTTGAGGTGCGCCTATTTATCCATCCACCATCCATCCGCCCTTGCCGCACTAGCAATTACTAGTGGCGTGTGTAGCAAAGAGGTGCTCACGACCCTCATTCCGCCATTCTCATCACCTCATCTGCAAGCCTACTCGCCCATCCGCCTAGTGATTCGGTGCATAGCGGCCCGACTAGTCTTCCATCCCGCCTGGCGAAGCATCGCATAGCGGCGTTGCATAGGAGTAGTTGTTAGATTTTTATTTTCTTTTTCCGCAAATATCAAAACCCCCCTTAGTTAACTCCGACCTAAGGACTTCAATCTCAAGTCCTCGTTGAAATTAACTCCACCTTACTATGTTTCTTGAGAGATCGATACTTGGGAAAAATCGCCCATTTTATATTACTTGTGCGACCGGTTCACTGCCGTGATCTTTAGCATCAAGTTTTTTGCGCCGTTGCCGGGGAACACAGTCGTATGAGGTTCTGGAGAGGGAGACGTGAGATTGCTTTCCTTTTCCTTTATAAATCGCTTTTGTTTTGTTCTATTTCTGTTTTGCTTGCCTTTTTCTTGTTTGTTTAGGCAATTGTAGTAATATATTGTTAGATTTAGTAATTTGCACAATTTATTTTGAATCTGCTGTTTCGAAACCATGTGGGAATATTCGTATGCCCAATGTCGTTGGTGTGGAAAGCCTTCCCACGCTAGTCATGAATGCCCTACAAGAGATATTGAACATAAGCCTCAGCGCACAATGCATGAGATGTTGTATTCGTACAGCCCTTCAAATACTGTGCCCCGAGCTTATGGTCAATCATACTCGCCACATACACTGTTCTCTTATTCCTCTCCGGCCCCACAAGGACCGCAGAGTAATGGGATAAAGTGTTTGTATTGTCGTAGAACAGATCATGTCCTGAAGGATTGTGCCGAGTACCTCCGTATTATGGAAGAGGATGATGAGCTGGACATCCAGATCATCCCGACTCCTACCCTCGGTGGCACACCTTCATCATCTGGTTATGTGTCCCTATCACCTTCATTTGTTGAAGGGAATGATGTGGACACAACCACCAGATGTGTGGCTGATCTAGGCTTCGACGTGGATGAGCTCATCTCTCTTGTGCATACATCTCCAAGTGTGGAGCTGATTCTTTGTGAGGAACCTGCGCTTGACTTTTATCCAAGCAAAGTTCTTCCGGCTTTTGTGCATTCTACTTCAGTCGTCTCTGACGACATTTTCGACGATGCAGCACAAATTGAGGGTTGTGATACATGGATTTTTTCCACTTCTATGGAGGAGGACAACCTTCCTAGTGTCGAGGTTTCTCCCTCGATACCAAAGGAGGAATTCCAAGTCTTGGTGGAGGCCTCTATGGATCCGGCCAAGCCTTGTAGCATTGTCGACATTGCTAACGATATTTTTCTACCTCAGCCTTTGGGGAGTGAAACCGGGATCACTCCCCCTGATTATTTCTTTATGTTCTTCGTCTCTTTTATTTCTTGACCCCCCTTCCTTATCTGAGCCTGAGCGGGTTGAGTCTTCGCAGGAGCTTCAGGAGGACTTGGAGCTTTCAGCTCGAGTCATCGATGGTAGCATCCTCTCTCACGAGGAGGTTGATTCCTCCTCTGTTGAGAAAGCTCCATTGATTGCTTTCTCCTCCTGCCTTCTCCATGTAGTAGACGATACCTTGCTGGGCAATGATTCATTTTGTGGTGAGAAGAGTGAGGAACAGCGCTCCTTCTCTTCTTACTTCCTATTTCCTCTACCTGTGTTGGGCAGGTATTACTATTTAGGTAGAGGGGTAACTGTTCTATCACCGTATCGGTACCCGTTACCGAAACGAGTATTGGGACAGTTACCTGTGCATTTTTCTTTTCATAGGCCCATTAGCTAGAACCTTTTCGTAGCCGAATAAGTCGTGCTGAGATGACAATAACCCCAGTAGTTATCTTATATTTCCTGCATTTTTATTTTTCATGTCTATTTTAGTTTTAGAATTTCTTTTTGTATATTTTTCTTTTGTTTTTGCGGAGCTCACCCCTGCAGGTATTCTTGACAACTTCGTGTTGGCGGGGTTGTGATTCTTCGTATGGCGGGCCTGCTTTAGGTTTCCACGCGTCTTCTGGTATGCTCACTGACTGAGCATTGAGTAACCTCTTCCCTTAGCTCTTTATGATTTAAATTTCTCTATCATATGTTGTGTAGTTTAGTTTAAGTCTGGGGGAGAGCCAGTTTTGTTACCTTTTGCACGCGCACATTTCATGTGCATACTATAAGCTTTTATAGATTTATTATGATTAGTTCATTGCATCACACACCACTGCACCCACATGAGCTCGTGCTTAGCTTTTTGCGTGCTGCGAGTTAAACTCGTTTCTTTTGTATGATTTGGGAAAATTATTGTGCTGGCTTAGGATTGTGAGACAGAGTAAAATGTTGATCTTGTTGTGTTTCTAGTCAACTGCTCTCGTCTCGTGTAGAAATTCGAGTAGATTTAATTTTTCTGTATGCTTATGGTTTTATACTTTTCTATTTGCGTAAAGATCTTTTTATTCTACTAAAAAATTGGTGAATCTGGTGTGAATCCGACAGTAGCTTAGGGATGTGTGTAGATGGTCGTTAGGTTCATATTGCTCAAGTCGAGAGGATGGATAGTCTTTCTCGTTGGCTAAGAACTTGCCCCAAGCTATTCTTGAAGCATGGGTATAGGTTAGTTCACTCGCATGAGCGTGATGTAGGCCATCATTTTGGCCCGGTTGAGCTTTGTACCATTCCTAACGTCTTATCCTTGCTAGCCCTGTTGTGTCTACCCCTCCTTTTGATTCAGCTCCACCATGATTTCACCAAAGCCTCATATCCAATCCTAGTCGCACACCCAAGTTGAGCTTTAGAGTTTTACATTTTCATTTTGGGATGTGATGTGGTGATATTACATGTGAATATGTGGATGCGCTCCAAAGTTTTATTTGCTGAAATTGTTAAAACAAAATAGAATTCGAAAAAATATATATATACCAAAAAAAATTGATTGTGAAAAAGAAAAGTGAAAAGAAGAAAAAGTTTGATTGAAAATTCTTTTTGAGATGAAATTGTAATTGGAGTAGGCGGTACACCCACCCATATTTGAAAAATTAAGTTTGGGGTTGTGGTGTCCCCGCGTGTATTTTGCTTAGCAGAAGGATTCTTTTTATGATAGCTCATTTGGGTTAGGTGTTTAGCCTTCCTGTTTATCTTTGTTTACCTCACCGAAACCCAAGCCCCATCTCTTCACCTACAGTCCTACTGATTTGTGTGTGAACCAAACCAGTGTCGTGGAGAGAATGCGAAAGGGCAAGCATATGGTCACCGATATTGGTGGATTCATTTGGAGGTTATCCCGAGCCCCGATCTTTGACAATGCTCGCCTAACGATTAGTCTACTTTCTCCCTACGCGTGACCGGATGATTCACCGTGATTCCATTTTTGAGTAATAATAAAATGTTGATACGCATTATGAAATGTATAAACTATTTTGTATACTTAAAAATTTCTTCTATTATATTTTTACGCGTGCGAGCATGCGGCTTCGCATGGTACTCTGTATCGCAATTTCCTTGTTAGCTAAATCATTTTCCCTATCTGCTTGGATTTTGTTTGCTCGGGACGCGCAAACAGTTAAGTCTGTGGGTGTGATGAGTCCATTTTTTAGACCTATTTTCGGACTCATCTGGGCTTGTTTTCCTTCGCTTGCACTTCACTTTTAGTTCGTTATCGTATATATTTCATCTTATCTTTATTTCTATAGGAATTGCACACTTAGGCCCGTGGTTGTGCATTTTTATACTTTTAATGTTTGTACTCCCTTTTTGTGATTGCCTGGAATGTCTGCAAATATTAGTGGTCTGTTTTTCCTATTGGTATAGGGGTCGTGTGCGTGTTCCGGGGACGTTTAGAAGTAGGAGTACTGCGCACGATCATCGGATATAGTGCGCACGACCACTGGTCGTGCGCCACTACTCGTGCGCAATGTTCCCTGATTTCCAGAATCTGCCCGGGGTAATCGCACGACCACTGGACATAGTGCGCACGACCACCGGTCGTGCGCCACTGATCGTGTGCATTGATTCCTCTTTTCCTGGAGTCCTGTCTGGGGTAATCGCACGACCATTGGACATAGTGTGCACGACCACCGGTCGTGCGCCATTGCTCGTGCGCGGTACCCCAGTTCTTCTTCCTAATCTACCATGCCAGTGCGCACGATCACTGGACATAGTGCGCACGACCACTATGGTCGTGCGCCCGTGATCGTGGGCACATTGTTCAATTCTGCTGTCTATAAATATGCAGGTGCCGCCCTAATTCCGAGATTGCTCGACATTTCTCTGCTGTTTTCATCTCCGAGGAAGGGTTCCGCCGTTCCCCTTCATCTTCCATCGTAGGGAGGTGCTCCGGGCAAGCCTTCACCGCCAAATCCAAGCCGGAGCTTCCTCTCGGCCTCCTCCTTCATCGTTGAGCTTCAAGAAGAGCTTGACCTAGCTTTCTCCATCAAGCTAGGAGAAGTTGTGCCATCCTCCACCAGATCGTGACATGAAGAAGACGGGCCATTGGAAGGTGGTGACATCCCTTCTCTACCCCGGACGCAGTTGAGGACCGAACTTGGACGCGGATTGACAACCCGACAATTCCAACCGTGAATCCTCAGTAAGACTTCGGATTCGGTCGATTTCGCACACTTTTCTTCTCTTGTTGTTGATGGTTTAGTTGAACTCTTTGTATTTGATGAAGTTATGCTTAGTGTAATATACGTTTATGTGTAATCATGTCTATGTGATTGTATGTTTTCGTTATTTACTTGAGGTGCGCCTATTTGTCCATCCACCATCCATCCGCCCTTGCCGCACTAGCAATTGCTAGCGGTGTGTGTAGCGAAGAGGTGCTCACGACCCTCATTCCGCCATTCTCATCACCTCATCCGCAAGCCTACTCGCCCATCCACCTAGTAATTCGGTGCATAGCGGCCCGACTAGTCTTGCATCCCGCCTGACAAAGCATCGCATAGCGGCGTTGCATATGAGTAGTTGTTAGATTTTTATTTTCTTTTTCCGCAAATATCAAAACCCCCCTTAGTTAACTCCGACATAAGGACTTCAATCTCAAGTCCTCCTCAAAATTAACTCCACCTTACTGTGTTCCTTGAGAGATCGATACTTGGGAAAACTCGCCCATTTTATATTACTTGTGCGACCGGTTCACTGCCGTGATCTTTAGCATCAGCAGTCCACATTCGAAGTGACCCAATTAGGGGGCCATCCACGATGACTCTTTGGTTTTGATTGTGGAGATCTCCCATGACCCTTAAATGCTAGGGACCATGACCTCTTTGACTCTACGTTGTCATGATTGGTAGCTAGTTGGTTAGGTAGCGAGCTTGGAGATTACTTCAGCCCTAATGTTCTGTTCTCTGGTAATGTAGAGGACCTAGTGCGATGATATCTTCTGGAGCAGGGACCTAATAATTGTAAGATACTACGCTGGTTGGTTGTTCTTTACTTCATAGTCACCATCGATTTGCAAAACAACTAATTGGGAGCCAGTGTAGACCATTAGGTTCTCTATTTTGCAATTGATGACGAGTAGGAGGTCGGGGATCAATCCCTCGCATTATGCAATGTTTTTTTGTGACTGCAAACTTTAATCGGAGGTCATACTACATGGTGATTTCATCAGGGCATACTAAGAGTAAACTTGCTCTGGCTCCTTTGGCTCCAGAAGCGCCATCAACATAGAGAGTCACCTGGCGGCAAAAGTACCTTTGGTAGGAGTTGGCTCGGTAGGAATGGTGTACTTAACGACAAAATCAGTGAGTACTTGGTACTTAATGTATGACCATGGTAAGAATTGGATATAAAATTTGCTAAGCTCCACTGCTCATTAACCAGTCTTCCAGGACCTCTGGATTTTGGAGGATCATTCACAATGGTAGTTCTATTAACACAAATTTCACATGAACCTGGAAGTAGGGCCAGAGCTTCCTTACGAAGAAGACAAGAGCTAAGACTGTCTTGTCTGCCATTGGATATCTGACCGTAATGTTGGTAAGGACCTTGCTGAGGTAGTGATGAGTCGTTGGACCCCTCATTCCATCCTTGACGAGCACCGTGCTGAGTGCAGTTGTAGATGCTGCCAAGTATAGGAACAAAAACTTATGAAGGGACGATATTTGACATGCAAGGAGGTGAAGCCAAGTATTGCTAAAGATGCTCGAAGGTTGTTTGACATTTGTTTGTCCATTGGAAGTCAGATTTGCGTGCTCCCCAAAGGATTTTGAAGAAGAGAATGTATTTGTCTCCCGTACATGCAAAAAATGTGAAAGCCCAATGATTCTCCCATTCAGACAATGCACTTCCTTGATGGAATGAGGGGGCATGTAATCTAATGTTTTGATCCTTTTGTGGTTTACTTCAATCCCCCGTTGAGTTATCATGAAACTCAGGAACTTCCCTACTGTCCCGCTAAAGGTGCATTTACTGGTGTTAAGCTATATTAAGAAGCGACGAAGGAGTTGAAAGCATTTTTTCCAAGTCTTTCAGATGGTTGTGTTGGTGGACGCTCTTCACTAACATGTCGTCCACATAACCTCCATAGTCTTCCTGATGAGGTCCTTGAATACCTTATTCATCAACCTCTAATAAGTTGCCCTGATGTTTTTGAAGACGATGGACATCATTTTGTAGTAGACACCCTTGTCGGTTTGGAAAGTAGTATATTCCTCGTCAATAGGATTCATCCGTATATGATTATATCCGTAGTAGGCATCCATGAAGCATAAGAGCTCGTGTCCGACTGTCATTGTCACAACCTCCATAGTCGTTCAGGCAAACTCCAATTCTAACACAATTTATGAAAATACCAAATTCTAAAGTGAAGAAAGCATGTTTTAAGTTAAGTTTTGGATCGCTGTATCCCTTGCCTCAGTGGATCAATTAGTCCACGACTGAAAATATAAGTTTACGCTGCGGAAAATATCTTGTTTACATTAATTGACATCCTACACTAGTAAAAACATCCATATAGTACAACTCATGATAAGCACGACTCTAGATTTAGTATAAGTATGAAAATAGATTTTACGTTTACCAAACATAAAGATGTTAGTTTTTGAAATATGACATGTTTGAGGTGATAGAAGTGATATTTTTATAATTTAAAATATCTAACATGCAACCTAGCATAAAACCTTCCTAGAGAGAAAGTAAATACAATAAGTCATACAGAAAAGACTTAGCCACTAGAAAGTATTTAATGTTAAACAAAATCATATGAGCGTCAACAACCTAACAAAACACACCAAAATAATGTATGTCTGAACTAAGGAAAATAAATAACAACTACCTCACAACCGGTGAGAAAGAGACAACTGCAGAACACCAGCCAAAAACCAGCTATAGCCGCTCAACCGGCTACTTCAAACCTGAGGCATTCACAGAAATAACACCTCAGCAATCATAAAAATGAAAGTAAGATCAAAGATCGAAAGGTTAGCAATAAACTAAAAGAATAAAGGGTTATCAACCCTAATTCAAATATAGTGAGAAACGACTAACTTACGAGCTCAGCAGTAAGGAACTTACACTAAGTGCTATAAAGATCTAAACATGTAATGAAATAACTGTAAATAAGAAATTAATTTACCCATAACTTGGTGAATAAAAAACAACACCGGCCATCCGACGCCTGCGGTGGTGGGAACCTACCCAACACACCAACAACAAAAACAACACTTCACAAGGGCCCAAGGAAAGGTGATCTTATATCTTAACACCCAAAACCGGGGACAAATCGGCACCTGCGATGGCGGGAACCTACCCAACACACCAGTAGTCATATACCCACACCGGGTAAACCCACCAGAGCAACAATTCACCAAAAAGGGAAACAAGTTGATGGTTCTTTATATACAACCAAAACACCGACAAGTATAATCAAACACAGACTACCCATAACCAAGACACTGAGTTTCTCCAATAATAAGTGGAGGAATAAATCCAATAGATTGTCCTAAGACCAATCTCAATGAATTAAACACAATTAGGTCATAGAACCCAAGTCTATACTGATGTTCGTCGAATCTAACTTAGGCTAACATGCACTTGCACTCGACTGAATATCTATCGCATACACTCGATGAAATCTATGATGATCGACGAATTATCTCCTCCCAAAGTCACCAAATTTTCTACAGCATCAACAAATCGGCTTGACAATTGGTCGAACAACCATCTCAAGTTAGCTTTAGTTATCTTGTTCCATTTCATACACACACCGATGTGTCATCAGTACATCTTGGCGGAAGCATGAACACTACACTCATAAATATGACAAGAAGTATACATGGCATATTATGTTAGTATGAGATGCATAATATGTGTTTGTATATGGATCCTCATAGGAGGCAACATATGACTGTTATGTAGTATGAGATGCATAACAATCATCATATGAATGCACATTAGATTTTTCGTTTCGTTGCATGTGATATTATGTAGTATGAGATGCATAATATTTCATATGTACGCCGCTCATAACATGCACTAAGGACTTTTATTAGATTGCATAGCACATCATACATGACATGACATAACATTAGCATAAATGCCAAGCTAAAGATTTACATGATGACACATGTACACACATGGTTTTTAGTCAAAAGAATAAAAATTCATGCATTCATGGTCTATGCACATGAGTCAATAGGATGATGATATATCATCATAAGTTTAAGCATGACATCATTAATAAAATCCCAGAGCAAGTTAGTAGCTTGAGCAAGTATTTGTACATGTATTGTCTGAACTAAGCTGTGTAGTTCTATCGGTAAGCTAGGTATTGAATAGTTGTTTGTTGTGTTTTAGAATGTCGTCAAAGCGTCCTGTGACAAGTTCGACTCCTCAATTTGAGGGCGAGTCATCCAGAGCGTAGAATGAGGCTGTGATAGAAGGACTGCGACAGAGCAATGAGGCTCTGTCTAGGAAAATGGTGGAGATGCAATCACAGATCCAAACCTTGGTGACTGTTGTGTCATGACAATCGCTTAGAGTGCAGGACCCTATTGTGGGTCAAGCTATTCCGGTTCCTCCTGCTCCTTTGGTGCCCGTAGCTCCGTTGCCACCAGAGATGAATTTTATCTCTTATTTTCAGCGACTAGGACCTCCTACCTATAATTGTAGAGCAGATTTCATGGCTTTGGATGACTAGATTGCCATAATCGAGGAGATGTTCTCTTACTCAGGGGTTTATGCCAACCAGAGAGTGATGGTCGTTGCCTACTAGCTAAAGGGTCTGGCTATGAGCTAGTGGTTGAGCGAAAAGGAGATCTTGAAGGACGGATGTTCGTGGGAAGCCTTTAAGGAGCTATTGCTGAGAAAATTTTTGCCTTCAGTCGAGCAGGATCGCTTGATGAACAATTTCCTGAATTTGAAGTAAAGGCAATTCACAGTGAGTGAGTATGAAGTGGAGTTTAGTAAGTTAAGCTGTTTTTCCCCTGACATGGTATCCTCTGAAGCTAATATAGTTAAGTGCTTCCTGGGTGGTCTTAGGAATGACATCCAGCAGCTGGCCAGTGATATGGATCAGAAAGTTATGCTGCTATAGTAGAAGCCGCCCTAAGGGTCAAAGCAATCGACAATGCTAAGAATCGAGGCCAACAGATAAAGAAAGATAAGAGGAAGTCTGAAGGAGGTAAGGACTCTAAGGAATCTGGTTCTGCTTCAAGAAAGAGAAGCAAGGAAGTATGTAGTTTCTATGGCATACCAGGCCACCCGTTTGAGAAATGTTTCAAGAGATTGGGAGCTCAGAAGAAGCAGCAGGTGCATGCGAT
Source organism: Platanthera guangdongensis (assembly GCA_039583875.1). Lineage (NCBI taxonomy): Eukaryota > Viridiplantae > Streptophyta > Magnoliopsida > Asparagales > Orchidaceae > Platanthera > Platanthera guangdongensis. Next base: position 36,971,492 of record CM077162.1, on the reverse strand, counting down.
TCAGAGCGCTCCCAAAGGGGATAACTTATATGTGCTTTGGTGCAAACGGAAGGGGCACGGTGCTGCCTAGTTTTGGGGTAAGGATAGGGTCTACTTTCAGTGCTGACAGAAAGGACACTTCTAGTCGAAGTACCCGTAGCCTCAGCCCACGTTGCAACCAGTTCCACTTCAGGCTTTGTTGCCGCCACCGTATTTGGACAAAGGGAAGGGCAAGCTGAACGTTGTGTCTATAAAGGAAGCGCAGACATCCACCCAGGTGATCTCAGGTTAAATCCCAACCTAGTTTGTTTTTAGCTCATAATTATAGTTTCAATGTCGTTCGGTAAGTTATGTATGCAATTTTATATGGAAGTTTAAGGTAAAGAACCGCTGGACGCGCATTCTTTTTGATTCTGGAGCTACCCACTCGTTTGTGGCTAGTAATTTTGTGGAGCGCCATCATTTGACTCTTGATCAAGTTGACGATGCTTTTTGTGCCAAGTTACCCTCTGGTGATTCGGTGGTGTCAAACTAGGGTATCCTGGGTTGTCCGATTCTTTTGGGTGATTTCCTAGTGTTTGCTGATTTGAAGGTGATAGACCTGGAAGATTTTGATATGAACTTAGACATGTACTGGTTATCCAGATATGATGCGGTTATCCAGTGCAAGGTCAAGCGCTTGGATTTCAAGATGGACAACGATAACCCTAGGAGTGTTTATGGTTATCCGAGTCAGGATTCCCCGATGATTTCTGTGGTATGTGCTCAGAAGATTTTAGATTCTGATTGTTGTGCTTACTTGGTTTCTGTTTTGGGAACTGTTAGTGGTTAGCCACGTGTTGAGGAGGTTTCAGTGGTGCATGAGTTTCCGGATGTTTTCCCCGATAGTCTTCCTGGTCTTCCACCTGAGAGAGACGTGGAGTTTGTTATGGGTTGTTTGACAATTGGTTGTCAAGATATGATGCGGTTATCCAGTGCAAGGACTGGTTGTCCAGATATGATGCGGTTATCCAGCGCAAGGTCAAGCCCTTGGATTTCAAGATGGAGAACGATCACCCCAAGAGTGTTTATGGTTATCCGCGCCAGGATTCCCCGATGATTTCTGCGGTATGTTCTCGGAAGCTTTTAGATACCGATTGTTGTGCTTACTTGGTTTCCATTTTGGGAACTGTTAGTGGTTTGCCGCATGTCGAGGAGGTTCCGGTGGTGCGTTGAGTGGGCTGAGAGGCTAAGTAAAAAAGCATTGAGTGTGCTTGATACACTCAACGCAGCGTTGAGTGGGTGAAGAGGCTAAGTAAAAAAGCGTTGAGTGTGCTTGATACCCCCGATAGTATTCCCGATCTTCCACTTGAGAGAGACGTGGATTTTGTTATGGGTTGTTTGACAATTGGTTGTCAAGATATGATGTGGTTATCCAGTACAATGACTGGTTGTCCAGATATAATGCGGTTATCTAGTGCAAGGTCAAGCGTTTGGATTTCAAGATGGACAATGATCACCCCAAGAGTGTTTATGTTTATCCGCGCCAGAATTCACCAATAATTTTTGCGGTATGTGCTCGGAAGCTTTTAGATTCTGGTTGTTGTGCTTACTTGGTTTCCGTTTTGGGAACTGTTAGTGGTTTGCTGCATGTCGAGGAGGTTCCGGTGGTGCGTTGAATGGGCTGAGAGGCTAAGTAAAAAATGTTGAGTGTGCTTGATACACTCAACGCAGCATTGAGTGGGCTGAGAGGCTAAGTAAAAAGTATTGAGTGTACTTTATACACTCAACATAGCGTTGAGTGTTGTTAACTTGGCGTTGAGTGTGTTGACTGAATAAGTCTTGGTGTTGAGTGTATAGCCTTGGTATTGAGTGATCTGTGAGGCTAAGTCAAAAGCAGTGAGTGCACTGAATGCACTCAACGCTCGATTGAGTGAAACTATGATGGCGTTGAGTGAAGCTATTATGGCGTTGAGTGGTATTAGGCGCTAAGTCAAAAGCATTGAGTGCGTTGAATACACTCAACGCGGCGTTGAGTGAAGCTATTATGGCGTTGAGTGAAGGTGTTTTCTATGAGTAATCTGGTAAGTGTTGAGTGTACTCAACACGGTGTTGAGTAGACTCAACACGGTGTTGAGTAGACTAAACACGGTGTTGAGTGAAAGTGAATTCGTTGAGTTATCTAGATTGGCGTTGAGTGCGTTGAATGCACTCAACGCGGCGTCAAGTGTACCCGACACTTTTCCATGTACTTGGAATTTTTTGTCGATTCATTGTATATCCCTGGTAGGCCGGTTTGCTAAGTAAAAATTATCTAGTGCCTGCTGTATTCGTCAAGTATACTCGGTGAATCAGTATGGACTCAGTATTCTGTGACCGAATTGTGTCTAATTCGTCGAGTTTGGTCTTAGGCCAATCCATGAGATTTATTCCTCCATTTATTATTGGAGAAACCCAGTGTCTTGGTTATGGGTAGTCTGTGTTTGAGTATACTTGTCAGTGTTTTGGTTGTATATAAAGAACCATCAACTTGTTGCCCTTTTTGGTGAATTGTTGCCCTGGTGGGTTTGCGCGGTGTGGGTATGTGACTGCTGGTATGTTGGGTAGGTTCCCACCACCGCAGGTGCTGGTTTTTCCCCGGTTTGGGGTGTGTCAAGATATAAGAACACCTTTCCTTGGGCCCTTGTGAAGTGTTCTTTTTGTTTTTGGTGTGTTGTGTAGGTTCCCACCACCGCAGGTGCCGGATGGTCGGTATTTTCTTTTGTTCACCAAGTTATGGGCAAATTATTTCCTTATTTACAGTTATTTCATTACATGTTTAGATCTTTATAGCACTTAGTGCAAGTTCCTTACTGCTGAGCTCGTAAGTTAGTCGTTTCTCACTATGTTTGAATTAGGGTTGGCAACCCTTTATTCTTTTGGTTTATTGATAATCTTTCGATCTTTGATCTTACTTGCATTTTCATGCTTGCTGAGGTGTTCTTTCTGTGAATGCCTTAGATTTGGAGAAGTAGCTGGTTGAGCGACTAGGGCTGGTTCTTGGCTGGTGTTATGCAACTGTCTCTTCCTCATCGATTGTGAGGTAGTTGTTGTTTATTTTCCTTAGTTCAGACATACATTATTTAAGTGGATTCGTGTCAGGTTGTTGACGCTCACAGGATTTTTTTTAATGTTAAATACATGCTAGTGGCTAAGTCTTTTTTGTATGACTTATTATATTTACTTGCTCTCTGGGGAGGTTTTATGCTATGTTACATGTTAGATATTTTAAATTATAAAAGTATTACTTTTATCACCTCATACATGCCATATTTCAAAAACTAACATCTTTATGTTTGGTAAATGTAAAAGCTATTTTCATACTTATACTAAATCTAGAGTCGTGTTTACCATGAGTTGTCCTATATGGATATTTTTACTCATGTATGATGTCAATTAATGTAAACAAGATATTTTTCGTAGCGTAAACCTATAGTTTTAATCGTGGACTAGTTGATCCACTAAGCCGAAGGATACGACCGTCCAAAACTTAACTTAAACATGTTTTCTTCACATTATAATTTGGTATTTTCATAAATTGTGTTAGGATTGGAGTTTGCCTAAACGTCTGCAGTTATCCCCTGCATGGCTTGACATCACAACGCGTGTTTTATCATACTCTGATATTCATTTAAATTCGGATAAAATGCGGGTTGTGATAGTCGTGCTCACGAGCTGATCAATTCTCGAGATGTGGACGTTATCAAAGCTGTAGACCAATCCTACCACGGGATTGATATGCTCTCTGGTGAGCTTGATACTCTGGAATGTGGAGAGGAATAGAACATTGATAGAACTCTCGTTGTATATCAGAATCGTCTTTTCATTATCGTATCCTCGTATGGGTCTCCAATCCCCGCGTCTATCACGAGAGGGTCTTGATGCAGTTCCCGTATTCCTTCGAGGTCCTCCTCTCTAGAGGTAATGGTAGTATCCATCTTGAGCCTTTTGTCATTGTGACCTCTTTCAGGTCTCTCGATTGAGAGTGTTTGTGCGGCGAGATTAGGGGACTTAGTGATTGTCCCGACATTCCCCATCACTGGTCCACTTCTTGCCATGACCTTCAGTCTCGAGTATCGATGTGAAGCAGATACTATCTTCAAAATCTTCATAAAGTTTTGCGAACATCTTCCCAAAGACTGTGCCAAACTATTGTGGATCAGGTCGTTGCTCTGGTAAACCATTCAAATTGAACCATCTTAGCTCGGGAGCAGTCGAGCGCACAAATAGTCAAAGTAAAGTGAGACGGATTGGCAAGAAGGTTTTTAGCGTGGAAAAACCCCAGAAAGGGGAAAAACCATGTGGTTGGACCGGTGTCAGTCAAATTTCATTATGTTTTGTCGTGTTATAATGTGAGTAGAGAACTCTAAAGCAACATACCGCCACTTGTTACAATGGTAACCATAGAAGAAGAGGAATAAGAGCCTTTGAGGGTGACATGTCACCTCTTGAAAAGCTAAGTGTTTGGAGGAGGTGCAATGAGACACTGCGGTTGACTCTTGTGGAAATAGAGATCTTCACGCCGTCTCTGAATGAGACTATCGAGGGCAATGGGGATCTTCAAGTCTCGATGAAGGTCTTCAAGCACCAAATGAGATCTCTGCAGGATTTCTTCAAACGAGCTCTCTGGGGTGCTGAAGGCAAGATGTCTTCAAATGAGGTCTCTGGACTCCTTTTATAGATTTGGCCAGGGGTAGCTTGGTAATTTTGCCGTTGTGGCCACCGTCACCACTTGACTGGCAAATTACGTTCGTTGATCTGGCGCACGCAGATTGCCTTTTTTGGATATGATAAATTTTCCCTCCTCAGTTTGAGCAGTTCGGGCATCATTAGGCAGTTCTGTTGGCGGCTTTGATGGCAACGAACGGTACCTATAGTCCCAGAAGGTAAGAAGGTTAATAGTACGCATGATGCTAGTGTGAGGTTATTCTAAGTGCGTAGTGAGTGTAGATGCGATATGAGCGTGCCTTTAGTGTGTTAACATGGTGAGTGCATCGTGAGCACGATGACAGCGTGCACGGATTAAAAACTTAGAGGCTCACGACATGCATCGATCATGAGCGTGGGGGCGTCTGGCGCTCGTTGCGTGAGTGGGTTAGGGGTACGATCCTATGCACACCTGAAGGGAGTGCGTCCTGTGCCATCTTGAAGAGTCGGTTTGGGGCACGAGGCTTGGCGCGGGGAGCTAGGCCGCTCGCGGGCGGCCGCTTGGCGCGGGGAGCTAGGCAGCTCGCGGGCGGCCTTTGGCGCGGGGAGGCCGGTCGTGCCCTTCGCGGCCGCTCGTGGGCTGCCTCTTGGCGTGGGGAGACCGACTGGGGGGCATTTCGTTCCCTTCGCGGCCCGTCACGGGCGGCCGCACGGTGCAGGGCGGCGATCGAGGGAACGTCCGCGGGGCCTCATCGTCATGCATCGGGGGTGGGCGGCCGGGTGGCCGGCTGCATGCGTGCAACCAGAGGCGACAGTTTCGTGATGTTCTGGGCGGTTGGCGCACAGATCACACACGGATCTGGCCCGCTGATCGCGCACAATGCGGTTTTTTCCATAACTTCACACTTCGTTAGTGAGGGATTATGGATATGAGATCTCAACTATTTGCAGCCCGAAATTGCTATAAATTTGGGATGACCCCATCATTAATTTTCCACTTTTTTTTGTTTTGCTCAAATTGTATTTCATTTCAATTGTTGTACTACTTATTTATGAACTCAATGTCTCTAAATTATCTAAAGATTTCAATGTAATGGTTTCATCGTTTTAGATTTATGGCATTTTTCTATTCTAATTGGCTTTGTGAATAAGAAGTTGTGGTATCTTTTTTACCCAGAGGATTGTTAACCGCAACTTCATTTTGACTTGTCGCACCCCAATATTAACCGCAATCATATATTTGACTTGCCGCACCCCAATATTAACCGCAACCCAAAAAATTCAAAAAATTTATCCTTAAACTTAAAATGTCTACCTTTTAAAATACATAGCGTTTAGAGTCCTTCAATTCCGAGCAAAACGTGCAGTCAAGCCATGAAAACCGAAATCTGTGCTCCAAACCCCTTCCTCAGGCTCCAGTTTATGACCAGCATAATGATTTGGAGGCTGAAGAACTGTGCACAGCCAGTGTCTTCTTCAATAGAAAAAAAAATCAGGGCTTTCAGATCACGACTGAGACTCCGTTTGGCACGGTGGTGGTGACGGTCGTAAACGCATGGGTAAAACCGTCATTCGTTAAGAATCACCTAACAAACATCATACGTTTGAACATAAAAGTGGATGAAGTTCCTTTGGTGGGCATTAATGAATGATAATTTAACCCCCCATGTTCATGACCGTAACCACCGTGCCAAACGGAGCCTGAATCTGCAACAGTTTCCCCAATTTCGCCAAAGCTGAAAGGAGATGGATAGAATTTTTAGATCTGAAGGAAACAACAAGGATGCGGCCAGTTGGGGTGAGCTTGGACCAGAGATATAGGGTTTCTTAGATCCAATGGGTGATGAAGATAAGTGATTTAGACTGCGTTTGATGCGATTTATCACGGCTTATTTGCTTCCGTAAGGTTGGACAAAAAAGTCATTGTCATATAAAAATCTTATACCCCAAATTAATTTTGTTTTTAATGGTACTAATATTTGTCATATCAAACGTACATTGTATAACAATGAAGTTTTTTTTTCAATCTCATCAGAACAAATAAGCTGCGATAAGCTACGTCAAACGCAGCCTTAAAACATGATGCAGGTGTTTGCCGGTGGTAGTCCTGATGAAGGGGAAACCTGCGATTTCTCTGGATCTGAAGGATATCGCCACACTTGGTGCTCGATCAAGGAAGATAACCAGTAAAATTACAAGATCTACAAAGGCAAGATGGAGTAGGGAGGTCGTCGACATCTTGTCCAAATACAGGACAACGATTTAGGACCGGCGACGAGGATCTTCGATCAATGGTGAGCAACAAGGGGCTTCAGCGAAAGCAAAAGGAAGGTCTCGGTCACAAGGAGGAAGGAGATCGAGCGGCTTTAGCGAAGAGAAGCGGGCCGAAAAAGCATATACAAAGGGCGGGGTTTCTAAAATTCTTAGGGTTGCAGTTAAACACAAAACAAAGAGGTATTTTTAAAAATTTTGGGTTGCGATTAATCAAAATTGATGCAACGATCGTCTTTACCTATGGCTTCACTTTTTGCTTCTGCTATAAGTTTATAGGGAATTGTTAAGAGCACAACATTTTTGACTAGTTGCACCGCTTTGTTAAAAGCACCACACATTTTCACATATTGTTAAAGACACCGCACAATGTTAATCACACCGCAATTGAGTTAAAGGCACCACACTTAAATTTTGAATAAAAAGAGGTGTGATGAATGGCAGAAGATAGATCGAGAGGAGTGGTTTTACTAAAAATTAAAAAAATCTAAACAGAAAAGCCGGAAAAAAGCATAGATGGTGGACAAAAAGGACAAACAATCTACTTGGGAAGCATTAAAGACATCTCTGCTCGTTCTTCCGCAACGGCAACCGCTCTCCGCTCGCCGGTAGTGGGGAACACACTCCATTGGAGATGGTACTAGAGAAGCGGAAGGCCCCACCGGTGCTGGTGTCTTTAAAAGCCAAACATCATAGATTAGGAGAAATTGCGGTGCGAGTTTGTGTAGTGCGACTTGTATTCTTTTAGGAGTATTTTTAACGTTAAATTAGAAGAAATTGCGGTATGATTAGCTAAAAATACAGTGCCTTTAACAACTCCCTTTTAGATATTACCTTTATTTATTCGTGTTATGTATCAATTTCATTATTATTGTTGTTTAATTTGCTTTTATTGCGAGTACATATAGAGAGATGTTGCAATAGAAACATGCAAAAGGGCCATTAAACCATGGAATCAATTATATACAATACATTTCTGATTACTAAACCGTCTAATCAATGATATAAAATATATTTACGATCCTAGGGGTTTGATGATATATGTAAGCATAAGATAAAAAAACTAAAATAAAATAAACTTAGCTAAATTAAGATAGTATGAATAAAATAGAATGAAAATTTATAATAAGGGAGGAAAAGTATAAAAAATTAAATTAAATATAAATACAATAAATTATAAAATATAAAGGGAAGAAAAAATTATAAATATATATATATTTTTTTGCACATTACTAAAAGTTACTCATCCACTAAAGATACTATCACAACCAAACATTATGTATGAAGATTATCACATAGGGGAGTCCCATGCTCACCCCTCCAATAAATGTATAATGCAAGGCCATGACGAAGAAAATTCTAGGTTTTTATCATGGTTTTGAAAATCAGACTGGATATTGAACAACGAAAAGAAATGTTCGATGTCTACTCGGTCCAACCGATCTAATATGGGTTAAACCGTAACACCTTAATAAATATGGAGCCTATATATATAACATTTATAATATATGTAATTAGGGTTATTTACCGCAACCACTCTTTGAAGTTTGTGTAATTACAGCTTGCACCTCTCTAAATTTTGAAATTATGAAAATCTCCTCACTGTTTATATTTCATAACATTCATGCACAAAAATATCCCTTTGGAGTTAATTTTTTGGGGGGAGAGGTTTTTTTATGCATAAATGTTATGAAATGTAAACATTGAGGGGTTGTAATTACGCAAATTTCGAGGGGAGGTCCCGGTAACTAACCCTATGTAATTATAATATACATATAAATAAATATGATGCATATATATACCATTGTTATATTACAATATGTACAATAAATATCAGCCAATATCGCGACTGCTTTGGCTTGGCGGTTCGGCTTTCATTCCCCCCCCCCCAGGTGGTTCTGAATTACGCCGGTTTTTAGGCTGGTTGAGACCGGATACCTGGCCGGTTCAAGATTCCACCAGTTGAACCGGTCCAGTCCGATTTTTAAAACTCATTTTTTATGTTTAATTATGCTTTGGGTTTGGTGTGAGTTGATAGGGAAAGGGGTGGGGTTTGGCGGGGAAGAGGTTTGGGTTTGGTTTAGATGGTCTTGGGTTGGGTTGGGCTAGGTTTGGCTTGATTTGAGGGACTGATGTGTCAATTGGGGTTTATGGCTGCACTAATTCGAACTTCAAGGAATAAGATAAATAACACTAGTGCATTGCAGTGTTTAAAATTTCAACATCTTCTATAAGAAAACAAGTATAAATATTTTATTCTTTTTGAGCAATTTATCTAATATTCCAAACAAATTGATTACTGAATGCTATCATGCCTCTCCATTTTCCCTTGTAAGCCTATGCAAACAGAAGAGAAGCAAATAGAAGAAACATTAGACTAATATACAGAGAATTGCCGCAAAATGAATAGTCTACAGATCTAAACTCTTGCTATTAGGACATGGAAGATGTGCTTGTTTCCGATTCGTTCGGCCTCCAGATTGTTTTCTGGAAGCAGATCGGACCCCCGCCCTCCTTCACGGAAGTCCTCGTGACCTCCCAGTTCAAAGATTTTGCAATTTTCTCGAGCTCGTCAACGATTTCCTCCGTGTCCCACACTATGAGCTTGCCTTCTGGTCTTAGCAATCTGTCAACCTCCACAAACACTGGCACTATTTTGCACCTGGAGGAAGATACACTAGTTAGGATTCTATGCAGATTATCCAGATGATGATAGTAGAACTTGTCCACTGCAGTTTTAATTCATCTTAAATTATATTCAAATACACACACACACACACAGATATATATACATACATACATATACATACTAATTACCTAAACTTCCTCTGGGAACTAGCATAATTATAGGTTGCACCCCTCTATCTTTTGAAATTACAAAGACCTCTCCTACAAGCTTACATATCATAACATGAAAAAGGGCGGCTCGGTGCACAAAGCATCCCCGTGCAGCGAGGGTTCAGGGAAGGGTCCCACCACAAGAGTGAAATGTGGGTAAACCTTACCCTGCATTTTTGCAAGAGGCTTCTTCCAGGGCTCAAACTCATGACCTCAAGGTCAAACGGCATCACGACACCTTAACTAGTGCGTCAAGGCTTCCCTTCTAGGGTGAATGTAAGGAAAAATATATCATAAATTATATTCATATATTATACACACACACACACACACAAATTACACGAACTTCTGGGAGCTTGCATAATATCAGCTTGCATCGTCTATATTTGGAAATTACAAAATCTCTCTTGTAAGTTTATATTTCATAACATGCATGCACAAAAATACCCCTGAATACATGATTTTCTGCTAAAAGGAATATTGTTTTTTGCATCTATTATATCATAAGATTTTTGAAACTCAAGATCAAAACATTCATCATGATCCATGATACAAGAATTACATGTTTCATGTTTCGCATTGCTACTAATTACCTGCTGATCTAAAAGTTATTCCAGCTTCGGCTACTTTTTGGTTAGAACTGGTGTAATGAAATATTTTCAAGCTCCATTATGTGTTTATTCTCACTATGTAGACTTTTATCTTCTGATAAAATAAATTTTTATATTTCCAAATCTTATATTTGTTTTTATGTTCACTCATCTTAGATCTAGGAAAGATATTGGAGCATCGGTTGAGGTATTGTTGTGTGATCTTGAGAGCACGAGTTTGAGTCTTGGAAGCAACTGTACAACCCATATTCGTCGAGGGTGGACTCATTCAAGTCATGTAAACAGAAGTCAAAGTCAACAGGTCAAGACAGAAGTCAATGGTCAAGTATCAAGACAGTAGAATGACTGAGCGAGTATGTGCGAGCATCCCCCATACTCGTCGGGTGGGCAGCCATAGGAGATACTCGCCTAAGTCGGGCAAGATCCTCCACTACTCGCATAGTCGCCAAGGGCTGAGCTATAAATAAGGCCACCCCTACCCCTTGTATTTCCCTATAAATAGAACCTCATGGGTACAAGAATTGTCACTTTGGCTAAGCTTTTTGATCCTGCTTTGAAGGACTTCGGGCCGTGAGATCTTGATCATCCCCCTTGGTTACCAACTGTTTTTAAATACTCGCCAAGTCAGTGACTTTCACGTACCCTGCTTGGGCATCTTTGATCGTGTGTGTGTGTGGGGGGGGGGGGGGACTTCTTCCAAGCTTTCGGGTAGGTGGTGGGACCTCCCTACCGCAACGCCTAGGGTCCTTTAGTACTCCCTTAGTATTTTTGTCCTTGCCCTTCCATCTTTTAGATCTGATCGCCAGACCAGTAACCATAGACAACATTGATCCAAAATTTTGGAGTAGGGGTTTTCTTAACTTCAACACTTTGGTGTGGTGAGCGCAGATCGTAGCCAGAGGAGGAAAATATAACGAGTAGGCGAGATGGTGGAAGCTGGCGAGAATGGAGAGATAGTCGACAACTCGGCAGGTGGAGATGACTACGTGACAGTGTCAGTTTTCGAGGACTTCGCGAGCAACGTTGCTTTCTTGCGCGGAGGTCATGGCGGCCTCGCTTCGTCGCGTGACTCCGTCGGAGGATGGTGGTGCCTTGAGGCGACTTAGGAAAGGAGCATGTGGTGGAAGATTCAGAGAGACTAGTGCAGTCGCAGTTCTACCAGACGAGTTCTCAGGGCATCAGATTCCGAGACATGGAGAATCCGACGAGGTTCTAGGATTCTCCCCCAGGTGGCTAGTATAGAGGAGTTTTTCGCCAAGTTGAAGATCGTCGCCAGCAAGGAGGGAGGAGTCTGTTTTGCAATCAGATCCTTTTTGCATCAGTTCCGTAGGGGTTTAGAAAACCCTTCATGAGCTATTTCTCGGGTAGGAATGACCCAAATTGTCATCTCCAGTGGTTTGAAGACGTTTTTTTCATCCGGAATATGAGTGCAGTCTTTTGGCCATCACCTTCCGGAAAAAGGTCAGAGATTGGTTCCATCAGCTAGCAGGAGGCTCCATTTATTGCTTTGAGGACCTGCGCCAAGGAGTGATGATGCGGTTCGCCACAGTAAAGAAGAGGAAGGAGGCAAAGACCCTCTTCTATCTGCAAGGAATGCACGAGACGTTGGGAAATTACATCGATCGTTTCCAGGAGGAGGTTTTGGACATACAGGAGGTGGATGACTTCACCTTATATCTAGCCCTGACGTTCGGTCTAAGGAAGGCCTCTTCAAGCTGGAGATCAACAGAGATCCTCCCCTATCCTACAAGGAGCTGATTGAGAGGGCCAACAAGTATGTTCAAGGAGTCTTCGAATCGTGGCTTTTTGGCTAGGCTCACAAGGGCGACTAGAGAGGAAGAGGATGAAGAGAAGAAGGTTCCGGTATGCGAGGAGGAGCCTCGGAGGCAGAAGGGGAAGGTAAAAGTGGAGAGAAGGAAAGAGGAGCCAGGGAGGAGAGAAGAGCCCAGGAGGGAGGAGCCGAGAAGGAGAGAAGCGGGGAGGCCCTTTGTGGCTCCGGAGTGTCGGGAAGAAGAGAGGAGGTATCAGGTTCCTGCCAATAGACCACCGTAGAGACCGACAGGAAGGCTCCAGTACTAAGGCTAGGGGAGAAGGTTCTCCACATAGAGGAGGAATATCTGTCAGCAAGAGAGGCGACATGAGAGAGGGCGCGAGGAAGCAATGACCATTGCACGACAAAGGGGATAGGCGTCATCAAAGGAACAACCCAAGAAGGCAGCAGGCAGAGGAGATCCCCCTCTATTGTGAGTTGCACCAAGTAGAAGGGCATGAGACCATGACTTGCCCAGATTTTTGGGAAGCTAGGAGGAGGATGGGAGCAGGAGGCAGAAGAGAGCAACAAAGACAGGAAGCTTCGGTCGAGCAGGCAGCACTTCAACCTCCCGTTCGGAGGAGGAATGAAGATCGAGTCGACCAAGAAGGTCGCAGAGAAGTGGTCCAAGGAGCTGGAGGAGGAGCAGTAAGGGTGATCCACGGGCAGCCGGACAGGAGCTTCTCGTAAGGGGAGTCTCCATCAAATCTACCGTAAGAGCATCTCCTCGACCTCTCAGGCATCGCCCTTGTTGGAGGGGATCACCTTATCAGAGGACATGTTAAAGAATGAGAATCCCTTCCATGATTCTCTCGTGATCCAGACAACAATGGATGACTTCACCGTCGACCGTATCCTGGGGGACAACCGAAGCTCGGATAAATGTCATTTTCAAGAAGATACTCGATGGGTTGCAGGTAGAGGCAGAAAGGGTGATAGCCTCAGATAGTCCCCTCTTTGGATTCTCCAGAGAGAAGAATGAGGTGGAGGGAGGAGCAAATTTGCTGGTAGAACTTGGAGGAACCTCGATCAAGTGTTGATTCATTATTGTTGACGCACCTAGTTGCTACAAGACAATCTTCGGGAGGCCGTTCATCAATTTCTTCAAGGTCGTCTCATCCTCCTACTACCAATGCATGAAGTATTGCCAGGAAGATGTCCAGGTGAGGATCATGAGTGATCCAAGAGCTGCTCGTGAGTGTTACCTCGGTGTTGTCAGCACCATCAGCTGAATGGAGGATGCGGAGAAGATGGAAAAGGTGTCGGAAGGGATGGATAGGTTGGAGGCTGCAAAGGAGCTAGTGGAGGTGGAGGTGTTCTCGAAAGGCGGAGACCCTAAGTTGCTAAAGATCGGAGGGTCCTTGGAGCTCAGCGGGAAGATGAAGATGGTGGCGTGTCTCTAAGAGAATGTGGTCATCTTCTCTTGGAACGCCGCAGAGATGCCAGTGATTGACACTGAGGTTGCCTGCCACGGCCTCAATGTGGATCCTGGGGTCAAGCCCATCCGGCGGAATAAGAGGGCAAGTGCCACTGTGTTGGTTGAGCCCCTTAGTGATGAAGTGTGGAAGCTGCTTGAGGCAGACTTTGTATCAGAGATCCAGTATCTAGGTTAGGTCTCGAATGTTGTAATGGCTGAAGGCTGGAGGGGGCTGGCGAATGTGTATTGTCTTTTCTTTGTTGAATGTGCGAACAGAAAACAAACAGGCCGAAAATTTGGAATAACAAATTTTATTATCCAAAAAAGGTGTGTATTACAAAGGAATGACCTCCCTTTTATAGAATGAAGGAGATGACGAGAGATTACAAATAAGCAATGTGGGACTAAATAATTACAAGTATATGTGGCTTTACAAATAAACAAACCGAACAAGTCGCGCGGTTAGACAAGCAGGCTAACTGCTCGACAACCACCAAAAGGAGAGAACAAGCTGCCACAGAGAACAAGCCGCCACAGGAGACCGCTAGACCGCCGGTTTCCAAGTCGCCTGAGACAAATCGCCAGACCACTGGGATACCAAACAACAACAGCCCGGCAGACAAGCCGCTGGATAAACCGCCAGACCGCCCGGCCTCCGAACAGCAACAGACCGTCCGGCCTCCATACTACAACACTCCCCCTCAAGCTGAAGCATAGATATCAATCATGTTCAGCTTATCGCAAATGTGGAAAAAAGGAAGCGGACGGCTGCTTGGTGAAGATATATGTCAACTCATTGTCGGAAGTGACGAACGGAGTACAAATCTGTTTCTTCAAGATCTCTTCCTGAATAAAATAACAGCAGACTTCTATGTGTTTTGTTCTCTCATGAAAGACCAGATTTTTGGAGATGTATATCGCGACCTTGTTGTCACAAAACATAGGGAGATGATAGTTGTAGACCTCTCCTAAGTCAAGCATGAGAGCTCGTAACCATTTCAACTCACATGCGGTCGATGTCATACTACGATATTCCACTTCTGCACTAGACCTGGAGACCACAGACTGTTTTTTGCTTTTCCAGCTCACAAGATTTCCTCCAACAAAGGTGCAGAAACCTGATGTTGACTTGCGGTCACCTTTGTCATCAGCATAGCTCGAATCTGAGTACGCTTCAACCCTCAAGTAACCATTCTTCTGAAAAATGAGTCCTTTCACTGGCGTTGCTGATTTAACATACTCCAATATCCTCAGGCCAGATTGTAGATGACACTCCCTAAGAGCTTGCATGAATTGGCTCACCTTGCCCACATCACATGAGATGTCGAGTCTGGTTACCGTGAAGATAAATGAGTTTGTAAACCAGACGCCGGTACATCGTAAGATCGGATAGAAGAGGCGAATCATTTGTCCAAGTTTTGTCTTTTCCAGCAGTCATGAGACATCGGGCAGGTTTAGCACCAGTCAACCCTGCCTCTTTTAGAAGATCAAGAGCATACTTCCGTTGGGAAAGGAATATGGAGTTGGGCTTCCGAGAGATTTCAATCCCCAGAAAGTATTTTGGGGAGCTCATATCCTTTGTGACCAGGTGTTGACAAAGGTGTTTCTTTGTCAAAGCTACCTCATCCTAGTCATCGCCAGTAAGAAGAAAGTCATCCACATATACCGCAAGAACTACCAGACCCGAGGCGGTTTTGCGAATGAACAAGGAGTGATCGACTGAACTTCTTGCAAAACCAATGGCCGCAACAATGCCGTTAAACTTGTCAAACCAAGCCTGAGGGCTTTGCTTTAGGTCATAGATGGCCTTCTTCAACCGACATACCCGTGTCTCCCTCCGACCAACATACCCAGGAGGTTGCTCCATGTAAACATCTTCATGAAGATCACCATAGAGAAAAGCATTCTTAACATCCAGCTGTGAAATGGGTCAATCCCTGTTAATAGCCACAGAGAGAAGGACTCAAATGGTGCTGAGACGAGCAACGAGAGAGGTGTCAAAGTAATCAACACCATAGGTCTGAGTGAAGCCTTTGGCAACCAGGCGGGCCTTATATCGATCCACGCTTCCATCCGGATGGAACTTCACAACAAAGACCCAGCGGCAGCCAACCACATCAGTGTCCAAAGGGGGAGAAACAAGGGTCCAGGTACCACGTTCAGTGAGGGTAGCAATTTCCTCATCCATGACGGCCTTCCAATGAGGAACAACAAGAGCTTCCTGCTAGGTGCGGAGAGTGGCAGTCGCAGAGATGGCCAATGCAAACGCCATGCGAGAAGGAGTGAGACGATCATATGAAACAACAGCAGCCAGCGGGTACTGGGTACACGTCCGCACCCCTTTGCGAAGAGCAATGGGAAGATTCAGGTCGGCGTGTTCCTCAGTAACCGGAGCATCCGTGGCGGAGAGAGCTGGCCCGGGAGTGGAGAGAGACGGCCGCGGAGAGGAGGGATAGAGCAGTAGTGATGAGGGAGAGAGGGAAGGAGGAGACGGTGGAGGCGATGGAGGCGATGGTGGGAAAATCTCGATGGGAGTAGACGTGGTGGAGGGGACGGTAGGAGAAGACGAAAGAACTGGAGAGGGAGAGGGGTCAGAAGAGAAATATGACACATTCTCGACGAAGGTCACATCCGCGGATACGTATTGCTTACGAAGAACGGGATCAAAGCAACAGTAGCCTTTTTGAGTAGTTGAGTAACCCAAAAAGACACACTTGGTTGCACGTGAGTCGAGTTTGTCATGAGTGGCGGAAGGATTATGCACAAAAGCCGTGCACCCAAAGATACGTAGAGGGAGAGGAAACAGATCCTTGCCCGGATATAGAATAGAAAATGGGGTTTGCCCGTGGAGAACCGTGGACGGAATGCGATTAATGAGGTAACAGGAGATGAGGACAGTGTAGCCCCAATAGGAGCGAGAAACCTGCATCTGTGTCATCAGAGTGCGAGCGACATCGAGGAGGTGACGGTTTTTTCGTTCCGCCACCCCATTTTGTTGTGATGTATAGACACGGCTAGTTTGATGAATAATACCATGTTGCATACAGAAAGAAGAGAAAACAGTGTTAAGATATTCCTTAGCGTTGTCAGAGCGAAAGATTTTAATAGACATATCAAACTGATTCTTAATCATATTATAAAATGATGTCCATACAGAAAAGAGTTCGGAGCGATTCTTTAAAATATACACCCACATATGCCTAGAGAAATCATCAATAAAGGTTACAAAATATGAACTACCCCGACCTCTGGTGAGGGTAGGAGCAGGACCCCAGATGTCGGAGTGAACAAGTTCAAACGGCCGGGAAGATCCACGACCTTGCTTCGGTGGGAAGGACGAGCGGTGATGCTTGCCAAGCTGACATGCGTCACATTTGAGAGGACTCTGCGGAGGAAGGTGTGACAGAAGCTGACGAAGAAGTCGTGGAGGAGCATGACCAAGACGAAGGTGCCACTGGAGAAGATCAGTAGAAGATGAGGAGAAGGCGGACAGTGCGAAAACGTTGTCGAGGAAGTAGAGGTCGTCGCTCTCAGTCCCAGTAGCAATCGTCCGCTTGGTGCCCGGATCCTGAAAAGAACAAGTCGTAGAAGTGAATGTGACGGAACATTGTAGTTGTTTGCAAAGAGAAGTAACAGATAACAAGTTGCAAGGGAACTTGGGCACGTAGAGGGTGTCCGCCAAGCGAAAAGACGGAGTGACTTGAACAACACCCATTCCATTGACCGGTGAGGGAGAGTCGTCCGCAACAAGGACCGGGGGCAACCGATCATGCTGTTCTAGGAGAGAAAAACATTGCGGATTGTCGGTCATATGATTGGTAGCACCAGAGTCGATCAGCCATTTACCTTGAGTAGCGACGTGGGAACTACCTGAAGACGTGACCACGGAGGCGGATGACTTCGAAGAAGAAGTGGAAGCGTCCCCAGATGGTCAAAGATGAGGATGCTTCTTCCAGCAGCGATCAACCGTGTGGCCGGTGCGGCCACAGTGAGAGCAGAGAAAGCGGGAAGCACCACGTTCGCTGGATGGGAGGTGGCGGGCACCAGAGCCACTTCGATGAGTATGGTGAGCGAAGTTGTCCGGTGGAGGAGGGGAGAATAACAGCGGACGTTATAGCAGAGAGGTAACAACGGTTATGCAGGAAGCAGTGGCATCCAGGGTGGGAGACTCCGTCTCTCCAAAGATTTGTTGACGTATCATGTCATACAACTTAGGAAGTCGCAGAAGATAACACACAACCAGAAGCTCCTGAAAGTGTTTGTGTTGCTCAGCGAGATCTGCAGAGAAGAGGCGATTTTGGAGAATTTCGTCTCCGAGAGCCTGAACTTGTTGGTAAGCAGCAACAGGAGACATGGAGGGACGGGCAAAGAGATCCGCATACAGAGTATAGATGCGGGACGTCTGAGCCCCCTTGGAGTAGAGAGCGGCAAGATGTAGCCATGCAGCCTTGACTGTTTCATCATGACGGATGACTGGTAGGCATTCATCAGAGAGGCTGTTAGCCAGCCATGTGCAGACAAGAGCGTCGCTGGCATCCCAATCGTCAAAGAGAGGGGAATCATGCGGAGGAGGGTCATCGGTGAGATGATGACGTTTGCGTTGAGAGAGGAGAAGGAAGATAAAAGAGACACTTCAATACGGGTAGTTGGGACCGATGAGTTTGGAAACGGTGCCAAGGTTGCCCGAAGGAGTGGGAGGAGTAGGAGTAGGAGGAGCGACAACGGGAGTAGTGGTGGTGTGAAGGTTGCCATAGAAGAGAGCAGCGAAAAGAACAAGTCGCGGCTAGAAGGAGCGGCCGCGGCGACAAAGAACAAGTCGCGGCGACAAAGAGCAGGGCGCGGCTAGAAAAGGAGGGCGCGGCGACTAGGCACAGGTCACGGCAAGAAGAGCAGGTTGCGACGACTTAAGAACTGGTCGCGACGACAAAAGGAGGATGCGGCAACTAAAGACAGGTCACTGCAAGAGGAACAGGTCGCTGCGACTGAATAACAGGTCGCGGCGAGAAGAAAGATGAATCAAAGATGCCGCGCACACAAAGGGCAACGACAAGGAAAGAAAGAAACCACGCGAACATGGAGAAAGCAGGCGGAAGAAACAAGTCGCGAGAAGAATCAAGCCGCACGGACAGAGAGGGCCCACAGAATCAGGAGGAAAAGATCGAGTCCTCTGATACCATGTGCGAACTGAAAACAAACAGGCCGAAAATTTGGAATAATAAATTTTATTATCCAAAAAAGGTGTGTAATACAAATGTATGACCTCCCTTTTATAGAATGGAAAAGATGAGAGAGATTACAAATAAGCAATGTGGGACTAAATAATTACAAGTATATGCGGTTTTACAAAATAAACAAACCGAACAAGTCGCGCGGTTAGACAAGCAGGCTAACCGCTCGACAAACACCAGAAGGAGAGAACAAGCTGCCACAAAGAACAAGCCGGCACAGGAGACCGCTAGACCGCCGGTCTCCAAGTCGCCTGAGACAAACCGCCAGACCGCTGGGATACCAAACAGCAACATCCTGACAGACAAGCCGCTGGGATAAACCGCCAGACCACCCGGTCTCCGAACAGCAACAGACCGTCCGACCTCCATACTGCAACATTGAATAAAGCTTACCCAAAGGATTTCCTTCATTTCCTTGAATTGACGCTTTGGTTGATTCATTCGTTGATTTTTCTGTGATGAGATTTCTTGATACAACCCCCTGACTATCACAACGTCTCCTTCATCACCAGCGATGACTGCTATAGCAACACGATGATGTCTTTCGGGTTGAAGAATGTTGGGACTACATACCAGCCCATGATGGAGCAAGTCTTCAAGGAGCAAAAGGGTCGAAACCTGTAGGTTTATGTGTATGATCTCCTGGTCAAAAGCAGAAGCATCCAGGAACACATCAAAGATCTGGTGGAGACCTTCATGACGCTTCGAAAGTTCAAGACGAGGCTCAATCAAAGTGCGTGTTTGGAGCAGGGAGAGCAAAGTTCTTGGGGCACCTTCTACCCCTAAAGGGAGTGGAGTCTAATCCCAACAAGGTGTAGGCTAACCTGGAAATGGCGTCGCCAAAGAGTACCAAAGAAGTCTAGATGCTGGCAGGTCTTGGCCGCTTCCTGTCAAAGCCGGGGAGAAGTGCTCCCCCTTCTTCAAAACCCTCAGAAGCAGCCAACAGTTCAAGTGAACCGAGAAGTGTGAGGAGGTCTTCGCAAAGCTCAAGCAGCAGCGAACCCAAGCCTCTCTACTCCAAGGCCCGAAGGAAGGAGAGGACCCACTCCTCAATCAAGGAGTGGGGGCGGAGACAATAAGTTCGGTGCTTGTTAGAGAAGAAGAAAAGGGCCAACTTCCCATGTACTACGTGATTCGGGTGCTCAGGAAGGCAGAGACGAGGTTTCCCATCCTTGAGAAGCTAGCTTTCGCTTTGGTGGTGTCGGCACGGAAGCTCCGACTTTATTTTCAAGCTCACTCTATCAAGGTCGTGACTGATCATCCCTTCTGAAGTATCCTAGATGGGGTGGAACATTCAAGAAGGCTGGCAAAGTGGGTGATGAAACTCAGTGAATTCGATATCTCTTTCTTGCCTAAGGTGGCGATCAAGGCGCAGACAGTGACAAATTTCCTAGCTGACTTTTCAGCGGAGGCGGGGGAAGACGAAAGCTCAACAAGCTTGGTTTCCTGGAAGATGTTCGTGGATGGAGTTTCCGATAAAAACTCTGTGGGGGTGGGCATCGTGCTAGTAAGCCTACAGGGAACTAGGATCGAGCAGGCAGTCGAGATCCTCTTCCCCATCACGAACAATCAGGCGGAATACGAAGTCATAGTGACAGGCTTGCGTCTCGCCAGAGAGTTAGGTATCCAGGACATCAGGGCCTTCACGGATTCGATGGTGGGCGCATCACAGATCAAGGGAGAGTTCGAAGTACGTGACTCTATCCTGCAAAGAAACTTGGTAAAGGTGAAATGTTTGATACGAGGCTTTTAGTTTTTTTTTCGTCGAGCATGTGTCGCGGGAAAAATCAGCAGTGGATCGTTTGGCCAAGTATGGCCCGAGGGCCAGTGGAATAATCATGGAATTGTTTTGGCCATCCATCGAACAAGGGGAAATGATGGAAATCGAGCATTGAGCTTCCTGGGTGGATACATTCATTGCCTTCATAGTTGCCGACCAATTCCCAGCCGATGATAGAGAAAAAAGAAAGTTCTGATACAAAGCAGTTTACTATCTGCTATATGAAGGGGAGTTATACCGCAAGACCATCTTGGGCCCCCTGTCCAGATGTGTATCAGAGATCGAGGTTCCTCAAGTGTTGGAGGAGACCATTCCGGAGAGTGTGAAAGTCACTCCCGGACTCGCACTCTGGAGCAAAGGATCCTAAGGCAAGGCTACTTCTGGTCAACCATCCAAAAGGATGTCGAAGTCTTCGCGAAGAAATGCAAGAAGTGTCAGCTCTTCGCTCATCTCCAGTTGCAGTCAACCCAACAGTTTCGTTCGATCACAACCCCTTGGTTGTTTGTCATCTGGGGAATGGACTTGATAGACCCTTTTCCCCAAGCAGTGGTGTAACAATGGTGGCGGCTATTACAAATAACCGGCGGCGGAAACTCGCCGGAGTTGAGGAAGATGAATTAGACGGTAGGAAAGAAAGAACCTCAAGAGAGAGATAAAGGTGAGAGAGAGAGAAAAGGAGATACGAAAAATACTGTTTTAATGCATGCATAAAATCATCCAATTACAATCATTACATATTTATAATCAAAATGTTGACCGTTGATATTTGACGGTTAGCTAATTACATTTTAATTACAACTTGATATTAATCATACAGTGATAGGATTTCTGCACGTGTCCTTCATCTGCTGTTTTGTTTTAACTATGATAGAAGAGATGCCTGCCACGTGTTCAACCCATAACAATACTTTCCCCATTCAAAAGGCGATGTCCTCATCGTTGTTTTCATTTCTCCAACTCCTATCTTTAGGGTTACCGTAGCACTTGAGTTTTTCCGGCGGAGGCAAGGATCAATAGGCGGAAATATTTTTTTTGGAGGCATGAAGGATGAAGAAATAGATTCCGTAGTGAGTCGATGATGTTGTTTTCCAAGTAAGCAATAGCTAAAAATCACTATCTGTAATAGAAGTTAAAACTTCTACTTGTTGCTGCCTTTTTAGAGTGATCTATGGGGCTGAGAGTAGAGTTGTCACTTAAAACCGAAAACCGTAAACTGAACCGGAACCAAAATAGAACCGCAAAGAACCGGACCAAACTGTTCGTGAATTATTCGGGTTCTGGTTTGAATTTTGGAACCGTGAACAACATTGGTTCGGGCGTGATTCTTTCATTTTATTATCCAAACCGGAACCAGAACCAGAACCACAACGTAGAGGTCTCAAGAGATTTCGGGATTTTTAGATCCGATCTGAAATGAACTGAAACAGAACCGAACCACAACCAGTTTATTATTATTACTATTATTATTATTTATTATTATTTATATTATTATAATATTGTTATTTTTTTATAATCTATCTATAATATCTATAGTTACTATTAATGGTGAAACTGGTGTAATTTGAACCCAAATCGCAATCGAACCCAAGGGTGACGGATTTAGACTGAACAAAATGGCACCACACCAAAACCATGCGATGTGGTTTGACATTAGTGCGGTTTGAAGTCATTTTTAGTGTGCGTTTCGATTTTTATACAATTATGTAATGTTTTTTTATTTTTATTTGCATATTATTATGAAATATATATTTTTAAAAAAATATAGAGAGCGCAGTTTAAAATCGGTGGGGTCTGGTGCGGATTAAAATTTTACCCGCATATTTTTCTGAAATTTTTTTTGATCCACAACCAAACCGTTTGGTGCGGTTTAAAATCGGTGTGGTCATGTGATTTTACGGTTTCTGTTTTTAACATTCAGCCCGACTTATTATATTATACAAAAATTATTTCCCCTCAGTGCAATGCAAAATTCTTGCATTTGGGCCCCGGACTTCAAAGTCCCTCTTGCAAAAAAATCAAACGGGTTTTCTTTTCCTCTCTGGTTTTTTATTTTTAACCTTTCCAATTCATTCCGAAATTTGATTTGGGTTTTGGTCGGAATCGATTGGAATCGGACCAAACCGGATAGAATCGAACCGAACCGTTAATCGATTTGGTTTTGGTTCTTGTTGAACCGTAACAGGAATCGTTGACACGACGGTTCCAAAAATTATTTTGGAACCAGAACCGACCCAACCAAATAAAGTTTTGGTTCTAATTTGAAGAATCGTTACCTCAGCGGTTCGGTTTACGGTTTTAGTAGAACAAACACTGAATCAGAACCGTGACAGCTCTACCTGAGAGCGCTTCCTCTGTAACCACATCGGTGAGAGTAAGTCATGTAGATCTGCTTCGTTAGAAGTAATAGCTTATGTCTGTGTCATTGGTTTAAGAATTGCTGGTAGAGAGCCTAGATCTTCCCAAATAGAGTCTTCGGGTGGAAGATCCTTCCACTGGACCAGCCCTTGGGTCACCTTCAGATTATTTCTAATGATCTGTCGCAAGCTCACAATGGTTAAAGGAGTGCATACTGGCATATTCCTATAGCTCTGAGTTGGTAAGGACGTCACTTGAGTCTTCTCATTTCCTTTGTATAATTTGAGCAGGGATATGAGAAATATGGAGTATATTCTGCAATATTCTTGTAGCTTTAATCGACAAACCGTTTCACCAACGACTTCCAAAACCTAGAAGGGCCCGTAGTAATGAAGAGCCAACTTTCTGCAGTTCATCCTGTAGAGAGTTAGCTGTCTAAATGGGTGTAATTTTAATAACACAATCATCTTTCCGAAACTTGATGTCTTCCCTTCTTCTGTCTGTTTGAGTCTTCATTCGCTATTGAGACGGAAGCAAATTTTCCCGTAACTGATGAATGAGTTCCTCTCGGGTATGTAAGGTTAGCGCTACTGCCGCATTCTTAATATTTCTTGCACAATAACTAAGAAGCCTAGGGGGCAGTCGACCGTACAAGGCTTCAAATGAAGTCATGTTGGTTGAGGTGTTAGTCGTAGTATTGAAGTGATATTCAGCATGACTAAGATAATTAGCCCATTTTTTGGGATTAGCATGCGTAAACATTCGTAAATATTGTTGAAGGCATCTATTTGTTTGTTTTGTTAACCCGTCTTTCTGCGGGTGATAGACTGAACTATAGTATAATGACAATCCTTGTAACTTGAACAGATATGTTCAAAAGTTGCTCATGAAAACAGAATCACGGTCTGAAACTATAGACATTGGCAGACCGTGTAATTTTCCAGCTGTCTCCCAAAACATTGCTACTGCTAGAGGTGCAGTGAGTGAAGGAGCTAGGGGAGCAAAATGGGCAGCCCGTGATAGTCTATCCACGATCACTATTATGATTGAATAGTTATTTGATTTCGGTAATTGTGCTATGAAATCCATAGTCATATCCGACCAAAGAAGAGTTGGAACTGGTAATGGTGTAAGTAAACCACACGGTAGAGGGTTAGTTGGCGTAGCCTTCTGACATAATTCACATTGATTGATATAATTAGTTACGTCTTTTTTGATATGGTGCCAATGGAATTGATTTTGAATTCGATGAAGGGTGGCATTGATTCCTGAATGACCTCCATAGAGGCTATCATGTGAATCTATGATGATTTTTTTGATAATAGGTGAATTTTGTGGTATAAACAACCGGTGTTTCTAAAAAATGTTGCCCCTTTCTGAGTCCAATCTGGATGGGATGAAGGGTTATTTGCCAGATCACCCAGCAATTGTTTCATGAACTGATCCTTGGCATAGTCCTGCTGTAAACCCTTTTGATATTGATAATGTGAATATCTGTGCTAATGGTTGTGGTGTGTTTGGTGATTTTATATCCGAAATTGGTGTTGATGTTTCTACCTCAGTCATGTTATGATCTGAATACGATCTGTAAAGTGAATCAGCTACTATATTTGTTTTACTGGGTTTATAATTTATAGTGTAATCATAACAGATAAATTTTGCTAGAAATAATTGCTGCTCTGGAGTGTGTAAATTGTGTAAGAAGATTGTACAGACTTTTATAGTCTACTAATATTTGAAATGAATGCCCAAACAAGTATTATCTCCATTTTGCTACGGCAAAAGTGATAGCGTACATTTCTCGTACGTAAGTCGACTTTTTTTGCATTAGTGGGGACAATCTCTTGCTGAAATAGGCTATTGGTTTACTACTTTGTAAAAGGACAATAAATGGTTCCTCAAAATTGGGAAGAGACAGGATTGGTTTGGAAATTAATATTTTCTTTAACGTATCAAAAGGAAACTGGTCTTGATTATTCCACTCGAAGAGCGTTTTTCTAATAAATCTGATAAGGGAGCAGCTATAATAGAATTTTTTTTAATAAATTTCCTATAAAACCCTGACGGGCCTAAAAATGCTGTGACATTTGTGTTGAATAACGTTCAATGGCTACAATATTAGTGTGATTAAGGAAAGCAATTTCATTAGTGATACAGGGTCATAGGAATTCAATATTTTTTTTGTAAAAAAAACACTTTGAGTGCTTTATTTTTAAAACATTGGTATATAATATTTTGAAAACTGTAGATAGATGTAGTAGGTGTTTTTCCCCATTAGTACTGTAGAAATTGGCCCAAAACCTTGTATATTTATATTCCCTTGATAGTTACAAGTATACACACACTTATATAGGAGAAGAAGGAAGAGAGAAATCCTAATACATGATGTGGGACTAATACAAGAAGAGAGAAAAAGAATAAACAACATGGGCCCTTAAATGGGCTTTTCTAACACTCCCCCGCAAGCTGGAGCGTACAAGTCGTAGGCGCCAAGCTTGGATAAGAACTGATAGTATAGCGGCCTGGAGAGAGCTTTCGTCAGGATGTCCGCAACTTGGTCGGTAGCAGGAACATGCTCCAAATCTATCTTCTTTGACTGTACCTTTTCCCGGATAAAGTGACAGTCAACTTCGATATGCTTTGTTCGTTCGTGAAAAACCGGATTCTTGGCAATATGAATTGTTGCCTGACTGTCGCAAAATAAGGTTGCCGGAGATGAGAGACGAACACCTAAGTCTCCCAGAAGGCCTTCAAGCCAGGTTAGCTCAGAGACAACAGCAGCCATAGCTCGGTACTCAGCTTCGGCAGAGGAACGCGCAACCACATTTTGTTTCTTGCTACGCCAAGTTATGAGGTGTCCACCAAAGTAAGTGCAGAATCCAGTTGTGGAGCGTCTATCATCAATAGATCGTGCGTAGTCAGCGTCAGAATACGCGACAAGAGATAGAGATGTGGATGGTTTGTACACGAGTCCTTGTCCGGGGGCGATCTTGAGATATCGAAGGATGCGCTTGACAGCTTGAAGATGAGATGTCCGAGGAGCGTGCATGAAACGGCTCACAACTCCTACAACAAATGAGATGTCTGGTCGAGTCACCGTAAGGTAGATCAGCTTCCCAACAAAGCGTCTGTAATATTCTGGATTTGTAAGTAGCTTGTCAGAGTCAGAGCTATGGGCCGAGAGCTTGTGATTTGCGTCCATAGGAGTCTCTGCAGGTTTGCACCCAGAATAACCTGCATCACGAAGGAGGTCCATACAGTACTTCCTTTGAGATAACACAAGACCATCAGGGCGTCGGGCGACCTCGAGCCCAAGAAAGTACCGAAGGTTGCCCAGATCTTTGGTTTGAAAGGCAGAATTCAACTATGCCTTGATCTGTTGTATTCCTGCCGTGTCGTCACCAGTAATCAGGATATCATCAACGTATACCAGAAGAATCACAGTCCCAGTTGACCGATGTCGGGTGAAGAGAGAAAAATCAGCCGAGCTCCGAGTGAAGCCACTAGCACAGACCACCTTACTGAACTTTTCAAACCACGCACGCGGGGACTGTTTGAGACCATAAATAGATTTTCGAAGATGACAGACCAAAGACTCCCCCGTGGTCTCAAACCCGGGAGGCTGCTGCATATAAACTGTCTCCTGTAGATCGCCGTTGAGGAAGGCATTCTTGATATCCAGCTGATAAAGAGGCCAGTGACGATGAACAGCCAAGGAGAGAAGAACGCGAACCGTGTTCAATTTTGCCACGGGAGAGAAGGTTTCTTCGTAATCAAGGCCATGTTGCTGAGTAAACCCTCGTGCCACAAGACGGGCCTTCAGACGGGCGATAGTGCCATCCGCCGCATGTTTAATGACAAAGACCCATTTGCAGCTAACAGGGGTGTGGCCAGCAGGAAGAGGAACCAGAGCCCAGGTCTGGTTAGCCCAGAGAGCCTGCATTTCATCGTGCATAGCAGCCCGCCATCCGGGGTGGTGAAGTGCCTCCTGCACATTGTTAGGAAGAGAAATAGAGGAAAGGGAGGTGGCAAATGCGTAGAGAGGCGGTGTTAGCCGATGTAGAGAGACGTAGTTGGCCAAGGGATGAGCTGTAGAGACGGGAGCGTGATCGACCGCAGCCGAACTATCGCTGGCACCAGGGAGCTGGGTCACGGGAGCATCCTTGGATGGGCGACGAGAGTAGACATGGATTAGCGGGGGAGGAGCCCGAGGAGGAACGGGGGGGGAGGAGGAAGACGACGGCGCAGACGGCGTAACCGGGACAACGGGTCGGGGAAGAGAGGGAGCAGAAGACGAGGGAGCAGAAGACGAGGTGGTGCTGGGTAAGTGGAAGGGCCGGTATTCGCAGAAGGTGACATCCGCAGAAACAACCATTTTGCCGGTAGTATGAGAGTAGCAGACGTACCCCTTTTGAGTGCGGGAGTAGCCAACAAACATATACTTGGCAGCCCGAGGAGCAAGTTTGTCGGAAGGAGGGCCAAGAAGGTGGACATAACAAACACACCCGAAGATCCGTGGGGTGAGAGAGGTGAGGGGGGTGGAGGGATAGAGGAGTTGGATGGGCGAAGCAAAATCCAGGACAGAGGAGGGAAGGCGGTTGATAAGATGACAGGCGGTGGAAACAGCAAAGTTCCAATAGTCGGTGGGAACGTGCATTTGGAACATAAGGGAACGGGCAACATCGAGAAGATGACGATTTTTGCGTTCGGCCACCCCGTTTTGCTGAGGGGTATACGCACAGGAAGTTTGATGGATGATACCAAAGTCAGTGCAGAGATTGGAGAAGGCACGACCCGTATACTCCCGAGCATTATCAGTGCGAAGGATTTTGAGAGGAGTGGCGAACTGCGTACGCATCTCAAGTAAAAAGGCGCGAAAGACAGAGGGAAGTTCAGTGCGATCACGTAGTAAATAGAGTCACGTGGTACGGGAGTAATCGTCAATGAACGTGACAAAATACCGAAAGCCAAAAATACTAGGGATCCTATAAGGACCCCAAATATCAGAATGAACTAACGACAAGTGAGTAGGACTCCTGGTACAGGCTGGGGGGGAAAGAGGAACGGTGTTGTTTGCCGTAAACACAAGATTCACAGGAGAACTCCTGTAAAGATATATCAGGAAGAGCCCGCTTGAGAATCGGAAGGGGAGCATGTCCAAGACGGCAATGCCAATCAGCAGTAGAGATGGTGGAGAGAAGAGTTGGTGGGATATCCAAGATGTACAACCCATTCACCAGCTGCCCCTGACCAATGGTACTCCGGGTGCGGCGATCCTGCATAAGAAAAGAAGAGGGTGAAAAGTAATACAACAGTCAAGGTCGTGTGTGAGACGACTAACTGATAATAAATTGAAGGGAGACCCCGGAACGTGAAGAACCGAGGAAAGAGAAAGGGTTGGCGTAAGCTGAAGATCAGCGGAGCCAAAGACGGGGAGGGTGTCACCGTTGGCCACAGTGATGCGAGCAGGATGAGGCGTTTGGAGATATGTTGGGGGCTTCTGGGAGGAGATATGGTGAGTAGCGCCGGAATCAACGATCCAACAAGGATGATGAGAGAGGCATGTGAGACCCTCCGTAGAGAAGGACACAACAGAGGTGACAGCTGAAGCAGCAGGCGCCATGCGGTGACAGAGACGAGGCCGGGCGGCTAGCGGAGAGGAGGCCGGCGACTGGCAGAAGGGAGGCCGGCGGCGAGCAGGAACAGACCGCGGCGGACTGGAGTCGGTCGAGGCGAGTAGGGCAGACCGCAGCGGTAGACACAGCCCACACAAACAGAGAGGCCGCAGTTGGAAGAGAAAGGCCGCGCGGACAGAGACAGGCCGCAGCGAGCAGAGGCAGGCCGCGTGGAGAGAGGAAGAACCGGCGGAAATCGCGACCAAGATGCAGGCGAAAAAGGAGACAGCCCGCACGGTCAGGCAGATCTTAGCAGCGGACAGAGAAGGAGGCCGCGGCGGACAAAAAAGAGGCCGCAGGCAAGACAGGCCGCGAACAAGCAAAGAGCGCAGGAGCGGACTGACGAGAGGCCGCGACTAGGAGAGAGGCCGCAGCGGACGGGGAAGAAGAAGCCACGCAGCACGAGAGAAGAGGAGCGCGCAACGGACAAGAGGGGAGTCCGCAGCGGACAGGAGCAGTCCGCAAGAGATTGCGGATAGGGAGTCCGCGAGCAAAGAGGCTCGAGCGGACAGAAGCAGAGCGGGCTAGAGGAGGCGGCGGCGAACTGGATGAGGTCGCGGCGAACTTGAGGAGGTCGCGGCGAACTGGATGAGGTCGCGGCGAACTGGATGAGGACGCGGCGGTCAGGAGCAGACCGCGGCAGAGGCCGGCAGAGAGAAGTCGCCGCGGGAAGAGGCAAGCCGCGCGGTTAGAGACAGACCGTAGCAGACCAAAGCAGGCGGCGACCAAGATGCGGGAGAGGAGTCCGCGAGTAGAGAGGAGGAGTCCGCGAGTAGAGAGGAGCAGTCCGCGAGTAGAGAGGAGGACGAGCGGACAAGGGGCAGAGGTGGGTCCCACGGGTAAGAGCAGGGGATGGCTATAAGAACCCTGAGGAGGGTGGAACCACGGAGAGAAAGAAGAGAGGCGGATGCCAAGGGGCAGTCCGCAGAGGCCGAGCGGACAAAGGGAAAAACAGGCCGGCGCGGACAGACAGCCAGGCCGCAGGGAAGGGCGGGCTGGGCGGTTGGAAGAAAAAGAAGGCCGCAGCAAGAGGAACCTCTAGAGGACGGAACCTGGCTCTGATACCATGTAGAAATTGGCCCAAAACCTTGTATATTTATATTCCCTTGATAGTTACAAGTATACACACACTTATATAGGAGAAGAAGGAAGAGAGAAATCCTAATACATGATGTGGGACTAATACAAGAAGAGAGAAAAAGAATAAACAACATGGGCCCTTAAATGGGCTTTTCTAACAAGTACTAAAAATCAAAATATCATCAAAGAAAACCACGATAAATTTCTGCAAGGTCGAAATAAGGAATTCATAAGTGATTGAAAAGTAAATGGTGCATTTGTAAGGCCAAATGGCATTGCGGTGAATTCAAAGTGACCATAGTGTGTTCTAAAAGCGGTTTTATGAATGTCTATTTCAGCCATTCTAATTTGATGGTATCTCGCTCATAGGTCCAACTTAGTGAATAAACGCGCATGAAATAATTCGTTTAGTAATCCGTCAATGGTGGGAATCGGAAAACGATCTTTAATAGTTATATTATTAGACTGTAATCTATACAAAAACGCCAGGAGCCGTCTTTTTTCTTAACCAAAATTACCGGTGAACTAAAACTAGAAGTGTTGGGTCGGATATATCCGGCCTGCAGCATTTCTATGACTAAGCGTTCTATTTCATTTTTTGGTAGTGAATAACGATAAGGTTTTACGTTTACTGGTTTGGAATTTGGTATTAATGGTATTTTATGGTCAATTGAACGTTTTGGTGGCAGTTCTGGGTGATCTCTAAATAATGTTACAAAATCATGTAAGAGTGATAGACATTTTGGTGGTAATGAAGGATCAAAAGTAGGATCATTATCCTTATGAGGTTCTGGAATTTCGTTGGTTAAAACGCAAAGAGCGGAGCCTTGAAGTGACATTATACGAGAAACCTGCGATGATGAAACTGCTCTATCAGGGACAGATAATTGTCCTTATAATGTGATTGGACCTTGAACGGAAACGTACGATATAGTAAGGGTAGAGTAGTCGGTTGTGATCGGTCCCAAAGACTTGAGCCACCGTACTCCCAATACTATATCAGCCCCGTGAACTGCAAGAACATATAATGTTAAAGTATATGTTTTAGTTTGAATGAGCAGTGTAACGTCTAAACACTTGGCACAAAACCGACATTCCATTACCATAAAAACATTAAATGATTGAATAGCCAAAATAGGGAAATGTAAAATTTAGCCATACGATCCAAAATGAAGTCATGGGGACTGTCACTATCAATTAAAGTTTCAAGTGGTTGATTCCCTAAATAGGAAGTTACCCGTAGGCAATTGCCTATGGGTTCACCCGTAAGTGCATAAAAGCAAATAGAACCATTAAGGTCAGTTGATTCCTGAACTGGTTCGTCGTTGTTATCTGTTGGATCTTCTGGTTCGTCAGTTCCCTGAAAATACAACAAGGAACCAGAGCAATGTCCAAAGATATATTTGTCATTACAATTTTAATAAAAACCTTGATCGTGTCATCGTTGTCGTTCGACGGATGATAACCGTCGAATTGGATATTTGGAAGTTTTTGTTTGATTTGTGATTGAGTGGAACTTGCTGGAAGCCACTGGCCCACTGTAATCGTGGTACCAGTGGACGTGGATTGTGATCAGTGACGTGCGGTGCATGTGGGTATTTAATTCTGGGTATAATTATTTGGGCTGTAGTGTATTCCATTTCTCGGTCTTCTACCATTCGAGCTAATGCATAAGCGTCGTGTAAATCGAGTGGTTATTGCATGCGAACTGCACTACAAAAACTACTTTTAAGCCCAGAAACAAAAATAATACTTTCGTTAAGAGTTCTTCAAATTGAGATTTGTAATCTAAAATTGTGGTAGTTTGTTGTAATTTTGTAAGAGAACCGATTGGGTCATCATATGCTAAGGGGCCAAACCGTTTAATGATTGCGTCTCCAAACAAAGGAAATGTTAAATTTGGATGATCTCTTAGCGTCTCTTGATACCAACGTGATGCTGGGAAATCAAGATGACAAGCCACAATTAAAAGAAAATCTCGATGGTTTGTGTTATGACGCCGAAAGTATAATTGTAAATTATAAAGCCAATCGGTGGGATCGCCGAAAATAAAATTCAAATTGTGACGAAACGACCTGGATCGAGGGGAATTGGGTGTCGGTCGAAGAACTCCGTTTGTTGTAGATGTTTGGGGCAAAATTGTGTATGCTGGACGCTATTGTAAGTAATCCAAAGATTGTTGAACTTTTTTGAATTGCACCATCATATCATTGTGCAACATATCAATCTTGTCTGATGAATCTGTGCGGCTTTCCACGATTTGTTGAATCAGAACAGATTCCTTGGCTTGAATATCTTCACGAAGCTCTTTAAATTGGATTGTACGAGCTTCCTGTTCGCCATGAAAAGCTTGTAAATCAAGAATTTGTTGATGCATGTCTTTGGATTGTGTATTGTCTGTCATAGGGAGGATAGAAAACAAAAACGAGACCACTAAATGTAACAATGGTGGTGGCTGTTACAAATAACCGGCAGCGGAAACACACCGGAGTTGAGGAAGATGGATCAAACGGTAGGAAAGAAAGAACGTTAAGAGAGAGAGGGACGGGAGAGAGAGAGATAAAGGTGAGATAGTGAGAGAGAGATAAAGGTGAGAGAGTGAGAGAGAGATAAAGGTGAGAGAGTGAGAGAGAGATAAAGGTGAGAGAGTGAGAGAGAGATAAAGGTGAGAGAGTGAAAGAGAGAGAGAAAAAGAGATACGGGAAATACTGTTTCAATACATGCATAAAATCATCAAATTACAATCATTACATATTTATAGTCAAAATATTGACTGTTGCTATTCGATCGTTAGCTAATTGCATTTTAATTACAACTTGATATTAATCCTATGGTGGCGAATGGCTTGGAGACGCGCGTTTGTGTGATAAGATTTATGCATGTGTGCTTCATCCAGTGTTTTGCTTTAACTTTGATGGAAGAGATGCCCGCCACGTGTTCAACCCATAACAAGTGGCCAGAGAAAGTTCGTTCTCATCACGATCGACTACTTCTTAAGGTGGATCGAGGTCAAGACCCTGGCTAAGACCACTTCTCAAATCGTGAAGAACTTCATCTGGGGGAGACACTTACAGATTCGGGATTGCTCTCGCCATCTTCACCGACAACAATCCACAATACGCCAGCTTGGAGCAGGAAGATTTCTACAGGTAGATAGGGACAGATCTTCGATTTGTCTTTATCCACCATCCTCAGAGAAACGGACAAGTGGAGGCCTCCAACAAGCTAGTCATCAAACTATTGAAGAAGGTCGGGAATCTAAAATGGAACTGAATAGAACAACTCTCTTCGGTCCTATGGGCTCTGAGAACCACTCACAACTCAGACACGAGGGAAACACTATTAAAGTTATCCCACGGGTCTGAGGCTTTCATCTCAAAGGAGTTTGACATCAAAAGTCCGAGAGTGGTTATCGCAGAGGGAGGCGATGAAGAATGACACTTAGAGAATGAAGATGCTCAGAGGCTTTCCCTCGACTTCATCAAAGAGCTTTGGGACCTGACCTCGGTTCGGCAGGAAGACATCAAGAGGCGAATGGAGAAGCACTTCGATAAGCATGTCAGCATTAAACAGTTCCAGGCAGGGGATCTCGTCCTAAAAAAAAGTGGATGCGGTGGGAAGAGCAGCCGCAGTCGGAAAGCTGAATCCAAATTAGGAAGGGTTCATCATCCACAAGTCGTTAGCAGCCAGAGGATACCACCTGCAAAACCACTATGGAGAGCTACTTGGGAGCACCTGGAGCGTAGATGATCTGAAAAGGTTTCATCCTTAGCAGAAATGGGTATGTTCACCATGTACAAACATTTGTTTATATTTATGATCTCCTCACCCCTGATATACGGGATTGTGTCTTCTTTCCAAAAAATGTCTCAAAAACTGAGTAGGTAAAGTCAATCACCACGATCGACTTGGGAAACGAGCCTTCGACTTGATTCTTGTAAGACCCAGAGCAGGTGATGAGACAGTGTGTCGGGTTTTAATGCTTTCTTGTAAGACCAAGCCTCTACATTGACGGTCGTGATCAGCTCCCCCCCCCCTTATATGATGGCCAAGTTACCTCCCGATCGCACTTCTCATCCGTCTGGAGAGATTATCAGGAGAAAGTCTGGACTCCAACCTCCCAACTTGACAAAGAGAAGGTTGACTTAACTAACGATGAGGCCTTTTCATAAAGGCGTCGTCAGCCCCAAAGAGCTAAGAAATCTCGTTGTGAGCGTCATCTCTTACGAAAATTATAATGTCATTTCTTCTAATAATAAGAGTTGGTGCAGTTAACTCCCTCTGATTGTTGAGTGACAGGACGAAGACCTTTCAAGAATAGAGAACCCAAAATTGGATGGATGCCTCGAGAGTGTGTCCTATGGGACCCCCTGACTGTCATTCCCTATCTTCATACGCTCTCAAAACTTCAGATAGGGTATAATAAAAGCCTCGCGAGTGTGCGTCCTATGGAACCCTCTGAGTGCCACTCCCCTGTCCAAATATCTGCAACCTATGAAGAAGGCGAGTATGCATATGGGAGAGTATGCATACATGCGAATTTGTTGATATGCAAGTATACATAAATGAAAATATCTTTTTGCGAGCATGCAGGTATGAGTATGCGAGCAGCAAGTATGCGATTATGGCGAGCACATTCGAAAGTCACGTCAGCCAAAGTAGCGATCATGCAAACTCGCTGCGAGCCAATGAGACTAACAAGCACTCGGCGCGTTTGAGCCTATGAGCCTAACAAGCATCGTAAACAGGCGAGCATGAAACAAAATAGGCGACTAAAATATTTCCTTTCTTTGAATAACTTGGCAAGCATTACATTCAAAAAAACATAACACCTTGTATGAAGGTTTGTCCAAAACGTTTGTACAAGTCGAGCAGGTCTGCACAAAAAAGGTCTTTTGTCGGCTAGGCGTCATCATCTCCCACACCACCTCCATTGAGGTATTTGTCATCATTGGACCCATCATCCTCATCGTCGTCTCCGTCGACATTGACGTCCTCATCCTCGTCATCCTCATCATCCTCATCCTCATCATCCTCATCCTCATCCTCGTCATCCTCATCCTCGTCATCATCCTCAACATCATCAGAATCGGAGGATAAGACGTGATCAAGGGAGTTGGACTCCTCGACAAGAAGGCCCGGGATGAGGTCCAGCATCGTCAAGCTAGTTGCCTCCGGTATGAGGTAGCCATCGACCTTCAGCTTGTTCAAGATGACGTTTATGGCTGCTCGCGCGAATATGCGGCATCTCATCGCCGTGCATGCGGATCTTCTTTCCTTCTCCCGAGGGGCCCACTGTCGATGGTTGTTGCTCGGTTGGGCGAGTTTCCAGCTCGACAATCCTTACTTGGGAGACCTCTAAAGCCGCCCAAGTGTCTGCTAGCTCCTGCTCCAGCTGGAACCACTTCTTCGCCGTCTCGATCTCAGCATCCTGCGAGTAACAAAGATGGTCGTCAACAATATAATCTGCGAATAGCAAGAAGCGATAATGAAAAGATACTCCATTCAAGTCGCGGTTACCGCATAGACCTTGCACTTAGTAGCTTTGGGTCCAAGAGTGAAAATGGTCTTGCTAAGCTCCTTGATCTGCTCTTGAGCCGCGAACAGGCTCCACACCATGTAGTGGCTAAGCTAGGCAGATCGCAGTAGCGAGCGCAAGGTCTGATGCACGAGATACTTGGGAGCGACTCAGCGTCCACACGACTAGAGAGGGCGAAGGTGACATCATATGCTTTGCCTCTATCCTCCTAGTCCTCGGGTCATGCTGGCAGGTTGGTGCTAATGGTCACCGCATGCTCACGCTCGGCCCAGGTCACCAATGGGCGACCATAGGCATACTCGTTGCTTCCTCCTTGTCCATATTTTGGATGGAGGTAAAGCTCGCCAGCCTCTGAGGGGTTCGCTTTCTCGCTAAAGACCGTGTCGGCGACTTTCGATTTCTTTCTCGCGGGCAACTGGGGCTGGGACTTGCCCTTTCCTTTGTCCGTCCTCTTTCACGAGGAGTCTCCCTTCTCGACGGGCTCCCGCGAATTTTCAGGATGCGGCGACATGTCAATTGGGGATCCCGAGGCCTCCTCTTCATCGCGAGGTAGATCCCTCATGATCTGCCGAGAAGCAGCAGCCTCCTTCGCCGCGGGGAGAGGTTCATGTGGAAGGATGCAAGTAACTGTAGAAGATGAGAAGACAGAATTAGTTGTCTCATTTAAAGTGAGAAATATTCAAAAGAAGGAAAGTATAAAGGATGTTCGCTTAGCAGTTCACTTTCACCCGGGAAGACCTGCGCTACCTGATTGACGTGTTGTTGCCATTAAACAACGTCAAACTTGCGACCTTAGAAGGCGTAGACAAGGTGCTCCCTCGGCCCTTCAAGCAAAGGGAGGAAGAATACGGACTTCGGTGGCTGCTGCGGACGGCGAATAACTCCTTCGAAGTCGTCGCTGACGACCTGCCGCTCGCCCCAGCGATGAACCTTGTTCATTGTGCCGACCAAGGTGTAGATATGGTTGCACAGGTATACGACCTCTTCGTTGGTCGCCCCAAAAGGGAAGATTTTCCTGAATACGGAGAGATTGAAGGCGATCTTCTCTGATCGCAAGAAACATAGGAAGTCCATGATCATCGCCACTCCGTTGGGATTGATCTACAAGATGACTATCCCATAGTAGCGGAGTATCTGTCAATACTCTGACCACAAGGGAAGTCGTATGCCAACTTCGAAGTGGTTGATGGGTAGAATGAGTTTGTCATCCAAAAATGTGTTTAGCCACTCCTCTCGGTGAGGAAGCCTCGTTGAGTATCCTTCTGACAAGAATCTCCCGATGAAGTCGTCCAGGTCCTTTTGTTCGGTGATTTACTTCTTAAAGGTTGCGCCCTCAAAATTCCTCGAATGAAAAACACGCCGAGCAGCCACACCGTCGCCCAATTCGGAAAAAGCAAGAAGAAGAGAGCATGCACAGAAGGAGAGAAAGAGAGAAGTTGGGCGTGCTCGCGGGAAGAAGCAAGTCGTTGATAGCGTAATAAATATGTAACCACCCCCCCGTATTTATAGGCGGGTGCCATGGGGTATAGGGGCAGCGCACTGCGACTAAGATATAGATCCTAGCGAGTAGTATACGAAGTCGCTGGCCCATCATCACGCGTAGGAAGTCGCCGACTGCCTCACGAG
Organism: Platanthera guangdongensis; assembly: GCA_039583875.1. Lineage (NCBI taxonomy): Eukaryota > Viridiplantae > Streptophyta > Magnoliopsida > Asparagales > Orchidaceae > Platanthera > Platanthera guangdongensis. The sequence continues at coordinate 36,934,618 of CM077162.1, read as the reverse complement.
GACCTGCACAAAAGCGTTCATATACTCACCAAATATACGCACCCAACATCTATAGTCGCAAAATTCGAAGAAAGCAAACAAAAACATCATTGCAAAACACAAACAATAAATCAGGTGCGAGATAGAATGCTCGCAAAATAAAATCACAAATTTAACTAAAAGTTCATATTACTGCCCTTGTGAATCTGATCCTCCATCCTCGTCAATCTTCCAGCCGAGCCCATACTCGTCTGCATGCCGACAAGCTCATCGTGATGAAGTTGTTGGCGGTGCTCGATCATCGCCACTCGCCGTTCCAGCTAGTTGAGCATATAAAACCGGGATTCCACACCAGCGAGACGCTCCACGAATTCCTCGACTTTTGCTACTCGCACCTCCAGTGCGGAGATGCGGCGAGCATTTCTCTCCTGATACTCACAGGGTGGGAGCCCGATGTCATCAATCAGCGCAAACCCCAGAGTAGAAGTGCGGCTTGCAAAAGGAAAGGATAATCACCCTGTTAGCAAGGATTCCAGCCAGAAGATTGAACCTATAAACAAGCGATGAATAACCAAGCCGAGTAGTATTAGTCCTCGTCTCACGATAGGGGTTGCGAGAATGAGGCCTGCTGGGAGAGGGGCTGCGATGAGTGGAATTTCGTCGCCCCGACGAAGGCCTTCCGCCACGATCCCTATTCGTCGGAGCAGAGCGTTGTGGCGACTCCCATGTCGCCTGGGAATGTCGGTGGTATGCCCTTTACCACGACCCTCCAATGGTCACCATCCCCCCCCGCCACCTTGACGCAAAGAAGCCCGAAGATGTCCCGACCCCCCTGCCATGCGACAATAGCGCATGGGGAACCGAAGGAATAGAGGCCGACGAAGGATGAATGTCGGTCGGTGCGACAGATGTCGGCGGCAAAGGCGGCGGAAGGTTGCTCACATGTGGTTGTGAAGTGCCCACAGCAGGAGGAAGTGCCTTGCTTGCCCAAGGTTGTGAGGTCTTCTCTGGATGAGTTTGCTTGTCGCCCACAGAAGGAACCTGCTTCCCCGACGACGTCTTTGGCGGGCCGAAGTTGATCCAAACATGTTGACCAACTCGCGATCCCGGCTGAGATTCAAGGGCAATCATAGGAATTGAACGCAGAGTAGGCACCGCTAGATGCTCGACAGATGCACCAGTAGTCGGAAATTCTGCGAGAAGGAAGTCCGTCAGCACGAGTAAATCAAAGCCTGCGATGATCGACAAAATGTGGGATAAATGAAGACCTAATCTCGCGCGGAGGCGAGTTTTGGTTGGGTCTGGGTCTGGGGCCTTGCGAGGTCCGCCTTACGGGTAACCTGGTGCGGGGGAAGACGGGGCGACTCAGGAGCGGGCTCCTCGATTTAATCACCAAGACCCATCTAGTCGAGCACTGTTTGAGTGCTGACGGGATTCTCGGGATTGGTCGCCAGAGTGGCGACGTTCCCAGGAGCAGGCGACAGACACTTCTTTGATGTGATCGTCGTTTTCTTCTTCGACACGGGAAGCTCGACAACATCATCGCCCTCGCGAGACTGCTTCAGGGTCTTCGGTTGCAAGAATCCTGCCAGGTCAATCTGGCTCGCCTCAAAATCTACCTTGGGAGTTGGCGACATCCCGTGTGAGTTCAGAAAATGTGCCCAAAGAAGGAGCCACCCCCTCCCCACCCCCTCTATTTATAGAGGTCAGGAGTCGTCTTAGAAGTGTCGAGTAGTCTAGATACTCGCCTGCAGCAGCTCGCCGAATATAGGTTGGATGTTTCTTTCCGAGCTCCTGAGTAGCTCGCAAAGAGCAAGGATTGTGTATAACTCATATTTGTCGAGGGTGAACCCATTCAAGCCATATAAGCAAAAGTCAAAGTCAACAGGTCAAGACAGAAATCAAGGGTCAAATATCAAGACAGTAGAAGGACTGAGCTAGTATGTACGAGCATCCCCTATACTCTCCAGGTGGGCAACCATGGGAGATACTCGCCTAAGTCGGGCAAGATCCCCCCAAAGTCACATAGTCACCAAGTAAAGGGCTGGGCTATAAATAAAGGCTAATTATTGGATTTCCCTATAAATAGGACCCCATGGGTATAAAGATTGACACTTTTGGCTGAGCTTTGGGATTCTGCTTTCAAGGACTTGGGTTGTGAGATCTTGATCATCCCCCTTGGTAACGAACTGTTTTTATATACTCGCCAAGTCAATGTATTCCCTGTACCCTGCGCGGCCATCTTTGATTGTGGAGGGGAAGCTTCTTTCAAGCTTCCGGGTACGTGGTGGGACCTCCCTGCAATTATCCGAAATTTTTGAGTAGGGATTTTTCTGGCTTCAACATCAACCTCTTTTAAAAATGCAGGGTAAGGTTCCTACATTTCACCCTTGTGGTGGGACTCTTACCCGGACCCTCGTTGCATTGGGATGCTTTGTGCACCGAGCTGCCCTTTTTTGTATTTGGTTATTTCTAATTCAGGTGAATCATTTTAGAACCTTAACATTTTGGTATTTGTGTCCAACATTGGATTGGTATTGATAATGATAAAAATAGTTACAAAATTGGGTAAACTACTTCAGCATTTGAAATAGATATATACAATCTTTTTGTGACAAAAATATATACTGATAATGATCAATGTGATAAGCAAAAAATAATAATACTAACACTCACCTCTTCTTGATCATGGAGAATAGATGATCTGCATGAAGAAGATCATATGTTCTAGGATAGCTGCTGAACGATTCACACCAATCATGATATATTCCAAAGAGCCCGCGTTCGTATATAACAGGAAGAGTATCAGGAGAATTAATAGATACAACATTCATAACCCAGACCGCCTTGTCCTGTAAAGCTGCAGCAAAGCTGTAAACAAACAAAAGCAAAGAAAAAAAGTGAGTTAATGGGTGAATTTTAAAGATGAATCAAAAATATACTCAGACCATGTGCTTTAACGCAGCGACAATGGCGTACAGAGATGATTATTATTAACATGAAGAGGAACTACTCTAGCCTAAGGAAGACAACAATTACTATTACGGGCTAATCAAAATTAGCCTTTTAAGAATAAGGTGCAAAAAACAAGAAAATAGGTTTATAAATACAGTAATTTGTCATAGGATTATATTGCACAAAAGCTAAAGTATAATGAATATGCCCCGGTGAGACAACAAGACATAGTTACGGAGACCGCAAGACATAGTTACGGAGACCGCGGATCAAGGGTGAACCGACACTTATCGGAGCCCGCATGAGTCTAGATAAACAATAGGTGACGATAGGATTGTTGGATAGACGATCCGAGCTGACACTCGAATTCAGAGTGACGACGACATTTTTATTTATTTTATATTTTTATTCCACGTAAATTTAGCGTTTTTATGTTCTTGAAATTCTTGGTTATTCGTAGTGAGTTCTAAGTATATAAATAGGGGGTCTATAGGGTGATTTTCAGGCATCGCATATTCTAAACAAAAATTCCGGGATTACACGGTCATCCTACGGTGTGGATTCCGTAGATCCTTAGTGTTGATGCCAAGATAACTACTTCATCTTCCAAAACTACCCCCAATATCATCCCCACTACTCATAAACACCATTAACTACTCCCACCAAATTACTCATATAACCACCCAAAAACTACTTCTATGTTGTTTTTCCCTCTTCCCCGATATAACTGTGATATGTGACATTTATGTTATTACGCATTTGCCTGATATGTGTGTGCTATAGTGTTATGCGTGTTGTGTAACGTGTGGGTTGCATGTAACAGAAAATATAGCAGTTAGTGTGCTCTGTGTAACCGGCCGTCGATCGCCGATCGGGTAGTGTAATTGACTGGTGATCGCCGATCGGGTAGTTTAACCGACCGGCGATCGCCGATCAAAAAGTGTAACCGAGCGGTGATCGCCGATCAAAAAGTGTAACCGAGTGGCGATCGCCGATCAAAAAGTGTAACCGATCGGTGATCGGTGATCTGATAGTGTGCCTTTTTGAGTTATGCAGCATGTGGCAGTGAATGGCGGATATGTCAACCATAGTGTTAGTTGAATTACTTGTAATTTTGTTTATTAATTGTTTTGTGTGTAACCGACGAGCCATTGAAGGGGTTCTATTTAGGCACCTTCAGCTGATTGCAAGGAATTATCAAATATATGAAATTAATGTTTGGTTGTTCTGTTATCTCTTCTTCCTCTTGTTCTGTTTTTCTGCCATTCTACCGAACTCTCACACCCCCTTCCTGTTCAGGTGTTGCCTTAGGGAAGATACTATTCACCCCACCTGGAATCTAAATTAAGAGCGTATCAAACTGCACATTCCCCCCACCCAAATCCAGTAACCGACCAGTCCTAAAGCCCTAGTCGCCACTTTCCTAGTGCAATCCCCCTAGCCGGTCACTTGTATGATTGTAACTCCTAAACTGCCTATGATACTACAGGAATTCTTCTTCCTAGACTCGCGTCTAGTCCAACCACCCCCATTTTTCATCCACTGTTCCAGACTTCCAGCAACTGTTCCCTATAAGAATTCCAGCATATTTCTCAAAATTCCTCCACCCATCCCACCAAACATCACCCTTCAACACCCATGCTTCACTCATGCAGTCAATTGTGGAACGATTATTAGATTTCCTACACTTTCCTTATTTTCTGGCAAAGAATTTCTTCATATTTCATGGCAACTATAACACAAAATTTGGCATCCTAGAATGAAATATAATGCCTTTTGTTTTAGTTTGATTACCTAGAAACATATCAATTTTCAAAATTTGATGATTTAAAAGTGAGAAATTCACTTACCCTCCATAAACTGATCTCATGTCCATGACATTTCTAATGTTCGACCAGTTGATACCCATTCCATCCGTGTAAGAGTTGCTGATAACATTTTTCCAATGCTTATAATCTTCTTGAAAGTCTTCGGGGGTGGGCTTACCATAAACCCCAATCGGCATGCTGTTCAGCCAATAAGGCGTCTTCTCCAACCTTTGGGGCCATTCATCTGGCCAATGCGAACCACGTGAAGCAGAATCAACAGGCAATTTGTGGATGCATGCTTGTAGGCGAATATTCCTATACAATCATAGAACAAAAATGTCTCAAGAAATGTACTTGTTGTGAAAGACAAAATACACAATGTCCTTTTTATAAAAAAAAACTGACCAAGCTGCATTTGGATCGTCAGATTTTTCGCAGATAGGGGGCTTGTTCTGCTTTCGATTCTCATAGCATGTATTATTTGATGGTTTTCTATAAATTGCCAAACCCACTTCATTTAGCGCATCTCTCCTTTTAGCCACCAATTCCCAGCACATAGATTTTGTCAAAGCAGACATGGCTGGCAGCAGGTCCCATAACGTGGAAATTAGATATAAAAGTGTGTATGAACTGATATTACATAAAATAAGCACAAAAGAGCATAAAAAGGAAACTATTATGTCCTAACTTGAGCAGTATTTTCATTATTGAACTTTCTTCATATTAAAAAAATGTAAAATATGTTAAAAGATAAAAGTTATACCGTGGGAATTCTAGTTCATCTAGCATGAATTCAGATTAATTATGTGTGCTCTAAATTGCAACTGTTGAAAAAAAGGTAACACATAGTTAAGGCCTATGTTGCATTGAGATGGGGATGCGATACAAGATATGCATGAGATTCACAATTTTAAAAAGCCTAAGAGGGGATGATGGAGATCGTTGGTCCACACACGTGTCCAAATGATTGTTCCGAGTCTGTTTTGAGTATTTGATTATTATTTCTGAGTTGTATTTCACACATATGTGTGTGTGTGTGCATGCTACTTTAGCGGGGATTGATGTTTTGGTTCAAAATCTGAAAAAGTCGGCCTCTCCTACTGGTGGGACTTCCAGAGACTCCCCTCGGTGTGACTCCTAAGGTTTATATTCTTATACATCACTATTGTTTGTTGCTTCATCCCGCTCCTTATACTCATCCCGCATCTTCCCCTCCACCCAATCAATGAACACCCTTTCTCCAACCTGGAGAACCCTGCTTCTGTCACACGCCGACCCCCCCCCCCCCATAGTCTCGATTATCCCCATCTCGCCGGAGGTTATCACCCCACTGGCACCTACACCTCCAATCGACTCCCCCTCCTCATACTACAACCCTGCTTGCCATTATTGAGATGCCTCCTACACCCCCCCCCCCTCCCCGACCACCCGCCATCTTCTCTCCCTACTCCTTGCCACAACCCGCAAGCCTCATGGTCTCTTCCAGTCACACCCTGATGCCATCCTCATAGCCATCTATCCCACATGAGCCCACGTTAGCCCTCTGCTCTTCTCAAGTAGGGACCAACAATGCTTGGATCTCCATAGTGCCAAATTTTGTCGCCGCCTACACGCGCAAGACATTTTGTTGTCTTGTTTTTTATTATTGTATGCGCGTATCATACTTTGTTGGGTGCAATTATTATATGTGTGGGCTCTATGAAATTGCTGGACTTGCAGGGTTTATTCATTGTGCGCTAGAGATATTTTGCGCCTCAATTGCATGTGAATTATAGTGTACTTCTTGTGTACTTCCACATTATTGTAAAGGAGGAGATGAAATGTGTTGAGGAAGCAAAATGGAGGTGGGTGGGAGTTTGTGTAAAATTAGGGCGTTGTGACAAGAATTAGAGGGGGTGAGAGGATGGGGCTAAAATTTGGTGCCAAATAAATGGGGGAACAAAAATTAACGGTGGCTAGGGAGGGAGAAATTTGACTGTTTTGGTGGGAAAAGGAGGGGGCCGAGGCATGTGCAACCTGATAAAAAATGAAGGTAGAAATAGGCCATATAGGCCTGGGCTTTAGAAAACAAAAATTGCATCCTCTATGGGATCCACGTGGAGAGGGAGAATAAAGAGAAAAATAAGGGGGAAGGGGGTAGAAGAGCATGGAGCTCGAGAACTAGGGCGTGGAAAAAGCCAAGCCATGTGAACACATAAAGAGGTCATGGGAGTGGTGCACCGAGGGCCCTGGGAAGAGGTGTCCTGCATGTTGGCATCGACTTCACGGTGGGAAGCACGTGGGTGACTGAGAGGACATGAAACAATCTGGTGTGGCCATGCATGTCGGTCGCGGGAGAAGAGGATCCCGTCGTAGATTTCTAGACAAGAAAAGGGCTCGAAATCTCGCAGATGGTGAGACAACAGTTTCTCGACGGGGGTAGCGCCATGAGGCAGGGGCATCGTCTTCAATGGTGGTGACTGGATGGAAGGTGAATCGTGAACATGTTGCATCGTTCAAGTGTGCTGATGATGAAGGAGGAGCAAGTGACTGATGACGACAAAGGCAAAGAACTAAAGGGAGCTACCGCTATAGCGATTCGAGGGAGTTTGCTAAGCCGATCAAGTCTGGATTTGAAACGGTGTGCCATGGAGAGGGTGTTGGTGAGTATATCGCTTTGTCTATTGACGCGCTCGAGAACGGATGTAGCGGATGAGGACATGGTTAGAGAGGATGTCTTACAATCGGTAGTCGAAGAGAGCACTGGTGGAAATCCGACGACAGAAACCGCGGCCGAAAAGCGGGGGGTCAGACCACTTGTTACAAACATGAATCTAGATGAGTGATCTGCTCAAGCGATGCATGCGAGAGAGGTGATTGAGCGACTCAAACAATGAACATTTGCATTAATTAATAAATGAAATACATTCTTGAGAGATAGAGAGGAGAGTTCCAAGGGAGAGGGAGAGATCTAGAGAGAGGGGGAGAATCCAAACATTAAATCATCCAAAGACCCCTAAACCCTTATGCCTCTCCCCTTAATAGATGAGGGAGGGCATAATACAAACACATAATAATTAATTAATTCAACTATTGAACGGTGAAAATGAAATTTATTCATCGGAAAAGAAGCCCATCCATCATATATAGGAGGTGCAAAATACAAATATAAAATAAAAGTAATACTAAAGCTTAACACTCCCCCTCAAATTGGGTTTGTGATACCTGTCACACCCAACTTGGACATAATGTTACCAAAACACTTATGAGATAAGGATTTTGTGAGCACATCAACCAATTGTTGGCTCGAAGGGATGAACAGAGTGCTAATAACTCCCCTCACAATGCTTTCATTTTGATAAAATGACGATCAACTTCCACATGCTTGATGCAGTCATGCTGAACAGGATTGTGAGCAATGCTAATAGCGGTCTTGTTATCACAGTATAAACGTATCATGTCATTGCTTCGAATTCCAAGCTCACAAAGAAGAGATTGAATCCACATTACTTCACATATTCCCTGGGTCATCGCCCTGAATTCCTCTTCAATACTGGATCTAGCAACCACATGTTATTTGCTCCTCCAAGTCACCAGATTTCCTCCCACTAAGGTACAATACCCGGTCGTGGATCTCCGATCATCAACAGACCCTGCCCAATCCGCATATGTGAAAACTTCAATGGATAATTCTTTAGCAAGAGAGAACAAAATGCCATGTCCCGATGAAGTTTTGAGATATCTCAGAATCCGATGAGTAGCATCCAAGTGGTGTGACTTGGGAGCATGCATGAACTGACTGATAACTCCACAACATAAGAGATATCCAAACGAGTATGTGATAGATATATGAGTCTCCCCACCAGCCGTTGGAAGCTACTGATGTCAGTAACATGTTCTCTACCATCCCTTCCCAATCTGTGATTCGTTTCAATGGGGGTTTCAGCAGGTCTGCACCCACTCATCCCTGTAGTCTCCAGCAAGTCAAGAACATATTTCCTGTGGGAGATAAACATACCGTGCTTGGATCTGACAACCTCTATGCCAAGGAAGTATTTGATGTTCCCAAGATCCTTTACCTCAAATTCACTAACAAGTCTTGTCTTCAAGTGTTTTATTTCCTCCAAGTCGTCCCCAATTATAACAATACCATCCACATAGACTATCAACACTGCCAATTTTTCTTGCCTGTGCTTAACAAATAGAGTATAATCCACATTACTCTGAGTGTACCAAAACTTCACCATTGCTCGTTGGAACCTCCCAAACCAAGCCCTCGAGGACTATTTTAGGCCATATAGAGCCTTCTTCAACCTGCATACCATTCCTGAAGATCCCTCAAGGGAGAAGCCTAGGGGTAAGGCCATATAAACTTCCTCTATCAAATCTCCATGGAGGAAGGCGTTCTTCACGTCTAACTGGCCAAGACTTCAACATTTGCAAGCAACACAAGAGAGAAGGATCCAGATTGAGTTCATCTTTGCAACCGGAGCAAAGGTTTCCTGATAATCAATCCCAGCCGTTTGGGTGTATCCTCTAGACACCAACCTAGCCTTGTACTGATCCACAAGGCCTTGAGGGTTTTGTTTCACCAAAAAAAATCTATTTGCATCCCACCACCGTCTTGCCTTGAGGGAGATCAACAAGGTCCAATGTGTCGTTCTTCTCAAGGGAAATCATCATTTCCTATATAGCATCCTTCTATTTTTGATGTCTCAGAGCTTCCTGCAACGAGGAGGGAAAAGAAATGGAGGATAAAGAAGTGACAAAGGCTCTATGCCGGGAGGACAGTGAGTCATACGACATAATCAGATAACGGATGTAGGGTGGAAGTACGGTTACCTTGAGGAGCTGTAGACGGATCAGATGTGGTTTCAGGTATAGTGTGCAGGAGCTGAATGTTTGCGCCCTTTCGCCGACGAGTATAAACCTACAAAGGAGGAGTAGGACGAGGAGGTAAAGGAGACGGCGGATCCACAGGTGGCTGCGAATCAACAGGGCTGATAGTAGGAGCAGAAACATGTGGTTAATATGGAGGAGATATAGGAAGAGGTATAGTGGGGGAGCTCACTTGCATGATACCCGTCTCCCCCTGAAGGGAGCTCCCTTAATAGTGTTCGAATTCATGGAAAGTGAAATCCATAGTGACAAAGATCTTTCGGGTCCCAGGATGAAAACATTTATACCCTTTTTGAGTGTTTGAGTATCCAATGAAAATGCACCAAAGCGCCCGGGGATCAAGCTTGGAAGTATGGTGCACATGGACAAAGCACACACAACCAAAGATACGAGGGATGAGATCACTATGAGGTATATTGAGGAAGCGAATACCTGGTTGTAGAAGCGGATCGGGTTGCGGAGGCGTTGGCTGGGTCACAGAGGCGTTGGCGGAGCGGAACATGCGGGAGTGGAGGCGGATTGAGAGACGGAAGAAATTAGGGCATTGCTCCCTCTGATACCATGTTGAATGGTGAAAATGAAATTCATTCATAGGAAAAGAAGCCCCTCCATAATATATAGGAGGTGCAAAATACAAATATAAAATAAAAGTAATACTAAAGCCTAACAAAAGCCTAACAACCACTAATATTGTAAATACTAATTAATACACATTAATTAATATTTACTAATAATATTATATTCTGCCAAGAATGTATCATGGCGGCTTCCATATGCGAGCGTCCGTAGTTCCGATGAGGGGGGTCTGCTTGGACAAATGTGTAATGGTAACAAATACAAATTGTGGTGGTCTTATATTATTAGTAGAAAAAGAGAGATTACTTTTTGATGAATTGGATTTGCTTCATCCTAAAGAATCCTTGTTCCTGGTGAGGAAAATAAAAATTTGGGGAATAAAGTAGATATTATGGTTACTCCAACAATGAAACAACTTAACTCTATTTAGTTTCTTAAGCTCGCTGAAGAACATGATACCCCATATAATCTCATCGTTCAAGAGGGCCATGCCATTATTAAAGATAGATCAAGGAGGTTTAAAATTGTTATGCACCGGTCCGCTGTCACTATTGCCAATGTCTTGGACACGTCAAATCTAAGTGTCGCAAGCTTTAAAGGGCCAACAGTCTGCTCAGCAGCGTGCTCCTGATGTTCCTTCCGCTCATTTTTCGGCTCTGTCGCAGTCTGAGGTTAAAGTCTCATCATAGTCTCTCTCTGTCTTTGAGCTTGCGCAATTGATTGTCCAACAGTTTTCACTGGCCCGCTCTCCTGCCTTTGTCTCTCAGTCGACTGTCTCCGCCCCTGCAGGTATCTCCACCTTTGACAGGTTGCTACACTCTGGATCCTCTTTTCATATGACCCATGATGCTACACACCTTTTGTACTGTTAGCCCATCACTCATGTCCTTAGTATCATGGTAGCAGATGACACCATTCACCCATCACTAGTCGTGACCTCCTTTACACCACTCATTTCCATATTCATGATGTTACCTACATACCTGAGTTATCCATAAACGTTATATCCGCCAGCCAGCTCACATCTTATGGTTGTCCGGTTACCTTTGATAAGTTCACATGTCGTGTGCAGGATCGTCTGACTGCGGCATTCCTTGGGGCTGGTCGTCGTCGTTGCGGGGTGTACGTCCTTGATTGTCTCCACCTTCCATCCACTTCATGGTCACATGCAGCTTCCTCTCTTTGTCTTCCTTCAGTGGGTTTCTCTCAGTGACATCACTGTCTTGGTCATCTCAGTTGTTCATGTCTAGCCTCTCTCATTAGTTATGGTTTTCTTGATCGTGTTTCTATTGATCGGTCTCACTCATGTTTAGGTTGTAAGCTCGGTAAACATCTACAACTCCTCTATCCGTCTAGTGAGTCCAGGTCTCAACGTCTCTTTTATTTAGTTCATTCTGATGTTTGGGGACCCACACCCTTTGTATCCAAGGGTGGACGCCAGTATTATGTTCTTTTCATTGATGACTACTCTCATTATTATTGGGTCTATTTTATGCATTCTCGATCTGAATTTTTTCAGATCTATGTTGTTTTTTCTGCTATGGTGCGCACACAGTTTTTTGATTTCATACGTATTTTCCATTTTAACTCAGGAGGGAGTATCTCTCTCATAATTTTTGAGATCTGATAGCTACTCATGACACTCTCCCCTAGCTTGCTTGTCCCGGTGGCCATGCTCAAAATGACACCACTGAAAGTAAGCATCGTCATATTATTGAGACAACTCGCACCCTTCTTATCTCCTCTCACGTTCCTCCTCACTTCTGGGATAAGGTTCTTTTCATTGTTGTCTATCTTATTAATCTGCAGTCCTCCACTTTCCTTCAGGGTCAGTGTCCCGATGAGTGTCTGTACTCTCGACCCCCACGTTACACTCATCTTTGTGTTTTTGGTTATCAATGTTATGTTCTCTCTCCACGTGAGTGTACTAAGCTCTCTGCTCAGTCTGTTCATTGTTTCTTTCTTGGATACAGTGCTGAGCACAAGGGCTATCGATGTTATGACCTTGTTGCACGTCGACTTCGCATCTCACGTGATGTCACTTTTGATGAGTCTCACCATTTCTTCGCGTCCCCTGGTTCATCGACCTCACACTCATCTGTTACTCCCTTTGACGTGCAGTTTCTTACTCTTCTGATCTCTTTGTCTCATGTATCCTACCCTCTGGTATGTCCCCCTCCTATTCCCTTGCCACAGTCTACTCTGTCACATCTTTCTCCCATGTTGCAGTCTGCTTCGTCTCCTCCTCTTTTATTGTCGTATTCTACTTCGTCACCTACTCACTCCTCTTCTCTATCACACACCTCTCCCTCTGATGAGTTGTCCACTTGGGACCGTGTCTCTCCTCTTTCTTATCACTATACTCGTCGTTCTCTCCTATCTCCTCGCCTCTTGTGCCCCCAGACTCAGTACCTACCTCCTCCAGCGAGTGGCCTGTAGAAGATCCTCATGTGCGCCGCAACCCACCTCGTGAGAGGCGTCCTCCTGATCTCTTTAGCCTTGCTACCTTACCGTTGGACCTACCTGCCCTTCCTGTTACTGCCTGGAGTACTCTAGAGCCGTCTTCCTACCGTGAGGCTGTTTTGATACCTGAGTGGCAGGTTGACATGTCTGCTGAGTTGGAAGCGCTTGAGCACAATCGTACATTGGAGCTTGTTCCTCTTCCACATGGTGCTGTTCTTATTACTTGCAAGTGGGTCTTTAAGGTCAAGACTCGCTCTAATGATTCTGTGGAGAGATACAAGAATCGACTAGTTGTTCGTACTTTTCAGCAAGAGAAGAGGAGAGACTATGACGAGACTTGCTTCAGTTGCTCACATGACTACAGTCCGGACTCTTATTGTTGTTGTCATTATTCGCCATCACGTGAAGAATGTTTTTCTTCACGGTGATCTTCAGCAAGAGGTAAATATGTTTCCTCATCCGGGTCTATCCTCTCCTTTAGGCCTTGTCTACCACTTAAGGCGAGCCCTTTACGGGTTCAAGCAGACACCCCACGCGTGGTTTGCACGTTTTAGCTCAGCCAATACAGCCATCGAATTTCATCCATGTCCACATGATTCAGCTCTATTTGTGCACTCATCCTGTGGTCGGACCTTTTGTTACTGTATGTGGATGATATGATTATTATTGGCGATGATCTGTCTCATGCGGCCTTCGTCAAACATCACCTTCAGCAGCAGTTTCAGATAACTGACCTTGGACAACTGAGCTACTTCTTGGGTCTTGAAGTCAGCTCTATAGATTGTGGATTTCAACTCTCAGCAGCGCTACACATCAGATCTCATTGCTCGGGCTGCTCTCTCTGACTCTCACATAGTGGACACCCCTATGGAGCTTCACCTTCAGCTACGTCCGAATGACGGGGTTCCACTCTCTGATCCTACTCGATATCGCCACCTCGTGGGGAATCTTGTCTCTCTCACCATTACTCGGCCCAATATTGCCCATCATATTCATGTGTTGAGCCAGTTTGTTAGTGCGCCCACATTTGTGCATTATAGTCACCTACTGCGACTTCCGCGCTCTCGGGGCAACGATCTCTCGCGGTCACTTCTTCTCCAGCAGTAGTTCTTTACAGCTACGTGCTTATTCCGACTCCACCTGGGCTAGTGATCCTATTGACCGTCGTTCTGTCACTGGTTTCTGTCTGTTCTTGGGTTCTTCACTTATTGCATGAAAGTTCAAGAAACAGACTGATGTTTCTCGTTCCAGTACTAAGGCTGAGCTTCGAGCCATGACTACCACCGATGAGGATATTATTTGGCTTCATTGGCTTCTTGAGGATCTTGGCGTCTCTTCTCCAGATCCCACTCCCCTCTACTGTGATAACACTGGTGCCATTTATATTACTCTAAACCCAGTGAAGCATTCTCTCTCCAGGCATATCGGGGTGGATGCTTTCTTCCTGTGTGAGCACTATGGACGGGGGACTCTTGCCCCTTCATTTATTCCTTCCGAGCAGCAGATTGCAGATTTGATGACAAAGTCGCAGACGAGGACCCAACATGCCTATCTACTGTCCAAACTCTCGGTGTATGATCCCCTGTGAGTTTGTGTGTGTGTGTGTGAGGGGGGGGGGGGGGGGTAGATATGTTCAATATTATTATGAGTAGTAGTGCCAGCTTATAGTCACCTCTGGTGTTAGGATCACCCTCCGTTATTCATGTATATGTATTACTTTGTTCGATTGTGAATACACAGAAATCTATTCTCCTATCAAAACCACGTCGGGCATAAGCTTATGCATATGTTGTTGATTATGCCAGTCAGTTATTGAGGCAGTTGTGTGCAGTGAGCTTGTTGTTTGTTGCAGTGCATGAGGAAATTGACTCTTTACATAAAAATAATACTTGGAATTTAATTGTACAACCCCGTATTCGCGAAAAGGGGCCCCCAAACAAGACGTGAGACTCGCTGTGCATTTTTAAGCTTTTTGAGAGTTTCGCACTCCTGAAGGCCAATTTTGGTGGATCTGCAGGATATACTACTAGGGGAGGAAAAATCTACCTCCCCCCTGGCCCCTTTTACAGGGCGGGTGCGGCGAGTTGGCCGGCACCCGCCCCGGCTTGCTAGGTGTGGGGTAGGAGAAGTGGGACCGGCTAGAGGCCGAGGTCCTGCCCCCTGCACCCTAGCCCTATGCGGGGCGGGACCGGCTGGAGGTCGGGGTCTCGCCCCCTGCACCCTAGCCCTGTGCGGGTCGGGACCGGCTGGAGGCCGGGGTCTCGCCCCCTGCACCCTAGCCCTGTGCGGGGCGGGACCGGCTGGAGGCCGGGGTCTCGCCCCCTGCACCCCAGCCCTTGCGGGGCGGGACCGGCTGGAGGCCGGGGTCTCGCCCCATGCACCCCAGCCCTTGCGGGGCGGGACCGGCTGGAGGCCGGGGTCTCGCCCCCTACACCCTAGCCCTTGCGAGGCGAGACCGGCGGGAGGCCGGGGTCTCGCCCACTGCACCCTAGCCCTTGCGGGGCGAGACCGGCTGGGGGCCGGGGTCTCGCATAGGCGCCTTGTTTTGCGGGGCGAGATCGGCCGGAGGCCAGGGTCTCACCCCCAGCTCCCGGTTCTACGGGTCTCACCCGCTCGCCCGGTACCAAGGTGAAGGAGGAGTGGAGTGGTTTAACCCCCACTTGCCTCCGTTGTCCGGGGATGGTGAGGGGAGTGGTTTAGCCTCTTTTCACCCCCGGACCTCTTTTGGCCATGTTTTTACCGTTGTGCCCCCAGGGGTGGAATTACCTCTTTCCCCCAGGGTGTGGATGTTTTATATTGGCCTAGGACCTATTTGTCTCCGGGGTATTTCTGACCTTTTGGTCCCTAGGTTTGGGAAAACTATAAATAGACCCCCTTGGGTATCTTTGGAGGGGGATTTTCATTTTTTTCCTCCCCCTTAGGCTCCTTTTTGGAAGAGTTTTAGAGCTCTCCAAGGTACTTAACTCAGCCATTGGTGAGGGAGGGGAAGTGCTCTCGAGACCTTTCGGGTGTGTAGTGAGACCTCCACACTTGAGCCGAGGGTTTGTTCCTAGTTTTCTGAGACTTTGGTCCGTGACATTCGCCTGAGTGCAGTAAGTGTGGGGTCACCCCTTTTTAGGGACCCTGAACTCCACAGAGACCGATTTCTCAGTTTCAACATCTTGGCGCGGTGAGCGTGGAGAGTGACCAGCACAGAAGATCCCAGGAGAGTGTCATGGCTGGGGATCAGGGAGGTAGTGATGACTCCGGCGAGACCCCCAACCCCACACCCTATGTAGGGAGGGAAGAGTTCATGGCGTCCATCCAAGACATCATGGAGATGCTGCGAAGTATTGCTCCTCGGGGTGGCAGCTTCACTCCAACCCCCAGGAGCTAGCCCCCCTCCCCCTCTCGACGAGTTGACTCCCAGGGGTCTAGGCGAGATGACCCCAGGGGTGTCGAGGGAAGCGTACCAGGAAGAAGGTCAGGGAAGGAGAGGATGAGAGATGGGTTCGAGCGAGACCTCACCGGCCGGGAATTATTCTTCAGCCCGACGAGTGACAGCCTCCTAGGCGAGTAGGTCGCGCGAGTGGAGCACGCGAGACCGCCAAGCAAGGGATCACCTTTCAGCGAGTTGATTGTCTCAGCCCCAGTTCCCGAGGGGTTCAGGGAGCCTGACATGACTTACTATACCGGGAAAGACGACCCTCTCCAGCACCTACAGTGGTTCGAGGATATGATCTCTATCAGGCCGATGACAGATGCGTTCAAGTGTCGCCTCTTCGTGATTACCATGAAAGACAGCTAGGGACTGGTTCCATCAACTCCCAATGAGATCTATCTATAGGTTCAAAGACTTGAGCCGGAGCTTTCAGCTTCGCTTCTCTACCTCTAAGAAGAGAAAAAAGAGTCTCGAGTCCATCTTCCTGATAAGACAGAGAGCGGAGGAGTCGTTGGCCCAATATGTGGATAGGTTCCAAGAGATCCTGGACATCCAGGAAATGTTGGGGTATGCCCTCCAGATGGCGTTTACAGTGGGGTTGCGTGAGGGGTTCTTCAAGATGAGTCTGACCCGAAAGGCCCCCTTATCCTTCGAGGAGCTGATGGAAAGGGCGGCAGAGGAGATAGCAACTGAGGCGGCCAACCCGGCATTTGTCGAGAAGTTGACAAGGTTAACAGAGGCGGGGTCGAAGGAGCAAGGTGGCTTAAGGCATCAGGAGGGGAGAAGGAGAGAGGAGCAGAGAGCTCAGGGGCTCCAGGGACCTCAAGAAGGTTCGGAGCCAAGTTGGAGGCAACAGGGAAGACCCGTTCAGGGTCCAGGAAGAGGTCTCATCCAAGGTGGGGGGGGATTTTCATGGAGGCAAAGGGAGGTTCAACTTCCAAAGACAAGCCCCTAGGCAGCTCCTACCCCCACCGCAGCAAGCGATGGTGATTGGTCGAAGGGAGAGGAGGAACCGCGCGAGAAGAAGAAGAGTCAGAGTAGAGTTACACTACTGTGAGTTCCACCACGAGGAGGGCCATGGAACCGTTATTTGCCCCGAATTCCTGGAGTTGAGAAGGACAAGAGTTTCGGCACCACAGCCTCAACAATCGCAAGATCAGGTGCCGATTGAAGAAGTCCAACCCGAGGCGGCAGGGGAGAGATGTGAGGACAGGGTTGATGTGGGCACCCGGGGAGGGATCCGATGATGCACGAGGGAAGAGGGAGGTAGGGAAGAAGTGGATTATCTCTTGTAATGAACTTTGCTTGCATTGTATCAACTATGATTGATGAAAGGGACCGCCGGAAAAAGTTTGTGATCCATGAAAAGCCCCGAGATGATTCCGCTGACCAGGCTCCCACTAGCTGGCAGGGCAGGTTGATCTCTCGGAGGGGTGAGTAGGTCTTACACCGAGATGATTTCGCTGACCAGGCTCCCACTAGCTGACATGGCAGGTTGATCTCTCGGAGGGGTGAGTAGACCTTACCTCGAGATGATTCCGCTGACCAGACTCCCACTAGCTGGCAGGGCAGGTTGATCTCTCGGAGGGGTGAGTAGACCTTACCCCGAGATGATTCCGCTGACCAGGCTCCCACTAGCTGGCAGTGCAGGTTGATCTCGAGGGGTGAGTAGACCTTATCCCGAGATGATTTCGCTGACTAGGCATCCACTAGCTGGCAGGGCAGGTTGATCTCTCGGAGGGGTGAGTAGACCTTACCCCGAGATGATTTCGCTGACCAGGCTCCCACTAGCTGGCAGGTCAGGTTGATCTCTCGGAGGGGTGAGTAGACCTTACCCCGAGATGATTCCGCTGACCAGGCTCCCACGGAGGGGTGAGTAGACCTTACCCCGAGATGATTCCGCTGACCAGGCATCCACTAGCTGGCGGGGCAGGTTGATCTCTCGGAGGGGTGAGTAGACCTTACCCCGAGATGATTCGGCGGACCAGGCTCCCACTAACTGGCAGGGCAGGTTGATCTCTCGGAGGGGTGAGTAGACCTTGCCCCGAGATGATTCCGCTGACCAGGCTCTCACTAGCTGGCAGGGCAGGTTGATCTCTCGAAGGGGTGAGTATACCTTACCCCGAGATGATTCCGCTGACCAGGCTCCCACTAGCTGGCAGGGAGGGTTGATCTCTCGAAGGGGTGAGTAGACCTTACCCCGAGATGATTCCGCTGACCAGGCTCCACTTAGCTGGCATGATAAGTTAACCCCCCGGGAGGCCAAGTATTTTCGGCTCCAAGAATGCTACGCAGCGAATACGTTGGGTTGGATGTTTCTTTCCAAGCGTGGGACTCGCTCAAAAAGAGCGGGAATTGTGTACAACCCCGTATTCGCGAAAAGGGGCCCCAAACAAGCCGTGAGACTTGCTGCACATTTTTAAGCTTTTTGAGAGTTTCGCACTCCTAGATGCCAATTTTGGTGGATCTGCAGGATATACTAGTAGGGGGAGGAAAAATCTGCCTCCCCCCTGGCCCCTTTTACAGGGAGGGTGCGGCGAGTTGGCCATCGCTCGCCCCTGCTTGCTAGTTGTGGGGTAGGAGCAGCGGGACCGGCTGGAGGTCGGGGTCCCGCCCCCTGCACCCTAGCCCTGTGCGGGGCGGGACCGGCTGGAGGCCGGGGTCTCGCCCCCTGCACCCTAGCCTTGTGCGGGGCGGGACCGGCTGGAGGCCGGGGTCTCGCCCCCTGCACCCTAGCCCTTGCGGGGCGGGACCGGCTGGAGGCCGGGGTCTCGCCCCCTGCACCCTAGCCCTTGCGGGGCGAGACCGGCTGGGGGTCGAGGTCTCGCCCAGGCACCCAATTTTGTGGGGCGAGATCGGCCAGAGGCCAGGGTCTCACCCCCAGCTCCCGGTTCTACGGGTCTTGCCTGCTCGCCCGGTACCAAGGTGAAGGAGGAGTGGAGTGGTTTAACCCCCACTCGCCTCCGGTGTCCGGGGAAGGTGAGGGGCATGGTTTAGCCTCTTTTCACCCCCGGACCTCTTTTGGTCATGTTTTTACCGTTGTGCCCCGAGGGGTGGAATTACCTCTTTCCCCCTGGGTGTGGATGTTTTCTATTGGCCCAGGACCTATTTGTCTTAGGGGTATTTCTGACATTTTGGTCCATAGGATTGGGAAAACTATAAATAGACCCCCTTGGGTATCTTTGGAGGGGGGATTTTCATTTTTTCCTCCCCCTTAGGCTCTTTCTTGGCAGAGTTTGAGAGCTGTCCAAGGTACCTAGCTCAGCCATTGGTGAGGGAGGGGAAGTGCTCTCGAGACCTTCCAGGTGTGTGGTGGGACCTCCACGCTTGAGCCGAGGTTCTGTTCCTAGTTTTCTGAGCCTTTGGTCCGTGACATTCGCCTGAGTGCAGTAAGTGTGGGGTCACCCCTTTTTAGGGACCCCGAACTGCACAGAGACCGATTTCTCGGTTTCAACATTAATGACACTTACAAAGGATGAGAAAATCATTGCCTGCAAATGAGTATTCAATAAAAAAAGCAAGACACCTCAGGTATCAAAGATGCTAGGTACAAGGCATGGTTTGTTGCAAAGGGTTGTAGCCAAATACATGGAATACATTTTCATGATGTTTTTTCCAGTATCTAAGCATAGCTCTATTGAAAATCTTACTTTCTTTAGTTGTCATACATGATTTAGGGTTGAAGTAACTTGATGCGAGAACTTTTTTATACATATTCATATTGCAACTTAAGGGTTTGAAGTTGAAGAAAAAGAATGTGTACTAATTGAAAAAATCTTAAAAGTATCTACTAGACAGTAGTATAAGAGTTTTGATTCTATTATGGTGAACCTAAGCTATTACTGAAGAACATATGACAACTGTTTCTATATCAATAAATTATCTGATTGCTCATTTATTTATTTGTTATTGTATGTTGATGATGTGTTGATCGTAGCAGAAGAAGGTTAAATATTTGGAGGCAGCCAAGAAACTTTGTGGCCTGGAAATTCAACAGGAACATAAAATAGATGCACCGATCTCAAAAGAAATATATGGAAAACTAGTGGGTGGGTACAGAGTAGGTCATACAAAATAATTTCTCTTTAAATACTCTTCTTATCATCACCCTTGAACCCAATGCGAAAAATAAAATTGGAATAAAATAGTAAAATACAAAGAAGACCTGGTTTTGGTTTTCTCTCTTCTGCAACCCTTTCTACATTTATGCTGACCGTAAGCCGCACCAAAGCAGATAGTGATGCAAGCATGAGAAAAAATAACGGGTATAGCACAAAAATAGAGCAATAACAATAGTGGTGAACAAAATAGTTGCTATTCCAGCAATGAGATTCTCAGTGAAGTTCCCAGTTCGCTACTTCCTGTGCATTTTCTTATCAAATATTATTTTGGCATATCCTATAGAAACAATTTTCATAACACCTTTATAATTGAATATATTCATATTATCTGTGATTCCCATGACCCTTGGCATCTTCAAACATTGTTGAGTAAGGTTAAAGAAGATGTAGCTCTGACGTCTGCCCAACATGATTGAGTAGACTCTTGGTGCATGACACGTGATGACATTGAAAAACTTATGTTTGAGGGAGACTGATGGTTAATATAAAGAGCTCTCACATGTGCCGCGCGACATTTTCTCGTAAGTTATATTTGCATTATTAAAATATTAAAAATCCCCCGTGAAGAAAATATGAAAATTAGTGACGATATTGACCATCGCAGTTTATTTTTGATTTCAAATTTACTTTAGAAACTTTTGACAGTTTATTTAATTTTGTTTGTAATGTTTGCATTATACTAGGATATTGGGAGGAAGGGTAACACATGCTAGCCCGGCAAAAAGGATTTGGGCTTGGTTTTATAGTAGTGTTGCTGGAACAGTGGATTGATGGGGAGTAAACTCTCTGCTGGGAGTCTGGGAGATTTTGTGATGAAAATACATACATTACTCAAAATGCGGCTTTATTACGGGTTACATTAGGGATTACAGAGGCGCTGGGGGGGGAGGGGGGGGGGATAAATCAAGATGAGACGTAGTCCCTTTCCTTATTTGTTGTCGCTGCCGACTCTTTCCCTCGCTCTCACTTATATGGCATGTAGGACTAGTGGAACTGAGTCGTTCCTTCTCCTTTCCCTCCTCTCCCTTTCTTAATTCACGATATCACACGGGATACCTGAACTGCTGCTGGAACCAGAGATTGTCAAGATTTTACTTGAGCTGGGATTAGTCAAATGCGTGTTTTTATACTGGATCGGTGCCCAGATTTTCTAAGTTTCACTATAAGCCTTCTTTCCCCCTAATTTTCTCTTATTTCTCCTTATGTAGGCAGAATTTCATGATAAGTCAGGTTAGGATTAATATTGTGAAAATTTGTATATCTGTTTTGGTCTTACTTGCCTAATTGCGGAGTAATTTTGGGGGAAAAATTGCTGAAATTGGCTGACTACTGCTGCTCCTATTCTTATTGCGGGTGCTGTTATGTGAGTTGAGCCAAATCTAGTGACCTTGGAGTTCTTCCTGTTTATAGCCGATTGTGCATCATTGTGACTTGATAATTGATAGCTTTGGGGGTTCTTGGTCTGCTGTTGTTTTTCTATCCCGTCCAATTGGGGAAACTAGTAATGTGCATATATTTCTCTTTTGATGATGTTCCCTGGAAGGCTGATTGAGTTATCTTTCATTTGGTTTCACATGTAGTCTCTCATTTCAAGCTTTTCACCTTATGCAACTCCTAAAAAGTCTAAGACAACTTTAAGTGTCAACGTCGTAGCTATAGCGAGGTGCAACCCCGATATGAAAGATCCCAAATGATATGATTCCTATACAGATATTGCGAAGTATGGCAGCCCAAAATAGATGCGGCGATGACATGAGGCGTGACAACGGGAAGGAAAAATTGACGGTGAGAGTTATCTTTTTAAATTTATTCTTTATTTCTATATTTTTAGTTACGTGCATCGTTACTTTAAAGGATATATATATACTGAAATGCATCGATGCATGATAATTTTAAGGGTATGACTAAAACTAAATGTGCATGAATGATAATGATGATGATTTGTCAAAACAGTCGGCTGAAAGGCATAGATGCATGTTGTACATGCTGGTTTGGCCATTGAAGACCCTGAGGGGTAGGACCCAAAGATCGAAATAATGAAAATAATGATTCTGAGACTGATACTCTTACAACACAGCAACCCTTAACATTGCCTAAATTCTAGAATCTGATCTTCGCATCTGCCAGCGTGCTGCCCCCGGCCAAGAAAGCGCCTGTTTAAGATGAGGAAAGCAGCCTATGCCTTCTTTCACCGCCGAAGTTGCCGCCGCCGCTGGCGCGGGCCGCGGAGATGGAAACCTACCGCCTGGTGGATCTCCCCTCTCTTCACCGGAGATGGAGCCGATGCCGCTGTCGTGCACTAGATCGGAACTCGATCAATCTTCCGCCGCCTCCGTCAACCACCGCTCGCTGCAAGATCTGCCGCCAGGACTGCCTTAGAAAAAACCGCCGGCCCAAGATTGGGCCTATGCCGCTGGAGAAGAAGAGCGGCCCAAGATCGGCCTATGCCCGCTGATCGTCGCCGAGAAGAGAAAACGTGCCTGATCTTGCCACGCGGATCCCAAGGATCGCCTGGGACCTACGTAGCCCTAGATGGGCTTGCCACTGCGCCGCTGTCGCCGGAGAAGAAGAGCCCGCGTCGCTCGATCTTGGCCGAAAAAGAAACCCCGACACCGATCGCGAGCTCCGAAGCCGCCGCACCTCCTTCGCCCGCCGTGCTAGGTTGGTGCCGCGCCAGGAGAACCACCGACGCCGCCGCACTCTTCTCCTGATGTCGCCGGCGAAGAGAAGGCCTGTGCCCACGTCAATCGTGCTCGATCGGGTATTTCCAGCCGTCCGCACTCTCCGATCGCGATTTGCGTCGCGATGCGCCTTCGCCTTCGTTCTTTTCCCGTCTGATCGGCTAGGTTAGGCTAATAAAAGATCGGGGGTTTTTTATCTCCTTCCTGTGCAAGTCTATTTTATATGTATATATAAAAAGAAAAAAAACAAACAGAAACGGTCGACTGGACCGGTAGTTGGGGGGCATCACTAAATAACAATCTCCACCTGATGCTCCACAAACAATAATACGCTAAACTCACAGACCCTACTGGCGATACACTGCCCTCTCCCTGGGGCCAGCACGATCAACATGCATCAGTCTGAGTTAGTCAAACTTAACTCGCCTCACTGATTTTTCCCGCATGCTCGCAACGCATTCCTCGTAGGAATCTCCCGCAACATCACGCCTCCACTCGAGCGAACTCCCTCAACTTCGGTGACGACGTCGACGTGCTTGTCCTTGCACGATAGACCGGGTCTACTGCAAGACGAATCGCACTCGAACTCTCAACTGTGCAACTCCACCTTCTCCTGGAGTGATCCTAAGTTCCTCGGTGAGAACCTCTGAGCTTGATGGCTCTCTCGCGGTGTATGGGTACTTGAGATGACTCTCTACCCGTCTCCTCTACGGTGCGAAGATTCTACCTCCGCCAAGGTCCTCTCTACGCGCACACGCCCTTGCCACTGAATCCTGCCCCGCTCCTCGTGGTCCTTCCTGCTTTTGTGAGAACGGTCTCTGCTCTCTAAAGCTCTATCGAAGGAATCGCGATCTGAGGAGATCGCTGAAATGCATGCGCTACCGTATCATGTAGCTCGAGAGACGGTGTGACTTCTCTCGCATCTCCTGCAATTTGGTGCCAATCAGTCTATGAGCGATCCGAAGCTCTCTCTAAGACTGTGTGCGTCTCATGACCTCCAAATACCGTGCTACTGGTATAAGAATTACGGCAGTCCCAGAGTGCTAAAGAAAGCAAGCTCTTTCTCAACTCGGGCACATACGAACGTCGGTGAGGGTCTAACCACTTCATCGAACATCCTAATCCTGATGCTCCCGACTCCAGAAATCCGCACTTGACTGATCCCCATCGAACACGACACCTCCACAGTGTTAATACTGGAGAACATTCAATGTTCGGGCAAATGTGGAACGAACATCATGTATCCATGATCCAGGAATCTGTGGTCCGACTACCACGTCGCGGCTTTGTGAAACGTGTAGAACGTCATCATCACTCACGTACTCGGATGCCACTGAGCCTGCTGAGGCACAGATCTTTGCTTGAGTTTCCTCACTGGGAGTTGACCTTCCAATGCCCTCCTCCTTGCAGTAATAACATTACTTGGACTAGGTCGATCATCCTCCTTGCCTCCCTCTCTCGATCTCCCTCGGATGGGGTCTCTGCTCTTCACGAGCAGACCCTCGCTCGCACTCGACCCGGGAATTCCTCTTCTCATTAGAGAGAAGCATCGTCACCACTTCCTCCATCTTAAGGGTATCCTTCATAAACATGGTGGTAAAAATGATCGAACGACCCTGGAGTGAGGACAGAGGAGAAGAGCCTGATCTTCCTCCTCGACCTTACATCCATACTCCGCAACTGGGATACAGCTTGTTGAACACATTCATATGGTCCAACAACTGCGTATCGGACATCCTCAAGCTGTACAACTGCTTCTTCACGTACAGCGTGTTCGTGAGCGACCTGGACATGTAGAGTCTCGAGCTTCCTCCACAAGTCCACCGTAGTTTCGCCTCGATAACGTTGTACATGACCTCGTCTGCCAAACACAGCTGTATGGTGCTGATGGCCTTGAGGTCCAGCTCATCCCACTCGTCGTCGTCTTTCACCTTAGCCTTCTCCTTTCCAAGGAGTGCCTTGTGAAGACCCTGCTGAACGAGTACGGCCTTTATGCGCTTTTGCCAAAGACCGAAATCGATCTCGCCATCGTATTTTGGAACCTCGAATTTGGCCGCCATTGAATTTGGCACTGGTCGAAGGTCGGAACCTCCCTTGATACCAATTGTTGTGCAAATGGCACCTGCCCGCGAGTACGGAAACTCGTCGCGGACAATAGCAACGGAAGCTTTGAGCAAATAATGGCGCGCACCGAACACAGTTCGAGTTTCAAAACACAGAAAAAACACAGACGACAAGAGATATACGTGGTTCGGAGTTAAGCTCCTACATCCACGGGGAGAGCGCGCCGGATCACTAAATCGAAAAACAAAATCCGATTACAACACAGGCACTCAACGATCTCAACGGATCGACACTAACCTAAAAAATGAAAATAAAGAACAACAGGAGAACAAAGAAAACTCCCCTATCCGCAGCCTGGATCTGAATCTGATCTTCGCATCTGCCACGCGTCGCTGCCTCGGCCAAGAAGAAAGCCGCTGCCCTCTTCAAGATGAAGGAACCGCAGCTTATGCCTTCTTTCACCGCGAAGTTGCGCCGCCGCTGGATCGCCGGAGCCGCCGGAGATGGAAAACCTGCCACCGCCGCTGCCGTGGATCTCCCCTCTCTTCACCGGAGATGGAGCCGATGCCGCTGTCGTGCACTAGATCGGAACTCGATCATTCTTCCGCCGCCTCCGTCAACCACGCTCGCCTGCAAGATCTGCCGCCAGGGACGCCTTAGAAAAAACGCCGCCCAAGATTGGGCCTATGCCCGCTGGAGAAGAAGAGCCGGCCAAGATCGGCCCTATGCCGCGGATCGTCGCCGGAGAAGAAACGCCCCTGCCTGATCTTGCCAACCGCCGGATCCCAAGGATCGCCAGACCTAGTTCCCTAGATCGGGCTTGCCACTGCGCCGCTGTCGCCGGAGAAGAAGAGCCCGCCGTCGCTCGATCTTGGCCGAAAAAGAAACCCCCGAAACGATCGCAGCTCCCGAAGCCGGCCGCTCTCCTTCGCCCGCCGTGCTAGGTTTTGGTTGCCGCCGCCAGGAGAACCACCGACGCCGCCGCACTCTTCCTCCTAGATGTCGCCGGGGGCGAAGAGAAGCCCTGTGCACGCTCAATCGCTGCTCGATCGGGATTTTCCTTCTCCTTTCCCCCATCCGTCGCCTCTCCCGATCGCGATGCCGCTGCGATGCCGCCTGCGCTTGTTCTTTCTCCCGTCTGATCGGCTAGGTTAGGATAATAAAAGATCGGGGGTTTTTTATTTCCTTCTGTGCAAGTCTATATTTATGTATATATAAAAAAGCAAAAAAAAACAAACAGAACGGTCCGACTGGACCGGTCCGTTGGGGGGCATCAAAAATAACAGTATGGCAGCCCAAAATAGATGCGGCGATGACATGAGGCGTGACAACGGGAAGGAAAAATTGACGGTGAGAGTTATCTTTTTAAATTTATTCTTTATTTCTATATTTTTAGTTACGTGCATCGTTACTTTAAAGGATATATATATACTGAAATGCATCGATGCATGATAATTTTAAGGGTATGACTAAAACTAAATGTGCATGAATGATAATGATGATGATTTGTCAAAACAGTCGGCTGAAAGGCATAGATGCATGTTGTACATGCTGGTTTGGCCATTGAAGACCCTGAGGGGTAGGACCCAAAGATCGAAATAATGAAAATAATGATTCTGAGACTGATACTCTTACAACACAGCAACCCTTAACATTGCCTAAATTCTAGAACTAATACTGTAACAGATGATTCCTCACATTGTTTTCCACACATTGTTATTACTGTTAGAGGTAGTGTATTTACTGTATAGCAGAATTGCCTTATGCTCACCATGGTTGTTGTGAACACTCTCTCATGTACTTGTATATATATTACATTACCTCTTGTGAATAATAGATTGGATTCACTGTTCTTCTATCATGGTATCAGAGGCAATCTAGGGTATCAGCCGCTCTCTCCCTTCTCTCAATCCCGATCATGTGCCATCGCACCCGCAACCTAGCGATCCCGATCGATCATGCAACCCTCGGCGCTTAGAGACCTACTCCAGCGGTGTCGGCCCCTTCCAGCGGTGTCGGTATCGATCCCGACCATACCGATCAATCCCGACCATATCGATCGATCCTGATCGATCCTGCAACCCTCGACGCTTGGCGACTTACTCCAGCGATGCCGGTCCCTTCCAGTGGTACCGATATTGATCCTGACCCTGCAACCCTCAACGATCCTGATTGATCCTGCAACCCTCGACGATTGTCATCGTCGACCTCCAGCGGTGTCGGCGACCTTCTCCAGCGCCCTCGTCGATCCCGATCGACCCAGTGTCATCCTTGACAGTTTTTCTCCAGCGCTTTCGTTGTTCTCTGCTCTGCTCTGCTCTAGCGCTGCCTCCAGGGCGATCCAGTGACCTTCTCGATCTTCTCCGGCTAATTCTGCAGCCTCGATGGCCTCTTCCTTTCTCCAGAAGGCGGACGACATACTTGATGGACAAAACTACAAAGCCTGGTCCGCCACCGTCGGCGTGATCCTCCGTGATCTAGATCTATGGGGCCACATTGACGGCTCTGAGCCTACTCCGCCTCCATCAGTAGCCCCTTATTTGGATGATTCTTCCACTGTTAGCACTGTCGCTTCCGTCCAGGGTTCTGACATAGCAAAATGGCGCTCGGACGACTCTCGTGTGTTAGTCGTTATTTGTCAGTCCTGCGAGCTCCCCATTCGCATGACCGTCTACCAGCTACCTACGGCCAAGGCGATGTGGGATCACCTGTGTCGTCTCTACTTGCCTTCGAGTCAGGCTCTGCGCTACTCTCTATTTCAGACCCTTAGTGTCTGTCACCAGCCGATCGTTCTGTCCAAGCATACTTTGCTGAGCTCCTGGACCTCTGTCGTCAGTGTGATAAGATGACTCCTTCCCCATAAATTACTTGCCCTCAGTGTGTTGCTACATCTCAGGATCGCGACTTTCAACGCATGTATGAGTTTCTCATGCGCTTAGGCCCTGAGTTCGAGCCTGTTTGTGCTCAGCTTTTGCACCGGGATACTCCACCTTTTCTCAGTGATACGCTGGATATGATAATCGTTGAAGAGACTCGTCTCCACTCCTTGAACACTGTTGCGTCTTCTGGTGTGCTGCCTCATGCTGTCCTTGCTGCTCCCGAGGTCCCACCGCAGTCCTCCCTTGTAAGCACTCCTTTGTTGCTTTCATCGGGTTATAGTGCACTGGTGAGGCATGTTCCTCGTCCTCCAGTGCCCTCTACTGCTCAGTCTGATTCTCCTCGTCGTCATCCCGTCCGTTGTCACTACTGTCAGTGCATTGGTCACGCCAAATCTGAGTGTCGCAAGCTTCAGAGGGCTCAGCAGTCTGGTCAGCAACATGCTTCTGGTGCTCCTCCAGCTCATTTATCTGATATGACACAGTCACTCTCTGTTTCTGAGCTTGTCCAGCAGCTATCTTACGGTTCACTGCATCGCACCTCTACCTTTGTGCTCACACTAGATGCTTCTGGTGCCTCTGCCTCTCAATTGGCTGCCTCCGCTCCTGCAGGTATCTCCTCCTCTGACTGGTTGCTTGACTCCGGAGTCTCTTTTCATATGACCCATGATG
The DNA here is from genome assembly GCA_039583875.1 of Platanthera guangdongensis. Classification (NCBI taxonomy): domain Eukaryota; kingdom Viridiplantae; phylum Streptophyta; class Magnoliopsida; order Asparagales; family Orchidaceae; genus Platanthera; species Platanthera guangdongensis. The sequence goes on along the minus strand of CM077162.1, from coordinate 36,906,124 downwards.
TCACTCACCTCTTGTCCTATCAGCCCGTCTCATTTGCCCTCAGTGTTATGGTTGCAGATGTACAACCCCGTATTCGCGAAAAGTGGGCCCCAAACAAGGTAGGCGCGTTTTTAAGCTTTTCGGAGATTTTGCACTCTCGGTGGCCAATTTTGGCTCTGGCTTGGAAACATACTAGTAGGGGGAGGAAAAATCAGCATCTTCCCCCGGGCCATTTAGAGGGGCGGGTGCGGCAAGATGGCCGGCACCCCCCTGGCGTGCTAGGCGCGAGGTGGGATGGCGGGACTGGCTGGAGATCAGGATCCCGCCCCCGACACCCTGACCTTGGGCAGGGGCGAGACCGGGCGGCCAGCCCTCTCGCCCCAGGCGGAGAGCTCGCGGGGCGAGACCGGGCGGCCAGCCCTCTCGCCCCAGGCGGTGAGCTCGCGGGGCGAGACCGGGCGGCCAGCCCTCTCGCCCCAGGCGGCGAGCTCGCGGGGCGAGACCGGGCGGCCAGCCCTCTCGCCCCAGGCGGCGAGCTCGCGGGGCGAGACCGGGCGGCCAGCCCTCTCGCCCCAGACGGCAAGCTCGCGGGGCGAGACCGGGCGGCCAGCCTTCTCGCCCCAGGAGGCTAGTCCGTGGAGGGTTCGCCCTCCGCCCCCTAGACCTCTGTGGACCTTGCTTTTACCGTTTTGCCCTCAGGGGGAGTTACCTCTTTACCCCCCGGTGTGGCTGTTTCCTATTGGCCCAAAGTCTTTTGGCCCGTAGGGGTATTTTGGTCATTTTTGGCCCATGAGATTTGGAAAACTATAAATAGACCCCCTTGGGTGCCTTTGGAGAGGACTTTTGGCTTGCTTCCTCCTCCCTTAGCTTCTTCTTGGTAGAGTAGAGAGAGCTCCTCCAAGGCACCCTAGCTCGAGCATTGGCTAGGGAGGGGAAGTGCTCAGGTAGCCTTCCGGGTGTGAGGTGGGACCTCCGCGCTAGAGCCGAGGGTCTGTTCCTAGCTTCTTGATCCTTTGGTCCGTGACGATCTCTTGAGTGTAGTAGGTGTGAGGTCACCCCTCTTTTGGGACCCCGAACTCCACAGAGGTCAAGTTTTTGGTTTCAACACTTTGGTGCGGTGAGCGTGGAGAGTGGCCAGCACAGAAGATCTCGGGAGAGTGTCATGACTGGAGGTCAGGGAGGTAGTGATGATCTCGGCGAGCTCCCCAACCCAGGACCCTTTGTTGGGAGGCAAGAGTTCATGGCCTCCATCCAAGGCATCATGGAGATGCTGCGAAGTATTGCTCCTCAGGGTGGCAGCTCCACCCCAACCCCCCAGGAGTTAGCTCCCCTCCCTCACGATGAGTCGACTCCCAGGGGTCTGGGCGAGATGACCCCAGCGGGGGGAGAAGGAAGTGCACCAGGAAGAAGGCCAGGGAAGGAGAGGATGGGAGATGGGGTCGAGCGAGACCTCACCGGCCGGGAGTTGTTCTCCAGCCCGGCAAGTGCCAACCTCCCAGGCGAGCAGGCCGCGCGAGTAGAAGTGGCGAGACCACCCCTTAGGGGGTCACCCTTCAGCGAGCTGATCATCTCAGCTCCCGTTCCCGAGGGGTTCAGAGAGCCAGACATGGCTTACTATACCGGGAAGGATGACCCCGTCCAGCATCTACAGTGGTTCGAGGATGTCGTCTCCATCAGGCCGATGACGGGCGCCTTCAAGTGTCGCCTCTTTGCGATCACGTTGAAGGAGAAGGCAAGGGACTGGTTCCATCAACTCCCTCCGAGGTCGATTTATGGGTTCGAGGACTTGAGCCGGAGCTTTCAACTTCGCTTCTCCACCTCCAAGAAGAGGAAGAGGAGTGCTGAATCCATCTTTCTGATAAGGCAGAGGGCCGAGGAGTCGCTGGCCCACTACGTTGGCAGGTTCCAGGAAGAGATCCTGGATATCCAGGAGATGCCAGGGTATGCTCTCCAGATGGCCTTCACCGTTGGGCTGAAGGAGGGCTTCTTCAAGATGAGCTTGACCCGGAAGGCCCCCCTTTCCTTCAAGGAGCTGATGGAAAGGGCGGCAGAGGAGATTGCCATGGAGGCAGCCAACCCAGCATTTGTCAAGAGGTTGGCGAAGTTGACGGAGGTGGAGTCAAAAGAGCAGGGTGGCTCAAGGCATCAGGAAGGAAGAAGAAGAGAGGAACAGAGAGCTCAAGGGTTCCAAGGACAGGAGGGTCCGGAACCAGGCTGGAGGCAGCAGGGAGGACCTGCCCAAGGTCCAGGAAGAGCTCTCATCCAGGGCGGGGGGAACTTTCATGGGGGACAAGGGAGGTATAACTTCCAGAGGCAAGCCCCAAGGCAGCTCTTGCCCCCGCCACAGCAAGCATTGGCGATAGGAGGGGGAAGAGGTAACAGGAGAGAACGCCGAGCCCGCCGAAAGAGGGGAGAAAGAGCATTGTTGTACTGTGACTTCCACCAGGAGGAGGGACACGCCACGGCTACCTGCCCCGAGTTCCTGGAGGTGAGGGAGGCGAGAGGCCCAACTCAGCCTCAGCCACCGGCGCAGGCTGGAGGAAATCTGCCCCAAGGAGGGGGTGATGATGTATGTGAGGATCGGGTCGACGTGGTAACCCGAGGTGGAATAGGAGTGATCCACGGTGGAGTGGGGGTTGAGACCACTCGGAAGGCAAGCCTCCATGTCGTGTACCGAAGGAGCGTCGCCTCAACCTCCCAGACCCCGCCCCCAGAGGAAAAGATCACTTTCTCGGTGAAGGACCTGCCGGATCATGAAGATCCGTTTTGTGATGCGCTGGTCATCCAGACGGTCATCGAAGGCTACACCGTCTCCCGAATCTTGGTTGACAACGGAAGCTCCGTCAACGTCGTTTTCAAGAAGGCGTTTGACGAGATGAAGGTGGAGCCAAGGAGGGTGTTGGCCTCGGACGGACCCCTGTTCGGATTCTCAGGGGAGAGGAAGGAGGTCGAGGGTGGAGTGGGGCTCCAAGTAAAATTGGGGGGAGTCTCAAGGAACTGCCGGTTCGTCATTGTTGACGCTCCAAGCAGCTACAACGCCATCTTCGGAAGGCCCCTCATCAGCGCCTTCCGTTGCGTGTCATCTTCCTTCCACCAATGCCTCAAGTTCAACTCCAGAGGGATCCAGGTCAGAGTCAAGGGAGACTCCAGGATGGCAAGGCAGTGCTACGTCACGGCCGTCAACACCATCTCTTGGTTGGCCAAGGCAGAGGAGATGGAGAAGGTCATGAAGAGCTTGAGCAAGATGGAAGTGTCCTAGGAGAAGGAAGCGGAAGACGGTCATCATGCCCAGACCCCCTGAGGAAGCCTCGCCCTGGCAGAGTCCTGTATGTATCTTATCTTGTAATGAGTCCAACCCCCGACCAACTGAGTCGGGGGGGGGGGGGGGGGGGTCATGTAACCCATATATTTTCCCCGTTTGAGGATGTAGGATTTGGTAAGGTTTTATTGTGATGTTCGGTCCCTTTGCTCCGATGATGATTCCGCGGCCAGGCTCTCATCTAGCTGGCAAGGCTGGTTGATCTCTCGTGGTAGCCCAAGTCCTTTGCTCCGATGATGATTATGCGGCCAGACTCTCATCTAGCTGGCAAGGCTGGTTGATCTCTCGTGATAGCCCAAGTCCTTTGCTCCGATGATGATTCTGTGGCGAGGCTCTCATCTAGCTGGCAAGACTGGTTGATCTCTCGTGGTAGCCAAGTCTCTTTGCTCCGATGATGATTACGCGGTCAGGCTCTCATCTAGCTGGCAAGGCTGGTTGATCTCTCGTGGTAGCCCAAGTCTTTTGCTCCGATGATGATTCCGCGGCCAGACTCTCATCTAGCTGGCAAGGCTGGTTGATCTCTCGTGGTAGCCCAAGTCCTTTGCTCCGATGATGATTCCGCGGTCAGGCTCTCATCTAGCTGGCAAGGCTGGTTGATCTCTCGTGGTAGTCCAAGTCCTTTGCTCCGATGATGATTCCGCGGTCAGGCTCTCATCTAGCTGGCAAGGCTGGTTGATCTCTCGTGGTAGCCCAAGTCCTTTGCTCCGATGATGATTCCGCGGCCAGGCTCTCATCTAGCTGGCAAGGCTGGTTGATCTCTCGTGGTAGCCCAAGTCCTTTGCTCTGATGATGATTCCGCGGCCGGGCTCTCATCTAGCTGGCAAGGCTGGTTGATCTCTCGTGATAGCCAAGTCCTTTGCTCCGATGATGATTCCGCGGCCAGGCTCTCATCTAGCTGGCAAGGCTGTTTGATCTCTCGTGGTAGCCAAGTCATTTGCTCCGATGATGATTCGGCGGCCAGGCTCTCATCTAGCTGGCAAGGCTGGTTAATCTCTCGTGCTAGCCCAAGTCCTTTGCTCCGATGATGATTCCGCGGTCAGGCTCTCATCTAGCTGGCAAGGCTGGTTGATCTCTCGTGGTAGCCCAAGTCCTTTGCTCCGATGATGATTCTGCGGCCAGGCTCTCATCTAGCTGCCAAGGCTGGTTGATCTCTCGTGGTAGCCAAGTCCTTTGCCCCGATGATGATTTCGCTGTCAGGCTCTCCCCAGCTGACAGGGTTGGTTGATCTCTCGTAGAAGCCAAGTCCCTTACCCGGAGGAGGTCTCGCCACCCAGGCTCCCATAGTTGGTATGGCAGGTTGACCCCTCTGGGAGGTGAAGTGTTGTTTACCCGGAGGGGGTCTCGCCACCCAGGCTCCCATAGCTGGAATGGCAGGTTGACCCCTCCGGGAGGTGGAGTGTTTTCACCCCGAGGCCGTCTCGTCACCCAGGCTCCCATTAGCTGGCTTGACAGGTTGACCCCTCGGGGAGGCTAAGTGTTTTCACCCCGAGGCCGTCTCGTCACCCAGACTCCCATTAGCTGGCTTGACAGGTTGACCCCTCGGGGAGGCTAAGTGTTTTGACCCTGAGGCCGTCTCGTCACCCAGGCTCCCATTAGCTGGCTTGACAGGTTGACCCCTCGGGGAGGCTAAGTGTTTTCACCACGAGGCCGTCTCGTCACCCAGGCTCCCATTAGCTGGCTTGACAGGTTGACCCCTCGGGGAGGCTAAGTGTTTTCACCCAGAGGAGGTCTCGCCACCCAGGCTCCAATAGCTGACATGGCAGGTTGACCCCGCAGGAAAGTTACACTCCGCGAATAGGTTGGGTTGGATGTTTCCTTCCGAGCTTGTGTCAACCTCGAAAAGAGCGGGGATTGTGTACAACCCCGTATTCGCGAATAGTGGGCCCCAAACAAGGCAGGCGCGTTTTTAAGCTTTGCGGAGATTTTGCACTCTCGGTGGCCAATTTTGGCTCTGCCTTGGAAACATACTAGTAGGGGGAGGAAAAATCAGCATCTTCCCCCGGGCCCTTTAGAGGGGCGGGTGCGGCAAGATGGCCGGCACCCCCTGGCGTGCTAGGCGCAAGGTGGGATGGCGGGACTGGCTGGAGATCAGGATCCCGCCCCCGACACCCTGACCTTGGGCAGGGGCGAGACCGGGCGGCCAGCCCTCTCGCCCCAGGCGGCGAGCTCGCGGAAAGTTACACTCCGCGAATACGTTGGGTTGGATGTTTCTTTTCGAGCTTGTGCCAACCTCGAAAAGAGCGGGGATTGTGTACAACCCCGTATTCGCGAAGAGTGGGCCCCAAACAAGGCAGGCGCGTTTTTAAGCTTTGCGGAGATTTTGCACTCTCGGTGGCCAATTTTGGCTCTGGCTTGGAAACATACTAGTAGGGGGAGTAAAAATCAGCATCTTCCCCCGGGCCCTTTAGAGGGGCGGGTGCGGCAAGATGGTCGGCACCCCCCTGGCGTGCTAGGCGCGAGGTGGGATGGCGGGACTGGCTGGAGATCAGGATCCCGCCCCCGACACCCTGACCTTGGGCAGGGGCGAGACCGGGCGGCCAGCCCTCTCGCCCCAGGCGGCGAGCTCGCGGGGCGAGACCGGGCGGCCAGCCCTCTCGCCCCAGGCGGCGAGCTCGCGGGGCGAGACCGGGCGGCCAGCCCTCTCGCCCCAGGCAGCGAGCTCGCGGGGCGAGACCGGGCGGCCAGCCCTCTCGCCCCAGGCGGCGAGCTCGCGTGGCGAGACCGGGCGGCCAGCCCTCTCGCCCCAGACGGCGAGCTCGCGGGGCGAGACCGGGCGGCCAGCCTTCTCGCCCCAGGAGGCTAGTCCGTGGAGGGTTCGCCCTCCGCCCCCTAGACCTCTGTGGACCTTGCTTTTACCGTTTTGCCCTCGGGGGGAGTTACCTCTTTACCCCCCGGTGTGGTTGTTTCCTATTGGCCCCAAGTCTTTTGGCCAGTAGGGGTATTTTGGTCATTTTTGACCCATGGGATTTGGAAAACTATAAATAGACCCCCTTGGGTGCCTTTGGAGAGGACTTTTGGCTTGCTTCCTCCTCCCTTAGCTTCTTCTTGGTAGAGTAGAGAGAGCTCCTCCAAGGCACCCTAGCTCGAGCATTGGCTAGGGAGGGGAAGTGCTCAGGTAGCCTTCCGGGTGTGAGGTGGGACCTCCGCGCTAGAGCTGAGGGTCTGTTCCTAGCTTCTTGATCCTTTGGTCTGTGACGATCTCTTGAGTGTAGTAGGTGTGAGGTCACCCCTCTTTTGGGACCCCGAACTCCACAGAGACCAAGTTTTTGGTTTCAACAACAGATGGTATAATTCTCCCTTGCACTAGCCGCGGGCCTCTTCATACCACCCATTTTCATATTCCTGGTGTGGCATACATACCCAAGTTATCCATGAACCTTATATCCGCCAGTCAACTCACGTCTTACGGTTGTATTATTATTTTTGATGAGTTTGTTTGACGTGTGTAGGATCGTATGGCAGGGACACTCCTTGGAGTTGGCTATCGTCGTAGTGTGGTCTACATCCTCGATCATCTTCACCTTTCATCCATTCCATCATCACCAACAGTATCTTCTTTGTATCTTTCTTCAACGGGCTTCTCTCAGTGGCATCACAGGCTTGGTCATCCCAGTGGCTCGCGTCTTTCGTCCCTCATCAGTACTGGTCTCCTTACTCGTGTTTCTGTTGAGAGGGCTCACTCTTGTACGGGTTGTAAGCTTGGAAAACAGCTACAACTTGCTTATCATTCTAGTGAGTTCAGGTCTCATCATCCCTTTGATTTAGTTCATTCAGATGTATGGGGTTCTGCACCTTTTGTATCAAAGGGCGGACACCGATACTATATTATATTTATTGATGATTATTCTCGCTATTATTGGATTTATTTTATGCATTCCCGTTTTGAGTTTTTTCAACTATGGTGCGCACCTAGTTCTCTGACTACATATGTATTTTTCGTTTCGACTCTGAGGTGGCGGGGGGGGGGGGGTGTACCTCTCTCATGCTTTTCGCGACTTGCTAGCTACCCACGATACTCTCCCTCAGCTTGCTTGTCTCGGTGCCCACGCTCAAAATGGCACTGCTGAAATAAAGCATCGTCACATCATTGAGACAGCCCGTACTCTCCTCATCTCCTCTCATGTTCCTCCTCATTCGTCACATCATTGAGACAGTCAGCACTCTCCTCATCTCCTCTCATGTTCCTCCTCATTTTTGGGCTGAGGTTGTATCCACTGTAAGTCTGCAATCTATCTCATTAACCTGCAGCCCTCCCCTTTTCTTCAGGGTCAGTGTCCCGGTGAGTGTCTGTACTCCTGACCTCCACGTTATACTCATCTGCGTGTTTTGGGTTGTCAGTGTTATATTCTCTCCCTTCACGTGATCGTACCAAGCTCTCTGCTCAATTTGTGTCTTACGTCTTTCTTGGATACAGTACTGAGCACAAGATCTATCGATGTTATGATCTTGTTGCTCGTCGACTTCGTATCTCACGTGATGTCACGTTTGACGAGTCTCACCCTTTCTTTATGTCCTTCTTCTCGACCTCGCACTCATCGGTGACCCCCTCTGATGTGCAGTTCCTTACTCTTCCCACTCCACCGCTTCATATCTCTTCATCTCCATCGGTGTTTCCACCTCCTCTCTTCTTATCACCGCCTACACCATCTCCTACCTCTTCCGTCTCATCTCCTCATATTTCCCTTCCACCTCTCCCTCGTACATTCTCATCGTCCCCCTTGCACATCACTACACTTGTCCTCCTCCTCCCGCTCCTGTTCTGTCGCCTCTGGTGCCCCCTGACTCGGTGTCTGCCTCCTCCAGCGAGTGTCCTGTTAATGATCCTCTTGTGCGTCACAACCTACCTCGTGGGCGATATCCTCTAGACCGCCTTAGCCTTGCTACACTTCCGCTGGACCTACTTACCCTGCCTACTACCACTTGTAGCTCTCCTGAGCCGACTACCTACCGTTAGGTTGCACAGATACCTGAGTGACAGGTTGCTATGTCTGCTAAGTTACAGGCAATTAAACATACTCGTACATGAGACCTTGTCCCTCTTCCACTTGATGTTGTTCTGATCACTTGCAAGTGAGTCTTCAAGTTCAAGACTCACTCTGATGGATCTATATAAAGGTATAAGGCTCGGCTAGTTGCTCGTGGTTTTCAGCAGGAACAGTGGAGAGATTATGACGAGACCTTTGCTCCATCCGCTCACATGACTACGGTTCGGACTCTTATTGCAGTTGCAGCTGTTCGCCACTGGTCTCTGTCTCAGCTTGACGTGAAGAATATACATTTCTTCATGGTGATCTTCAGCAGGAGGTATAAATGCTTCCTCCTCCAGCTCTATCCTCTCCTCCAGGCCTTATCTGTCGATTGAGACGAGCCCTTTATGGGCTCAAACAGGCGCCCCGCGCATGGTTTGCTCGTTTCGGCTCAGTCATTACAGCCACTGGTTTCCAGTCAAATCCATATGATCCAGTTCTGTTTGTGCATTCTTCCTCTTGCGGTCAGACTCTCTTGTTACTTTATGTGGATGATATGATCATTACTGGTGATGATCCTTCTCATGTGACCTTCATCAAACATCACCTTCAGCAGCAGTTTCAGATGACCGACCTTAGACAGTTGAGCTATTTTTGAGGTCTTGAGATTAGTTCTACAGACATCGGTTTTCAGCTTTCTCAGCAAAGATATGCATCAGATCTCCTAGCTCGGGCTGCTCTTTCTGACTCTCGCACAGTGGACACCCCTATAGAGCTTCACCTTCAGCTTCGTCCGGATGATGGTATTCCACTCTCCGACCCCACTCGCTACCGCCACCTCGTTGTGAGCCTTGTCTGCCTCACCATTACTCGGCCCGATATTGCTCATACAGTTCATGTGCTGAGCCAGTTTGTTAATGCACCTACCTCTGCGCACTATGATCACCTGCTGTGGTTCCTGCGCTATCTCCGAGCGATGATTTCTCATGGTCTTTTCTTCTCTAGCAGCAGTTCTTTGCAGCTCCGCGCTTATTCGAATGCTACTTGGGCTAGTGATCTTGTTGACTGTTGCTCTATCACTGGTTTTTGTCTGTTCCTGGGTTCTTCTCTTATTGCTTGGAAGTCCAAGAAACAGACTGATGTTTTTCGATCCAACACTGAGGCTGAGCTTCGTGTCATGACTACCACCGCTAAGGACATTATTTGGCTTTGTTAGCTTCTTGAGGACCTTGGTGTCTTTTCTCCTGATCCAACCCCACTCTATTGTGATACTACTGGTGTCATTCAGATTACTCTGAATCCGGTGAAGCACTCACTCTCCATGCATATCGGGGTTGATGTTTTCTTACTACATGAGCACTATGGTCGTGGTACTCTTGTTCCTTTGTTCCTTCCGAGCAGCAGATTGCAGATTTGATAACTAAGCCGCAGATGAGGACCCAACATGTTCATCTTATGTCCAAACTCTCGGTGTATGATCCCCCGTAAGTTTGGGGGGGGTTAGATGAGTGTGTTTACTATATAGCAGAGTTGTCTTATGCTCACCATGGGTGTTGTGAACACCCTCTCATGTATTTGTACATATATTAACATATATCTTGTGAATAATAGATTGGATTCACTGTTCTCTTATCAATACATGTATTTTAAACTTGATTTCTTCTTACACTGTTACTAACACATTGCTACTAACTTGCCCATACAATTTTCCTTATAATTTTTCAATGCTGCTTATTTATATAGAAACACTGCTTCATAGATTTTATACATGTACAGTTAAATGGATATTCTCATAATATGCATATTGTTATAAGTAACCCCTTCATGTTTGTCTGTACAACAGATTAAGAAGATAAGTTCTCGCGTAGTCTTTGTGAAAGACTAATGGTTTCATTCTCAAATATTTTAGGAACAAGGAAATCGCAGGCAAAGTCATCGCTAGAGATATGATTGGAGGATACCATGGTTGTGGAGGCGTGTAGCTTATTTGTTGGTTGCACTTAGTTCAGTAGTTGGTTTATTATTCTTTTTTTGTATATAGGAAGATGTTTGGTGACTTATATGGTTCATGTTCGGTATTGTGAAGTCATATGGTTTGGAGTTATGGGAAATATATAATGTAATGTATGTGGCTTATAAATACTCTGGACTTGTGTGTATGTATACTCATTGTGGATAGTAAATGATGCACTAAAATATGTCAAATGCTTCATGGGACACTCATATGAGATTAATGTTGATTGTGGTGGTTTGCCGGCTGTTACATCACATGAGGGGAATTGTCAAGATAAGCCAGGAGCACTGATTAGTCCACATAACGGATATGCGAAAAGTGAAAAGTTTGTTGACATAGAGATACCAAATTGTTAATCTTTGCACACTTAGCATTTAGGTTGAAAACTGACCACTGCTATGTCTTCCCCAGCTTCATCCCTCTGATTCAAACTCCTCACCCAATGTCAGGGCGGCTAAAGAGTAGTGCATGTGGTCATGCTAACAAAAGGAAACTTCTTATGGTTCCCTCATATCACTAGTTTCACACTAATTTAGCATCTAAATAAAGATTAAAGCAACTATCACAAAAAAAGCATACCATTCCATATCTCAAGATCATCTTGCAACTTTTGGTAGACAGGAGTAGCAGACCACACAAAGTAGCCACCAGGACGCAGTAACCGGTTCAATTCCAACAAAAGTATACCACCTGTTTCTTAAAGCTTCAATGATTTTGCATTCAAACAGTAATGAACCTAGAGGATGAATTCACATTACCTTCAATATGCCATGGAACTCTACAGCGAGCACAATGAATAACATCAAAGATATTGCTAGGGTAGGGTAATCTTTTAGTGCCCATAACAGCAGATATGGCTGGAATTCCTCTTTCAAGAGCGAATTGCACCTGAGCTTCATGTTCATCTTTTGGAGCAAAGGACATGGTGATTGTATCCCGGTCAAAAAGATATCCTCCAAAGCTAGCAACTCCACAACCAACATCCAAGACCACACGACTTTGTTTTCCCCATGCTATATCAGGCATCGACTATATTAACAAAAACATGAAGCATTTCAAACATCGGATGAAGACTTTCTAAAGAAAATTACCAAAGGAAAAAAAAACACAAACAATCTGAAGACAAACAATCTGCAGTGCAGTAATCTATCAAGCAGTAATAAATAAGCATAAGTATGAAAACGTTTCTAACCTCCTGGATGAAATCAATATAGTGAAGTGCACCATTTTTGAATTGAGTTCCACCACCGGGAAAAGTAAGATATTCTCCACTAACTTTCACCCAATTTTGGTGCCCCTTCACAACTGCAAGCTGAGTATGAGGGACATTGTAGTACCATATCTGCACATAACCATTATCAAATTGAGTCCAGAGTAAGCAACCTTGCAACAGAAACTTATACAAACATCAAGGTTAAAATGTCAAAAATAACAACTTAGCACACCTTGTCCCTACTAGTAGGCCACTCAATTGATTTTCGATATTCTTTTGGAAGAGGGACAAGACAAGTTGGACCCACTTCAGGGCAATGTCTTTCCCGATGTTCATAGTGTTTTGTGGTTCGAAGCTTCTTGATAGCTTCATTATTATCAAGACATGGAATGTAATCTGCCCCGGAAGTAACATTACAAAGTTTCCAGCTATATTGTCTCAAGGATGCTTGAACCTCTTTCTCATTCTTTGATTCGGTAGCTTGTGTAGACCAAGCTACATTCTGTGTACTTGTTTCATTAAGATGATATGGCTGCGCTCCATCGGGAAATACATCACTAACAGCCTGGTCCTTTGGATGACCATCAGTTTTGTTGTCAGCAGCAGATTTTTCAGAGTCAATATCTTGATTTCTTCCCGCATTCTCCTTTGTCGACTCCTCATCTTTCTCAGCCTCCAGTGAATAACCATCAGATTTCTCCACCTGCTTTGAATTCTTTGTGCCATCAGATTGTTGTTGCTCACCACTGCTAATTTCACTGGAATTCTTCTCACCTTCAGATTGTTGCTCATCTCCAGCAGTTTCCTCAGCGTTATCTGCAGTACCAGACTGTTGTAGCTGAGGTTCTGTAGAATTCTTGTCCATATTAGGTAACAGTTGCTCATTGCCTACAATTTCAGTACAGCTCTTTTCTGAATTATTATTCTTCTCAGAACTTTCTCCTCTTCCCTGTTTGGTGATTGTATCTTCATTAGTATTATGCTCTGAACTACTGCCCTGCCCATTTTCAACTCTGGAATCAGTTCCACCATCTCCTATGGCCATGTCTTCAACTGTCTTTGCTACTTCACCACCTTCACCAGTCCCACTCTCATCACTATAGGTTTGTTTTGCTGTATTAACCGAGTCATCTTTGTCTCCCTTGGTAAAGTCAGTAGAGTTTTCTGAATTCTGTGGGCCAGTGTGATCCTGAATACCCTCAGAAGTAGATTTAGTGTCAGTGGTCTCTGCAATAGATTGTGTATCCTCAAAGTGCTTTGCAACTCTTTCTGAAACTTCGTCTGTAACTTCTGATTTGCCAGATGATGATAAGTTTTCTGGTACCACAGTAGATGATGTAATCATCCAAACACCCACCAAGCACAACGCTACAAACACAATGAGGGTTGCAGTTGAGCAATATGAGGATGATTTCCTACTGTCAACCCGTTGATTCCTTCCAAATGCCATTTTTAAATGCAAAATCTGCACTCAAGAGAATACCTGAAATTTTAAACGAATAAAAGAAAAGGATTGTATCAGATATAGTTCATTCAAGGTAATAATTGACAACATTAACTAAAAAATACAATTCAAATGGAAACCAAAAAGGTGGCAGAACCCAGAACTACTATGTAGATAATGCTTTTGCAAGTACTTTAATTATATTACAATGTTCTAATAGGAAGTTATACCCATATGTCTAGTTAATCATGTCAAGATATGAAAGGGGTAATCAGTTGTACAGAGTCGTCTGGCCACCTCAAGGAGTTGTCGAAAAGGAATTATTTGCAATAAATTTCTAAAGACTAACCAAGAAACCCATAGAAGGTAATAGTCCTACGGAAAATCAACCACAAACCCAATAAGCAGTCTTTGAATCTCAATCTGGTCACAGTATTCATTGGATAAATCTGGATGGACAATATTTAGAAGAATCTATCAAACAAATTCAATCTAGGCAAGCTTGTCTACTGTTCAACTACATAGCCAGTAGTCATCCCTTGAGTAGCGACACTGTCCAACTACTGAGACATTAGGCATTTCTTGAATAACTAAGCCTGTAAGGCAAAACTTAACTCATTTATATGAATACGAAAGTCGGGCATTATTTGAGGGAGAACTTTCTCTGGTTCTTTATTTTCAGGATTTCTCCTCCCATTATTAGACTTCATATTTTCCCACAGCTCACCCTTTTCGAACAGAGGGGTCAACCGGGAAACTGGGTAAAGGGAGACACCAATGAAATACCCAATTCTCATTCCCACTCTTTTGCTTTATGATCTTAGTAGATCCTAAGAAAGATTAAAGATATAAACCAGAGAGATTTGGTTCCAATAGAAAATTGATCTTGGAAAAGCAAGCCCATGCTTTGTGTGCCAGAAAGTTGATGGCTTTCAGGAGGACTATTATATACATATAACCAAGTTCTACCTGAGTCATGGTGGTTAAGTCCATACAGTACTCAACTTGGTTTAGTTTTCCAAAAAAAGAATTCAGATGAAGACTAGGGTAGTCATCCAGTATGCCACTTAGATTCCCGCAGGTGTGGAAGGCTCCAAGTTGCCTGGATAAAATATATCATCTCATACCCCAAAAGAAGCTAGTTGCCAACACGGCGACTATAGAATTCGGTAGACACCAAAGGGTCATCGGTAGACAACAAAGGGTGATCGGTAGACACCAAAGGGTGATCCGTAGCTGCTAAAGGCTGACCGGTATATGCCAAAGATTGATAGCTCGGTAGATAGCTAATATCCACCCACACGACTATGTCTCGTCAAAAGAAGTGGCACATTGACACATACAAAGTTATTTTAGTGGTACTAGGCTAATCTAGCTGACTATCAAAATTCAACACTGCTACTAAAGTTGACTCTATATAAGGAATCAAATATGGTTCAACTTATCGCATATACAGGTTCATTCACGGCTACAGATACATAAAGATTGCTCATGAGTGTCATACTTTGTATAGCCAATTGAGTTGTTTTTCACCTGCGTTGTTGATTTCCAGAAAGGAAGTCAACAATCTTTTCCCCCTTTAGGAACTCGAGTAGCCTAGTCTCTTTGCCATGACACCCTCTTCTTCTTCCCCACATTTATTTGTACTCTGATTTTGTACAGAGAGAGATCAATAAAGATTGTTATTGGATTCTGCATGCTCTTGCCAATTACGTTTCGAATTGTATGAGTTGTTCAGATTATGTGTGGATATTAGACGGCGTTTTGCATCTATATAATGAGTTTAATCGTAAAACGATCGCATAAGGTTTCAATATAAATAAGTTATGGTCCAGGGGCCGCAAGATTAGGTTCACTCTCATTCAGACCTAACATCTCATCGCTAGAAAGAGTAAAAGGAAGAAGAGTCATCTTCTTCATCGGGGTCTTGTAGACTTTGAAGATTCGTAACCGCAGCGATCTATCTTCATGGACTCAAGTATGCTTTCGCTCAAGTTATCATCTCGAGGTCTCGACTAGAACGAAGCCCTTCTCTTATCAGAGAAGTGTACATTTTTCTTCTTAGAAAATACAAGGGAATGAGCAAAAGATAGAGTAGGAACAACCAATGGAGTAAAAAAATGTTTTTTTGCAAAAAGGATGTTTTGTCAGTCCACAAGAATATGAGATTTACGACTTGATATTCAAAAAAAAATATGCTTATAAGCATAGAACTATTAGAGATCTGTTAGAATACACATTGAATTACATTTATACACATGTCAATTTTTTGTAATTACATTGATTGTTGCATCTATCTATACCGTATTAAAGGAAAGCCTCCACTTTGATGCCATACTTTAGGGAATCCCTTTTACCACCTATTTTATATCATATTTACCCACTAGGGAGAGGGAGAGAGGGAATCGAGAGGGCAGGTGTGGATCATATGCACAACTACTAGTATATTAGTATTGTAACCATTAAACAAATAATCAAAGAAAGAAAAAAAAAAGTCTTTTATGCCACCCCCTCTTCTTCTTCCTCCTACAACAACCTTTTCCTCTAAACTATCTTTTACTTATCTGTGTATTTTAAACATCAAAATAGACAAATGTAAGAAAAGGTCTTTTAAGCAATTTGAAAACATAAACTAATGAAAATCGAAAGTAATAAAATGTAACATTCCTTCAAATGATAAGCCAACAAACGATGCAAGCAATACAAATTACTCCTAAATCCAGCACCCCAAACATTATCAACTAAAATTACCGCAAGAATTAAAATCAAACCAACCCACTAGTTCTAGGATTTAGGAAAAGTGCTCGATACAGTTGTTTGTTGATTAGGTGGATCTACCAAAGACCAAATAAAAAGGAAAAAAATCCCCAAATATTCACTCAAATCTATAGATGTTACACAAACCATTTTATAGTTCAATACCATCTGTCTATCAGAACAACAACGTATAAAATCATTACCAAAAATCATAAACAAGAACCATAGATCAGAATTCACAAATAAAATTTTAAAAAATCCAAAATCTCAGAATCAGAGCACAATGGCAATAAAATTACAAGCTAAATAACATTAGTTTAAGCATTCATCCAGAATCGAACTCACAATCCCACCAGATCCGGCCCTCGCAGGCGAACAAACACAGAAATCTCAGCCGCACAACAACAGAAAAGATAAATAACGAGCTCAAAATCAATGAAGCGCACATCAGCAAGCCATCAATCTCAAATCTCAATACTAGAACATACCCGCGATGCTTCGAGGACAAAGAGAAGAAAAACCCAGCTCGTACCCCAGCGTCGTTGAAAGCGCGGGTCTAGAGAAACATCTCTTCCCCTCCAGCGGTGGACGAGGAGCTAGCTGCAGCTTAAAAGAGGAAGACGAAGAGAATAAAATAACCAGAAATTCGTAAACTTATCATTTTATTTCGCCATTATTGGCAAGAAAAATAGAGAGTGACCTCAGCCTCACGAACCCCGCGTTTTCTGGAGAACTGATTCGTTATGATGCACCTGCGGAGCATTATAAGGAAAATGGTTCTAACCTAAGTTTCGGCGGTGGTGGGTCGATCCGGCGGGTGGAAACGGAGTGTTCAAATCCGAGGGGGGAGGTAGCTTCTCAAAACGGAGCTTTTTGGGGTGTTTCTCAAGGCGGGCGGGCAGGTGGAAACGGAGCAAACGCCGTCGGAGGTTCATTTATTCACCCGCCTTCCGGCGGTGTTTGTCCCAAACGGAGCGGCAAAACGCAGAACCAAATAGAGCCTTAGTTTGGCGGAGGGTGGGGCTTCCGTGGACAAAAGCAGACCCAACAGAAATTTTCAGTGGTGGCGTGCAATAAAATAATGACAGAAAATATTGATAGAATAGACAGCGGTTTATATAAAAACCGGTGTCAATACTCGACAAGACAGAGGTTTTTATATGGCAATTGTTAAAAGCACCGCAATTTTGACTAATCGCACCGCATTGTTAAACGCACCGCAGTTTTTCACATATTGTTAAAAGCACTGCACATTGTTATCCGCACCGCAACTGAGATAAACGCACTGCACTTGACATATGAATTAAAATAGGCAAAAATATGGTTTCATTAAATTACAACATTAATTCAAACTAAATAGAGAAAATAATTGATCCAAAAATTCATCAAATGTGTTGTCCAATTTTTTGTGGTCTTTATGCTCCTACAAAAAATAAGAGAAGAAATTTTAAATCAACATACAAGTTGCATATTAAGAAATTAAAGTTTATTTTAAAAAAAAATTTTACCCAAAAAACAATATTTGATATCCAAAAACATGAAGTCTTTTATGTAAAAAATTTTGAACTTATCTTCCCATATAAATCAACATAAAAGTTAACAAGGTAATTTTATAAAGTTAAAAATAATAATAACATAAAGTAAGTTTTACTAACCGTTGTTAAAAGTCATCTAAGCCGATAACTGAAGTATTCTTTGTACTCGTCGGTGGAAGAATTATGCATGACATATATGCAGATTCCCACGTTTGTGCAATCTCCTCATGAAACTTTCTCCATGGCGAGAATAATGGTGGCAATGGACAATTACCACGCAGAGTTAGCGCCATGAAATGATTCTCATTTATGAATCCAATGGAAATAAGTTTATGTTCTGTCAGTGGAATTGAATGCAGTGGAAGAAATGTGAAACACTGATCGCGTGATAGCTTAACTACGGCAACATTATAGAATGATGCAATTACCAAACTCATATCAGGAAGTGACATCCAATTTTCAATTGGTGCTGGTGTAGTTATGCAATCAAGAGAATCTATGAGTTCTTGTCATTTACTGGTGTCGTACACATCATCATATAATGTCACATGCTTTAAAATTTCATATTGCAGATTTTTCCTTACTTGCATCCAATCATTACCTAAATTCAAGCCTTGACTTATAGTCAAAAATCCACAGTGGTCATCTCCTTGCACATCAACGACATCTATAATATGTTCGGAGAATAGAGATTGCAATTGTTCGCAAACAAAAGAACTCATAAATAGGTTTCCGTCTTGAGAATGAGTTCTTAGTTGATATGTTGCTCTCTTTCGAGCATTCAATTTAGCCACTTTCTTCATCTTTTTTTCTTCGTATTGTGAACCTTTCATAGCAAGAACATCCTCAAAATAGGAAAGATCGCGTTTTGTGGATTTTGTGTCATCCTAAAATTTTTTATAGCTCCCTTTTGGTTTTCCTTTTAGACGAATCGGCACCAAAGGCTCAACTGTTTTGCTACATGTGGGATCAACAAATTTTCTGAGTTTTCTTTTCATTGCTTTTTTTGTTGAAAACTTGAGGCCGCAAACTTAATAAGAATGGCTTCAACTTCGTTGTTAATATCAATGTCCTCTTTTTATTTTTTCTCTCCTTGCAATATCAGTTGCTTCCAATGTACATTTACCACCCATAGAGGGAGTGGTTTTGATTGCAATATGTACGGTAACAGCTCATGTGAGCACGACAAACCCATGGTAAATCTCTTTCTATGTGCACAATTTTCAGCATGCGACATTTGAGAACCTTTGAGTAATAGTTCTTCTTCCTCTTTGATGAACTCAAGTGCTTTCAAAGAATAATTTTCAAGTAAATCTGTGTACAGAAATCCGCTAAAATCTTTATTTACCTGTATGCAGCTCTGTCCAAAGGACCTTTTAATGTCTGCATGTTGGATATTGATCATCTGATCAAACGTCTTCCATATGGTGATCAGATTACCAATACTAATTTCAAGGAATTTTTTCAACATATTATGTCCACTCTCCACCCTGTTTGTAGTTGTACTACCCAAATGCAGAAATTTATCAACCCATGCAGAAACAAAATATTGCTTGTATGAATCAACCCACGAAGACATAACATAACTCAATGCATCTGTATAATCGGAAGCAAAATCGGCCAAAAATGTGTTGAATTTCGTAGTGAAAGCATTTTCCGTTGGTGCATCGATTAAACCTTGTCATGCACGCATAAAGCGATCAAATTTTTTACCTTTGTTGAAATATTTTTTACAATTGGCCAGCATGTTCCTGTTAAAGTGAATCTGACACAATAAATTTTTGGCACTTGGAAATGTAACTTCGATAGCATTCATTAGGACGAGTTCTCTATCCGTACCAAGCACAACCGGTGTTGATGATGGTTCAAACAATGATTGGAAACATTCAAGTGCCCATGTATCACTACTTTCGGTTTCATCGAAAAACATGAGAAGAATGACTGATATGTTGAAGTCAAACCCACTATACAAAGTAATGACATGCGATATCGGTTTGTTTTGTAAGTGCAATCAAGTTGAAAAACGGACGGAAACATGTTACTCAATTTGATGGAGACAGGATGTGCAAAAAATAAACTTTGCAGACGGTCAGTACTATCAATAACCGGTTGAAGCTGACATAACCCGCCAACATGATAGACTTATATAGGAATTGTATCAGTGTACCTCCGGCCACCTCCTTTTTGTGTAGCTGTACTCGTTCGTTATAAATAGTTCTTATAACTATTTTGTTTGTAGAACAATTTTTTTAACCGCGGCTAAAATCTTCCTTGGTTTTACTCCTGAAGCATACATATCTTCTACTATTTTAGCTTCTTCCTTATCCAATCACCCAATATATGCATGTGCCTCTAAGTGAACAAGGTCATGATTATGCAAACCACAAATAACCGTTATCTTCCACTCATCTACATGTGCTTCCTTTTTCCCGGATATAGAAATCGGACAACCACATCTTTTGTTAGATGATTTCTGAATGCCCTTCTTTACAAAATCCTTCTTATTTTGATTGTCACGGTGATGACCACCTCTATTACAGCCTAAGAGAACATGGGGTGTGAGCCGACCAACTAGCTTATCTGAACATGTAATTGTGATAACAAAACTCAAATGTCTCGTAATTTTCTGTCCCCACTCAATCAATGTCTCTCTTGTAGGGAACACTTCATCCGTTGCAAAATGAGAACCCATATCCACTTCACTAACTTTTGGGATCTCTTTATAAGGGGCAATTTCAAGAGAAACATCTATGCTAGTACCCTCCATATACTGCACAAATCTTTAAAAAAATTTACAAAAAAAAAATCATTCAAGTGCTTTAAGAAATTAGGGTTGTGTGTGGAGAGACAAAGTTTTTAACAAAACCTAAATGCAGAATCTAGAGATTGAGAGAGGTAGGAGGCTAAGCTTACTATCTGCAGGAGATGAGGCCGGTGGCGAGCAGGCGGCAGGAAGAGGTGCTCGACACTATACAGAGCCAACAGTTGCCGGTGTAATGAAGAACAGGGCCGACGGCTACCAAGATCGGCTACCCCGGTCGGCGGCGGGAGCAGGGTAGGCGTTGATTGCCGGCGTCGGCAGTGAAAAGGCAGCGGTCGTCGGCGTTGGGGGTGTCGGCGTGTCGTCGCGTGGGAACCGACGGACGGAAAATCGGGAGATTAGGGTTACGATGCGAGAATGGAGGAGTGCGGCTAAATTTTGGGAGCAGTAGATTTTGAGGGTTAAAATACCTAAATGCGGTGCGATTAGCCAAAATTGCGGTGTCTTTAACAATTGTCTTTTATATAAACCGCTATCTATTTTATGATTCATGATAAAATAGACACCGGTTTTTATAAAACTGCTGTCTATTCGAGTATCGACAGCGGTTTTTACATAAACCGCTGTCTATTCTCATATTTTTTTAAAAAATAAGATATCAAACGTCAAAGACGGACGAATATCCTTAAAAATTAAAACTTTTTGTATATTTAAAAATTAAACCTTTTTGTACAAAAAAAAGAAAATGAAATGAAAATATTATTACTTTGAATTATATCTAAAAATGATAAATAAATGTGACATATATATAAAATAAAATGATAAATAAATATGTAGAAAAAATAATAAATAAATAAGTTAAAAAATAAAATGATAAATAAATGTGTTACAAACAAAAAAGATAAATAAATATACAGAAATAAAAATCTGAGGTGTATAAGTTTTGTGTGGCATCGCCCTATCCTTTGCCCTGGTCGGGCTGGAGGGGATACTATTTGTTGAAGCCAAAATTGACCTCTGTGGAGTTCGGGGTCCCAAAAGAGGGGTGACCTCACACCTACTACAATCGGGAAAACGTCACGGACCAAAGGCTCAAGAAAATAGAAACAGACCCTCGGCTCTAGAGTGGATATCCCATCTCACACCCAGGAGATCTTGGAGATCTCCCCCTCCCAAGCCAATGCAGAGCTGAGCCCTGGCGAGGTGGCGGTCTGGCGAGCTGAGGGCGAGGCAGCGGTCTGGCGAGCTGAGCCCTGGCGAGACAGCGGCCTGGGCGAGGCGGCGGTCTGGCGAGCTGATCCCTGACGAGACGGCGGCCTGGCGAGCTGCGGCCTGGGGAGGCGGCGGTCTGGCGAGCTGAGCCCTGACGAGACGGCAGCCTGGCGAGACGGCGGCCTGCTTGCGAGCTGGGCGGCCTGCTAGTGAGCTGGGCAGCCTGCTTGCGAGCTGGGCGGCCTGCTTGCGACTCTTCAAAGGGGTCGGGGGGAGTTAGCAGATATTTATTTCCCCTACTAGTATGTTACGCAGGTCCACCTAAAATTGGCCTCTAAGAGTTCAAAACTCCCAAAAGGTTTAAAAACGTGCACCAAGTCTTGCGGCTTGTTTGGGGCCCACTCTTCGCGAATACAGGGTTGTACACAATCCCCACACTTTTCGAGGTTGGCACAAGCTCGGAAAGAAACATCCAACCCAACGTATTCGCTGAGTGGCCTTCTTAGAGCCGAAAATACTTGGCCTCTCCCAGGGGAGTCAACCTGTTGTTGAAGCCATGAAAATCCTAACATCAGAATTCGGACCAAAACTGCCTAAGGTTACTAGCTCAGAAGCTAGATCAGACGGCAAAGAAGACTAGCACGAAGAAACAGGTCAAACAGGACCCCAGATGTTGCGGCAGGAAGGACCAGCCCCTTCTCAACCAAAAATGGCCGAACTGGGTACGAGAGAAGCTAGCTGGCAAAGTCGCGAGTTGTGTTCGGTACATTGGAAAATATGTACCTGATTTGAAGAAGCCTCACCCTACTCAATGATATACATCAAGGTGTATTTGATGTGTTTTGAGTTTATGTGTGCAGGTTAAGTAATTGCAGGGAAAGCATAAAAGATTCTAAGTCCATGTGTCGACACTAGAAGAAAAGTGTCGACACTTAAGAAGGCTTGTGTCGACACCTAGATAAGCTGTGTCGACACTTGGAGTAATTGTGTCGACACTAGGAAGGCAGAGTTGACACCAGGAGGAAAGTGTCGACACATACAGGCAGTGTCGACACACAATGAAGAATTGTGTACATAATCAGTGTCAATACTTAGAAGCAGTGTCGACACCCAAAGAAACTTTGTCGACAGCAGAATGTGTCGACACTAGGAGGCTGTGTCGACACTCAGCAAACTTCAACAAAGTTTAAGTACAAGTGTCGACACAAAGGAGATGTGTCGACACTCAGCAAAGTCTCAACACATGAAGAATGTGTCGACACAAAGGAGATGTGTCGACACTCAGCAAAGTCTCAACACATGAAGAATGTGTCGACACAAAGAAGATGTGTCGACACTCAGCAAAAGTTTCAACACAGAAGGCATGTGTCGACGCAAAGAAGATGTGTCGACACTTAGCAAGTTTCAACACAAGAAGATGTGTCGACACATAGGAGTTATGTCGATGCTTAGCAGAATTCAACTAAGTATTAAAGAAGAAGACTTGTGTCGACACACAGGATCAATGTCGACACATTCTGAAGGAGTAGTGTCGAGAAGCAGTTGCAACAATACAAGGAGTTGTGTCGACACCATGAAGGCTAGTATCGATGCTTAATCTACTTGTGTCGACACTTGGTCTATTTGTGTCGACACATAAAGACTATCTGTCTTGACACTTTCAGACAGCGACAGAGATTTTAAGAAGTGACTGGATGACTTTACAACTGCCATTTCAACCGGTCAACTGCTACTGTCAGAGCTGTCAGAAGGTTGTTAGAAACCGGATCAGCCGGTCACCATGAAGAAAGCTTATATAAAGGCCTATTCCTTCAACAGAAGGGTATCAATCAATGAAGTGAAAAACAACACAACAAGAAGAAGACCTTCAAGTGAAGATCTAAGAAGTTGGAGAGAGAGAGCTCCTTCTAAGAAGTCCAGCTGTTGAACCAGGCTGATAAGGAAGATTCAGATTGAAATCAGAATCTCAAGTCAGCAGTTGATTGAAGATCATCTGCATAGAGATACAACCCTACTGTGTTCTAATTCAAGAAGCTTTGAAGAAAGCCAAGGGAGGTTGATCTCTGCCAAGTTCTTCCAAGAACTCATCAAGAAGCCAGTTAACTCATCTCTCTCTATCAAGAGTTATGGTTATATACTTTGTATTTTCTAATTTCTGTAGGATCTTGTATAGATCTGAGTTGTAAGCCTAAATCTATAAAGGCTGAGGCAGGGCCTGTGAGCCTGAGTGTAGGAGAATCATTTCTCTGAGTGTAGGCCTTGTTGAAGGCTGAGGTAGGGTTGTTGTGCCCGAGTGTAGGTCTTGTTGAAGACTGAGTGGTAGGGTTTGGTGCCTGAGTTGTAGGAGTGGGATCACTCTGAGTTGTAGGAACCTGTTTGAGGTTCTGAGTTGTAAGATCTGAGGATCTGAGGAGAAGTGGAGAAGTTAGGCCGAATCTAGTACACTACTAGATAGGCGAAGGGGGAAAGTGGATGTACCCAGACCTTGGGGAACCACTATAAAAGCTGTGTGTACTCTGTGTGTGATTTATTCTGTGATTGCTGTGTTATATGTGCTGAATTGCTGTAGAGAATTGCATAAACAGGTCTAATAATTCAGGGTTTTTGCCTTTAAAGTCAAAAAGATTAAGTGCACCTATTCACCCCCCCCCCCCTCTAGGTGTTTAGGCACTATTTCTTTCAAGTTGCTCTAAGGAAAAGGAATCCGAAGACTTAGCTAGTATCTTGAAACGAGCGAGTATCCTGCCAAGGATTTCCAGTCCCTCGTCTTGTACCCCTGAGGTCCTATTTATAGGCAAATGCAAGGGGAGGGGGTCATATTTATACCCCACCCCCCTTGGTGACGAGGCGACTTCCAAGTGGAACTCGCATGGGCTGGGCGAGTATCTCACCTAGTCGCCTACCTGGCGAGTATGCGAGGGAGCTCGCCTATACTCGCATAGGCCTTCCGTGATCTTGAATGCTGACTTTGACTCCTGCCTTGATTTGTTGACCTTGACTTCTGCTGACTTAGCTGTGGTAGGACCCACTCTCGACGAATACGGGTTGTACACAATCCCCGCTCTTTCGGAGCGACATCGGAGCTCGGAAAGAAACATCCAACACTTATTCGGCGAGCTGCGCTGCCGAGTATCTGGGTTGCTCGCCTCTTTTGACTATCGGCCGATCTCTATAAATAGGGGGGTGCCTAGTTCTTTAGCCGGTTCTCCATAACTCGCGCATAATGTCGAACGCCGAGAAGATTCTTCGTGATAGTCTCGCTGCGCTGACGAGCGCCATTGGAGTCGCTAAACCAAAGCGACCGCGCGAAGAGGATGCCGCCGCCGACTTACCTCCCCTTAAGAGGAAAAAGATACAGAAGTCCAAGAATAAACCCGCCTCTGGCGATGATAACTCGCAGCCACCCCTTTCTCGCCCTGCACCCCCCACCAGTAACCCCGTGCTCTCTACCAGCACGCATCGGTTGCTTAGCGACTTGGGACTCGACGACATTCCCAATGTCGCCGTCTCTGATGCGAGCATCCTCGACTCGCTTGACATCCCGGAGCTCGCCACTTCCACGGCCCCAGAACTCGCCTCCACTCCGGCGCCACAGCAGGTTGAAGTTGTCGACCTGCCAGGTTGTCTTTTTGCCGAGATGATTTCCCGTTCTGACTGTTGTTTCTATTGCTTGCTAACTGGACCATGATACTCGCAGATTCCCTCTCAGGGGGTGTGGGTGCGGCTTTGAGTGTCGCCCCGTTGAGCTCCGCGCCGCTTGTCGCCCTTCCCGTCGAGAGACAAGCAAAGACCGCGTACACAGTGCAGATTAATATCGGCGCCAAAAGGACAGGTGAGGCCTCAGTTCTTCCGGCGAGCAAGGAATCGCTGCCGAAGAATCCTCCGCCGAGGAAGACTCTGGCGAGCAAGGATCCTTTGCCGAAGGACCCTCTGCCCAAGAAGGATCCGTCAGTAAGCAAGGGTCTCCCGACAAGTTCTATGCCACCTGCGAGAAGTTCTGCCCCGCTCGCCGCGAGTTCTGCACTGCTTCCGGCGAGGTCTTCTCTGCCTGAGGCGAGCTCCTCGTTACCTCCACCACCGCCGCTTACCAACGTCGCCACCATCCAGTCGGTGACCGCATCCTTACCGCCGCCGCCGCCCCTAATCGCGCCTTCTCAAGTTACCACGACGCGACTTCCTCCACCTCCTCCGCTGAAGAATCCTCCGCCACCAGCGAGTTCGTCGCTCCCTCCGCCTTCTTCATCACATCCCGTGGGTGTTAAGTCGGTCAAGCCGCGACCGAGCTACTTCCCGCCAAGGAACGTGGATTCTGGACAAGGGGGGCGCGGGCAAGGCAAGGAGGCCGAGCTCGCAGGTGGGCCATCTTCAAGACGGCGAGATGAGCCAACTCGTGGATCCCCTCCTCGCCGATCTAGATCTCCTCGCCGATCTAAGTCCCCTCGCAGCGCTATGTATCGCTATTGATGTGCACATGACGGCTATGTATCTTCGTCTAATTCCGGCGACTTTTATTTGCTGTCAGATCGGTCGGCGACTCCGGGGGCGGCCTTCATCGATGCTATGGGGTTACAGGGCATGGAATATCGTCGTGCTGCCGCTCGCGCCTACATAGAGCTGGAGAGCAAGTTCGACCAGCTGGCGATCTGCGAGCCTCATCGCCGAATATCATCGTTGGAAGTGCGGATGAAGAAGATGGAAGAGCTCAAGAGTATGCTGGAGAGCTATGAATCCCGCTTCCACATGGTAAGGGAGAATGATCGTCAGCTGGCGATTAACAATCACCGCCTCCAGCTCGTTCTTGAAGAGGTCGCCGACATTCGAGCGAGTATGGGCTCTGTCGGCAGATTGTCGAGGATGGAGGAGCAGCTGCAGCTCGGCGATGACGCGATAGCGGTGGCGACGGAGAATTTCCGGCGAGCGCGCGAGATGGGTTGGGCCGGGCGACATCCACATCCCCCAGAGAGGCCTAGGCCTTAGAATTTTATTTTCTTTTCTTTCTTCTTTTATTCAGAACTCGCCAAGTGCGGCTTTAACGGACTATTATTGATTATAATAAGCGATTTGAATCTCACGTTTTTATCATATTGGTTTCTTCTGTGCTACTTTGTGCGATATCTTGTCTGGTCTGTGCCGAGTTTATCCTGCAGGTTAAGATAATGCTTTATGTGTTCTGCTCGACCTACGCAATGGAGCTGGCTTCCTCGTTAGTGCACGACTTAGTTTAATACTCGTCGTAAGGAGGATATCCCCCCCGGCGCCTATAAATAGAGGGGGTAGGTAGGACATAAGTACACTGTTGCGCTTTTGATTCCCTAGCTCGCGAGTATCTGTTCCTGCTCGCGTGCTGCGACTTTGCTCTACTCCTCGCAATTCTTTCTTCTCTTCTTCAAAGGTCGCAGGATGGTGGGAGATGACGCCAGTGCTCGCCGCCAAACCCATGCCGCCAACTTCGCGGATGCGGCTTTTAAGAAGTCGACCACCACTGTGCGCGACCTAGAGAACTTCAGGGAAAGACTCCTCCCCGAGGGATACTCGGCCAGACTTCCGGACCATAGTGAGCGACTGAACACCTTTATCGAGGGTGCGCTGGTCCTTCCCCTCCGCCACTTCAACGCCGGCCTGCGACTTCCGCTATGGCCGGAGTATTGCGATATTCTCCGATAATTCGGCATAGTCCCCGCGCATATCAACCCCAACGGCGTCGCCATCATCATGGGGTTCCTCTGCTATTTGCGCGATGTTAGAAAGTAGCGAAAAGAAGCGAAAAGTAGAGAACAAGCGAATAAACTTTTGAATAATTGAAATTTTATTATCCAAAAAAGATATCATTTACAAAGGTATGACCTCCCTTATATAGAATGGAAGAGAAGAGAAAGAGAGTATACAAACAATGTGGGACTAAACATTTACAATACTGAGCGGCTAGAATAATGGAGACCGCATAGGCCGCGCGGTTAGACAGATGGGATAACCGCTCGGCAACTCCAGCAGGATGGAACAGGCCGCAGAGGTAGACCGATAGACCGCTCGGTCTGCAAACCGCTGGATCAGACCGCTAAGCCGCTCGGTCAACAAACCGCTGGATCAGACCGCTAAGCCGCCCGGTCTAATACTTCAACACTCCCCCTCAAGCTGGAGCATAGATATCAATCATGCCCAGCTTGTCACAGATGCGGAAGAAGGAAGTAGAAACCGGCTTGGTGAAGATATCTGCCAACTCCTTGTCAGAGGTGACAAAAGGAGTACAAATCTGTTTCTTCAAAATCTCTTCCCGAATGAAGTGACAGTCAACCTCTATATGCTTCGTTCTCTCATGGAAGACCGGATTTCTGGATATGTGTATAGCGGCCTTATTGTCACAGAACATAGGGAGAGGACAGTCATATACCTCGCCCAGGTCAAGCATGAGAGCCCGCAACCACTTTAACTCACACGTGGTTGACGCCATACTCCGGTATTCTGCTTCGGCACTGGATCTGGAAACAACAGACTGTTTCTTGCTCTTCCAACTCACGAGATTACCTCCAACAAAGGTACAAAAACCTGACGTGGATTTACGATCGCCTTTGTCATCCGCATAACTTGAATCTGAGTAGGCCTCAACCCTCAGATGGCCATTCTTCTGAAAGAGTAACCCTCTGCCCGGTGCTGCTTTGATATACTCTAAAATCTTCAGGGCGGACTGAAGATGACACTCCCTGGGAGCTTGCATAAACTGACTGACCTTGCCTACAGCGTAGGCGATGTCAGGTCTAGTCACCGTGAGATAGATGAGTTTGCCTACCAAACGTCTGTACCGTGTGACATCAGATAGAAGAGGCGAATCATCCGTCCACGTTTTGTCTTCTCCAACAGCCATGGGAAAACGAGCTGGTTTGGCACCTGTCAAGCCTGCTTCTCGAAGAAGATCAAGGGCATACTTCCGTTGAGAGAGAACCAATGAGTCAAGTTTCCGAGAGATTTCTATCCCCAAAAAGTATTTTGGGGAGCCCATATCCTTCGTGACCAAGTGCTGACGGAGGTGCTTCTTCGTCAAGTCCACCCCATCTCGGTCATCGCCAGTAAGGAGAATATCATCCACATATACGGCCAAAACCACCAGTCCCGAGGCCGTTTTGCGAATGAATAAGGAGTGATTGGCCGAACTCCGTTGAAAGCCGATGGTAGCCACAATACCACTGAATTTTTCGAACCATGCCCGAGGGCTCTGCTTTAGGCCATAAATGACCTTCTTCAAATGACAGACACGTGTCTCCCCCTGAGCAACATACCCAGGAGGTTGCTCCATATAGACGTCCTCCTGAAGATCGCCATAGAGAAAGGCATTCTTCACATCAAGCTGGGAAATAGCCCAAGCCCGGTTAACAGCCACAGAAAAGAGAACCCGGATGGTGCTGAGGCGAGCAACCGGAGAGAAGGTATCAAAGTAATCAACGCCATAAGTCTGAGTAAAGCCCTTGACCACCAGCCGGGCTTTGTAGCGATCCACAGTGCCGTCGGGGCGAAACTTCACAACGAAGACCCAGCGGCAGCCAACCACATCAGTGCCCACGGGAGGAGGAACCAGGGTCCAGGTACCCCGTTCAGTAAGAGTAGCCATCTCCTCATCCATGGCAGACTTCCAATGAGGGAGAGCGAGAGCCTCCTGGTAGGTACGGGGAGTAGAAGTAGCAGAGATAGCCAAGGCAAAACACCTGCGAGAAGGAGAAAGCTGATCATAGGAAACAACAGCCGTGAGCGGGTGTTGAGTACACGCCCGCACCCCTTTGCGAAGGGCAATGGGAACATCCAGGTCAACGTGAGCGTCGGCGACGGGAGCGTCAGCGACCGGAGCGTCCGTGGCGGAGAAGGCTGGCCCGGGACTAGAGAGAGACGGCAACGGAGAGGAGGGTGGAGGGGTGGGAGGGGAGACGGACTGGGAAGGAGTGGGTGGAGGAGGAGACAAAGGTGGGAAAACGTGGAGAGGTGTGGAAGGAACGGAGATATCAGAAGGAAGAGAAGGAAGAGAAGAGGAAGGAGAGAAATAGGAAGCATTTTCGAAAAAAGTCACATCTGCGGAGACAAACTGTTTGCGGAGAAGGGGGTCAAAGCAGCAATAGCCTTTTTGAGTGGTAGAGTACCCCAAAAAGACACACTTGGTGGAACGGGGGGAAAGCTTGTCGCGGGTAGCGGAGGGAGCGTGAACAAAGGCCGTACAGCCAAAGACACGGAGAGGAAGAGGAAAAGGTTCCTGGTGGGGGTAGAGAAGGGAGAAGGGAGTCTGGCCGTGGAGGACCGTGGAGGGAAGGCGATTGATGAGATAGCAAGCGAGGAGCACAGCGTAGCCCCAGTAGGAGCGAGGGACGTGCATCTGCGTCATGAGAGTACGTGCAACATCAAGCAGGTGACGGTTTTTACGCTCCGCCACCCCATTCTGTTGGGAGGTGTAAACACAAGTCGTTTGATGAAGGAGGCCATGTTTGTGAAAGAACGCAGAGAACTCATGAGTCAGATACTCCTTGGCATTATCAGAACGTAAGACTTTAATAGAAATAGCAAATTGAGTCTTAATCATAAAGTAAAAAGATTGCCAAACAGAAAATAGTTCAGAGCGATCTTTTAATAGATACACCCAGGTACATCGAGTAAAATCATCGATAAAAGTGACAAAATAAGAACTGCCCCGACCAACTGTGAGGGTAGGAGCAGGACCCCATACATCAGAATGAATAAGATCAAAAATGCGAGAGGAGCCACGGCCTTGCTTCGGTGGGAAGGAGGAGCGATGATGTTTGCCAAGCTGACACGCATCACAGTTGAGCGGAGAACTGGTAGGAGGTAAGTGGGGCAGAAGCTGACGAATAAGCCGAGGAGGAGGATGTCCAAGACGAAGATGCCACTGAAGGAGATCGGTGGAGGAGGAGTAGGCAGAAAGAGCGGAAACATCGTCGATGAAGTAGAGGCCGCCGCTCTCAGTCCCAGTAGCAATCGTCCGCTGGGTCCTCGGGTCCTGAAAAGAACAAGTAGTGGGAGTGAATAAAACGGAGCACTGAAGTTGTCGGCATAAAGTAGTAACTGATAACAAATTGCACGGGAACTTCGGGACATAGAGGGTATCCTCCAAGCAAAGCGATGGAGTGAGTTGAACCATGCCCGTCCCATGAACCGGGGACGGGGAACCATCCGCCACACGAACTGGGGGTAAGCAGTCATGGGTCTCAAGACGGGAGAAGCAATGAGGGTTGCCCGTCATATGATTGGTGGCACCGGAGTCAATCAGCCATTTACCTTGGGTAACGACGTGGGCACTACCTGACATCGTGGCCACAGAGGCAGACGGCCTAGAAGAGGCGGAGGCCGAAGGAGCATCACCGGAAGGGCGAAGATGAGGATGTTTCTGCCAGCAGCGGTCAACAGTATGGCCAGTACGACCACAGTGAGAGCAGAGGAACCGGGAGGAACTCCGGCCGCCAGAGGAGCCACGGCCACTAGGGCCCCCCCGCTGAGCTTGGTGAGCAAAGGAGTCCTGGGAAGGGGGGAGGCCAACAGAGGCCGCTGGAGGAGCGAAGTAACGGCGGCAATGCGAGCCGCAGTGGCATCCAAAGTAGGAGATTCCGCCTCACCCAAGATCTGCTGGCGGATCATATCATAAGAGTCGGGAAGACGAAGAAGATAACAAACAACCAGGAGTTCCTGGAAGTATTTGTGCTGGTCGGCCAAGTCCGTGGAGAAGGGGCGATTCTGGAGGATTTCAGCACCAAGAGCCTGAACCTGCTGATAAGCCGCAGCCGGTGACATGGAAGGGCGGGCGAAGAGGTCCGCATAGAGAGTATAAATGCGGGACGTCTGGCCCCCCTTCGAATAGAGAGCAGCGAGGTGAAGCCAGGCGGCCTTGACCGTCTCATCATGGCGAATGACGGGAAGGCACTCATCAGAAAGGCTGTTGGCCAGCCAGGTGCGAACAAGAGCATCACTCGCATCCCAGTCATCAAACTCAGGAGAGGTGCGAGGAGGAGGGTCATCAGTGAGGTGATGACGCTTGCGTTGAGAACGAAGGAGAAAGGTGAAAGAAACGCTCCAATCGGGATAGTTGGAGCCAACAAGCTTGGAAAGGGTGCCAAGGTTGCCCGAAGGAGGAGGAGGAGAAGGAGCTGCAGGAGTAGTGGTGAGACCGGAGGTAGTCATAGAACCCGGCAAGCAGAAGAAGTCGCGCGAACAGTAGCGGTTAGAAAACAGAAGAAGCCGCGCGAACAGTAGCGGCTAGAAAGAGGCAAAGGCACAGCGGGGAAGAGGTCGCACGGACTGAAAAGGCCGAGCGAACAGAAGAGAGGAGAAGAGCAGGTGACCGCGACCAAGATGCGGGTAAGAAAGGTACAACCCGCACGGTCAGGCAGATCACAACAGCTGCTAGAAGGCGGTCAAAGGCACAGCGGGGAAGAGGTCGCGCGGACTGAAAAGGCCGAGCGAACAGAAAAGAGGAGAAGAGCTGGTGACCGCGACCAAGATGCGGGTGAGAAAGGAACAACCCGCACGGTCAGGCAGATCACAGCAGCGAACCGCGAGTAGAGGGACAACACTCGCGGACAGGGACAGACCGCAACGACTAGGAAGTCGGAGCGGCAGGAAAGACCAAGGAGCGCAGCGACAAGGAAACAGGTCGCTGCGATAAAGAGCAGTAGGAGAAGAGAACCAAGAAGAAGCAAGCCGCGCGAACAGGGCAGCAGACAGAAACAAGCCGCGCGGATAGAAACAAGTCGCGCGGACAGAAGAGAAGGCAAGTCGCGAATCAAGTCGCAGAACGCGGAAAACAAGCCGCGAGCAACAGAGAGCGCACAGAATCAGGAGGAAATGACCGTGTGCTCTGATACCATGTTAGAAAGTAGCGAAAAGAAGCGAAAAGTAGAGAACAAGCGAATAAACTTTTGAATAATTGAAATTTTATTATCCAAAAAAGATATCATTTACAAAGGTATGACCTCCCTTATATAGAATGGAGGAGAAGAGAAAGAGAGTATACAAACAATGTGGGACTAAACATTTACAATACTGAGCGGCTAGAATAATGGAGACTGCATAGGCCGCGCGGTTAGACAGATGAGATAACCGCTCGGCAACTCCAGCAGGATGGAACAAGCCGCAGAGGTAGACCGATAGACCGCTCGGTCTGCAAACCGCTGGATCAGACCGCTAAGCCGCTCGGTCAACAAACCGCTGGATCAGACCGCTAAGCCGCCCGGTCTAATACTTCAACACGCGAGGAGAGGATCATCTTCGATCTCTCTGTATTCTGCAAGATATTCGCCTTCGCCACGACTGCCGAGGGTGTGGTCTATTTCAGCAGCCATGTCTGCACCCTGGTGGGGACGGCGAACAAAGTTCACAGGTGGAGCGAGCAACTAGTCATCGTCGAGGGCGACTTTGGCGACGTCCAGGGAAGGCCGCACCAGCCTGCTGATGTCGCTTTCCTTCCACTGATACTGGAAGGCGCGCGCGAGCAACTCGTCGAAGCGTTCCGAGGTCGCCGGTTTGATGTCATCTCTTGGCGACTAAACTTCAACACGCTGTTCGAGGTCTGCTATAATGAAGGTAAATCTTAGCAAGGAATGTCGGTAGCATACTCGTCGCAATAATCACTTGTTTACATTACTCGGCCTTTTGCAGAGCCGAACGAGCTCCCGACGAGACCACTTCCTCCAGCCAAAGAAGTCGCCACCTCGCTATTTGAGCCCAACTCGCTAGCTGATATCGGCGAAAAGAAGAGAATTGCCAAGGGCAAAGGCAAAGCCAGGTCGCCGGGCCCCGCGACCAAGAAGCAGAAGGTATCGTCTCCGCATCTCGACGACCAGGACTCGCCGCTCCACACTCGGCTTCCCCACTTCCACCCCAATTTCAACTTGGGGCTGGACGCAGTTGACGCCTATGGTCGCCCGCTGGTGACCGCCGGACGAGCATCTGGTGACGCTGAGCAACAACCTCCCCTCTTTGGCGGAGGAGGGGGAGGATAAGGGGGAGGCCTTCGTCGTCCTCCACGCGATGTATAGGCGAGGCGACGTCGAGGCTATACTGGATCTCAGCGAGGAGGAACTTGCCCAGCAAGCGGCCTGCTTGCTTGCCCGAGCTGTCGAGTTAAATCACTTTACGGCGAGGAGGATGCTGGAGAGGACACAGGCCTTGAAGATCGTCAGTAAGAAGGCGATCGATCTCGGCATGGAATCCACTCGTTGGCGAGATTATGAGGTATGTCGCTTTTACGCGTGATGTCCATGTCTCCATATGTGCTTTGGCTGACTTCGTTGTATCTCGCAGGCTGCCGAGATGGAGACCGCCAAAAAACTTTCTGAGTACGAGGCGGAACTTGCCAAGGCTCGGGCTAATTTGGAGGCAGCCCAGATTCGCACGGCCGAGATGGAATCTCGCCTGGCCATTTTGGAAGCCGGCGTGAGTTCCTCTGCTCCTCATCCGCGCCCGGAGGACGATCCTCATTACGCCATCAAGCGATCTCGCATCCTGTGGGAAGAGAGGTCGTCCGTCCGCCGCGAGATAGCCCGTGCGGCAGACAACATGGTCCTTGCGAGGCTGAGGATTAGCAGGAAGCTCGACGAAGAGGAGGAGTTCACAGTCGACGAACTCATCCCTGAGTTACTCGCCGAGACAATCTCGCCAGATCGCCAGCCTCCGACGTCGTCAGGCTCTGACAACAGCGGTAGCAGCGGCGGCAGTAGCAGCAGCAGCGGTAGCGGCGAGGAGGAAAGCGAGGAAAGCAGCAATGAAGAGGACGCCGACATTGGAGATGAGGAATAACGGCCAGATACTGTCGACGATGAGTCCTAGTTGCTCGCTGATATCCTTCATACTCGCACGACATAGCCTCTTTTTTGTGGCACCTTTTATAACTTGTAAAATTTTCAAAGGAAATATATATACAAGTTTAAGTTAACATGTTGTTGATTTCTTACTCTCTTATCTGCTGATCTCGCCTGTTTGCTGATAATACTCGCTAGGCTCGTAGGCTCGGGGAGAACGAGTGTTCGCGATAATTACTCGCACGCTGATATTGTTGATAATCGCATATTCGATACTCGCGCGCCCATATTCGTCCTCCCTAACTCGTGTCTCGGTTCTCGACCGTAGCTACTCGCCATGTCGTACTCGCATTTTGCTATGCCATACTCGCGTTTGCTATGCCATATTCGCATATTCATCACTGCCTACATGCATACTCGCCCCAATGCTGCTCGCATTATCCCTCCGGGAAGCTTGGTCTAACTCGATCTCACTCGAGGAGGTCTGTGGCCAATATGCAGGAGCTCATGCGGGGACTTGGATTTAAGGGGACCTACCACTCGAGGACTTGAGCATTGCTGAAGTCGACTGCTCTTAGGAGGCCTGCTCAACTGGAGTGGTGTGGGTCGACTCGGGGAGACAAGTAGTCGGTCTGCAGGAGAGGAGCTCTTACAGAGATCTCAGACTACGACATCACTCCAGTGAGGATTTTGATCTCACTCGAGGAGGTCTGTGGCTAATATGTAGGAGAAGAGCTCGTGAAGGGACTTGGACTTACGGGGACTTACCACTCGAGGATTTGAGCATTGCTGAAGTCGATAGCTCTCAGGAGGCCTGCTCAACTGGAGTGGTGTAGGTCGACTCGGGGAGGAAAGTAGTCGGTCTGCAGGAGAGAAGCTCGTATAGAGATCTCAGACTACAACATCACTCCAGCGAGGATCTTGATCTCACTCGAGGAGGTCTGTGGCCAATATGCAGGAGAAGAGCTCATGCAAGGACTTGGACTTACGGGGACCTACCACTCGAGGACTTGAGCATTGCTGAAGTCGACAGCTCTCAGGAGGCCTGCTCAACTGGAATGGTGTAGGTCGACTCGGGGAGGCAAGTAGTCGGTCTGCAGGAGAGGAGCTCGTATAGAGATCTCGGACTAGGACATCACTCCAGCGAGGATCTTGATCTCACTCGAGGAGGTCTGTGGCCAATATGCAGGAGAAGAGCTCGTGCAGGGGCTTTGACTTACGGGGACCTACCACTCGAGGACTTGAGCATTGCTGAAGTCGACAGCTCTTAGGAGGCCTGCTCAACTGGAGTGGTGTAGGTCGACTCGGGGAGGCAAGTAGTCGGTCTGCAGTAGAGGAGCTCCTACAGAGATCTCGGACTACGACATTACTCTAGCGAGGATCTTGATCTCACTCGAGGAGGTCTGTAGCCAATATGCAGGAGAAGAGCTCGTGCAGGGACTTGGACTTACGGGGACCTACCACTCAAGGACTTGAGCATTGCTGAAGTCGACAGCTCTCAGGAGGCCTGCTCAACTGGAGTGGTGTAGGTCGACTCGGGGAGGCAAGTAGTCGGTCTGCAGGAGAGGAGCTCGTACAGAGATCGCGGACTACGACATCACTCCAGCGAGGATTTTGATCTCACTCGAGGAGGTCTGTGGCCAATATGCAGGAGAAGAGCTCGTGCAGGGACTTGGACTTACGGGGACCTACAACTCGAGGACTTGAGCATCTTTTTCCGGCGGCTCCAAGAATTTGAAATTGAATTAAGCGCATCGATATCTTCGAAGAAGAAGAAAGCAGAAATCGGATGACGATCTTGTCGACGTCGAGTTGGGAGGTTGGCGTCCTACCCTGTTCCTGACAGTTCCTCCAGCCGGAGGAGAGATGCAATCTGGGGTAGCTAGGCCTACATACAAGGGGGAGCTGATCTTGGCCGTCAATGCAGGGGTCAGGTCTTACAAGGATGCTTATATCCCGAGGCATCGTCCCATCGTCCGAACTAGGTTATCCACGAGAAACAGAGCGAAGGCACGTTTCCCAATCCAACTGCTGCGATCTTTCTTAGCTCTGCCAACTGGCTACGAGCGCAAAAGCATGGGCGAGGGGTTATGCAGAACCAAGGATCAAGAACCTGGCCTCTCCCCCACAGGCGAGCCTTCAGACCTGCCAGCTAATGAGAGCCTGTGCAGCGGGTATACCTGGGGCCGAGCCGCTCTCGGGGTAGTGCAGAAATAAGGACCAAGAACCAGACCTCTCTCCCACAGGCGAGCCTTCGGACCTGCCAGCTAATGAGAGCCTGCGCAGTGGGTCTACCTGGGGCCGAGCCGCACTCGGGATAGTGCAGAACCAAGGACCAAGAACCAGATCTCTCCCCTACAGGGGAGCCTTCGAACCTGCCAGCTAATGAGAGCCTGCGCATTGGGTCTACCTAGGGCCGAGCCGCGCTCGGGGTAGTGCAGAACCAAGGACCAAGAACCAGACCTCTCCCCCACAGGCGAGCCTTCAGACCTGCCAGCTAATGATAGCTTGCGCAGCAGGTCTACCTGGGACCGAGCCACGCTCGGGGTAGTGCAGAACCAAGGACCAAGAACCAGACCTCTCCCCCACAAGCAAGCCTTCAGACCTACCAGCTAATAAGAGCCTGCGCAGCGGGTCTACCTGGGGTCGAGCCGCGCTCGGGGTAGTGCAGAAGTAACCAAGGAACAAGGACCAGATCTCTCCCCCACAGGCGAGCCTTCGGACCTACCAGCTAATAAGAGCCTGCGCAGCGGGTCTACCTGGGGCCGAGTCACGCTCGGGGTAGTGCAAAAGTAACCAACAACCAAGAACCAGACCTTTCCCCTACAGACGAGCCTTCAGACCTGCCAGCTAATGAGGGGTGGTCTCGCCACCTCTACTCGCGCGACCTGCTCTCCTAGGAGGCTGGCACTCGCCGGGTTGGAGAACATCTCTCGGCTGGTGAGGTCTTGCTCGACCCCATCTCTCATCCTCTCCTTCTCGGGCCTTCTTCCTGGCGCACTTCCTTCTCCTCCTGCTGGGGTCATCTCGCCTAGACCCATGGGAGTCAACTCATCGAGAGGGGGGGGGGGTGTTATCTCCTGGGGTAGGGGTGGAGCTGCCACCCTGAGGAGCAATGCTTCGCAGCATCTCCATGATGCCCTGGATGGAGGTCATGAACTTAACTCCTGCTTCCCCACAAAGGGTCCTGGGCTGGGGAGCTTGCCGAGATCATCACTACCTCCCTGACCTCCAGCCATAACACACTCCTGAGATCTTCTATGCCGGTAACTCTCCACGCTTACCGCACCAAAAGTGTTGAAGCCAAAATTGACCTCTGTGGAGTCGGGGTCCCAAAAGAGGGGTGGCCTCACACCTACTACACTTGGGGGAACGCCATGGACCAAAGGCTCAAGAAACTAAAAACATACCCTCAGCTCGAGTGTGGATGTCCCACCTCATACCCGGAAGATCTTGGAGATCTCCCCCTCCCTAGCCAATGCAGAGCTAGGGTGCCTTAGAGGATGAAGAGTGAGTGAAGAAGAAGTCATCCTCTCCAAGATACCCTTAAGGGCCTATTTATAGTTTTCTAGGGATGGTCTGCATATAACCAACATCCAGTGCTCTGAGAATTACAAAAATGCCCCCAGATTGGCCTTCCAACAGCCAAATCTTGGTGTTCTAAGCGGCTAATTATAGTCTACCAGGGGTAGTCTCTCAAACCGGGTGTCCTAGCGGTTAGACGGGAAGCGGGGGAGGGGGGGGGGGGGGCGGCCTAGGCGGGCAGGCAGCCTGCTGGATGGGACGGCGGTCTGGCGAGCTGAGGCCTAGCGAGACGGCGGCGTGGGCGAGGCGGTGGTCTGGTGAGCTGAGGCCTGGCGAGGCGGCGGTCTGGCGAGCTGAGGCCTGGCGAGGCGGTAGTCTGGCGAGCTGAGCCCTGGAGAGACGACGGCCTTGGCGAGGCGGCGTTCTGACGAGCTGAGCCCTGGCGAGCTGTGGCCTGGCGAGGCGGCGGTCTGGCGAGCTGAGCCCTTACGAGACGGCGGCTTGCTTGCGAGCTGGGCGGCCTACTTGCGAGCTGGGAGGCCTGCTTGCGAGCTAGGCGGCCTGCTTGCGACTCTTCAAAGGGGTCGGGGGGAGTTAGCAAATATTTCTTCCCCCTACTAGTATGTTACGCAGGTCCACCTAAAATTGGCCTCCAAGAGTGCAAAACTCTCAAAAATCTTAAAAACATGCACCAAATCTTGCGGCTTGTTTAGGACCCACTCTTCGCAAATACGAGGTTGTACACTATTTGCCCAAGACGTTCACTCAGTGCTCCTTAAGGGGTAACGGTCCACCCTAACTAAGCACCAGTTGGTCGCCTTGCTCTGCTAGATTCACAACACATCAGAGATTTGTGGAAGTATTAACAGGAAAATATTATCAAATATATATAATATTACATATATATTAACATCAGTACTAGGGTCGTAGCCTATATTCTTATGTAAGCCCACAGACTGTACAAGTTCTATAAATAATACATCACACTCTCTCCCTATCTTGTTCGCTGGTACTCATGTCACAAAAAGCTGAAGACGTCAGTGGTGCTTCTGCTCAGGTATTCCTAATTGCTGGTGCATCCTCCTACGGCAGGGGGTCACTACGGTGCTATATTTCTTGTGAATGGTTATTTAAATAACTATTAGTCATAGGGCTAAGTAGAAATAGTTCTCCTCCCTAGATCCATATCCTGGGGACGAGCACGCACGCACCTAACAGTATAAGAAATTCGAAGCATGAGAGGGTTAACATAATATTTCGTATTTTTAAGCTAGTAGCAATAATAAAAGAAGTGTAGCATAATATAACTGAAATGACACTAGCAATAATATCAGTTATACTAAGGGCTCTACTAGCACATCAGCACATCAGGTATTCACATCATGTTTCCTATCACAGGCATTCAAAGCCGCTCACACACATCCTATGTCGACATAATATGGACCGCTTTTGTTCCAGCATGGTAGCTAGCCCCTCGGGCCTCACCAATGTGGCAGTCGGTGACAGTGGCAAGTCCTACCACTTCTGGGGTTGGTCATACTGCGCAGCCCCAAGCCCCAACGTACAACCCCGTGTACTATTGGATGTGAGTGACATCCGGCGATACGTTATTTTGGCCGACTAGTGGAGGAAAACCCAACGGGAAAAGATAACGGTCGGTCACCTGTGGTACCCATCTCTCCTATCGCTTTGATTCGTTGACCTTCCCGCACCGGTACGAACGGTTTGCGGAAGGGACTGACCTGACACAATTCATCGCAAATAATTTACAAGCAATCAAACAGTCAATTTTTGCTAGCACATACCGGGTCTGTGGCGGTCTGCCCTACTATGCTACGAACTTCGGGCAGCGGTGCTCAGCTCAACTTTCGTTAAGGAGCGTGAGAACACTTTATTTGGGGCCATACCTGAAGGAATACCACAACTCCAGTTATCCTCATATAAGGCTCAACCTTAATAGGCAACTGCTCGTCAGAGCAGGACCCGAGCTTAAAATACTAAATTGCAAAAATGAAATGCGGTAGTCAAAGCTGCTGATAATAAAAGCTGCATAATTTAAGTGCTTGAATGATATGTGACCAACATGAAATTGGAGTAATACTGAATTGAATTTGACCAGTACGTGACTGAAGTTGAATTGAAAGTACTGAATTGAACTTGACTAGTACGATACTTGAGTTGAATTGAAAGTATTGAATTAAACTTGACCAGTACGAGACTGGAGTTGAATTGAAGTACTGAATTGAACATGACCACTGTGAGACTGGAGCTGAATTGAAAGTACTGAATTGAACTTGATCAGTACGAGACTGGAGTTGAATTGAAAGTACTGAATTGAACTTGACCAGTACGAGACTGGAGTTAAATTGAAAGTATTGAATGGAACTTGATCAGTACGAGACTGAAGTTGGATTGAAAGTACTGAATTGAACTTGATCAGTACAAGACTGGAATTGAATTGAAAGTACTGAATTGAACTTGACCAGTACGAGACTGGAATAATCATAAAGAAAATGGTTATTATTTCAATCACTCCATACAGGAGGATTTAGTTCCATCTCTATTCTTAGGAGGCACATTCAATTCTATTTCAGTTTTTAAAGGCTACCTATGTTTACACCAATTATTAAGATCCAATAGTAATTTGGTTGCGCCTTATTAATTACGACTTAATCAGATCAAGAGCTCATTAGGAGTTACACCCTTTTTATTCGTCGAGAATAAATTGTAACTCACTACTCGTACTCTCACCTTCCGAGCTTGCCCAAATTACCCAAGAGTAGAGGCGCTCGACGGTTTCACGAAATCTCAGAACACCCGGAGCTAGGCTACTTGCCTCGGCCACTCTTGTCGATGGTATAAGTTGAATTTATTATTTAAATTAGGATGGATAATCGTGCGGTTCAATTTTTATTTCCGGGGAAAAATGCGTGAAATAAATCCCGAGCACGACCCTTGGCTCTTAGAATTTGGGAAAAATACATTTCTTAACCTCATTTCCCCAAATTTTGATATAACCTTTGGAAGAGTCTAAAATGAGTCTAAAATTTTTTTCATAGTTTTTCCACAAGTT
This sequence comes from Platanthera guangdongensis, assembly GCA_039583875.1. Lineage (NCBI taxonomy): Eukaryota > Viridiplantae > Streptophyta > Magnoliopsida > Asparagales > Orchidaceae > Platanthera > Platanthera guangdongensis. The sequence goes on along the minus strand of CM077162.1, from coordinate 36,865,543 downwards.
TTGGGTCATTAATTTGGCCCAATAAATTTATTTAGGCTTTAAAAATACTAAAACACCTTCAAAAATTATCAAACAATTTGTGAAAGAAGTCCTCATTATGGGGAACATTTTTCATGTTCATCACTTTGCCCCCATGAGCTTCAATTTGGCCAAAACAATTAATCAAGTTTCTGTTATGGATTTTGGTCTGCAATTAGCAGATCAACATGCATCTGCGACTGAGATTGAGCAGGTCGGGGCATTACGCCAACATTTCCCTACAGCAAATCAGTCATGGATCCGTTGTGGGGGGCACAGAAGCTGAGGCGGGGGAGGGAAATTAGAAGATCACGGTCGTCCATCTCATCGCCGAGAATGGACAGCGGTGATCAACTCCCGCCAGCAGCAAGATGGTGGCCCTCCGCCACCGCAGGACAGCCACCGCTAGATGCCGGTGCCGCCCCCGATAGGTTCGCCGGGGGCCGACGAGGCTTTGGGTGGTGGCCCGACAGCCTGCCGCCGCCGGCCACCGCCTGAAATCCTCAACCCGAGAGCAGGGTGGCGGTGGCTCTGCTCACTGCGCCGCCGCGCCACCCTGCCTCTCCGACGTTGAATCCAGCCATAAAACCACCCCCGGTCGGCGCGCCGGGGGCAGGGCTCTTCTCTGGTGGTGGCCCGGTGACCAACCACAGCCGGCCGCTGTTGTAGCTAAAACAGAGCAAGAACGTTGTTTCTTGGGTGACGCTGGGAGGGGCTAGCTTGTTGCGGACACCACCCAGCCTGGAGCTTGGCTCGGGTGGTGTCGGCGGCGCTCCAGCGGCGATATGCAGTACATCCAAAGGTTAGGGGGTAAGGAGGAGAGAGAGTTCCACCTGCGTTGGGGGGGGGGGGGGTCTCGGGAGGGGACGACTTGATCAGCCATGCAAGGTGACAAAAAAGCTTGGCCCGGGTTGGTCTTTTCCCAGCGAGTTAGGGTTCCGGTGAGGGCTCCCTGAGCTCATTTGGCTTTGTGTGGAGGATGGCAGGGGAGGGGATGGCCTTTTATAGGCAGGGGGGTTCCCTTCCTCCCCACCGACGGTGTGGGATTAACCCAAGGGGAGAGAGAAGCTTCTCTCCTCCCCTCCACTTCCTCTGGCCAGGTGTCAATATCAGGAGGGGTGGGGGTCCACCAGGTGGCAGCCATCCAAGGGAAAAAGAAGTGGTGGACTTGGGCTTTGAGTGAGGAAGAGGGGAGGGAAACGAGGTAGTGGGCTTTTCTTGGTCCATGGCCCACTTAGCTTCCTTGTGTGGGCAGGTTTTGATGGCCCAAGAGTAGGGGTGATGAGACCCTATCAAGCCATGAAGAGGAGTGAGCTCTTCTTTGAGGGAGAAATTTCAAAAAGACTTTTAGGGGGTTTTGACCAAAGTCAACAACGGGGCGGGTCCCCCACATTGGTCAAAGTCAAAAGAGATTCAAAACATCGGAGATCGGGTCAAAGTTGGGATATCATGTCACAATTGGTGTGCGCACAATTTTCGGTGCACGAAAATGCTTGATTTGACCTCAAGTTGACCATTCGTCATCAAAATTGCCCGAGAAGACTTTTGTTGACTTGTATTGATCGTACGAGTCCAATGCCACTGACTAGGGTTGAATCGGAGTCCGTTTGAGAAAAGTCCAAAATCTGCGCATCGCGGCTCTCTAAAACGGTCAAAGTGTCTATATTCATCGTTAAGCCTCGAATTGCGACGTAATGAGTTCCGACATACTCGTATTACTATACGAGGCCACAATGACTGACAGAACTCAAATCGGAGTTCTCTAGCTCTATCTTGAACCCAAAAAGGGGTTCATGTCACTTTTATTGGGCCCACTAGGGCTCTGGTGTCCCAATAAAAGTCGGGATGTTACATCTTGAACCCATAACTATATATTTAGATATCTAATACTTTACCAATTTGACTAAAAAAAATTTTTGTTTTAATTTATTCATGAATATATATATATATTTCACTATTATAAGGAAAAAGTTGTCTTTGGTGAAACATTCAAAAATATCAATTATAACCTTATTTTTATATTTAATGACTTGATATATATTATAATCTATTTCAAAGAAATTAAAATACAATGTCCATTCAAGTAATTACACTATCAAAAAAATTAGAAGTAATGATGAAAATTCATTTAAATTCAAAAAAAATTTAGTCGAACTCTTACACATACATTAAATCAATCAACTTAATTAATGTCAAAATTAATATTTTAAGGTCAAAACGTATATTATTTTACAAAATAAAATTTGTAATATTTATGTATATTTTTTTACGGTCATTTTGAGTACTCATATGTATATGTTGCGGGCGAAAGCCACCTTGATGGGGGGCGGACGAAACCCGTCGCCGTCGGTCGGGCACTGTCGCGCATGACCATAGGGGCGGAGCCGTGTCGGGAACTTGTATGTATGTATATATATATATACCGAATAAATAAATTACACAATCTACTATTGATAAATGATATTTTTAAAAACTATTGGGGGCGGCCGCCCACACTAGGCCCTATGTGGGTCCGCCCGTGTCCGTGGAAATCATCGATTCGCCCAACCGCCATCGTAGATCCTGCAGTGCGGTTAAATTTTCGGAAATCCAGCGACAATGTGCCCTTGTGCGGCGGGGCGGAGCCCCATCGCATGGCCACAGGTATTCCAAGAAACCGCGAAAGCGGCGGGGCTGTGAGGTCCGCGCTACCGACGAGTATACGCCATGCAAAATGAAGCCCTAGAACCGGGCCAAGCCGAGCTCATAGTCAGGTCGAAGACATTTTAAGCTTACTCAAGATCGATTCGAGCTCAAATGTGTTTAAATAAGGGTGCAAGTTGGTTGAACTGGCTCGTGAGCTCGATGAGCTAACTCGAGAAAAGCTTGACTCGAGCTCGAGCTCGAGCTCGACGAGCTTGAGCTTGATTGCAAGCTGGAGCTCTAGGTCATCTACTCTTGTTCATGAGCTCGCGAGCCGGTTCACGATTTTTTTAAAATATATATAGTTATAAATAAAAAATGGTTAATGAGCCGAAAAGCTCGTGAACAGCTCAAGCTCGACTCGAGCGTGTGAGCTTGAGCTCGAGCTCAATATATTGGTCTCGAGCTCGAGAAATACAAAATGAGCTCGACGAGCTCGAGTTCGAAATATTTAGCTCAAGCTCGAGCTCGGTAGTGGGAATTTTGTCAATCTCGACTCGAGCTTGACTCGTTTATACCCCTAAGTTTAAATGGATTTCAATCTGATTTGAATTTCTTTGATTTCGCTTTGACTTAAAATAACTTTTAGCAGACTTGAAATTAGTATGTGATGCCAGATTCGAGAATTCAAGTGAGAGAAAACTATGTCAAAGGCTTTGTTTAACATGAATTTTTTGCTCAGGTGAGTTTGGACAAAAAGTCGTCATCAAAGGAAGGTTTGGCAGGATAATAAAACTAGTTTTGAACATAAAAAATGAAATTCTTAGGTGAGGTCAGGTGTAACACCCCGAACTTAATCAGCATAGTTTTGGGGCTGCGAATAACGGGTTTCGGGCTAGGGTTATATATATAACCTATTTTCCCCCCTAACCCTCTCTCCCTCTCTCCTCTCCTGATCCACCCTAATAGCCGCATTTTCCCCACCCGATACCTCTCTCTCTCTCTCTCTTGGTCTTCTCTCTCACGCGCGATAGAGGCCGCCGCTGACGAGCCCCCTTTCTCTATCTCGTCGCCGCTGGAAAGGTCAAGCCTGACCTCCCGTCTCTCTCTCATTACTCTCGCGCCGCCGTTGGCAGCAGCCGTGCCCGCCTCTCCCGGCCGCCGCTAGTAAAGGGAAAAACTAGATCTTTCCTCCCCCCTCTTTCCTCTGTCCCAGGCGCTGCCTGTAAGGGGGAAAACCCGAGTATCTCTCCCTCCGATTTCTGGGATCATAGGAGCATCTCGACCTCCCTCCTCTCCTCTTAGCCGACCAAGAAGGGTAGGGTTTGGGCTTGGACACTTTGAGAGAGGCCAACCAGTGGTGTCAGAAGAAGAACATCCCCTTAGGAGCTCGGACCGGTGCGTGGACAACCAATACGAGAGTTGGTCGTGAGTCCGTGACCAAGCCATGCCTCTGAAACGCACGTCAAGGTTAATGACTTTTCTTTTTGGGCAGGTGAAGCCCTTAATTAGCATATTTGCATGGAAGCCCCTCTCCACCGACGGGTGGGGGAAGGGTGCTCTCCGACGGGTAGATGTTTACATCCCCGCTATTATTTGCATTAGCACCTGGAAGCGCGAGTACGGTTTAGGCATGTTGTGTGAAGCCCATACGGACATGTTGGTCTTGATTGGTGATGTCCTGGGGTTCCCGGAGAAGACACAGTGAAAGTTGAATATTTCAGAATGGGCTTCTGCCCGGGGTGACAGTTAGTACTGGAGGTGTGCTCCAGGAAACACCCTAATGTTTACACGAAGTTGTTGGATCGTCGACATTAACTACCAAGAAGTTTTGTTGTGTTTGTGTGAAGCTCGTCTTTTAGAGAACATAGGGCTAGTGTGTGGAGTTGTGCGCCTTGAGTGCGCAACTTAGGTGGCCGCGAGTGCCACCCTTGTTACATAACAATCAGTTATGTAGGCGATAATAGGCAAGAGGAGGTTGACCTGCATCGTGCGTGTTGGGTACGACGATTTGAGCAACGAGCTTGACTGAACTATACCTGCACTATGTGGTGTAGTTCGACTACCTAAGGAAACTGGTGGGTTGCTACAGGCATAGGAGAGAGCTGAGGATCTTGAGTCATGACTAGCGAATGCTCAATGTGTTGACATTCAGTCCAAAACTGAGGATGGTGGTGGGACCCGGGGAAGTCCGGTACACCAGTAAGGTGCCCTGAGTGCATGAGACGTTGGGTCGGTTGCACCAACATTTGTGGTGTTTGGTGCTTTAATGACACATTCTAGCTTTAAGTAATTATGCTAATCCGTTTGCAGGAAAGAAGCACCGTCATCCCGAGAAAGGGGTGGGGTCGCTATAATTTGGTCAGCCCTTGTTGACCGTTGCTTTGTTTGTCACCGCTTTGTGGAATGTTTGCTTGCAGGTGTTGCGGAGCCAAGCGGGAATTAGAGGGCCGAAGCCCTTCTTGCTGATCTGGCCCTCGAAGGCCCAATTGTTTATTTAGTTGTTTCTCATGTGTTGTCGGCCTGCGTGTCGATGTATCCAAACTATTTTATTTAGTTAAACATTATTGATGTAAGTCTTAAGGCCAAATCTGTGGTTGCTGTATTTCATTCCTATTGTGGTTAGTGCACATTCGCCTTTGAGAGTGGTTTTTTATTTAACTCCTATTATTCTTCTGCTAGAATGCAACTCTGTGTTATGATGCGTTTTCAAAATGTTAAGGGTTTTTGGTTTCAATTACTAACTCTTCTGTCTGTCCATTTTATATGATGTGGGGCCCCGATCGGACCTTCTGTTATATTATTCGTGACGGATGGGGGTGTTATATTTTGGTATCAGACTCTTCTTCCTTATTTGAATTCGTGGTCGAATTCCTTTTAAGGGATGGTGAGCACTCATGTGCGTTGTTATTATAACATGAAAAGAACTCATGAATGTCCACTTAGTAATAAAAAAACACATGAAACACGTTAAAAATATTGTTAGTGGAACCTGAGCCTTCCTTTGTTTGTTGTTTGTTATATCTTTTAGTCACTAAAGTGTGTGTGACGCAACTATAGGTGACCAGAAATGGTGCTGAACAGTCCCAAAATCAGCATTCTGCAGAGAGTAATGCACCGACGGAGGTGCCTACACCTCCTCCTTATGCCGAGACAATCCATTTAGTTGCGGAAACTATGTTCGCTATGATCAATGCACTACCAAGAGAGCAAGTACACCCTATGGTGGCCCCGGTGCAGGTTGTCGTAGTTGAGCCAGTGGCGGCGAGGCAAATGCCTGCTGAGCCTTTGGTGGCAAAGCGAGCAACTGAAAATTAGATGAAGCATGTGATGAGCTTCAATCCTCCTATATTTTTTGGAGTGGAATCACCGACTCAGGTCAAAGATTGGCTCTCCCGTATAAAGAGAACCATGATTACGACAAAGACAGATGAAGCACAAAAGGTGACCATAGCCACTTTCCTACTGGATGGAGAGGCAATGGTATGGTGGGATGAGGTGGAGTTGCACCAGCTTGTTGACAGGCAGCTATCTGACGTTTCTATGGAAGAGTTCTCGAGACTATTCTTGGCCAGGTACCTCCCTTGCATGCAGAGAATTGCATTAGAGAATCAGATTCAGCGCTTAACCCAGGGAGAAGGTTCCATTGATGACTATTTACATGAGTTCACAAGGTTGGGGCGGTACGCCAACTTCACGTTTGCAGACGAGGAGCGAAAGACCAATAGATTCTACGAAGGACTGCAGGATGACCTCAGGTTGCTTCTCTCAGGCCCGATGACGCAGGGCTTTCAGATTCTGGTAAACACTACCCGATCTTTGGATCAGGACATGAGGAGAGTGCAAAGTAAGAAATACTTGGCTGTGAAGAAACCAGAGTACAAGGTGCCTACCTCTTCGAAGTCTGGGTTCCGTAGCAGGTGGAACAAGAAGGCTAGATCGTCTGGACCAGCCCCTCCTACCGTTACTTATGGAGCTACTTTGAGTCGAGGCCCGTTTGCGTGTTATACATGTAGCAAGGTGGGACACTACGCCCGAGAGTGCCGCAGTGGCCCGTCGAAGACTGAGAAGAAGACAAGAGCATCTTATGTTGAAAAGGGGAAAGCGGTGGAGTCATCAGCTTCCCAGTATACTCCTGCATAGCCTCGAGTCTACAACCTTGGCCAACATGAGGCAATAAAACAGAATGACGCGGTGACATGTATGACATAGTATACAGTTTTTACTGCTTTATACACTTGTTATCTTGTGCATTCCTTAACTTGTTTGAATTAGGTTTTTTTTCCTAATTTAGAACTATCCGACGAGAGCATTGTTTTATACAGGCGCTTCTCACTCCTTTCTATCCAAGTACTTCGTATTGTGCATCAGAGTGCCTTCTATTTTATCAACTAATAAATTAGATGTTTTGCTGCCTAACAGTTGCTTGATGTGTGCGGATAGGACCTGTTGTATTCGGGTGTGGATAGAGAATCATGAGTTTAAGTTGGAAGCCTTTGTACTGCCGATATCCGAGTTCAATGTTTTCTTTGGCATGGACTGGCTTTCGGAGCATCGTGCATGTATTGACTACAACTCGAAGGAAATCACACTGGGATAGGGTACTGAATGTGAGACCAAATTTGCTGGTATGCGAGGATCGAGCAAGATACTAATGTCTGCTCTCCAAGTGGTCAAAGCGGTTCAGAAGGGCGCAAAGTTGTTATTCACGCTATTGGAGGCTGTAGAGACGAAGTCTCGTTTGAGTGACATTCCTATCGTGTCAGAGTTCACGGATGTGTTCCCTAAGGATCTCCCTGGGATTCCACCCCAGCGAGAGATCAACTTCCCTATTGATCTGGTGCCAGGTGCGAAACCTGTGTCTCGTGCACCATACAGAGTGGTGGCAAAGGATATGGCAGAGTTGAAGGTTCAACTGCATGAATTACTAGAGCAGGGTTACATACGTCCAAGTGGTTCACCTGGAGTATGCCGATCCTCTTCTTGAAGAAGAAGGATAGGAGCCTGCATCTATGCATTGATTACCGAGAGCTGAACAAGCTGACAAAGAAGAACAAGTATTTGATTCTGAGAATCAATGATTTGTTCGATCAGTTGGCTGGATCAACCGTCTACTCGAAGCTCGATCTGAAATCTTGCTACTATCAGTTGCGTATAAGGGAGAGTGTTATTCCCAAGACAGCGTTTGACACACGCTATGGTCAGTATGAGTTCATCATGATATCGTTCGGTTTGACAAATACGCCATCGGCATTCATGCATTTGATGAACATAACCTTTCGGGAGTATCTGGACCGATTTGTGATAGTCTACATAGATGACATATTAGTGTACTCACAGTCAGAGGAGGATCATGTGAACCATTTGAGGTTGGTTTTGCACACCTTGAGGAGGAGTCAACTATATGTCAAGTTCTCTAAGTGCGAGTTTTGGTTATCGTCTGCGGCGTTTCTTCGTCATGTCGTTAGTGGGGAGAGTATTGTTATGGATCTGGCGAAGATTGCAGCTATACAGGAGTTGCCTGTATTGACTACAGTGGCGAAAGTCTGTAGTTTCCCGGGACTTGCCGGCTACTACAGGCGGTTTGTGGAGAACTTCTCGCGGATAGCTTTACCTCTCACTACCTTGACGAGAAAGGATCAGAAGTTTTTGTGGTCACTGAAGTGCGCACGAGCTTTTGAGGAACTGAAGGGTCATCTGACCACGATGCCTATTTTGAATTATCCATGTGGTACGAACGGCTACGAGATTTATAGTGATGTCTCAGGGAGCGGCTTAAGCTGCATCCTCTTACAGTTTGGAAAGATTTTAGCATACAGCTCATGCTAGCTGAAGGTGCATGAAATAAACTATCTCGTTCACGATTTGGAGTTAGCGACGGTGATATTCGCCCTGAAGCTATGTCGACATTATTTATATGGCGTGAAGGTTGACATCTTTACGGATCATAAGAGTCTTAAGTACCTGTTGAACTAGAAGGAGTTGAACATACGACAAAGAAGATGGTTGGAATTCCTCGGAGATTACACCTTCGAAATACATCACACCCGGGAAGGGGAATGTGGTCGATGATGCTTTGAGTCACAGAACTCCAGTACGAGCAAACTGGTTGCAGATGCATGATGAATGTTTAATCCAGGAATTTGAAGCCTTGGGTATCACCTGTGTTGATAGGACTACTAGTGCAAACACATGCTTGAAATAGACGGAGGTGCAGTGTGACCTTACAGACAGAGTTCATAGAGCGTTGGAGCTCGATGAGAGCATGAAGCGCTATGCAGCGGAAGGGTCAAATTCCCAGTTCTTGGTTGAAGACAGTCTTCTAAAGTAAGGTGATCGCTTGTGCGTCCCAAAGTCTGACACTCTACGGGATGAGTTGACGTATGAGGCTCACAATACCAAGTACTCAATCCACCCGGGGAGCACACAGATGTACAAGGACATGAAAATACTATTTTGGTGGCTAGGTATGAAGAAGTATATAGCCCTTTACGTGGCAAAATGTCAAACGTGCGCGCTAGTGAAAGACGAGTGCCAACGACCAGGAGGCTTCTTGAAATCGTTGCCGATCCCTGAGTGAAAATTTGATGATATTTTCATGGATTTTGTGCACGGTTTGCCAAAGTCGTTGCAGAAAAATGACTCTATCTGGGTGATTGTTGATCGGTTGACCAAAGTTGCGCATTTTATCCCGAATCGGAAAAGCGATCCATTGAAGAAACTGACAAAGTTGTATGTGGAGAACATCGTTCGATTACATGACGTCACTCGCAATATAGTTAGCGACCATGATGGGCGGTTTATGTCCGGTGATTGGAGGCACGCTCATCGATCATTGGTCATGAAGCTCAAGTTTAGCACAACCTTCCATCAGCAGACGGATGGGCAAACTGAGAGGACAAATCGTACAATGTAAGATATGCTGCGAATGCGCATTTTGGATTTCAGACATCATTGGGGGGACCACCTTCACATGGTAGAGTTTACCTATAACAGCAGTTATCAAACAAGTATTCAGATGGCCCCGTACAAGGTGTTATATAGTAGGAAGTGCTGCACTCCGTTAGCATGAGCAGAAACCGGTGATACCAAGCTATTGAAGCTCAAATATGTTGATGAGGCAAATGAGTCTATACAGATCATTCGAGAGCGGTTGTTGACCGCCCAAGATCGTAAGGCGAAGTATTACAATGCCAAACACCGGAATGTGGAGTTCGTGGTTGGAGATTGGTTATACTTGAAGATAAAACCTTTCAAAGGAGTGTCGTGAGTTTGACGCTTGAAGAAGCTGAGTCCCAGGTATTTAGGGCCATTTGATATCACCGAGCGCATCAACGAGGCAGCTTACCGACTTGCTTTGTTGACAGAGCTGAGTGAGTTGCACGACGTCTTCCATATTTCTGTGTTGAGGAAGGCGGCGCAGGAACATGATTCTATGTTGGAGGCCGATAGTGTGTCGGTGGATAGTGACCTGTCTACCAGAGTGGCCCCAGTTTGCATTGTCGATAGTGACATACGATAATTGCGGAGAAAGGCAATCAAGATGGCGAGAGTCCATTGGGACAATTGTGGCCGTGAGGATCTCTCTTGGGAGCCAGAAGAGGTCAGGTGCGAGGAATACCCAACCTGTTTCACTCAGATATGATGAATTTCATTTTGTTATTAATATTTTAAATTTTAGGACGAAATTTCATTAAGGAGGAGAGAATTGTAACGCACCAAATTTAATTGGAATAGTTTTGGGGCTGCGAATAACGGGTTTCAGGCTAGGGTTATATATAAAACCTATTTTCCCCTAACCCTATCTCTCCCTCTCTCCTCTCCCGATCCACCCTAACGGCTGCATTTTCCCCACCCAATCCTCCCTCTCTCTCTCTCGGTCTTCTCTCTCGCATGCGATAGAGGCCGCCGCTGACGAGCCCCGCCTCCCTCTATCCCATCGCCGCTGGAAAGGTCGAGCCCAACCTCCCGTCTCTCTCTCTCTCTCTTTTCCCTCCCACCGCCATTGGCAGCAGCCATGCCCACTCTCCCGACCGCCGCCAGTAAATGGAAAAACTCGATCTTTCCTCCTCTTTCCTCTGTCCCGGCCGCTGCATGTAAGGGAGAAAACCCGAGAATCTCTCTCCCTCCGATTTATGGGAGCATAAGAGCATCCCGACCTTCCTCCACTCCTCTTGGCCGACCAAGAAGGGTAGGTTTTGGACTTGGACACTTGAGAGAGGCCAACCTGTGGTGTCTGATGAAGAACATTCCCTTTAGAACTCGGACCGGTGCATGGACAACCACTACAAGAGTTGGTCGTGAGTCCGTGACCAAGCCATGCCTCTGAAACGCACGTCAAGGGTAACGACTTTTCTTCTTGGGCAGGTGAAGCCCTTAATTAGCATATTTGCATGGAAGCCCCTCTCCACCGACGGGTGGGGGAAGGGTGCTCTCAGACGGGTCGATGTTTACATCCCCGCTATTATTTGCATTAGTACCCGGAAGCGTGAGTACGGTTTAGGCATGCTTTGTGAAGCCCATCCGGACATGTTGGTCTGGATTGGGGATGTTCTGGGGTTACCGGAGAAGGCTCCGTGGAAGTTGAATATTTCGGAATGGGGGTCTGCCCGGGGCGACAGTTAGTACTGGAGGTGTGCTCCAGGAAACACCCTAATGTTTGCACGAAGTTGTTGGATCGTCGACATTAACTCCCGGGGAATTTTGTCGTGTTTGTGTGAAGCCCGTCTCTCGGAGACCGTAGGGCTAGTGTGTGGAGTTGTGCGCCTTGAGGGGCACAACTCAGATGGCCGCGAGTGTCACCCTTGTTACATAAAAATTGGTTGACCCACGTCGTGCGTGTTGGGTATGACGATTTGAGCAACGGGCTTGACTGAATTGTACCTGCACTATGTGGTGTAGTTCGATTACCTAAGAAAATTGGTGGGTTGTTATAGGCATCAGAGAGAGCCGTGGATCTTGAGTCACGATTAACGAATGCTCAATGTGTTGTCATTCAGTCCAGGACTGAGGATGGTGGTGGGACCTGGGGAAGTCCGACACACCTATAAGGTGCCCTGAGTGCACGAGACGTTGGACCGGTTGCGCCAACGTTTGTGGTGTTTGGTGCTTGAATGACACATTCTAGCTTTATGTAATTATGTTAATCCGCTTGCAGGGAAGAAACACCACCACCCCGAGAAAAGGGTGGGATCATTATAATTTGGTCAGCCCTTTCTGATCGTTGCTTTGTTTGCCACCGCTTGATGAAATATTTTCTTGCAGGTGCTGCGGAGCCAAACGGGAAATAGCGGGTTGAAGCCCTTCTTGTTGAGCTGGCCCTCGAAGGCCCAATTGTTTATTTAGTTGTTTCTCATGTGTTGTCGGCATGTGTGCCAATGTATGCAAACTATTTTATTTGGTTAAACATTATTGATGTAAGACCTTAAGGCCAAATCTGTGGTTGTTGTATTTCATTCTTATTGTGTTTTGTGGACATTCGCCTTTGAACGTGTTTTTTATTTAACTCCTATTATTCTTCCGCTAGAATGCAACTCTGTGTTAGGATGTATTTTGAAAATGTTAAGGGTTTTCGGTTTCATTTAATAACTCTTCCGTTTGTCCGTTTCATATGACGTGGGGCCTCAGCCGGACCTTCTGTTATATTATTCGTGATGAACGAGAGGTGTTACATCAGGTGTTCACGAATGACGGTTCATAATCGCTACATTCACAACCTCCACCGTCATGAGTCAATTTGGCTCCGTTTGACACGATGGTCTCGTAAATGCATGAGTTAAACCGTCATTCTATAAGAATCACCTAACAAATATCATTCGTTTGAACATAAAAGTGGATGGAGTTTCATAGGTAAACTTCATCCACCAAAGAGAACCAAAGTGAATATAAAGTGCTAAAGAGAAAGTTGAATTGGAATAATATATAGGATAGTTAAAGAAATACGAGATGCTATTCTTGAAGTAAAAGAGATTGTTACTTTTCAATTATGTTTTATTTTAATGAACAAAATTTGCTAAATACCCAAATATTTGCCTATTTTAGGTTTTCAGACGTTTTTTCTTTATGATTTTATTCCCTACGGTTTACTTCTCTTAAGATTTTAATCCCAAACTTAGCATCGTCTAATTTCTTTTTGTTGCTTATGGGATAAATATGGGTTGATTATGAAAAAAGAAAATACAAATAAAATAAATTTGTTAAGGTAAATAGAGAAAGATTGTTGAGAAAATTATGTTAATTTAAGTTAACAAATTAACTTATAAGTTATCTTACAATCTAAAATTATTACACATGTTGTATAGTGATGGTAATATGACACACTGATTAGTAAACGATGACATTTATGCAGAATCGCCTCCGAGCATGCTTGCCCTTTTTAGATCTTCAATAGGACGACCGGTGAACTCCAGGTCGTCAACATGGCCGTCGAGAAGGTTCAAAATCAACCTCCAATTCCCGGCAGGACTGTTGCCCAACCAAAATAAATGTTGGGAACTTTCAGTAATAATAAATGATAATCAGCTGTAATAATAAATTCAAATTTCATTTATACTATTCTTCTTTCATAATCAACTCATGTTTATCGCCTAAACAATAAAAATAAAATTTTCAATTATGTGGGTCAAATATCTTAATTATGCATGTTGCTAAGCTGTCGTTAACATCGACCCAAATTAGGTTATCTAATTAATCAGTTCGAATACGTTTCATATTGAATGAACGGTTTAAATTATGTGTGGATGCCGGACATCATTTACGTTTATATGATGAGCTTAAATGTAAACAGTCACGTTAGGTTTTTCTATAAATAGGTTATGCTACCCGGTCACAAGATATCATTATGATTATCACTCTCATGCAGTTCTAGCATCTCATCGCTAGAGAGAGTCTAAGAAGAAAGATGAGGAGTCGTATTCTTCGCCAGGACCTTATAGATTTGGAAGATTTGTAAACGCAATCATCCATATGCATGGACTCGAGTATTGTTGTACTCAAGTATTTCATCTCGATGTTTCTACTAGAGCGAATCTGTCTCCGTCATGCATTCACGGATTCACCTCAACATTAAAATCTTAAAAATAAATAAAATTTAGAGACTAATAAAACCATAAGAAAAAAATGTGGAAGATTGTATTGCTAAAATAGTTTGAGACTGAAATAAATATTTAATTTTTAATTTTTTATTAAATAGACTCTCAATGTTAAAACAATTACTATGAGGCCTAAGGTTCTCTGAGCAATGTATGTAAGGAGACACAGTGCATGATTCTAACATGCATGCATGAGCATGCATATCTGTGCATGCACGCATTAATTTTGAGCCCGCTCGATTTAATCCGAGATCGGCTTGAAACTAAGATCAAGTTGAGTTTTAACTTATTTCTGATGTCGATCATTAAAGTTCAATCCGATCCAAAATTGTATCAATTTTCGTGTGTTACGCTTTTCGATCGAAACAACCAAAACTTATTCAAATTTCGTACGATTTTCAAGCCAACAAAACTACCCTTAACATAGACGAGCGGCCAATTTAATTCGAGATCAGCTGAAATAAATCGTTTGACACGGTGGTGGCGGTCGTAAACGTGTGGGTTGAACCGTCATTCGTTGAGAATCCCCTAACAAACATCATCCGCTTGAACATAAAAGTGGATGAAGTTCATTAGGTGGGCGTTAACGAATGACAATTTAATCGCCATATTCATGACCGCCACCACCGTGCCTAACGGAGACTAAGATAAAGTTGAGTTTTAGCTTATTTCTCATACCGCTAATTAAAGTTCAATCTATGCCAAAACTCTATCAATTTTCGAGCAATTTTCGAGCAATTTTCGAGCAATTTTCGAGCAATTTTCGAGCCAACAGCCGTACCCTTAACATGGACCAGCGGCCAATGCGACTTGGTTATATATTAATAATCATTGGCAAGATGTTCCGAAGGGGGGGAGTAAAGTGCACCCCTGCACTTTACGGTAAAGCGTGGGCATCCAACGGCCCGTGTGGATGTCCGGACAGATTTCAAAACGAGCACATCTCAGCTTACTTTGAGATGAGTGCGGGCATGCAGGGCGGACCATTGGATGCCCGCACTTTACAATAAAATACAGCGAGTGTACTTTACCTCCCCTGAATCCGATTTATATGGGGATCGTGCCTGTTACCGCTCAGATTAGCCGAGAGGATCCAGCTCACCCGGTAAGATTACCGGCTTAATGACTTTACATTGCCTTAAAACTACAGTAAATTAAATGATTAACATGCTAACCACGCGCCACCGCCAACGTGACGTGCGCCGCACAAGTGGGCCAGCTGTGGGCATCGGGCAGCTCTATGTTCCCTGGCTGTTACTATCTTGCACAAAATCTGTTCTGCCAGAGTTTTTTTTTGTGCGCGGTTATACTCACTAAGGTTATGTTTGGTAGGACTTATTTTCATCGGTCGGTTACACGCATATCGGGTCATAATTATGTTCATGCGGTTGGCTTGACCGGTATACTCGGAGCCTAAAACTCAGTTTTATTGTCCCTGGCTCTATTTGTGCAGTAATTATTTCGTAAGTGTAGCAGAGCGGATGAGATTCAAGCCGTTCAGCCTTAAATCCAACGATTGTGATTTACAATAATAAAAAAATAAAAAAAAAGTCAAAGAGAACCGTTCTTTAAAGCTCATCGGACGACTCCTGCGCTACCCGTGCTCCTTCCTCTGGGAACGGGTAGCGCAAAATTTTTTTTTCTATTTGTGGGGGACTTATTGTCACCGATCAAGCGATTACCACCGCATGAACCGGACCTTAATTTAAAGTCCAGTTCATGCGGTGAAAAAAAGTTCTTCCAAATGGAGCATAGAGCTCAGTTTGGCACGGTCATGAACGTGGAAGTTAAATTGTCATTTGTTAACACGCACCTAAAGAATTTCATCCACTCTTATGTTCAAACGGATGATGTTTGTTAGATGATTCTTAATGAATGACGTTTTAACCCATGCGCTCCTTAGGTGGACGCTAACGAATGACAATTTAACCCTTATGTTTATGACCGCCACCACCGTGTCAAAGGGAGCCTAAATCTTGATATCTAAATAAATAATTTTTTCAACAACAAAAAATTAAAAAATTATATTAATGTTCCTGTTTTACACTCATTTTAAGTACCATTTTTATTGTATTTTGAATATTTCTGAAAAATATTTGATCGAAAAATCTACCTTATGTTGGATTTTTTGTAACTTAAATTTCGATTGTAATGCATGGTTTCCCCATTAAGGTCTCGTTCATGATTTCCCAATTAAGGTCCGGTTATGGCCATTACCAAGAAAATAAACTAGTTTTGAGCATAAAATGCATTAATTTTTTTAGGTTAGATCGGATGTTCACGAATGATGGTTCATGACCACCGCGTTCACGACCGCCGCCACAACACCAAACGAAGCCTTGTTGAATGTAAATGTATTTGTGGAATTTCAAGTTCTAATTCTTCTGCCGACAAATGTGGGACATCAGAACATGGAGACAGAATATGAAAGTTCTTCCTGAGCTGAACATCAAAATCTAATATCTATTTTGTTTGCTTTTTGGCGGTGTGTGAATAGCTGGATAGTGTGACGATATAATTTTTTGGGGTGCTAATATAATATGATAACAGCGTATAGCGAGTTTTGGAGTGCTAATAACATTGCTCAATATCAATCACTTTTAGATTTGCTTAGCCCCAAAAATTCCCTTATTTCTATGACCAGGAGAGCATTCAGGCAATAGAGGCAAGATAAAAAGAGAAATTTGAAGGAAAATAATCAACAATCATATAGGAATTATGTAATTTAAAATTACATAAATTACACACAAAAATCAGAGAAAAAGGGGAAGAGTGTTAACAAAAAAAAACTAGGAATTAACAACTTGAGCAGCAGTTAGTGAAGAGGAGATGGACTGCTCATCAACAGCCATGGTTCTTAGCAGCTCCTGTCTTTTCCTCGCGCTATCCTTCCTCCGGTTGGCCTCGAGGAAAACGAGGAGGGCAGTTATGTCGGCTGGGTTGACCCCACCGATCCGACTCGCTTGACCAATTGTTTGTGGTTTGAACTGCATCAAATTCGATCGCCAGTTAGAAAAATAAGCGAATATTTGTTCTTCTCTGAATGAAAGAAAGATACTCTTTGAATTCCAAAATAACATTGGAGGAGCTCATAGTGTTCCATGCTTATACCTATGCTAATACTATAAAGAAAAAACACAAGAATATGAAAAAATCTCAACCAGTCCTCAACTAAAACCATTAAAATAATCTCAGCCTTTGATTTTAATTTTCTTGATTGAACAAAAAGGGAGAACAAATGGAAAAGTTTTAGTTACCCGTTGGGCACTCGACATCCCCTTCGAGAGTATGTGGCACCAACAATATGTTAGGAGTCTCGCACCGTCAGTTATCTAGTAATTACGTTATTAGGAGTCTTTATGTATCAAGTCAAGTTATATCTCTCGAGTCGTATTGAGTCAAGTTGTATGAGTCGAATCGAGTTGAGACGTAGTTACGGGTTATTAGTGTTTAGGGTGCACGCATCTCTTAATATTGGGTATTTACGCACATGTCATTGGGGTCTTATATAAGGGGATCCTGGGTCATGTGTTTGGTATCAAAGAATTAAATCCATTTGACTTCTCTCTCTCTACTCAATCTTCTACCCTGTTCTAGGGTTAACCCCTTTTATCTCCCCCACCTACTCCGCTACTCGGACAAATCACGTAAAGAAGCTCATAAAAACTTGGTATCAGAGCCTCTTTAGATCCTCTTCTGCTGAAGCCGCTATAATCGCCGAAGCCGCACGAGACATAGCCTTCTTCCGACGTCGATTGACACCGTTTTTGTCGATCTTCTCTTATTGCAGACAAGTCTCCCTGTTTTCGTCGGCATCATCAGCTTTACCCGATGCTTCTCTGTTTCGAGTGGAACCGCGACAGGAAATCCAACAGCGCCAGGGGCTCGTTGATCGTTACTTGTTTCTCCACCACAGAACACATTCTTTCCTTCATTGTCTCCTCCTACTTCATCAAGTACAACATCGGGAATTCTTCTCAATTCAGATGAATAACAGAAGAAAATATAAAATTGGGCATATCAGTTCTGAACGAACAACATGAGACGAACCGACTCCATCAAATAAACTAAAACAGATATAGACATAATAGTTGAGATCATAAGCAAATCAAAATAGAGAAGAGAAAGGAGTGCAGACTACAGACAACAAAACTAGATAAGTGAGCCAATGAACATGACCGGAACAATGAAATTCCTGGTTTGGCTCAGTTTCCTTGATTTTAAAAATCGAAAAACGCACCAAATCAAAAAGGGATGGTTATCCTAAAGGAAAAAAATCGCCCCTACACTAAACCCAGCGGTTTTCGGTTTTTCATGAACACCCCTACACCTGGAGCATAGCATAACCATAAATATTGAGCTGATTAAGGGGAGAATTTGAAAATATATTAGTTCAAAAAAAAAACTTAAATATTACATTATATGTTACGAAGAGGGAAAAGGGCAAGAGATGAGGAAACGATGCATAAGTCGACGTCGAGATCAAGGCGACGTAGACATGAATCCCAACTTGACGACGGATGTTCGTTAGTAGTGCGCACGGGTGTAGCGCAACCGTAAGCCTTATTTTTTTATTATCACGCGTGTACTTCGGGTCATGGGATATTTACTGTTTGACATTGCGTACTTTTGAATTAGGCACTATATAAGCCTGTATGTATCTCTCATTTAGACGATCTTGGAAATATGATGAAAATGGAACTCTAGGGGTTTTCTCTTCTCCTCTCCCCCTTTCCTTATCCTCTTCTATCCTTTCCCCCCTTTCTATCTTGGAACCCCCGACTACATAACATTTGGTCCGACCTTCCATCTTCAGACCGCGGTTTTCGTCATGCAAAACACTATA
The DNA here is from genome assembly GCA_039583875.1 of Platanthera guangdongensis. Lineage (NCBI taxonomy): Eukaryota > Viridiplantae > Streptophyta > Magnoliopsida > Asparagales > Orchidaceae > Platanthera > Platanthera guangdongensis. Next base: position 36,846,967 of record CM077162.1, on the reverse strand, counting down.
ACGCCTACACGTCCCGCGGTAGGCCAACGCCTGCATTTTCGCACTCGCTGGCTGCCTCACGCGACTCCCCTCCTATTGCAAGCTTCTCTTCTGATAGCTGCCAACCGCGTTCAAGGTTGTAAATATCGGATGTCAGCGACATATCAGATTATATTTTTAAATGTTGAATGTCGGAAGTCGAAGACATGTCAGGAATATTTTAAAATATCGAATTCTTACTGCTCCATTAGACTTTTCCTTTTGAGCCCCATCATTCATGTTTTTTGTTAGTGTTTTGCATCCTCACGCCGCGTTGGCCTCTACATCGACGATTCCACCAATCTGTTGTCGATCTCTACGTCACCTTCTTCCGGCGTACCATCCTATTAGGACCCACACATCCGCCGTCTCCTACGCGTGTTTCTCCCGCATCGAAGGCTCTCGTCGACCGCTCTCAATCCCCTCAAAGCTCCCTGATCCATTGTTGTCTGTGATGTCCCTGCTTTGAGCCCATGCGTAAGCCCTGCTGAGTTATCATTGCTTTTCACCTCTAGCGCAACACCTAGCTGATTAAATTTCGATTAATTAGTCACTAATTAAATTACCTGTTGAATTATGAGGGGCTCATCTGAGCACATGAGTCCACCAAGGAACATGATGCAAACGTTCCTGACATCCCTCGAAGTACATTTTTAAGAAGTTGACGCACGTTGCATGGAAGACATTCTCACCCTCTCCAATAAGCTCAATGATCTTACAACTGTCGTTGTTCTAATCCATAGTCAAGCTAGTAGCAGTCAAGCGCCTCCACCGCCACTTATACACATCGATCCACCAAACACAACTGATATCCTAGCTAGTCCAACAGTCTTCCAACAACGGATGTCAACTGTAAAGCTTATATAGACAGACTCCCAGCTGCCATACATTGACTCTACAAAAATCTTTGCGAAAACTTCTCTCACTCACATGAAATTTGTGACGATTTGGAGTAGTTCTCGGGCATCCGTGGATTATTCTCCACCACTGCTTCAATCATTTCAAGATCATGTTGTGTGCTACTCTTTGGTCCTATCTCCACCCACATTATGACCTGACAATACCATCACCATCATCCTTGACACAGGTGAGTACATAGAAGGCATGTCGCTCTCTTAGCCCCGCTACAATGACGCACTACAAGGAGCTATTTTGGTGTGAAATAAAAAAGAACGATGATCAAATCGGTCGATCTTCGTTCGAGCTTGCGGACAAACTCAATTTAATGGTCATATGAGACGTCATGGGCCTAGGGCCACCGGTGACGGGCCTAATTATTGTTATCTTTAGTGCCTTTTATTATTATTAGTTGTGGTTAGTTGTTAGATGGTTAGTGTTTGCATTTAAAATAGTCTTGTAACATATTTAAAGGCAAGTGAGATTTGTATGAAGGTATCAAAAAATATTCTAGTTCCTTCTTTTCTCTTGTGTGGCATATTGGTAGCTCTCTCCTACCAAGCACGTCCTTCCTATGCAGCCGCGTTTCCGACACCAAAGTATCTCCTCCACCTCCGGCCACTACTCCGGCGAACACACAACACAAAATTGGAAAATAGTTGAAACATATATAACGTTTTTGAAATATTTTTACAGAGCTATAGTTGCTTTATCAAGTGTAGGGATGAGCATAATATTCAAAACTCGATAATTGCTCGTTAATTGTTCGAATTTTCAGTAGAACCGAAAAAAATGATTCGAATCATTTTGACTCGAATCAAAATGACTCAAAATTAATTTCAAGTCGATTTTGAGCCGATCACGAGTCTCTCGATTTATGATTCTAGCTGACTGGAATATTAAATAATTGTTTTTTTACGGGGAATTGACATATTCGATGGGTTGTATAGTGTGTTGTGAATCATGAATGCAGTGCGGCACAGTGGCAGTGCCTCGATAATGAAATCATTTATGATTTAACCTTTTTGATTTGAGCCGGCTCGGAATCAAGTTGATTTCAATTCGAGCTGGCTTGACTCGAAACAATTTTGATTTCAAGTCGGCCCGGAGTCAAAAATTTCAATTTCGAGCTGAGCCTAACTCAATCATTTTTTATCCATTTGACTAATTTCATGAACGACTCTTTAACCTTTCGTCCTTCCTCTTGTGTATTTCAGGACCAGAAGACGGGGATGGTGATAGGCTCTGGTAGTCTGGTCAATGGTTTGTACGTGCTCGACTCCAACCCAGTGGCATCACCTCTGGCCCTTCACTCCAGCACATCCGATCTTTACTCCTGGTACTGTCGCTTAGGACACTCGTCTATCCCTGTTATGAAATTATTGTTACCTGTTATGTCCACTGCTGTCTTTACTTCTTTTGTTTGTGATGTCTGTGTTGTTAACAAACATTGTCGTAGTACTTTTAATAATGTTTCGTTGCCCAGTTCAGTTCCCTTTACTATGATTCACTCTGATGTTTGGGGATCTTATCCAATTTCCTCTATTTCTGGTTGTGTTTGGTCTGTCACTTTTATTGACTGTTTTTCTTGGTTATATGAACTACATAAAAGGCAATTTTTTCCCACCTTCAAAATGTTTCATAACAAGATTTCCACACTGTTCAGTGCTAAAATTCAGATCCTTCGTAGTGATAATGTTCATGAATATCTGGATTCACACTTTGCTAAATATCTGGCTGATCATGGTATTATACATCAAACCACGTGTGCCTATTCTCCTGCTCAAAATGGAGTCGCAGAGCGTAAGAATCGACACCTTTTGAAAGTTACTCGCCGTCTCTTGGAAACCATGCATCTTCCCAAGTTTTACTAGGGGGATGCGGCCCTTACGGCCGCATAACTTATCAATCGCATGTCATCTCGTATTCTTGGGAATAACACTCTCCTTGGGGCTCTACGGGTCCCGTCCTCTCAGCTCGCTCCTAAGGTGTTTGGTTGTGTCTGCATTGTTCACATCCATGACCCTCCTCCCACCAAGCTTGATCCTCGAGCTCTCAGATGTGTGTTTATTGGTTACTCACCTACTCAAAAGGGGTACAAATGTTTTCATCCTCCTACAAAGAGGATTTTCGTTACCATGGATGTCACATTTCATGAAACTGAGGCCTATTATCCTGCCCCAGGTGCCCCTACCCCTTTGCCCTCACCGTCTGTACCTCTGTCTATTCCGCCTTCGTATCCCTCACTTCAGGGGGAGCTTCTACCGTCGGAAGTGAGTGATATTCCTGTCCATACTACTATTCTTCCTACTGGTCCTACTTTGAAGGTGTACACTCGGAGGAGAAAGATGCCCAATGACACACTTGACCGGCAACCAGATCAATCATTGGACCCGGACTCAGGGACATCTGAGCTTCCAATTGCTCTACGCAAAGGTATACAGTCCTGCACTCAACATCCTATTTCTAATTCTGTTTCTATATGACTCATTCTCAACATCTCATAAGACCTTTGTGTCTCCCCTTGCGTCTTTCCATGCGTCTATATTCATACCAACATCCTAGCATAGTGCTCTGGAGAATCCCGTGTGGAGACAGACAATGTTTGAGGAAATGGCTGTGCTTGAAAAGAACCACACATGAGATTTAGTGTTTCTTCCTCTTGGGAAGAAACCGGTTGGATGCAAATGAGTGTTCTCTGTCAAGCAAAATTCACAGGGAGTGGTTGAAAGGTGTAAAGCAAGTTTGGTGGCACAAGAGTACACTCAAACACCTGGAATTGACTATCAGGAAACGTTTGCGTTTGTAGCAAAGACGAACACTATCAGAGTCCTCTAATCCCGTGCTGCTTGTAAAGGGTGGGATCTTTGACAACTTGATGTGAAAAACGCCTTCTTCCATGACAATCTGGAAGAAGAAGTTTATATGTCTCTCCCACCAGGCCTTACTCCTAGGAGTTCATTAGAACACGTATGCAAGTTGAAGAAAGCCCTATATAGATTGAAACAATCTCCAAGGGTTTGGTTTGGGAGATTTCACAAAGCTATATTGTCCTTTGGGTATCATTAGGGCAATTCAGATCATACTCTGTTTGTCAAGTATAGGACAGGTAAACTTACAAGTTTCATTGTTTATGTTGATGACATTGTTATCACAGACGATGATGTGGAAGAAATCACACTTCTAAAACAAACACTGGCTACTGAGTTTGAGGTCAAGGACCCGGGATCTCAAATATTTCATGGGCATTGAAGTGGCAAGGTCCAAGTGTAAAGGTCCCCTTACGGCTACGGCTACAATATAACTTAGCATTTTATAAAAAGCAAAGTACGAACAGTCAGAGTACATCAGTATATGAAAGAGTACGAGAAATAAAATATCAAAATAAAATAAAACATTTCATTTCATTAAAAGTTTCTGATACAGAGATATAAGTCCAAAAAGGTAGCCCTAACATACAAAAAAGGGCTTACCATACCATACATATACAATTGACCCATAACATACAACTAATATGTACATACATATATATCATGAGAACTAATATTGATACTGCATGAAATAAAATTGGAACTTCTAATGGGGACACTCTGGGTCACTGCACCTCGACCTGTGGTCATCCAGGACGTCGAACACCGCTGTCGCGACTTCAACCCAAAGCCGATACCTCTTCTCCTGGCGAGGAGTATATGGTCGACGCTGGCTACTGGTGGCTGGAACCGCCTCTTCCTTGACCAGTTTAGTTTTATTTTATATTAGTCAAATGACTATGTGAATTCTTGCTTTTTCTTGTTTTTTCTTATTACGATTAGTTCTTAATATTTTGGCATATTTCTTTCCTTTTATTTTCAGTCCTATCATGGCTTATCTTACTTATTCATAACGTCTCTTTCTTTGCCTTTTTAATTCGCTTTTGAGTGTGGGCTATCTGAAATATAAATTAAGTGTCCTTATCTCACACTTAATGTAATATTTTCACGTGCACTTGTCTGCACTTGTAACTCGCACGATGAAGGAAGATTATTCTCCCCATCTTCCAATCGGGTTAACACTTTCCATAGTCCGTCACTCAAAGGGTTTTTTTCCGTTTTCCTTTTATTTCTTGCATTGTTACAATTTTCTTGCGGCTTAATCACGTATTGCTTTCTTTGCCTTAATCTAAACTTATATTATCTTGTTTTCATTAATGTATATTGTTTATAACCCTATATTATCTTGTTAATAGGGAAGATGTAAGCACAACATATAAGCATAATGAATAAAAAAACAAACATAGCATAGAGAAGAAGAACTCACCCCTACTTTCTCTTTGTCCTTATCTTTACGTTGCTCAGTTTCTCGTACTTTTTCCTTGTCTTTATCTCTCCTTCCTTCTTCATTTCATCCACCACTGCCTTGTGACGTCATCTCTTATAATCCAGAACATCAAATAATTATCAATTTGATGTCTTTGGTGTATGTTACTTACATTACTAGGCTTTATGTGGAATCCCCTTAACCTAATTAGGTCAAAGGAGGCAAGGAATTGCTGCCCTAACTCTAAAGGCTCATGCAATCACTTATTTAGGGTATGGTAGAAATTCCTAACCTTCAATGGGTGAATTGGAGGAATCCATTTCCTCCAATTAGGGATTTGGAGTCACTAATCTACATTAATTCTGCTAACGTGCCCTAATTTCATTATACATGAATATTTTGTTCTTAATAATATTTTAGAGGAATTAGGTAACTAATATTAGGGCAGAAATATCATTTACCCTTATAGGGTTTTCAGGGTTTTCAAAACCTTACATGAACATAACAAAATAAGCCCTAATAATCCTCTGAAACTCGAGAGGAGAAAGCTTAAGTGAACAAAAGAATTTTAGGTTAACCTAGAACTTTCAAATCTTGAAAACGGAGTCTCCAATCCAAACAAAACTCAAGAGTAGTTGAGAGGAAGGGATTACCTTGCGTTAGGAAGAAAAATCGAGAGAAACAAAGGAGAATTGAGGCTGCAGGAGTGATCGGCGCCGGCGGCTGTCGTGCGGCTTGTACGCTTCCGTCGGGTGAGAAAGAGGAGAAAGATGAAGTACAGGATTGCTTCCCTCCCCTTTTACCCGATGCCGCATCCTAATATTGTGACACACACGGTTTAGACCGCTTGGTGCCGGTCTAAAACCACTTCACCCTATTATTTAGCTTATTCATCAGGTTCTCATTTAAATAATTTTTGTTCTCTCCTAAAGCCTAATTAATTTTAATTTAATACATAGAAAATAAAGCATACCTAAAAATTTTTACGCGACGTCACACCAAGCATGAGATCTTTATCTCTGAGAGAAAATACACTCTGGACCTCCTTGAGAAAACTGAGATGAGTGGCTACTGACCAACGGATACTCCTATTGAAGCAAACCACAAGATGGGCCGTGACGATGGCGAGGAGGTTGAAGACATAACTTAATTTCAGAGGCTTTTAGGGAGACTGATCTACCTGGCTCATATCAGTCAAGATATCACTTATGTTGTGAGTGTTATTAGCTAGTTTATGCACGCTCTGAAGACTCGTCATGCCGAAGCTGCCAACAGAATACTAAAATATCTCAAGTCCTCACCTGGGAGAGGGGTCTTGTTTTCCTCCAACTCCGCTCTAAACATTGAGGTGTACACCGATGTTGATTGGGCCGGGTCTGTCAATGATCAGCAATCTACCTCAGGGTACCGTTCTCTAGTTGGTGAAAATCTTGTTACCTGGAAAGTAAAAAACAAAAGGTCGTGGCAAGATCAACCACTGAAGCAGAGTTCCGGGCTATGGCCCACAGTGTTTGTGAAGGTCTCTGGTTGCGATCGTTGTTGAAGGACCTCAGACTCTCTGGAGATGAGCCTATTCGGTTGTATTGTGATAACAAATAAGCAATTATCATTGCACACAATCCTGTCAAACATGGTCTTACAAAGCATATTGAAGTGGATAGTTATTTCATCAAGGATAACATTGAAAAAGTACTTGTGTGTATTCCTTTTGTTCCCTCAGATAGACAACTTGTTGATATTCTCATGAAAGGTGCAAGTGGAAGTACCTTTGGAAGAATTGTTGTCAAGTTGGGCATGATCAACATCCCACGCCCAACTTAAGTGGGGTGTTACAATATATTTTATTCCTAGTTTATTCCAGCTTTTCTATTCCTATATTATTCCTTGTATTATTGGTGTGTCCGCCTCCATATATAGAGGGGACAAGCTTTCTTTGAGGAATACAATTAATTTACGGTTCTTCAATAATGAGCATGAATGAAATGAATTACTTTAATATTTTAGAATGGTTGAAATCTAAAGTGCAGACATATCATATTATGTTGATTATGACTCGGCATATATTTACAATTTAAGCCAACACCGAAGATTCAACATCTATTTTTTCTTTTAGTGACAAGATTTTAAACGAACAAAGATCTCGATTAACCGATAAATCACTACAACTTTGCATTTGCTATGAAAATTATATCGACGTCATGAAATGATCACAACAGAGTACAAAAGTAGAAACGAGCGTCTCAGAATTTGAAGACATAAATGCATTGAATATTGTTGATGAACACTTCAATTATTTGTATTTTCAATTTGTTGTACCTATAATATTTTATAGATGTGTTTTTAATTTTAACATTTTGTATTTGTAATTTGTAAATGTTATTATGTTTTAATTTTGAATTATTTTTTGTAATTTCAATTTGAATTAATAAAGTAATATTTAATTTTTCATTTGAAAAACTTGTTCTTAATTTTATGTCATTTTAATTCATTCATGAGATTTTTTTTGTTTAAAAAAGTAATTTTAAAAGTAACCAAAAAAATGAATAAAAATAAAAACTAAAAGCCCGATCAAGGCCCAGTTATGTCCTTAAAGGCCCCCTTGGGGTGTGGGGGTAAGAAAATCCTTGACCCAAACTGCACACCTCCCCTCCTTTACTACAACATTCAAGATGTTGTCTAGACAACGATGCCACTGCTGATATTGATTGAAGCCACGCATCTGCCGCTCGTCAGTTGCTTGCATGACCCTCCATGATTGGCTCCCCGCTTGCCACCCATAGCTTTCCTCCACCACTGATCGACTCAACATTGTCTACTGACAACATAAAGCTCCCCCTATCTGATCAACACAAGTAGTGCCCGACTCTAGCCGATCCTCAACCTGGGATGACGACCCAGCCGCAGACTAATTTCTCCAGATATGTTCAGTTTCACCTCCAGTGTGGAACCCGCCATGCCTTTTGCCTCCGTCGTGTCCAACATCGCACCCAGCGGCTTCTTGCCCAGCGAAAGCTGTTCCAGTAGCAACAACACATTTCCTACGCCTCGTCATTGCCCCCCATAGGGGTGCAAGTTGAGTTGAGCCGGCTCGAAAGCTCGATGAGCCGGCTCGAAAAAAGCTCGACTCGAGCTCGAGTCTGTGGAGCTCGCGCTCGAGCTCGAGCTCGACGAGCTCGATTACGAGTCGAGCACGAGCTCGAATGTTAATGTTCATGAGCTCGCGAGCCGGTTCGCGAGCTTTATATTCTTTTTTTAAAAAAAAATATATAAAAAATATGAAAAAAATATAAAAAAATAAGAAAATAAAGCTCATGAGCTAAAAAGCTCGCGAGCAGCTCGAAACTCGAGCTCGATAAGTTGGCATTGAGCTCGAGCTCGAGCTCGAGCTGGGAAAAATGAGCTCGTCGAGCTCGAGCTCGAGCTCGAAATGAAAAGCTCGAGCTCGAGCTCCTACGCGACTCGAGCTCATTGCACCCCTAGCCCACCAACATCGCTCGATCCTTGCTTACCTTCTGCACCTTCGTTACATAACTCAGAGGCGCTCCTCTCCACGCCAACGAGTTCCCTTTCGCTTCGGCCTTTACCGAATCCATTCATTCGGATCGGTTTGAAGATCTCACTCTCATCCTTCGAGAGATTGCAGACACAACATTCAACTGCCCCCAGCCCCTCCAGAACCACCTCGTAACCCCCTCGACACATCACTAACTATATGGGGTTTCTCCACCCCGCTACGAACATCCACAAGACCTATCTCCATCGGATCGTGATTCATGTGTTCGATGGCACCGGCTGCCTCGGTTGGATCGTCCACGCCGAACAGTTCTTCAACCTCCAGTCCACCCCTGCCAACCAGAATGTTCCCTTGGAAACTCCCTATATGGAGGGTTTAATGCTCCATTTAGGTGTGTTGGACGTGACAACAGGTCCCTGAGCTCCCGTGACCCACACTGAAGGAGAAACTCATCCCACACTATGACACCTACCAAGCGATTAATGCCTACGCACGTCCCTGACCTATCCTTAGACCATTACCTGGGGGTACTTTTTTGGGAGTCTAAAACCCCACCTCAAATGCACCTTCGTGTCCATAATCTGACTACTCTCTCCTGCGCAATGAATTTTGTTACCTCGACCGGTCCATACAACCTAGTCGTCCAACTCGTCCCGACCGCCAAACCAGCCGCATCCATCGCCAAATCTTTACTGCCTCTTCCTCGTTTGGTCCACCTGACTCTACCTGGGCCCCCGTTGCTCGGCCCGCTGCTAGTTCCGCTTCCATCAACACCCCGACCACACCACCACTTATCTCACCAGTAGCACCTCGAGCTTTGTCGCGAGGGAATTTGCTTTCATTGTCAGCAACCATACTCTATCACCCACATATTCCCTTTAAAAGATCGGTGTTTGTTGTTCAGAGGTGGAGACAAGGGTCATAACTTCTGTAACTTGGATTCTCTGACGCTCACTGATGAACCCTACGGATCTTGACCTTCGAACAAGGTCAATTTTCGGATGGGGAGTATTAATACGAAGATCACTTCGGCCTAACACATGTTTCCCTAATAATTTATGTTGCTCTAATGATAATAATAATAATATTATTATTTTATGTATGCTCACTGCTACCTATATAAGGATGTGGGGGAGAGTCATCTCTTTTATCTTTCGGATCATTCTTGTTTATGCTCTCATAAGAGATAGACTCTTAGAGGGATCCTGTCCTCACGAGTTTGGATCGAGCATGTCTCAATAGTTGAATTTGTTACAATATGTTTTATTTATGTCTTTTATCTACAATATGTGTAATATTCCTTGGTCCGCCTCCATATATAGAGGAGACTTGTGCTCTTTGCAATCTATCAAATCATTACTTTGTTTCCTCCAACATGGTATCAGAGCCACGACTCATGGTGCCCTAGTTGCCGCTGCACGTGTTTTTTACTTTCGTCGTTTGTTCAGCCTGTCGGTGCGTCATTCGCTCCGACCTTCCAGCGCGTCGTTCAGCGGCAGCGTCCCTTTCAGTGCCTCTTCCGCGCGTCGTCCAGTGTCCTCGCACGCTCTCCATGCCGTTCGTCGTCTTCCGGACGTCGCCCGCTCGCCGTCCCTTCCAGGGCAACTCAGCGCGCCTCCCGACTGCTCTTCGTCGGCCTTCTAGGCTTCACCAGTCCTCCAACCGGCTTCCCTCGCTCTACAGGCAGGTCTCCCAGGGTTTGTAGCCCCTCTCCTTTCGACGTCGGGCATGCAGTGAAACCTTTGCTTCCTTCCAGTGTCGTTTTCCTTTTCAATCATTAGATGAAGTGGATTTCGATTCCTCTCCTCTTCTACATCTACATGTGTTCGGCGTAATCAGCCGCTCTTTGCTTCCCTACATAGTGTGTGGTCTCCAAATCTCTATTCTTGAGACACTTTGTCTACTCTCAGTGCCTCCACCTCACCAGTTCTTTCTCCTGCAAGTTCTCTTCATGGGAGTCATGATCACAATACTCCGCAGATTACTATTATTCGTTTAGATGATTCTAGTTATCTTCCACGGCCTCGCCTATCACCCTGACACTTAAGAGTTGTTGCCTCTTTGGTTATGTCACTGAGCAAACTATGGAACTAGAGAAGACTGTCTCTGATTGGCCTCAATGGGATTAAGAAAATTCATTATTCATGTCTTGACAAACGAATTCCATGTAGGAGTCCATCGCTTGCAACTACTTATTTCTGAATACTGTTGTTGATATTTGGAGGCGTGCCGAGACTACTTATTCTCGAAAAGGTAATGATGCCCAGATCTTCCAGTTGCGTGCCGAGACTACTTATTCTCGAAAAGGTAATGATGCCCAGATCTTCCAGTTGAGACAAAAGATATCCTTACTCCATCAGGATGATCGTCCTCCATCTGTTTACTATTTGGAGTTTACTCAGTTGTATCAGGAATACGATCATTTTGATTCCCTCACCTTTGTTAGCCCTGTTGATGAGGTTATGGTTCGTGCTCGGGAGGATCGCAACCGGATCTTTGAGTTTCTTTATGATCTTCATCAGTATTTTGATCAGATTAGTGTTCAGATTTTGGGGTGTTTGCCATTACCGTCTCTTCCAGAGGTTTATAGCATTGTTCAAAATGAGTTTGATCGTCGCCAGATTTTACTTCTTGACCCAGCTCCTGAGAGTTCTGCTCTTACTGCCGGTACCCCTTCTTTACTGGGGGCTCTTCCAACCCTTGATTCTAAGCTGAAGGGTAGTGATTAAGACCACCTCCTCTGTGATTATTGTGAAAAGACTCGTTATATCATAGACACCTGCTACAGACTCCATGGTTTTCCTCCACCGAGAGGTGGTGCTCATCCTTGTGGTGGTCGTGGCTTCGGGTACTTCCTTGGTCGACATACACCTCCTCATTCTGCTCATCTCATTGATACTGCTATGGATACTTATCCGACAATGTATGGTGTTGATCCTTCTGTCCTCCATGTTGGTTTTTTGGCTGATGAAGTCCTTGCCCATCGCCGCATGATGCAAGGTCTTTCTACGGAGTCTTCTGCCTTGCCTTTGTATGCCCATAGTGGGACTTCAGGTGCTCACTCTATTGATGCTCACTCTTCCACTCAGTGGATCATTGACTCCGGAGTCACATACCAAATGACTGGCTCCGCCTCAGGTTTCATATCCTATAGTCCTCTCTCTGATCGTGATAAGGTGAGCATTACTGATGGTTCCCTTTCCTCTATTACTGAGAAGGGTTTCATCTCTTGTTCCTCTCTCACCTTATCGTCGATTTTGCATGTTCCAAATTTCACACATAATTTACTCTCTATTAGCCATTTGACTAATAACATGAACTGTTTGGTAACCTTTTATCCTTCTTCCTGTGATTTCAGGACCTGAAGACGGGGACGATGATTGGCTCTGTTAGTCTGGTCAATGGTATGTACGTGCTCGACTCCAGCCCAGTGACACCTCCTCTGGCCCTTCACTCCAGCGCATCCAACTTATATTCCCGACATTGTCGCTTAGGACACTCGTCTACTCCTGTTATGAAGTTATTGCTTCCTGTTATGCCCGTTGTTGTTTTTTACTTCCTTTGTTTGTGATATCCGTGTTGTTAACAAACATTGTCGTTGTTGAAACCGGGAAGCAGCTTTTGTGGAGTTCTGACCCCTGGGGAAGGGGGTGACCGCACACTTCTCCTAGCAAGTTTGACTGACTGAAGATTTAGAGCTCAAAACAGACCCAAGACTCTAGCACGAAGGTCCCACCACACTCCCAAAAGATCTTAGAGCACTTCCCCCCTTAGCTAGTGCTGAGCTAAGGGAACCTCCGAAAGTGCAAGAAGATTAGAAGATGAGAAAACTGGGAAGCTCCTCTCTGAGGTACCCTCTTAAGTCTATTTATAGATTTCAAAGTCTGGCCTGCAAATAGCGTGGCTCTGCTGTTCTAAGCAGCTATATGCAGCCCAAAGTGGTCTACCAACAGCCAAACTCCGCTGTTCTGAGGAGCTACAAACAGACCTCTGAGGGCATCCAGGTAATTCTGCCTTTGGATCCCACCGGGTGAGTGACCCATGAAGGGGCCACTCGCCTAAAGGGGCGAGTGCTGGGTAACCCCGACACTCGCCTCCGTGGCTCAAAGAGAGCGGAAGCGGGATCAGAGGGCCACTCGACGACATGCGCGAGACCCCTCACGCCTGCCACGGGCGAGAGCCTCCTCGCCTACTATGGGCGGGAACCGTTTCGCTCCCCCGGGGCGAATGCTGATATAGAAGGTTTCACTAGCCTACTTTGGCCCTCTTATCCTGGCGGGGGGGCCCACTCAGCAAATACGTGGTTGTACACAATACCCGCTCTTTGCGAGCTTTCGCAAAACTCGGAAAGAATCATCTACCCCGAGGTATTTGATAAGTGTTTGCTGACCTATAAGAAAATCTTTTGTGGGTCCCTCTATGGCTCTATAAATACCATAGGATGGCCCTGAAGTTGATATCACTGTTCGTCTTCAACTCATCCCTTGAGCTTTCGCCGCTTTGAACATGTACAACAGATTGACCGCGAAACCCCTCTCGCAGGAGCTCATGGACCGTATCGCGGCTGCGCAAGAGAAGGCCAGCACCAAGGACTCCAAGTATGCCTCCTGGCTTTCGTCCAAAAGGTCTGCTGACTCGCCCAATCGGCCAAAGAGGGCGAAAATGATTCTCGTATGCTGTGATAGATCTGTTCAGCCGAATATGGTTGTCCCCCCCCCTTTTTATCTTGTGATATGCCTTTTGCTTACCTAGGGACTGCCTGGAGGCTCTCGCCATTCGCAGGTAAGAGAAGTGGAAGCGGTGCCGGGCGGATTACGAAGCATCAATATATTTAAAAAAGCTATCTGCACCCCCGCCGTCTTAGGAAAATGTCATGATTACCAAAAATTTCTATAAATAAGCCAGCCTACCAACCGCATTTACTCCATTCGGTTCTGGTGCTTCGTCTTCCTTCTACACACTCGCCTTCTTGAGATCTTGCGCCTGCGCAAACCCGAATTCCCTCTAGCACTCGCCAAAATGTTGGGAGAGACCGACGACCGGACTAAGTGTGCGCAAAGCTTTATTGACCACGACTTCCCCCCTGCAGGCTGACCGAGGCAGAGTATGTTTCCGCGGTGGCCAACTACGTCCCGCCAGGGTTCGTCGCGCGGCACCCCGAGAGCGACGAGAAAATAAACTTATTGTCGGAAGGGGAGCTTGTCATTCCCCTGGAGCATTTTGAGGTGGGGTTCCGCCTCGCCCTCTGGCCGGAGGTGCGACAGACCCACCGCTACTTCGGAGTGGTCCCGGCACAGCTCAACCCGAACTCCGTCGCGCTACTGGTGGCATTCGCCTTTACATGCGCATCGTCAACGTCATCGGGAACTTCAGCAACGTTCCCCTCTCGCCCGTGCAGTATGACGAGGCGACCTACAAGCCTCCCGCGCTTGGGGGGCACGAGACCGCCCTCTTCAACTTCTTCGACACCAAGAACTTTGATGTCAAGTTTTTGCGGCGGGACATCGACTCCTTCCTGCTAGTCCCTGCTGGGGAAGGTACCGTCTCGCCTGCCTTCTTTGATTAATGTCTTGATGTTCAGCGAAACTAACCCTTAGTGCTTGTGCAGGTGAGCGAGAAATCCCCGCCCACCAGCCATATGAGGAAACTGGGGTTCTCTCCCACGGCCTATCCCTCGCGCAGTCGGCGGCTCTGGCCTGCCGGGAAGAGCCTGAGACCTCGTCTCAGCCGAGTGTCCAAAAGCGGAAGCCAGATGCTCCTCCCCCTGCTACCTCCAAGAAGTACAAAACACCGGCACCAGACAAGGGCAAGTCCGTTGCCGAGACCCCTGCCAAGGCCCAGCCAGCGGCTGGTACGACGAGCACTGCTGCGAGGATCGCCGCCCTTGTCGAGAAGGCGCTCGGGAGACCGGTGCCGAAAGGGCATCAGAACTTCGGGCTCGGCGAGAGGCACCTGGACGAGACGAGCCAGCCGCTTCTCCAATGGGACCCCGAGGCCAACCACGCATCCATCTCAACGCTCCTGCCGACCTGGATGGAGCAGGACACTACCAGCGGAGAGGCCCACGCACTCGGTTTCAGGCTGTACGGCCGGGAGGACGCCAGGCTCGCGCACGAGACCGCGCGAGCCCAGCTGCGCTCCCTGGAGCTCGCGCACATGGCATCTCGCCGGAGCCTCAACCTCAAACAGAACCTGAATGAGGTTCAAAAGTCACGGGATCTCATTGCGGCAGAGGTGACTTCCCAGAAGCCCCAACTAGAGGCCTCAGAGACACTTCTCGCCAGTAGGCCGACGCAAGAGGTAAGTAGATCACTTGCTACCTTCCTACAGCTCTGCTTCGTTTTCGGCTAACCTTTGCCTTCTATCTCCTCAGGATCCTGCGAATGTCGAGAGGCTTTGCGCGCAGATGGCGGGCCTTGAGCGCGAGGTCTCAGGGCTGAAGGCTGAGAACAAGCGCCTGCTGGAGAGCCTCCTTCCGCCGCCCCGGGGCGAAAAGATCAAGCGTCATCAGTATAACAATTATGAGATCGAAGTGATGATGCAGGAGAACGCTCAGGGGGAGGCCAAACACACGATCGAGGTGTTGCGGAATGTCGGGTTGCTGAATGAGAAGGGTGAAAAGCTTACGATGCGCAGCGTACTGCTGTGGCTGTACACACCCATCGACGCGCCCAAAGACGAGGATGACTTGCAGCGCGAAGATGACTGGGACGCGCTTCTGGCGGGGTGTCTTCTGGCGAGAAGTCCGACGACTCATCGTGAAGGCCTTCCGACTCACATTTTGACCTGTAATGGGCGAGAGCCCAATGTACTTATACTTTTTATCAAGGTTTTGAAAACCGGACCTGGCATCGAACCGGTGGAGGGAGAGGTTCAAGGTTGAACCGGTCCAACCGGTTTAACCGGTGTTGAACCGTTATATATATAATATATCAGAATAATGGAAATACGTGTAACGCGTATTTCCAAATGTACGTGCGAGGCTCGCCGGCCATGAAATAAATAAATAATAACATAATTTTTAGTTTGTACGCAAAAGTATAATTGAAAAAGGAATAAAAATAAGAGGATTTGTCATAATATTTGATAAATATGACCGTCACACGTCTACCTTGGTTGTCAATTATACATTTATATGCATGTGTTTTTATTATATAGATTATTTTTTATAAATATGTATTAATTTATATGTATATAATATATTTTAAAAGCATTCATTAATGACCAATTGACTGAGTGGCTTGTTTCATTGCTTGATTTTGAATTAGTATGGGTTCAAAACCTGCCGCCCCCTCATTTTCGGTATTAATTTTTGGGCTTCATGGCCCGCCCGGTCTTAGGAAAACCGACCCGGTTTACGGTTGGGCGGTTCAACCGGCCGGTTTTCCGGGTTTTACTCGGTTTTGAGCGGGGCCGGTTTTAGAGGCCTGACCGGATCGGACACGGGGCCGGTTCACGGTCCGACCGGTCGGACCAGCCGGTCCGGTCCGGTTATGAAAACGCTGCATTTTATATATCTAAGATCTTTTTGGGCATGTTCTCACTTCTGTAGCGATTACCGTTCTTAATTTTCTGTTTTCCGCTCGTAGCCATCCACGCGCTCTTTCGCGCATTCGCGCATACCTTAGGCTCTTCGGTGATGACCACAACGCCAGACGCAACTCGTGCTCATGAACCGTGTTTGGGGTGAGACGGCCTTGAACCCTTATTCCGCAGGGTAGATCTGCTAAGTAGCTCTGCCGAGAGGGCTATGCCGAGAGGGACATGTCGAGAGGGCTATGCCGAGAGGGACATGCCGAGAGGGACATGCCAAGAGGGCTATGCTGAGAGAGGCATGTTCTCAAAACCTCGTTCCTTGGAGCAACTCCTCGAAGCCTTCAACGCCCACCGAGGGCCCAACTGCCTAGTCAGCTAGATGAGGGCCTGACAACGGGAGATGTGCGTCAACCATGCTCTTTTTTGGCCAATCACTGGGCGCTACCGCCGGCCCGATCAGCTAGTAGGAGCCTGAAGACGGGTTTTGAGCATCAACCAGATTTTCATTTTGGTCAACCACCGGGCGCTACCACCGACCCAATCAGCTAGTAGGTGCCTGACGGCGGGTGTTGAGCATCAACCAGACTTTCATTTTGGCCAACCACCGGGCGTTACCACCGGCTCAATCAGCTAGTAGGAGCCTGACGGCGGGTGTTGAGCATCAACCAGACTTTCATTTTAGCCAACCACCAGACGCTACCACCGGCCCAATAAGCTAGTAGGAGCCGATGGCGGGTGTTGAGCATCAATCGGATTTTCATTTTGGCCAACCACCGGGCGCTACCACCGGCCCAATCAACTAGTAGGAGTCTGACGACGGGTGTTGAGCATCAACCAGACTTTCATTTTGGCCAACCACCATCCACGTTCCTCCTGTTGAGCAAATGAACCGTCAATAAGAAGTAAGAATGTGAAAGAAAACCGTTTTACTATTCTCATAGATAGAAGCGTTTCAAATCATCACCCCTCCAGGCGTGACTGAGGGGCTCCCCACCCACATCATGGAGGTGATATCCCCCGACTTCAAGGTTTCTTTGATGACATAAGTACCTTCCCAATTAGGATTCAATTTGCCGACGGCTGCCGACCTTCCGACAGCGTCGACCTTCTTCATGACTCGATCTCCCTTTTTGAACTGCTTGACCCGGACGTGCTTGTCGAAGTACCTGGCCATTCGCCGCATGACCTCTTCCTGTCGGACGACCGACAAGTCGCACACCTCCTCTACCATATCTAGGGAGAGCCGCAACTCGTTCTCATTATCAACCCTCCACTCTTCTCTGTCTTCCTCTGCCTCCACTATTCGTGGTGTCCGGACCTCGAATTCTATCGGGAGCACAGCTTCGCAACCGTGGAAGAGCTTGAAGGGGGTCTCCCCCGTGGTTGTGTTTGGAGTGGTTCTCAGGGCCCAAAGGATTGAAGGAAGTTGCTCCACCCAGCTCCCCATCAGGTTTTCCACCTTTTTAACAAGATCACAATGAACTTGTTCGCCGCCCCACTTGCACTTTACTCCTTGGGTGATGCACTGACACGAACCTAAGATCAATCCCGAGCTGGCCACAGAAATAGATGAACTCTGTGCCGACAAACTGTGGTCCATTGTCCGTGACAATGGCTTGAGGCAACCCGTGCTGGCAAATAATTTCCCCCCATACAAACTTCCGGATCACCTGAGAGGTCACCTTGGCCAGCGCCTTAACCTCCAACCACTTAGAAAAATAATCAATCATGGCCAACAAGAATCTCCTCTGCCCGCTGGCCTGGGGGAAGGGTCCTACAAGATCCATTCCCCAAATGGCGAAGGGCCAGGGGGCAATGATGCTTCTGAGCCTCTGAGCTGGTAATAGTTGGAGATGGGCGAACAACTGACACTTCTGACATTTCTTCATGAACTCGGTGGTGTCTTGGCCCAGGGTTGGCCAGAAATACCTTTGCCTTACTATTGTTCCCTCTAGAGTCCCACTCCCCGAGTGGCTCCCACACTCTCCGAAATGAACTTCCTCCAAGATCCTTGTGACCTATTCCTCGGCCACGCAACGCGTTAGAAGCCCCGAGAGGGTCTTCCGATACAGCTTCCCATCACGCATCAGGTAGTATGTCTATTTATGCTAGAAGCGTTTTTTGTCCATGTCTTCCGGGAACTCCCCTGCGTACAAGATGGTTGTGAAGGGATCCATCCAGGAGGGACTCCGATCCGCTTCCATCGGCTCCCCATCTTCAATGGAAGGGTGGAAGAGGTCGGTCAGGGTTCCCCCCCCCGCACGAGGTATGAACTTGGCTAGCTGATCCACTTGCTCATTTTTTCCCGTGCCACATGTCTGATAGAGAATGTTTGGAGCATGTCGATGACTCCTTTCATCTTTGTTAGGTGCAGTTGGAGGGTGGGCTCCCTTACTTCGAACTCGCCGTTGATCTGAGAGGACACCACCATGGAGTCCGTCAGTACCTCCACGTCTTGCACTCCGAGTTCCCTTGCCAGACGCAACCCTGCGATTACCGCCTTATACTCTGCTTGGTTATTGGTGATGAGAAAATGGATGACCACCGTCTGCTCTATCCTCGCCCCTTGAGGGCTCTCCAGGATCACTCCTACGCCCAAGGAGTGTCTTCCCAAGGCGCCGTCCACCTTCACCTTCCAGGGGATCGGATGAGTGAGCTCAGTCTCTACACCTCGACCACATAGTCGGCCAAGAAGTCGGTGATCGCCTGGGCCTTGATCGAGAGGCGAGGGATAAACGAAATGTCAAACTCGCTCAGCTCTACCAATCACTTTGCAAGCCTTACAGAATGCTCCAGCCCCTCAAAGATGTTGTGAAGGGGGTGATCAGTCACTACCCGGATAGAATGGCCCTGGAAGTATGGTGCATTCTGGAAGGCTTGCAGTTGTTTCGAAGCTCAACTTCTCCAAAATAGGGTATCAAAGCTCTTCCTTTCTCAGGACCCTACTCACATAGTATATCAGCAGCTGCTTCTTGCCCTCTTCCCGGACCAGGACGGAGCTTAGGGCCTCGGCCCCGACCCCAAGGTATAGGGATAGATTTTCTCCCTCTTTTGGTCCATGGAGAAGCGGAGCCTGGGTCAGTTGTTTCTTCCAGGCCTGAAAGGTCTTCTCGCACTCCTCGGACCATTCAAATTTCTGGCCTCCTCTTAGCGCTTTGAAGAAAGGCGAGCACTTCTCTCACGCCCGAGAGAGGAACCTGCTCAGCCCTGCCAACTTCCCTGTCAGACACTGGACTTCCTTGGCGTTTCGAGGCGACCCCAACTCCATGATTGCCCTTATCTTATCAGGGTTGGGCTCCACCCCCGCGGGAGTAAGAAGATGACCTAATAACTTGCCTCTGCTTGCCCCGAAGACACACTTCAAGGGGTTCAGCCTCATTCTATACCTTGGAAGGGTGCCGAACGTCTCCTCCAGATCCTGGAGGTGAGAGTCCACGTCTCGACTCTTGATCATGATGTCATCTACGTACACCTCTAGGTTCCTTCCCTTCTGCTCCCAGAAGACCCGGTCCATCATCCTTTGATATGTCACCCCTGCATTTTTCATCTCAAAGGACATCATCTTATAACAGTAGCCTTCCTCCCCTGTGATGAAGGAGACATTTTTCATATCGGGTGGGTGCATCTTAATCTGGTGATAACCTGAAAATGCATCTAGAAACCTCATTAGAGAAAAACTGACAGCTGAGTCAACCAGCACGTCGATCCGAGGCAAGGGGTAACAATCTTTGGGACATGCTTTATTTAAAAGAGAAAAGTCAATACACATCCTCCAGCGGCCGTCCACCTTCTTGACCATCACCACATTGGAGACCCAGCCTGGATACTGGATCTCTGATACAAACCCCGCCTTCAGGAGCTATTCCACCTCCTCTTGGATGGGCTTGGCCAGCTTGTCGGCGATGGAGCTCTTCTTCTGTCGGATGGGACGGGCATCAACGTCAAGGTTGAGGCGGTGGCAAGCCACATCCGCATCAATCCCCGGCATGTCTGCCGCGCTCCACGCGAAGATGTTCACATTCTTTTGGATGCACTCCAACATCCTCCCCTGGTCTTTCGGGCTCATCCCCCCGTTGATCTGCACCATCTCCACCCTTCCTCCCTGGGTGAGAACTTCCATCTCCACCACCTCCTCCGCTGCCTCGATCGGAACTGCTTTTCCCATTCGCCCACGGCCCCCTCACCTGGGGCAAGAACTTCCTTAGCTTCCTCCACAGCCATCACCTCGGCCTGCTCCTCCAGTACTTCCTATGCCACCCCCACTCGGGCGCAAACCGCTTCCCCCGCCTCCACTTCCATCTCCTCAGCTTCTCACATGGCCTTCTGGCCAGATATCTCATCCATCATTCTCTCCATCTCCTCGGCTCCTCCCTACCAAGAGATGGTGTTGACCGCAGTCAGGTAACACTCCCTCGCCACCATGGGGTCTCCCCGGACCCGGACCTGGATGCCCTCTGCGTTAAACTTGAGGCATTGGTGGAACGAGGACGGCACACAACGGAAGGCGCTGATGATGGGTCGTCCGAATATGACGTTGTAGCTGCTGGGAGCGTCCACGATGACGAACCTGCAATTCCTGAACTGGCCGCCCAAGGTAACATGAAGCCCCACTCCTCCTACCTCCTTCCTCTCCCTGGAGAATCCGAACAAGGGCCCGTTCGAGGCCAACACCCTCCTGGCCTCCTCTTTCATTGCGTCAAATGCCTTCTTGAAGACAACATTGACTGAGCTTCCATTGTCCATGAGGATCCGGGAGACGATGAACTTCTCGATGGTGGCCTGAGCTACCAGCGCATCGCAGAACGGATCCTCATAATCCGGCATGTTCTTCCGGAAGAAGGTAATCTTCTCCTCTGGGGGTGGGGTCAGGGACGTGGAGGCAACACTCCGACGATACATGGTGCAGAGACTCGCCTTGCGGGCAGCCTCAAATCTTACCCCCCATGGATCACTCCGATCTCTCCTCGACTTCCGACATTGGCTCGATCCTCGCACCTATCCTCCTCTGCCCCATGTAGGACTTCTTCAATCCGCACCTCCTGGCATTGTTGTTGCGGGGCTTGTCCCCTGACTCCCCTCACCTCCAGGAACTCTGGGAAGGTAGCCGTCGCATGCCCCTCTTGGTGGAAGTCACAGTAGGGCAACTCCCCTCTGCCTCCTCCTCCGCACTCCTCTCCTCCTCCTCCCCAGAACTATCACCATAACCTGGTGTTGATCGGGGGGGGGGGGGGGGCTCTGGCCCTGCCTCCAACCCGGAGGGTTGAACTGACCTTGCCCCCCTTGGCGGTTGTCCCCTCCGTGGAAACCTCTCCTCGGGCCCTGATCATGCCACTCTGGCTGCCTCCAGCCTAGCCGATTATTCGGCTCTTGGCGGCCCCACCTGGGCTGCTGCTGCTCCCGCTGTCTAAGCTCTGCCCTCGTGGCCTCCTGGCCATTGCCACATCCTTGCTCCTCCTCCGCAACCCACCTGGCTAACTTCCTAGCAAATGTCGGGTTCGACGCCTCTCCCTCGACTTCTCTCGCTACCCTGTCCATCAGCTCTTCGAAAGACAACGGAGGCATCGACTTCAGCTCCATCCTGAAGAACCCCTGCTGCAGCCCCAGAGTGAAGGCTACCATGAGGGTGTGCCCGAGAATCTCCTGGACTTGGAGGACCTCCTCCTGTAACCTGTCCACATAGCTTCCCAACGTCTCACCCGCCCCCCTGCTTGATGAGAAACAGAGATTTAGACTCTTTCCTCTTCTTCGAAGTGGAGAACCTCAACAAGAACCCTCAGCGCAGGTCGTCAAAGCAGTAGATGGAGCTGGCGGGCAGCTGATGGAACCAATCCCTCGCCTTCTTTTTGAGGGTGATGGCGAAGAGCCGACACTTGAAGACATCCGACATCGGTCTGATTGAGACCACATCCTCGAACCACTGGGTGTGATGTACCAGATCGCCCCTTCCAGTGCAGTAGGACATCTCGGGCTCGCGGAACCCCTCTGGAATGGGGGCAGAAGCGACCAGCTCGCTAAAAGGGCTCCCGCCACTCGCGGGGCGAGCCGAGCGATCTCGTACGTCCACCTCGTCAGTCCTTCCCGCACACGCCGAGCCGGGGAATAAGGTTCGCCCTGGGAGATCTCGCCATTACCTTCCGTCACCGCTTCCTTCTCAGGCCGCCTTGCAGGGGCATTCTCGCCCAGAGCCGGGGCTGCGACCACTGGGACAGATGGTGTCGAGCACTCGTCGCGAGCCGCGAGAGCGAATGTTATGAGATTCTGCATCTCCTGCCGGAAGTCCTCGAACATGCCGAGGGTGGCGAGAGGGGGAGGGGGGAGGTGGCGAGTCGGCCTGGTCAGATCCCTGCCCTTCGCCTCCAGTCATTCACCTCGCTAAGGTTTTCTATTCTGGTCACTTTACACGCTCACAGCTCCAAAATGTTGAAACCGGAAACCGGCTTCTGTGCAGTTCTGACCCCCAGGGAAGGGGGTGATCGCACAATTACTTCTCCTAGCAAGCTTGACTGACTGAAGACTTAGAGCTCAAAACAGACCCAAGGCTCCAGCACGGAGGTCCCACCACACACCCGAAAGATCTTAGAGCACTTCCCTCCTTAGCCAGTGCTGAGCTAAGGGCACCTCAGAAAGCGCAAGAAGATGAAAAAACTGGGAAGCACCTCTCTGAGGTACCCTCTTGAGTTTATTTATAGATTTCAAAATCTGGCCTGCAAATAGCGTGACTCCACCGTTCTAAGCAAATATATGCAACCAAAAGTGGTCTGCCAACAACCAAACTCCGATGTTATGAGGAGCTACAAACAGACCTCTGACGGCATCCGGGTAATTCTGCCTCTGGACCCCACTGGGCGAGTGGCCTATGAAGGCGTCACTTGCCTAAAGGGACGAGTACTGGGTAAGCCCGACACTCACCTCCGCGGCTCAAAGAGAGTGGAAGCGGGATCAGAGGGCCACTCGACGACATGGGCGAGACCCCTCACGCCTGCCACGGGCGAGAGCCTCCTCGCCTGCTATGGGCGGGAACCCTTTCGCTCCCCCTGGGCGACTGCTGATCTGGAAGGTTTCACTCGCCTTCTTTGGCCCTCTTATCCTGACAGGGGGACTCACTCAGCGAATACGGGGTTGTACAGTCGTACTATATTTAATCGTGTTCGTTGTCAAGTTTTGTTCCTTTTATTGTGATTCAATCTGATGTTTGGGGATCTTATCCCGTATCTTCTATTTCTATTTGTGCTTAGTTTGTCACTTTTATTGACTGTTTTTCTCGCAGTACATGGTTATATTTACTGCGCAAAAAAGTGATGTATTTTTTACCTTAAAAAGTTTCATAATATGATCTCCACCAAGTTCCATGTCAAAATTCAGATCCTCTGCAGTGATAGTAATCGTGAATATCTGGCTGATCATGACATTATACACCAAATCACTTGTGTTTATTCCCTGTTCAAAATGAGGTTGTGAAGCGTAAGAATCGTCACTTTTTTGAAGTGGCTAGCTGTTTTTTGTCCACCATGCATCTTCCCAAGTATTACTGGGGGGATACAGTCCTTACAGCAACATATCTTATTAATCGTATGCACTTTTATATTCTTGGGAATGTCACTCCCCTTGCCACTCTACGGGTCTCTTCCTCTCAGCTCTCTTCTAAGGTGTTTGGATGTGTCTGCTTTGTTCACATCCACCATCCTCCTCCCATCAAACTTGATCCACGAGCACTAAGGTGTGTGTTTATTGGCTATTTTCCTACTCACAGGGGATACAAGTGTTTTCATCCTCCTACTAAGAAGGTTTTTGTCACCATGGATCTCATGTTTCGTGAAATTAAGGCCTATTATCCTACCCTGGGTAACTCGCCTTCTTTGCCCTCTTCTCCTTTGCCCTCTCCGTCTGTACCTCTGCCCATTCCTCCATCTTATCCATCACTTCAGGGGGAGCTTCTACTGTCAAAAGTGAGTGATATTCCTGTCCCTAATACTATTGCCCATACTGCTCCTACCTTGCAGGTGCACTCTCGGCGAAGAAAGAGGCCCACCAGCATAATTGACCTGACTGTGCAACCAGATCAATCATTTGACCCGAACTCGGGACCTTCAGAGCTTCACATTGCCCTCAGCAAAGGTATCTGATCTTGTACTCAACATCTTCTCTCTAATTATGTTTCTACGACTCATTATCTACCTCCCATTATACCTTCGCGTCTTCCATTGCTTCCATATCCATACCAACATCTTGACAGAGTGCTGTGGAGATTCCCGCGTAGAGAGAAGCGATGTTTGGGGAAATGACTGCACTTGAAAAGAACACATGAGATTTAGTGTCTGTTCCCCATATGAAAAACTGGTTGGATGAAAATGAGTGTTTTCTGTCAAACAAAATTCCTACAGTGTCGTTGAAAGGTGTAATGCAAGACTGGTGGAAATAGAGTATACTCAAACCCCTGGAATTGACTATCAAGAAACGTTGTCCCTGTAGCAAAGATGAACACTATCAGAGTCATTTTATCTTGTGCTGCCTGTAAAGAATGAGATCTTTGGAAACTTGATGTTAAAAACGTTTTCCTTCACGGGAATATGGATGAGTAAGTCTATAGGTCCCTCCCCTAGGCCTTACTCCTAAAAGTTCAGTGGGACACATTTGTAAGTTAAAGAAAGTCTTATATGTACTAAAACAGTCTCCAAGAGCTTGGTTTGGGAGATTTCACAAAGCCATGTTGTCTTTTGGGTATCACCAAGGCAATGTCGATCATGCCACTGTCCATCAAGCGTAGGACCAGTAAACTTATAGCTCTCATTGTTTATGTTGATATTGTTATCACAGGAGACGATGAGGACGAAATCAAGCTTTTAAAACAAAAATTGGCTTCTGAGTTTGAGTTCAAGGATCTGGGTGCACTCAAATATTTCTTGGGCATTGAAGTGGCAAGGTCCAAGTATGAGATCTTTATTTACCAGATGAAGTATACTTTGGACCTTCTTGAGAAGACTGGGATGAGTGGTCGTCGACCAACTGATACCCTAATTGAAGCGAACCACAGAATGAACCGTGATGATGGAAAAGAGATTGAAAATATACCCGAATTTTAGAGGCTTGTAGGGAGACTGATCTACCATACTTATACCCGTCCAGATATTGCTTATGATGCAAGTATTATCAGCCAATTTATGCATGCTCCAAAGATTCGTCACGTTGATGCTGCCAACAGAATTCTCAGGTATCTTAACTCCTCACTTTGGAGTGGGATTTTATTTTCCCCAAATTCGGCTCTAAGAATTAAGGTCTACACCAATGCTGATTGTGCTGTGTCAATCAACACTCGGCGATCTATCTCAGGATATTGTTCTCTTGTTGGTGGAAATCTTATTACTTGGAGGAATAAAAAAAATCGTGGCAAGATCTAGTGCTGAAGCAGAGTTTCAGACTACGACTCATGGTGTTTGTGAAGGTCTTTGGTTGCGTTCTTTGCTAAGTGACCTAGAACTCTCTGAAGATAAGCTCATTCGGTTGTATTGTGATAAAAAGGCTGCTATCAGCATCGCACACAACCTTGTCCAGCATGATCGTACTAAACATATTGAAGTGAATCTTCATTTCATCAAGGAGAACATTGAAAAGTGACTTGTGTGTACTCCCTTTATTCCCTCAGATAGACAACCTGCTGATATTCTCATGAAAGGTCTGAGTGGGAGTACCTTTGGAAGAATAGTCGTCAAGTTGGGCATGTATCAACATCTCACGTCCAACTTGAGAGGTAGTGCTACAATATGTTTTATTTATGTCTTTTATTTACAACAGGTGTAATATTCCTTGGTCCGCCTAAATATATAGAGGGGACTTGTGCTCTTTGCAATCTATCAAATCATTATTTCGTTTCCTCAAACAATATCTTTATTTTGTGAACCATACAATTTTGGGTTTGATGATAGTTGCGATCAATCATCATGAGTCATTCATAGTGTCCAAAAACAAGAATAAAAAATTTGAATATTTCACAAAAAATTGTTTGAGGTATAACAAGCAAAAGAGAAATATTATAATGAAATGATTACTCTCTACAAAACTCTTGTGCAAAGCCAGTATTCAACAAGCTATTACATACCTTTGTAAGTTTCTCACGTGCTTCAAGGGATAAAGTTGTCAGCGTATTGTAATCTAAATCATCAGGAAGTCTCCTGTGTTGCTGATTGATTATCTGTAAAATAAAGATAAATGGAATAGAAATTCACGTAAGACGGTATACCAAGTGATTTATAACAAAAGATATATTGCGCTATCTTATTATGGAAATCTAAGAATGATGCATGAAGCATAAAGTTTTAGGTTGAAATTCTATTTCTTAGGGGATAAAAAATTTATTAGAAGATAAGTATTCAACCTAAAACCAATTGATTGGAGGTGAACAGACCCATAATCCATATTAAGTGCATAAGACTGTCAATTTCTCATTGTGGGACTATTCTGAATATGCTCCTCATGCATATGGTCTGGACATTCCAACACACTTTTTTCCTAATTGGATGGCGTGGGAATGGGAAATTAGGGATAGTGATGGGGATCGTGACACACAGGCGTAAACCACAATCAGAGAGTCCATTTTATGTGGATCGGCGATTGGAGATTTTTAGTTATTCTTCTGAATTTTTTTTTCATGTATTTTGAGGTTCGTCAGGGTCGGAGAATCATGACCGTCCATGATAACTCCGTAGTCTAGAAATAGGGATGGAGGGCTCATTTTGAAGGCATTGAAAGTTGAAGTAAAGAAGAAATTACTCCTTTCAACCACTTGGTGTCGAAGCCGGAACCCAAGTGTCGAAGCCAAATGTTGTACCTTTTATTTAAGAAAACAATGTACTTGAATATATAAAGTTTTCTATGTATCAAAAATACATATGTTTTTAGTATCTCAGTTGGATGATTCTTTTCTATTCTAGTTGGCTCTATGAATTCAAAAATTGAGGTACTTTTTTATCCTTAGCTTCACACTTTTGCTCCATTGTAAGCATGGTAAATTTTGTTTCCATTTGTAGAAACCGGAAATCCCCAAAAGCTTTATTGATGAAAAAAGTGTCTATACATGAGGAGAATAGACAAATATATAGGAAGAGAGAAAAGAGAAGAATCTCAAATACAAGATGTGGGATAAACCTAAATACAAGTGGGCCTAAATACAGGGCTTTCCCAACACTCTCCCGCACGCTGGAGCGTACAAGTCGTAGACACCAAGCTTGGATATAAACTGGTGATATAATGGTTGAGGTAGGGTCTTTGTTAGAATATCCGCAACTTGACCAGAAGCTGGTACATGCTCCAATTCTAGCTTTTTCATCTGAATCTTCTCACGAACAAAGTGACAATCAACTTCAATGTGTTTTGTTCGCTCATGGAACATTGAGTTCTTGATAATATGAATAGCAGTCTGACTGTCACAGAATAGAGTAGCCGGCGAGGATACTTTAACTCCAAAATCCCCAAGAAGACTATCAAGCCAGGTAAGTTCAGAAACAACAGCAGCCATAGCACAATACACAGCTTCGACAGATGAGTGAGCAACAACAGACTGCTTCTTACTGCTCCATATAATAAGATTACCTCCAAAGTATGTGCAAAAATCAGTAGTGGACCGTCGATCGTCAAGTGAGCCCGCATAGTCCGCATCAGAGTAAACAATAAGAGATAGAGATGAGGATGACTTATACACGGGTCCTTGTCCTGAAGCAGCCTTCAAGTACCTGAGAATGCGTTCGACTGACAGAAGATGAGAGACCCGAGGAGTATGCATAAATCAACTGACTACTCCAACCGCAAAAGAGATATCAGGTCTCGTAACAGTCAGATATATCAGTTTTCCTACAAGGCGTTGATGTAATCTGGATTTGGAAGTAGTGAATCGGAGTCAGATTCATGAGAACACAACTTGTGGTTGACCTCCATCGGGGTTTCCGAAGGTTTACACCCTGAGAGACCAGCGTCTTGCAGAAGATCAATGCAATACTTTCTTTGGGATAAGACAAGGCCATCAGGTCGCCTTGCAACCTCAAGTCCCAGAAAGTATCAGAGCTTTCCAAAATCTTTGATTTGAAATACAGAGTTTAAGTGCTGCTTGACTTGTTGTATCCCTACTGAATCATCCACAGTGAGCAAAATGTCATCTACATAGACTAAGATAATAACAGTCCCGATAGATTGATAACAGGTGAAAAGGGAAAAATCGGTCGAGCTCCGTTGAAAGACAACAACACGAACATCCTTACTGAACTTTTCAAACCATGTCCAAGGAGACTGTTTGAGACCACAAATAGATTTCCGAAGCAGGCATACACGAGACTCCCCCGTGGTCTCAAACCCGGGCGGTTGGTGCATGTAAACTGTTTCAAGAAGATCGCCATTGAGGAAAGCATTTTTTGATGTCAAGCTGATGCAGGGGCCACTGGCGATGGACAACTAAAGAAAGCAGAACCCAAACTGAGTTTAACTTGGCTCTGATACCATGTAGAAACCGGAAATCCCCAAAAGCTCTATTGATGAAAAAGGTGTCTATACACGAGGAGAATACACATATATACAGAAAGAGAGAGAAGAGGGGAATCTCAAATACAAGATGTGGGATAAACCTAAATACAAGTGGGCCTAAATACATGGGCCTAAATACAGGGCTTTTCCAACACCATTTAATCATACTATTCCAATTTTATTAATGTTGTTTAGTTTACTTCTTATCATGGATTCGGGTCGGACTATTGATAGTTGCCAAACTAGGTAGGGTTTTACATTTATTAACCGGCTTAGTGAGCCTAATGTTACATTTTCTTCTTTTTATTTATTTGATGACCGGCTGATGAAAAGATTTATCAAATGGAGTAAAATGTGGCTAAGTCGGTAAGAAACATCTGGGTTTGGGGAAAAAGACCCCTTGACCCTCAATGGATTGCATGTGCCCGTGTGTTTCACCGTCGAATTAAGGCAGTGCAGTGTTGAGGAAGAGTTCAATCGACATTTTGGATCAATCTGAGATGAGATTAAGCAGGGCTCGGCATTCCTCTTCAACTCCATTTTCTCTCTCGCGTGCGCCGACTGGAAGAGGGGTTTAGGGATCCTCGATCTTTTACCCACTCCATCTTCTAGTTACCTCGCCTTTCTCTTCACTCTTTGTTGAGTCGTGTGCTTCTATGCCTTGGAGATTTGCTGGAAGAAGATGAATCTTGGTTTCTGCATTTGGAGTTATTTTTGAGGTATATTATATACATAAGCCTCTTATAAACATCATTACTTTATAAATTTATTCTCTTCTTCTCTCCCACTCAAGCTTCAAAAGAAATATTTAGTTGGCTGGCTGTAGGTATAAAGTACATTTGACTGGTTCTTGAATATAGCCGGTTGCATCATTATGTTCAATTGACCGGCTGCGGAATGCATGTGTTTAAAATTTGTCTTACCTTTTATTTAAAATCAAGTTAAGTTATTGATGAAAAAATGAGGGAAGGGAGGAGACAACAAAGTTGAAGTATATTTTGTGATGTCAAGATGCAAAGCTTTGATGTTCTGTCTGGCTTAAAAAAATTATATAGCCTTGATGTTTTGACTGTTTTATTTTTCTGATATCTTGTCCATGATGTTTTGGTTGTTTTATTTTCGTGATATCTTGGTCTTAATGTTTTCGCTGTTTCATTCATGTGACTGATTAGGATCGAACAAATTAGATTTTTATTTCAAAATAAAAGTCGACTTGTACAACATATAATTCATCAAGAATGCTTCAAAAGACGCCTTCGCAGACCTCACCAGGCCAACATGGGCGTGTAACTCGCGAGCATGGGTGAGTAACTCGCGAGTATGGGCGAGCATCCCTCGTAACTTGCCAATATGGGCGAGTATCCAAAGCCCTCAGAGATGATCTCACATATATCCCCCCCCCACCCCCCGTGACAACCCGTGATGAGATAAGGGGCAGCACAAGTTTTTTGAGATTTTTCGCGCATTTTCCGTTTCTTTTGTTGAGTTGTTGTTGATGGCCGGCTGGACTTGTTGTTGGCTAAGTATATTGCTTTGGGTATCAAAGGTAATCACAAGTGGGCTGACTATTTCTTTGGGCTGAGGTTATTAAGTGGGCTGTCTTTAGTCATTTTGGGTTGCTGCTATCAAGTTATGGCTGGTTATATGAATTTTGGCAGCTTGGTAATATGGAGGTTTGATGATTTTGACACTTGTAATTGCGGATAAAAACTCAAACTTGTAAATACTTTCAGATATACAAATACAAAGTACGAATACATATTTATAGGAGGGAAAAGGAGAGAAGAAAGTCCTATACAGGATGTGAGACTAAAAAGAAGATAAAGAATAAACAAAATACATGGGCTTATATGGGCCCCTTTACATGAGCTTATCTAACACTCCCCCGCAAGCTGGAGCGTACAAGTCGTATGCACCAAGCTTGTACAAAAGCTGATAGAATAGAGTATTTGGTAGAGCCTTTGTGAGGATATCAACTGTAACACCCCTTCCCAGTATTACAGAAATCAGCCGTCCGGCCGGGTCAGCGATATAAAGAAAACTAGGAAACAGTATTAAAACTAGTAGCAGCAGATAATAAAAGTCTAAACTAAACAGATTTAATACTTACAGCGGGAGTAAAATTTTAAACTAAGGTTAACCACATACCTGATGTCTGGATTCACAGAGCCACTAAACAAGAATGAGACTGCATTAACTGAAAATCTGAACTATCAAAATAAGTCTGATACAAAATATATAAAATATTAATGAGTTACACTGTCCACAACTACAAGTACATGCTGAAATGGAGTAAACTGAAAATAGTAAAAGTACTACACTCGGACACCATCATGACGCTCATCCTAGACGAAGTTTCCCACCTGGGTCACCTGAAAAACATTGCCCACGAAGGGTCAGAGTAAAGAAAAACAATTCCCCTTAGTGACACTAAAATAGATTTACATATAAATGCATGCATGTCTTTAAAACTAGTCTCGTGCACTGAAAACATTTCATGATATATGATATGCATGTTTTTCCTATACTTACTGATGAACACTATAATTCTATACTCATGACTTTCCGCACATTTACCCAAGTCCTGACGTTCACTAACTAGTGTACTGTCTCACGTCAAGTCTGTACTTGAGTTCTAGGTGGCTTCTAGCCTACACGTTTAATGGGAAGGCTCTAGGCAGAGTAGCTCCTAACGCGCAAAATCTGAAACTGACGACCCGAGACCATCTGACGAACTCAATTGTTCTAGTGCCACGCGGACACGGTCTCGAATCTACTAACTATCTCGAAGGGGAGTCAACTCCCAAGACTGTAACTCATAGGATACCATATGCCCTATGAGGATGGTAGTGTGCCTCTACCAAGCACGAAAAGACTGGTGTGCTACTGACCTTTTTGGTCTGACGCTACTCTGCATGCGATATCTTTTCTAGTGTACTACTGGTCGACCATTGACTTTCTCGTGGTCGACTTGAAGGGACCTTCGCACCCTTGGTCGGACAGTCTCCAAACTTACGTGTAGATGTGAAGTTTCGTACTTAACTAACCGTTCACGATTTTACTAATGTGGTTATGGAACAAGACGTTATTATACGCGTTTCCACAATTATTTTCCTACTGTCACACTTCTCTATGCATGCTTATGATGTGGTACAAAACCTACTTATGCGTATAAAATACAATTACTTGATATGCCTAACTAAAAGGAATTAGAATTTCCTTACATTGGTGCTGCGACGTTCGTATACTCGGCGCAGGAACATTCTCTCTTTCAAAGTAATCCTACTGCTGGGGACCTTCAAAACGCTGCCCCGACCCCGCCAAAATCCTGCAATTTACTGTAACCCTAATTTCAGAATTTCCCCTCTACGATATTCTCATGAAAAAATTTATAAATAACTAGGGTTACAAAATTTATGCATTAAACTTCAAGTATTACCTTTAAGTATAGCGTTTGGGGCTCCCAATGCGTTCCACACAAAATCCGTAGTGAACTACGAACACCCAAACCTAGGATAGGGCAATCAAAACGAAAACCTAGGTTAAATTAGTTTCCAAATCAAAGGAAACCCGAGCAGAAAACGAGGAAAAGGAAGAGATCGAACTCACCGAAACCAAAACGTTCACTTCCACTGGTTAGGGTTGAATCCGGCACTTCCACGGCTAAGGAAGGAAAAGGAATGCCCACCGGTGCTCGTAGAGGAGGGAGGAGTGGTCGGAGATGGTTTCCGGAGAGGAATCAGACGCCGATTAGGGCTTGCGGGAGGCGCGGCTTCGATCGCTGCGGGAGACGGACGGCTCGTGCGTCTGTTTGCGGGAGACGGGCTGCGGTTTCTAATCCGTGAATAGAAGGGTGCGGGATTTATATACATAGGAGGATGCGGTTTTTGATAACCGTATTAGATGAGAGGGGGAGACATTGCTATTGGCACCCCCTTTTCTAAATCCTTACAATAAAACTTTATTCTCACTGCGGGCCACTAAAAGAACGCGTCACGCACTAAAATTTATGCACTTAACGGACTAATGGTCGCTATCAAAAGGAAAAGTAACATTATACCTTGTCAACGCGCCGCCTCGATCAAAAATTCGTCGCGACCTTCCCCTACAATTTTAAATAAAATCGCGTCAGATTTATGGATGTTACATCAGCAACTTGTTCAGTGCCAAGAACATGCTTAAATTCTATCTTCTTCGTTTGAACCTTTTTCCCGGATGAAATGACAGTCTACTTCAATATGCTTCGTTCTCTCATGGAAGACTAGATTCTTTGCATGTGTATAGCGGCTTGGCTGTCACATAGCAGGAGGGCCAGTGAGGGAAGTTTTACCCCGAGGTCGACAAGAAGATTGTCAAGCCACGTTAGCTCAGAGACAACCAACGCCATTGATCGGTATTCTGCTTCTGCTGAGGATTGAGCCACAACTACTTGCTTCTTACTTCGCCAGGTAATGAGATGACAACCAAAGTAGGTACAAAAACCACTGGTTGATCGACGATCATCCAAGGAACCAGCATAATCAGCATCAGAGTATGCAACTAATCTTGGAGTAGAAGATGAGGTCTTGTAGACCAATCCTTGACCCAGAGCAGCTTTAAGATATCTGAGGATGCGCTCCACGGCTTGAAGGTGAGAAGTTCGCGGGGCATGCATAAAGCTGTTGACCACTCCAACAGCGAAAGATATATCTGGTCTTGTAACTGTTAGGTAGATCAATTTCCCAACAAGTCGTCGATAGTATTCCAGATTTTGAATAGGAAGATCTATGTCAGAAGCGTGGACACACAGTTTATGATTTGCATCCATTGGAGTAGTAGTAGGCTTGCATCCAGAGTAACCAACATCTTTAAGGAGATCCAGACAATACTTTCTCTGGGACAGGACAAGACCATCTGGTCGCTTTGCGATCTCAAGGCCAAGGAAGTACCGAAGGTGACCCAGATCTTTCGTTTGGAAGACCGAGCTAAGGTGTTGTTTACCCGCATGGATGCCCTTTGAATCGTCTCCAGTGATCAGGATGTCATCGACATATACCAACAAAAGAACAGTTCCCGTTGCTCGGTGCCGTGTAAAAAGGGAGGAATCTACTGAACTGCGAGTAAAACCGACTTCCCGAACAGCCTTACAGAACTTATCAAACCATGCTCGAGGAGATTGTTTGAGACCATAGATGGACTTCTTTAGGTGACAAACTCGGGACTCCCCAGTGGTCTCAAACCCGGGAGGTTGTTGCATGCACACTGTCTCCTGGAGGTCGTCATTTAGAAAAGCATTTTTGATGTCCAGTTGGTGTAACGGTCATTGGCGATGAACCGCCACGGAGAGGACACAGACGGTGTTAAGCTTTGCTACTGGAGAGAAGGTTTCCTCATAATCCATACCGTGTTGCTGGGTGAAGCCAAGAGCCACCGGGCGGGCTTTTAGACGGTCAATCGTCTCATCCTGAGCATGTTTGATTACAAAGACCCACTTACACCCAACGGTTGCTGACCGGGGGGAAGAGGTACCAGGTGCCAGGTCTGGTTCGCCCAGAGGGCCGTCATTTCTTCTTCCATGGCCGCTCGCCAGCCCACGTGTTGGAGAGCCTCCTGCACAGTGTTAGGGACAAAAATGGAGGATAATGGAGTGGCAAAAGTGTGTAGTGGTGGAGATAGGAGATGCAAGGATACATAGTTCGCCAGGGGATGAGCGGTAGAGGCTGGTGTCGGATTAGCAGAACGCAGAGCGTCAGAGGTCGAAGCCGACTGCAGTGGGGCAACAGAGGCAGGGTGGCGACGATTGTAAACACGTATAACAGGTGGCTTGGAAACTAGTGGAGCCTTGTCAGGAATATGTGGAGGTGAATGAGTGGTAACGGGAATGTCAGGATGGACCACCGTTGGTGGCAGAGGTGCAGGATCTGAAGCAGAGAAGAAATGGAGATCCTCCCGAAAAGTCACATCAACAGATACATTCACTTTTCGGGTAGCCGAAGAGTAGCAGACGTATCCTTTTTGGGTTCGAGAATAACCAACAAAGAGATGTTTGGCCGCCCGAGGGTCCAACTTGTCCATGGATGGACCAAGAGTGTGGACATAGCAGACGCATCCAAAGATGCGGGGGGTGAGGGAGAAAGGTGGAGTGGAAGGGAAAAGGAGGCTGAATGGAGTAACATTGTGGAGGACGGGAGAAAGAAGACGATTGATCAGGTAACATGCTGTGGAGAGGGCGAAGTTCCAATAAGGTTTGAGAACGTGCATCAGAAGCATGATAGAGCGAGTCATATCGAGTAGATGTCAATTCTTACGTTCAACGGTGCCATTTTGTTGTGGTATAGGCACAAGAGGTTTGGTGAATGACTCTGAATTCAGAGCAGAGGTTTGCAAACTCATGACCAGTGTATTCGCGGACATTGGCATTGTCCGTGCGAATAGTTTTGAAAGTGGTGGAGAATTGTGTGCGGGTCTCGAGGAAGGCCCGAAAGACCCGGGGAAGTTCGGAGCGGTCACGAAGTAAGTAGAGTCATGTCATGCGGGATTAATCATCAATAAAGGTTAGAAAATAATGATAACCGGAAATGCTAGTATTTTGTACGGGCCCCAAATATCGGAGTGTACTAAAATAAAAGGAGCAGCGCTTCGTGTACAATGAGATGGAAAAGATGAACGTGGCTGCTTGCCGTAAATACATGCTTCACACTGAAAAGAGGGTAAAGATACATCTGGAAGAGCCTTCTGGAGGACAGGCAAAGGGGCATGCCCAAGACGGCGATGCCAATCGACGGAGGAGACAGAAGACAGGATAGCTGGAGGGTCATCAAGGAGGTAGAGCCCGTTCTGCAACCGTCCTCTACCAATGATAATCTGTTTCTGTTGGTCCTGTATCAGAAATGCAGAAGAAGTAAATTTATTGAGCAGTTTAAATCAGTAGTAAGGAGACCAACATAAAGCAAATTAAATGGGGAGCCCGAAACGTGAAGAGCCGAGCAAAGAGAGAGAGAGAGGAAGTGAGAGGGATATCCGCCGAGCCGGAGACAGTAACAGTGGCCCCATTAGCGACTGTAATACACTTGGGATGAGAAGTCAGATATTGTTGTGGTCGCAGGGAGGTGATATGATGAGTAGCACCAGAATCCACTATCCAACGTGGACTAGTGGAGAGATAAGCGATACCTTCATGGGAGATGGAGGAAGCAGAAGCAACCGAGGCAGGTGGGCGAGTGAGCAGACCATGAAGTTGTTGCAGCTGAAGGCAGACCTCTTCAAGGTCAGTACGAGCGGAGGTGTCTGTGGCAGCAACAATAGCCTGTGGGCGAGGTGGGAATCCATGTTTCCGGAAGCAAACAGCCTCAAGGTGGTCATCCTTCCCGCAGAAGGAACACTTTGGTCGAGGCCGAGCTCCTCGACCGCGTCCCCGGGAGCCAGAACGTCCCCCACGAGCAGGAGGGGGAAGAGGTAGTAAGGGCGTCGAAGCCTGTTGTACGAGAGTCGGTGATGGGTGGTGGTGGGGGGGGGGGGCAGAACAGTCAGGAGGAGGCGAAACCTTGAGCAACATGGCACATACATCAGATAGTGATGGTGTAGCCGCAGAGGAGAGAATCTATGCCTGAATGCTCTGAAGATGATGTGGTACACGAGCCATCATCATGGCCACACCAACAGCCTCCTTTTGAGCACGTTGTGCAACGAGATCCAGCGAGGGAGGTTGACGCTGAATCCATGCTTCGACCAAAGTCTTGGCACGAGCAACAAAGGACGTACGGTCAAAGGCCCCGCCAACATCGAGATTTTGGAGATCAGTGATGATGTCGTAGAGGTGTTGGAGACTATCTTGGCCAGAATAGAGGGCCTGGAGCTCATCCCACATGGCCTGGGCGGTTTCATGATACATGGCCATGCGGTATGGTTCACTATCCAGAGAGTTGAGGAGCCATGTCTGGACCCGACCGTCGTTCCGTAGCCACTCATTCGTGGGAGGAACAGGAGCGGCCTTGGTCAGATGGTGAAGAAAGCCTTTTGACAGAAGCACACAGCGAACCGAGTGCACCCACTCCGTAAAGTTCTTCTTCCCGGTCAAAGAGATAGTCGTAATCCGCAATTCATCACGGAGTTCCGGGGTAGTAACTTGGCGGTCAGCAGAAGAAGCCGCCAGTTCGACAGAGTTAATAGAGGACCCCATAACCGGGCGGGCAGAGAACTAGGATGCCGAGAGAGCAGGCAGCGGATAGGCATGGAGACCGCACGGGAAGAGCAGAACCAGACAGAAGGCGGGCCGCACGGTCTGGGCGATAAGCCACCAGCGGCAAGAAGCCGCGACAACGATGCTAAGCCCGGAGCGGGAAGGGAGACCGCAGAGAATAACCGACCACAACGTGAAGCCGGACACACGAAATCCGCAGGGTCAAAGTGAGTACACCAGCAGCAGGGGAAGATGTCACGACCCAGTGCGGAAATCGGCGCGGATAGAGAAAGCCGCAGGAAAAGATGAAGCCGCGCAGTTAGAAAGAAGTCACCGAGAGGGGAAAAGAAGCGAGAGGAGAAGGTGGTCGCCGCGGGCAGAAAGAAGTTGTCGCGGGTAGAGGAAGCCGCGCGAGAGGGGGCAGACCGCACCCAAGCCGCGGTGAACAGAAGAAGCTGGTCGGCTAAGGAGAGAGGTCTGCCAAGAGAAAGAGGGTGGCAAAGAGTGGGCCCACGTAAGAGAGTGAAGAAGGCTATAAGAGGGAGGAGAAGAGAAGAGAAGGTGGAGCCACGGAGTAGAAAGAACCAAGACCGCAAGGAGAAGAGCCGGTAGAAAAAAATAGACCGCGAGGAGGTCGCGGGATGAGAGAAGGGCAGACCGCAAGGAGGTCGCGGATACCGCGAGAAGACCGCGGATAGATCGCGAGAAGACCGCGGATATACCGCGAGAAGATCGCAGAGACCGCGGATAGAGGTGGCCAAAAGTTAGCCGGACAGAGAGACCGCTCTCTCTGATACCACGTGGATAAAAACTCAAACTTGTAAATACTTTCTGTATATACAAATACAAAGTATGAATACATATTTATAGGGGGGAAAAGGAGATAAGAAAGTCTTATACAGGATGTGGGACTAAAAAGAAGAGAAAGAATAAACAAAATACATGGGCTTATATGAGCCCCTTTACATGGGCTTATCTAATCTGTCCGCTGCGGCCTCTCAGTAACTTTGCTCTTTGCTTGTTCGCGGCTTGCCTTGCCTGCGGCCTCTTGCTTATTATCCGCCTGTCTTTCCTTGCGGTTTCTCTGTTCGCTGCTAGCTGGCTAGTTTTACTTGTCTCTGCCCGCTGCGATTATTTTGACACTTGGCCAGCCAAGTGTTAGCTGAATTTGACGGAGACCGTGTGGCCTTGTTCTTTTCCCTTCCCGCTCTCTTGGTCGCGGTCTCCTGTCCTCCTCGATTTTTGTATGTGTGTAGCGTTCCCTGTGCTAGGAGCGCGGTTAAATAACACTTTCAAAAAATGCGGGCCCACTTATTTTTTCACATTTCAATTTTCTTCCCTAACCTAGGCGGCCGAAGTGACGCAATCTACGACCCAGTCGAGGCGAACTCCAGCAGATTTCTGGCAAATTTCTTGCGAGGCGAGCGCCGGCGAGTCGTACATGTTAAATTGTTAATGTAGGTGTCGTCATCACCCCCCTCGGCCTCCGTCGCTCCGTCTCCCAACAACTCCGGGTTGGATTGTCTCTGCCACTCATCACATCACTTCGCACTTACGATCTCCGACATGGGGCGCTGGTTCCTGTCTCCGGCTCGGCCGATTTCCAGGCACATTTTCTCGTCGACGGCTGGTTATATTCACTTCCTCTTCTTGAGAAGAATCATGTACGACTACTCTCCCGTCGCTCTGTCTTCCGTCTCCTTTTTCCAGCATGCCCCTCTGCCACAGGACCTTCCTTTTAAGGAGCGAACGTTCTTCGTTTTCTTCGCGACGACCTCATCTTTTTGCATTTATTTGTTATTTTCTCACCATATGTTGAACTATTTTTCAGAGCTTCCCCGGGTGTTTCGGGCACTCGAGACCCGGACGCAATTCCACACCACACTATTTCAAGTGATACACCAGCCACGTGCTCTTTCTACATTTGTGAAACTGTGTTTCAAGTGATTACAGTTGCAACTGTATTTCAAGTGATTACAATTGTTTTTGAGTACAATGTACGACTGTATTTGCATATAGTGTAATGTACAACTGTATTTCAGGTATAATATACAACTGTATTTGCATATAGTGTAATATACAACTGTATTTCAGGTTTAATATACAACTGTATTTTCATATTCACCAAGGACAGAACCGCAAGAAACTCGCTTAAGCTCTGACACCTCAAAGAAAATGTGCAAATTTGATGTCGGAAGGGGCGACAAAGACCAGAATGGAGGTGGCGGGCAGAAGTATATTCCGCCATTTCGGCGGAGAGTGGAAAACCTGGTCGGAAAAAAAAGTTTCCCGGCAAAAAGAGTTCACTAAAAGGAAAAAAGAGCCATATTTCTTCCAAGCAGCGGGAAAGTGAAAATAAATCGGGCCCACGTAAAACTTATTTAAAGGCGTTTCTAGAGGAGGGAACGCTAAGCTTACCAAAATATTTTCCGAATTTGACCTTGGGATGCATGTGGTGACACCTATTTGAGTTAGTTACTTCAATTTGTCTTCTTGCTGCCTCTTCACCGCCTATATACCTATATAAATATTTGATGAATTCTCTCCTCATCTCCCATTTCCGGCTGTACTCCCACTCCCCTGCTGCCTAAGCCACTGCTCCCTGATGTCTTGCTACACCACTGCCTCCTAGCTGTTGCTCCCGAGAATGTTGTCCTGAGCTGCTGCTGCCACCTAGCCGCTTCTTGCCGCTGGACTGCCTTGCTACACTGCTGCTCCCTACTGCCCCGAGATGCTGCCCCCTGCTGCCCCGAGCTGCTGCTCCATGCTGCCCCGAGTTGCTGCTTTGTTGTACCTCTACCGCTAGTTTTGAGCGTTGCTTCTGTTTCTCTACCACTGTAAGGATGTTTTCCTCCCTCTCTACTTTCTGAATTTCAGATAATAGGGTTGTTTTTAGCTGGTTTTTCTTGCTGTTTTTCCGTTGTTTTACGGCTGAAGTGTGGTTGTTTTCTTACTGTTTTTAGGCAGCATTTTAGCAGGTTTTTCGACGACTTTTTGCTGTACTGTTGGGCTGTTTTGGTAGTTGTTTAGTGGCTGTTTTGGTAGCTGTTTAGTGGCTATTTTGGTAGTTGTTTAGTGACTGTTTTTCTAAATTAAT
Organism: Platanthera guangdongensis; assembly: GCA_039583875.1. Taxonomy (NCBI): domain Eukaryota; kingdom Viridiplantae; phylum Streptophyta; class Magnoliopsida; order Asparagales; family Orchidaceae; genus Platanthera; species Platanthera guangdongensis. Next base: position 36,806,947 of record CM077162.1, on the reverse strand, counting down.
GAAAGCTTTACTGGACAACATTTTATGAGGACAGATAGTCCATTTGGGGGCTGGTTAGCCCATTTTGAGGGACAATTATGGCTGTCCAACAAAGTTTACGAGCTGAATTTAGTTTTCTAAGGTCATTTCAGAGTATGTTGAGTTTTTCGGTTTATTATATTTGGCTTTCTGACTTTTCGTAAATCTCTTATGTATTATAAGAGACGCAACCCAAATAAAAATGCGTGCTATTACAGTGGTTTCCGCAGCCAAGAATTAATCGAAGAAGGATGACGTCTCAGGATAATATGATTAAAGGCAAAGCTGTTGTGAGTATTTTATTTTTGAAATTATGGATATCCAATTATTTTGCAGTATCTAATTTATCGTCTTTTAAAGAAACTGCATATGCATATGAGTTTCGACTCGATGATATATCGCTAAATAAATAAAAGTGGGCGAGTGGACAATTAAGCGATACAGATTTCTGAGGGGATCAGTTTTATTCAAAACTGTTATTTATACGACAAGATTAAATTTATTTAAAACTCTGTATAGAGAAATACAAAGGATTCGAATCTGATGATGTGAAAGCATCTACTGATGGATTCACCAGTAGGGGTGAGCCTACAATTACGCTTTTCGGGGGTGTGGCCAATTCAAGTTGCATACCCAAGTATTTTTCATAATATGAAACAAAAAGGGTGGGACTTCAGTGAATATCAAGTTGTATATTTCAGTAATTACGTTTTAAATGTACTGTAAGCATATTGGTATACTCCCTTTGTTGCATGTATAACCATTTCACGAGATTTCTGTCTCACATAGTCATATTCTTATGACTAACCCTCAGTGGATCCAATTTTTTTAGGCAACAGATGTGACTCCAAATGCACGGCGAACGTTCGCGCTTGAAGAATTAGACCATGTATGGATAAATGTCTACAAAGGAATTGAAGAAGGTTCTGAAAGTCATAGGCTGCGCTATACAGAAAGTTATCGTAAATTTTTGTCAGACTTGGAATGAGCAACTGTATGGTTGTTGTAAATAAATAAAATAATGGAATAAAAATACTGTGTTACTTTTTATACTGTGTATTTCATTTCTGCGATCCACTATTGAAAATCAATGCCACATGCTCCCTTTGATCTTGATTTTGGGTACTAAGCCCTATAGAGATCCCCAAAAAGGATCTTCACCCCCACCCCCTCCAATTGGTATCCACCTGCCACCTAACGCACCAACCCTGGAGTAGCCGATACACCCCAAGCTCTCCGTGCATCACCACCATCAATGTCACGGCTCCGCTCTAGTTGGTGGAGACGTTACTTATCGGGCTGGGGATGCCTCAACACCTGCCGCCCATGGCGGAGAACCCCTGATAAACCTGGTGCCTCTCCATCAAGGCAGGTGGACTCCTGGCATCATAAAAGTGTTAGTCCACCTGGCCACCTTGGCATGCCCACCTGGAGTCAGCACCCCTTTGATGAGGCATGCGGCAAGGCCGGGGCTTGATAGTCTAGATAAAGCGCGCACCACAGGGACCTGCCGCTTCCGGAGAGCAGGAGGTCACCCATCTCAGTAGTACTCCCGCACTCCTTTTATGAGCCCGAGCACCTGCCCGCCACCCTTAAGGGGCCCATATAGAGTTTCCGCCATTCCAATGTGGCAACTCATCACCTAGATAAATTAAGAGACCACTGGTGAAGGCCCCTGGGCTGGGGATCTCAACCACATGGTGGTGACCCATGGCCCCCCCCCCCCCCCCCCCCGCCTCCCGGATTTGTCTATAAATAGACTCCCAGGAGTACCAAGAATGACACGTTGGAAGAGGCTGAGACCCCACCAAGTTTGGTACTCGCCAAGTCCGTGCCTTACTCGTACCTCGCCCAGCCATTTGGTTGCGGAGGGAAAGTTTCTCCCAAACTTCTGGGTACGCGGTGGGACCTCCCTATTGAGGCACCTCGGGTGTGCTCGTAGATTTATCTCTCTCCTACTCTAGTCATCCGAATTGTGGCGTTCAACCGCAGAATCAACAACCTTAGGCTACACTTAGGTCCAAATATTTGGAGCAAGGTTGTCAAGATCGCGATCCGGATCATAGGATCTTACGATCCTACGATCCAAATGTTGTAAATCGATCCTGATTTTGTAAAGCGATCCTCGACCCGAACCTACTATCTGATCTGATCCTACCTCAAAATGATCTCATCTAGGATCTCGATCCTGACAACCTTGATTTGGAGTAGGGAATTTTCCAGACTTCAACACGACTATCTATAAAAGGCTTGGATAAACAATTGTACGCATGCAACTGGTTACCCGGGAGCTAATTTAGATAGCAAAGCACATGAAATCTAAGGGGCCGGCTTCTATATGAATGATTGGCTTAAAAAATTTGGCCTTTGAAATTAAAGGACCGGCTGTTGCATGTTTTATACAAGCAATTGTTATTTGTTTATCCTTATCAGTTAACCTTGTGTGTCCTAATAAATGCTTTGGCCGGCTATTATAGAATATTAAGGATGTATTTTATAAAGTTAGAAGTTATGATATATTGGACAAACTCTATTTAAGTAGAGTGAATTATTTGAAAAATAAAACTAGATATTCAAAGCATTCCCTAACCTCAACAGACCCTTTAAAAACTACAAAATTATTGATGCAGAACGGCCCGTTTGGGACCAATTGGCTACTTGTCATATTTGGCATTTCCGGATCAATGATCCGACTCCGCGGATGCGTGCGGATTTTCGTTCACTTACATTTTCATATAAAATATTGTATGTTTAGATTGAATCACTTGAAAAATAAAACTAGATGTAAAAAGCATTCCCTAACCTCAACAGACCCTTTTAGAACTACTGAATTATTGATGCAGAACGGCCCGTTTGGGACCAATTGGCTACTTGTCATATTTGGCATTTCCGGATCGATGACCCGACCCCGCGGATGCGTGCGGATTTTCGTTCACTTATATTTTCATATATAATATTGTATTTTTCAATCATTATTTAATATAATCGGATCCGTTACATTAATAGTCAATCATAATCGTTAATGAAAGAGATGACCTAATGTTGTTTTAATATAAATAAGAGTAGGGGCTGCTTGGAGGCTATTGCGGAATTTGGAGACAGAATCCCAAATTCCCGCGATCACCCAACGGTGCTGACTCTGTGGAACCCTAGGTGACGACTCATAGGCGCTCTTCTTCCTTCCAAAGATGATACCAAACCCTATCCTTCATTTTCCACCTCCAAATCCCTCTACCGCCACCCCCATATCCTAACAAACAGCAGCATCCCTCGCTGCCAACCGACAACCGCCGCTGTCCAGCCCGTTCCTCGCTAGTTCTGTCGCTGTCCAGCGAGTTCCTCGCCAGTTCCGCCGTTGTCCAGCCCCTCCCCCCATCAGTTTCACTATTGTCCAGCCTTTCCCAGCCAGATCCACTGCTGTCCAGCCCTTACACCATCAGATTCGTCGCTGTCCAACCCTTCCCCCTTCAAATCAGCCACTGTCCATCCCTTCCCCCATCAGATCCGTCATTGTCCAGCCCTTCCCCCATCAGATCCTCCACTGTCCAGCCCTTCCCCCCATCAAATCCGCCGCTGTCCAGCCGCCTACCATCAAATCTAGTCGTTGTCGCCTCATATCCAGCAGTGCCCTTGTAGTTCAGCCACTGTTTCCTCACTGGGTCGTCCATATTGTGCTACACATGTCCGGATCTACTCTCCTACGGCAACGCCTATGTTTTGTGAGTTGTTATTTTGTTGTATAGAACTTTAATTCTCAATATTAATATATGATATTGTGATTTCATGCTCGTTTGGGTCTATAGTATCATTGTTGCTTGTTCTAGATATTTTTGTGATTTGTAGGATTTATTTGCCACACATGCTCGCTTTGGACCTACACGCGAAGGAAAACATAAACCTGCTTACTAAAGAAATTGTTTTGTTTTGCTAGAATTATCTGCGTGTAATTTGATTATTTATTGCTCGATTTAAATTCACCGGCGGATTTGCATTACATGTAGGGTTAGATCATCGTTCATTCGGCACCTATAGATTCATCCTGCGCCAATTGGTATCAGAGGCAGGTTGCGAACACTCTTTTGATACACAGTTGTAGAGTCTATATGTTTCGTCGTGACTAGATATCACAAATATTCCTCTCCTTGATTTGGGGAGCCCGAGTCCACCTACACACGCTCTCACAGAGCCCCTTCAGGGAAATCCTCACGTTACTACGATGATTATTCTCGATCGTAGCACACTGATTCCAGCGATCGTGTCGACCATTCAAGACGATCCATTATGTTAGAGACGAACACCATGTTAAAAGATCCTCATGATATCAACAATACACCTCTCCACGACCTTATGATAGTACGACTGAGCACCGTTCGGGTCATCATCATTACACTTCTCCATTAATAGAGGAATCAGAGTTCGTATTTGCTCTATCCTTTGTTGCAGATGTCAGATGTAGGGGACACGTCGGTTTGAGTTTTCATGTCTGCTTTTTATATATCAGGAGATATATCAGGGATATTTCATATATCAGATTTTTAATATTTTATTTATCCAACAACATTTTGCATCCTCAATAGTATACTAGTATACAAAGTTATAACAATCATTCAAACTTTCAAAATATCCAACAAAATGAACAAAGCATTCAAGTATCATTCAGACTTTCAAAACATCTCACATTTTATTTATCAAAAGGCACAAAGCAGCAAGGCAACTAAAAATGTGATTGGATATACATGTATCATTGATTGCAAAATGAAGTTGAATAAATAACTATTAATAAGGGTATTTCAAATCATTTGTTGATTAATAATCATGTCAAATAAAAATAAGCCAGCAATTAATAAGACAAATAAGACAGCAACTAATAAGACAAATAAGACAACAATTAATAAAACAAATAAGACAACATGACAGCCACCATGCTATAACCAGCAAGTCAGCCACAAGACAACCATCATGCCTTGTTGAACAAACAAGGCAACAGGGCAGCCACCGACAACTAAACAGGTCATTGACTGCAACAACCCACAAGACAGTCACCATGCTACAGCCAACATCTAGCACAACAACCAACACAAAAAAAACCAAAATGCATAGCGATAGAATGAGAGGGGGAAGTAGGGAGAATAATGCACCAGCCGAGAGAGTGTCGAGATCGAAAGCACCAGTGAGCTAGAGAGGGAGAGAACCAGAGAGCTAGAGAGCACCAGCGAGCAGGGAGAAGAAAGAACTAGAGAACCAGCGAGCTAGAGAGGGAGAGCACCAGAGAACCAGAGAGCCAGAGAGCACCAGCGAGCAGGGAGAAGAAAGAACCAGTGAGATAAAGTGTCGACAGCGCGCGCGAGAGAGAGAACCAGCAAGCTAGAGAGCACCAAAAAACCAGAGAACCAGAGAGCACCAGCGAGCAGGGAGAAGAAATAACCAGAGAGCTAAAGTGTCAATAGCGCGCGAGAGAGGGAGAGCACCAGCGAGCTAGAGAGCACCAGAGAACCAGAGAGCACCAACGAGCAGAGAGAAGAAAGAACCAGAGAGATAGAGTGTCGACAACGTGCGATGGAGAGCTAGGGCAGGAGCGACAGGGAGAGATAAGGCAGGAGTGACGGGGTGAAATGAAAATAGCGGCGTCGGGGGAGTTAAAACAGAGGGTGTTAAATAAAATAATAAATAAAAAACTTTAATTCAAAAAAACGGCCGACATTTCCATTTTTTGGGCCCGGTATGTCGGTTAAAACCGACATATCAGCCCGTTATTTTCAAAACGCCACAAACCAATTTTAAAACGGTTTCGTGGTGTTTTACCTCCCAAACCTTCATGTCGGACATGTCAGCCGATATTCACAACATTGGCTCTACCCCATAGAATTCTTCAATATAGGTCCTCATATTATCATGTTGATCATCCTCGCCCGTCGCCGCCCATTCATAGGGATTATGTTCACCCACGAGCACGATTTCATTATGTTAGGAACGACCGTCTAGATGACCCTCAGGAGCCCTATAGAGACAACATCGCCAAGATCACATCACATCAAAACCCTCAGTATTCCACAATCTGAGATACCTGGGGCTGAATTTCAGCGGTTCGTTTTTGATCAACTTGATGGCTTGGATGCTCAATTTGATCACATAAGGTCTGCCTTAAGAAGAATAAATAGGAGGAAGCCTATGGATTTGGGTAAAGCCACTGATGTGTCTAGTAGTGCTCCAACTGACATGAGAGACCTAACACCTGATTTTTGTTCATCTTGTCCGAAGACAACTCGGTTCTAACTTGACCTTGGAGTCAAGTTTGATCATGACCATTTCATACAGGTGGAGAGTGATACTAGTATGACTAGTGAGTGTGGTCACGATAGTGGAGAAGAGCGACCCAGTGACAATGTGGTGGTATATTCACACACCACTTAGACTTAGTTTCCCCTTCGGCTGGAAATTCGGGACTCGACATTATACCCAGTGGCCCACTATTGAGTATGGACTTTTTCCACTCCTCCCTTATTATTGTCCCAAGCCACATTACGACCGAGAGCCGAGAGCCTAATGTTGATCTCGTAGTGACTGCCCCACCCACTTAAGAGGACATGACCTCTATCAACGATACTCATCTGGAGGATCATCCCACTATTATTGACTTCATAGTTGAACCCCCTGTTGAGCTTCCTGATGAGCCATCACTCCCTTGGGAGGGTCATGCATCTATCATTGACTTTGTTAGGGATGTCTGGTTTATTTTCATAGACACTATCATTAGTGGCGTTTTTTCTTTTGGATGATCTTGTGATTATTGCCCCCCTTGGGGAAACCTTCATTTAGTCCCCAAGAGACCCATTTGACGAGCCTTTCCCAGCGAGCACTCAACTTCATATGCTTGGCTTGCGCCTTCGCACTAGTGAGCTGAACATTCAAGAGGACTTTTCTTATATATCTCCTGGAGAGCCACCCGGCGGGCCTTATCATTTGAGTAGTACTCGACACACCCCAACATTACATTCTTTTGTCATCATCTGCATCAGTACTTTCAGTGATGACATTATTCACGACGAATTTTTCTATCTACCACCAGGTGAGCCGCCTGATGGCTTACAATCCTTGGAATGTATTTGGCAACCTATAGTTTTGCAACTCAATATTGATGTCTCAAGAAGTCTTTTCGGTATTCACTGCCCACCAGACGAATATTTTATATTCCACTGAAAGAACCTCTTGATAGGCCACCACATTTTATAGACATCCAGATCATTATTAGATTTTTCCCTTAACGAGTGTATCGTGTCTGTCGTGTTTCATTTGCATGAGTCTACTGAGTCAATTGTTCATCATTTGCATGTGTTTTTGAGTCGTTTGTACATCGTTTGAATATCTTTCATGAGTCGGTCCGACGGAGGATCAATATTAGTGATAAATCTTATAAATCGCATGTAGGTGTTCACTGGCGAGGGCAGATATTTCATGAAAGTGAGCAGATGATGATAAAAATCTGTGTTGTGAGGCTCTGTGGGAGGTCTGCTAAGCATTTGAGTGTTGAGTGAATGGATCCAGACAGATCAGAGCAAATATTTATGATCTTGATATCCATACGAGCATGAGTATCCATCTCATATGTAATGTTGAGGACCCGACGCTATACTACAAGCCACGCAAGTATGTGGACCTGTTTTATGGAGATCAGCTTGAGTATACACCCCTACATCCTTTGGAGCCTACACTTCTACATCTTCAGTCCTGCACACAGTCCACTACTGAGCCCCACCTGCATTTGGGTCAGTCGCAAATGACTTCACAGTCTGCACCAGTGATCGCACCGGGACTTTCAGTACATCAGTAGATTATTGAGAGAATTATTGATATTATGTCTTATGCATGCACAGCCAAGCCAATCTGTCAGACAGAGGAGTACCATTGGCGAGAATACTTCATCATCAACCATACATTGACAACCTATGATGGACCTCATCGAGTCTTACCTGACATACACCGAGAGAAATTCGATCTCTATTCATCAAGAGATGAATTCTTTCAGGCCGGTGAGAATGATACAGAACAGCGACGCGAGCCCGCGACGGAGGATGAGTTTTGGGCCCGTTTGGGACCATTTGGCTACTTTCCATATTTGGCATTTTCGGATCGATGATCTGACTCCACGGATGTGTGTGGATTTTCGTTTACTTACATTTTAATATATAATATTGTATTATTCAATCATTAATTAGTGTAATCGGGTCGGTTACATTAACAGTCAATCATAGTCGTTGGTGAAAGGAATGCCCTAATGTTGTTTTAATATAAATAAGAGTAAGGGGCTGCTTGAAGGCTATTGCAGAATTTGGAGACAAAGAATCCTGGATTCCCGCGATTACCTCACGGTGTCGACTCCGTGGAACCCTAGGCGGCGACTCACAGGCGCTCTTCTTTCTCCTAAAGGTAATACCAAGGTTGTTAGGATCGAGATCCTAGATGAGATCGTTTTAAGGTAGGATCAGATCAGATAGTAAGGTCGGATCGAGGATCACACCTAGCCTTCAATTCCCACCTCCAAATCCCTCTACCGTCACCTCCATATCTTCCAAACAGCAGTTGCCCTCGCTGCCAGCCTACAGCCTCCGCTGTCCAGCCCGTTCCCAGCTAGTTTTGTCACTGTCCAGCCAGTTACCCACCAGTTCTGTCGTCGTCCAGCCCCCCCCATCAGTTTCACTGTTTTCCAGCCTTTCCCCGACAGATCCACTGTTGTCCAGTCCTTCCCCCCATCAGATTCGCCGATGTCCAGCCCTTCCCCCGTCATATCCACTATTGTTCAGCCCTTCCCACATCAAATCCGCCGCTGTACAGCCCTTCCCCCCCCCCCCATCAGATCCGCCGCTTTCCAACCCTTCCCCCATCGAATCCACCGTTGTCCAGCCCTTCCCTCCATCAGATCCACCGTTGTCCAGCCCTTTCCCCCATCAGATCCTTCGTTGTCCAGTCGCCTACCATCAAATCTAGCCGTTGTCGCCTCAGATCCAGCAGTGCCCTTGTAGTTCACCCATTGTTTCCTCTTCGAATCGTCCTATTGTGCCACACATCCCTGGATCTGCTCTCCTACGACAGCTCCTATCTTTTGTGAGTTGTCATTTTGTTGTATGGAACTTTAATTCTCAAAATTAATATATGGTATTATGATTTCATCCTCGCTTGGGATTATGGTATCATTGTTATTGGTTCAAGATTATTTTTGTAATTTGTATGGTTTATTCGTCACGCGCTCTCACTTTGACCCTGCACGTGAAGGAAAGCCTAAACCCGCTTACCTAAAGAAATTATTTTGTTTTGATAAAATTATCTGCATGTAATTTGTTTATTTATTTTTTAATTTGAATTCACCGTCAGATTTGCATTGCACGGAGGGTTAGGTCATCGTTCATCCGCAGACTATAGATTCGTCCTGCGTCAATTATCCTACTAGAATAGTTAATAACATTCATCTAAGTTAATAACATTCCTTCTAAAGATGTAACTCATGCTAATTAAGAAATGGAATCTATGTATTTCCGAGAGAAATAAAAGACCCATAGACAATCATAATATGCGAGATGACATCAAATGAATGACAAGATATTGACCCTAGGAAGGATAAGGGGAAGGAAAAGTTTCGGTAAATTCTTGTTTCATTTGTTTCTTCATTGTAACTTATGTCCATTTATTAAAATGCTCTATGTTAATTTAATACTTTATGCGAATCAAATAACTATGAAGGGGAGCCTTGGCACACCGGTTGGGGTGTTGTCGTGTGACATTGAGGCCATGGATTCGAGTCTTGGAAGCAACCTCTTCCAAAAATGCAGGGCAAGGTTTGCCTACATTTCACCCTGTGGTGGGACCCTTCCTCGAACCTTCGTTGCGCGAGGATGTTTTGTGCATAGGGCTGCCCCTTATGTGAATCATCTAACTATGTATATTGATGATGAAAAGATTAAATGCTACTGATGAATCAAAGAAAGATATTTAAGATGTCCGGTCGCCATAGGTCAACCATATGTAACTTTAATGCAACGAAAATATAAAAATTCTGAAGGGAGCATAAATAAATATACAATCCTCCTAATAAGAAGCAAAGACAAATGAAATTGAAAATGCAAATAAAAATGAAAAGAAGAATTGCATCAATATGTAGAGAATGACCCAAAAGCTTGTATGTATTATTTCAGTATCAAAATACAAGGGGGGAATACAAATATATAGGAAAGAGGAGAGAAGAATGAATCTTATACATGATGTGGGACTAAAGGAGGAGAGAGAAATAAAGAAAGAGGGCCCAATAATGGGCCTTTTACATGGGCTTTTCCAATACTCCCCCGCAAGCTGGAGCGTACAAGTCGTATGCGCCAAGCTTGGATAGGCACTGATAGAACAGGGTACTTGGTAGAGCTTTTGTGAGGACGTCCGCGACCTGTTCAGTACCCAGAACATGCTTGAGCTCGATCTTCTTCATGTGGACTTTCTCTCGGATAAAATGACAATCTACCTCAATGTGCTTCGTTTTTTCGTGAAAGACCGGGTTCTTGGCAATATGTATAGCAGCTTGACTGTCACATAGGAGGAGAGATGGTGAAGATAGCCTTACACCAAGGTCGGCAAGGAGACTCTCAATCCATGTGAATTCCGAGACCACAGAAGCCATTGCCCGATATTCTGCTTCTGCCGAGGATCGAGCAACCACTGCTTGTTTCTTGCTCCGCCAAGTAATCAGATGTCCTCCAAAATATGTGCAGAAACCGCTAGTGGATCGTCGATCATCAAGAGAGTCAGCGTAGTCGGCATCAGAGTATGTCACTAATGTTGGGATTGAAGATGAGGTTTTGTATACAAGTCCTTGGCAAGGAGCTGTCTTGAGGTATCTGAGAATCCATTCCACTGCCTGAAGATGAAAGCTTCGAGGAGAGTGCATATACCGACTAACGAGCCTCACAACGAAGGATATATCGGGTCTTGTTACCGTTAGATAGATTAATTTTTCAACTAGACGACGGTAATATTCTGGATTTTCTATAAGAGTATCAGAATCTGAGGCCTGAGCTCATTGTTTGTGATTGACATCCATGGGAGTGTTCACAGGTTTGCAGCCAGAGTAGCCTGCATCATGAAGATCTAGGTAGTATTTTCGCTGAGAGAGAACCAAACCATCTGATCGTCGAGCAACCTCCAGACCTAGGAAGTACCGAAGATGTCCCAGATCTTTAGTTTGGAAGACGGAGCTCAGATGTTGCTTAACAGCCTGTATGTCGTTCGAGTCGTCTCCAGTAATGATGATGTCGTCGACATATACCAATAGGAGAACCGTACCCGTTGCCTGGTGACGAGTAAACAATAAGAAGTAAGCCGAGCTCCGAGTGAAGCCAATTTCCCGGAGAGCTTTGCTGAACTTGTCGAACCATGCCCGAGGGGATTGTTTGAGACCATAGAGCGATTTGAGAAGGTGACACACCCGAGACTCCCCCGTGGTCTCAAACCTGGGAGGTTGCTGCATGTAAACCGTTTTGTGGAGGTCGCCATTCAGAAAAGCATTCTTGATGTCTAGTTGAAGTAAGGGCCATTGGCAATGGACAGCCACCGAGATGAGAACGCAGACTGTGTTGAGCTTAGCGACAGGAGAGAAAGTCTCATCATAGTCGAGACCTTGTTGCTGTGTAAAGCCACGAGCTACCAGACGAGCTTTGAGTCTGTCAATGGTCCCATCAGGGGCATATTTGATGACAAAGACTCATTTACACCCAACTGTTTTCTGTCCGGGAGGAAGGGGCACCAGGGTCCAAGTCTGGTTTGCCCAAAGAGCAGCCATTTATTCTTCCATGGCAGCGCGCCACCCTGTATGTTGAAGAGCCTCCTGTACGGTGTTAGGAATAAAGACCGAGGATAGTGAAGTAGCCAATGTCTGAAGAGGTGGAGAGATGCGATGTATAGAAACATAGTTGGCCATCGGGTGAGCTGTAGAGGCGGGCACCAGAGCAGCAGAACACGAAGAAGCCGAGGTCGAAGCCGACTGCATAGGGGCAACGGAGGGAAGAGGGCGGCGAGTATAGACCCGAATAATGGGCGGCTTAGGAGGAGGCGAGTTGACGGGGATAACCAGCCGTGGAATGGAAGGTGGGAGAGTGGTTGGTGGTAGAAGAGGTTGTAAAGGAGGAGGGAAGAAGGGTTGATCCTCCCTGAAGGTAACGTCAGCGGACACAGAGACCTTCTGGGTAGCCAGAGAATAACACGCATAGCCCTTTTGGGTGTGGGAGTAGCCGACGAACATGTGTTACGCTGCTCGGGGATCCATTTTGTCCACAGTGGGACCCAGGTTATGGACGAAACAAGTACAACAAAAAACCCTTGGTGTGAGAGGAAAGACTGGTGCGGATGGAAAGAGAAGGCTGAATGGGGTAGCATTTTGGAGAACCGAAGATGGGAGACGGTTGATGAGAAAACACGCAGTGGAGACCGCAAAGTTCCAGTATACTTTGGGAACATGCATGCGAAGCATGAGGGAGCGAGCAACATCAAGAAGGTGGCGGTTCTTTCGTTCGGCGACCCCGTTTTGTTGAGGGGTGTAGGGACAAGATATCTGATGAACAATACCAAAGTCTGCGTACAGATTGGTAAACTCGTGGCTAGTGTACTCACGAGCATTATCAGAGCGGAATGTTTTGATAGTAGTAGAGAATTGTGTACGAGCTTCTAACACAAATGCCCGAAAGACACGAGGAAGCTCGGAGCGATCATGAAGTAAATACAACCATGTGGTGCGAGAGTAATCGTCAATAAACGTTATAGAGTAACGATAGCCAAAGATGCTTGTAACCTTGTACGGACCCCAAATATCAGAATGTATTAAATCAAAAGAAGCAGAACTCCGAGTACAATGTGCGGGAAAAGAAGAATGTGGTTGTTTGACAATAATACAAGAATCACATTTAAAATCAGGAAGGGATACATCAGGAAGCGCCTTCTGGAGGATAGGTAGAGGAGCATGCCCAAGACGGCAATGCCAATCACTGGATGATACAGAGGAAAGGGCGGTAGAAGAGACATCGAGGAGGTAGAGTCCATTCTGCAGTCGACCCCTACCAATGGTAATATGCGTCTGCCGATCCTGTATCAAAAAACCAGAAGAGGTGAAGGTGATATAGCAGTTCATATCAGTAGTGAGACGGCCAACAAATAGTAAATTAAATGGTGATGCCGACACATAAAGAGCGGAGCGAAGAGAGATGGAGGGGTGGATCAAGAGATCAGCACATCCGGAGACCGGAACAATCGCACCATTAGCCACAGTAATAGACGTGGGATGAGGAGCATCTGAGAACCTTGGCGGCATCAGTGAGGTGATGTGGTGGGTGGCTCCCGAGTCCAGGATCCAACGGGAACTGGAGGAAAGACAGGCAGTACCTGTAGTAGAGGTGGAAGCAATACCTGCAGTAGAGTTGGAAGCAACTGAAGCAGACGGAGGGTTGAGAAGCCCCTGGAGTTGTTGCAGCTGAAGGCGAAGATCCTCAAGGTTCGTACCTGTGGGTAGAGAGCTATCAGCGGTAGCAGCAGTAGGCAGACGAGGAGGGTAGCCATGTTTCTTGTGACATACAGCTTCAGTGTGTCCATCCCGGCCGCAGTATGAGCACTTTGGGCGACCTCGACCACCACGGCCCCTTCCGCGGGAGCCCGTACGGCCACCCTGAGTAGAAGATGGTGGAGGAAGTAAGGGAGGAAGGCCTGCTGAAGAAGGGCAGGTGATGGTGGTGCAGACGTCTCCAGAGGAGGTGGTACTCGAAGTAACATAGAGCAAACATCTGAGAAGGAGGGGGTAGCAGGTGATGCCAGAACCTGGACCCGGATACTGTGAAGGTGTGGCGGGACTCGAGCCATAGTCATAGCAATACAGACAACCTCCTTCTGGGCACGCTGAGCAGCGAGATCAGTAGTAGATGGTTGGTGTTGAATCCAGGCCTCCATGAGAGTCTTAGCACAAGCCACAAAGGAGGTCATGTTCATAGCTTGACCAACATCCAAGGCTTGAAGATCGGTGATGATGTCAAAGAGGTGTTGGAGGCTGTCCTTGCCCGAGTACAAGGAGTGGAGTTCATCCCACATTGCTTTGGCGGTCTCATGATACATGATCATCTGGTAGGGCTCACCCTCCAGAGAGTTCAGGATCCAGGTCTGGACGCGACCGTCATTGCGTAGCCATTCATCAGTAGTAGGAGAAGGAGGTCCCTGGGTAAGGTGACGCGCCAGGCCCTTGGCTTGTAGGACCCTCCGAACGGAGTGAACCAACGGGATGAAGTTCGACTTCCCAGAGAGGGAAAGAGTAGTAATCCGAAGCTCATCGCGGAGGTCAGGAGCAGGAGCCGCGCGGTCTGTCGTGGGGGTAGCTGTAGTGGAGTCGCTAAAAGACATGGCGACCTGGAGGAGAGCAGATACAACGGAGAGGAGCAGAGCAGAAGGCAGGCCGCAGCGAGTACGGACGCGCTAGGCAAGGCGCGAGCTATTTGAGGTCGCGGCGGACTGGAGCAGGCCGCAGCAGGCCGCAACAGGCCGCGGCGAGTACAGAGGCACGAGGCAAGGTGTGAGCTGAGGGAGGCCGCGGAGGACTGGAGCAGTCCGCGGCGAGTAGAGCACAACAGCTCGCCGAGAAGAGAGGGCAGGCCGCGGCGAGATAGAGAAGGAGAAGACAGGTGGGGAGAGCTCGGCAAGTCGCGGCGATGTGCGGCGACTAGAGGGCGACCGTAGCGGGCTGGACCAGTCCGTAAGACGGAAATCGAAGAGAGGAGCGAGTCTGCGGCGGGCAGGGAAAAGAACTTGCCCGCCAGAAGAGGGAGAACAGGAGCGGTCAAAGAAAGCAGAGCGGACAGAAGGGAGCTCGCAAAAGCAACAAGTAATGGACAGAAGGAGACCGCCGAGCTCGCAGCGGACCAAAGAGAGCCAGAAGAGGAAGCGGGTTCGCCGAGCTCGCAGCGGACAAAAGTAGACCGCAGATCTAGGGAGCGAGTTCACGAAGCAAGAAGAGGATGTGAGTTTGCCGAGCTCGCAGCGGACAGACAGAGGCCGCAGCGGACTTGGGGAAAGCAGTGGACCCCACAGGTCAGAATGAGAGGGCTATAAAAGGAGCAGGAGAGGAGTGGTTCCACGGAAGAAGGAGAGGGAGCGAAGAGGAGGGCAGGCCGCAGAGGCAATGCGAGTAGGAGGTGCGGACAGGAATAGCCAGACCGCGGAAACCGCAGGTCGCCGGGCGGATAGAGGTCTGAATCCGCAGGAGGCACCGATGGGCTCTGATACCATGTAGAGAATGACCCAAAAGCTTGTATGTATTATTTCAGTATCAAAATACAAGGGGAGAATACAAATACATAGGAAAGAGGAGAGAAGAATGAATCCTATACATAATGTGGGACTAAAGAAGGAGGAGAGAGAAATAAAGAAAGAGGGCCCAATAATGGGCCCTTTACATGGGATTTTCCAATACAATACAATGCATAAGAAGAAAACATTGTTAAGGGTTAGCCCTTTTGCAAGGGGTGTGACTCGACCTGCCAAAGAAAGCAATTGATTCAAGTTCCCATAAGGAATTTATGCTTATTAATAGCCATGAATCAAAGATGGGTACGGTTATCATTGATTACTACTGTAATTATTGCAACTAAAAAACCAAGATACCCTTAACTATGTCACATGAATGAAAGAAAAACAAACAAAGAGAAAAGAAAAGAATGGTAACAGGAAAATAGAAAAGAAAGATAAAGTTTTTCAAAGAAATTAAAAGAAAGGCATGCATTAAGTAAACACAAATATACTGAACGAAGAATGAAATCATTTCAATATTGGTCTTTGTTTTCATTTCATACAACCGGCATGTCTTTCTTGTACATATTTCTTTTATTGCTTAGCTCAACCTTTCAGGCACTTTACATAGCCTTTTTATTATATGCCAGAATATTATTATTTATTGCTAAAATTTCTTTCTTACAAGGAAACTAAAGAAGTAAGATCTCACTCAGTCATATTTATGACTAACTCTTTATATTATAACATTTTATGATCAAAAAAAGGATAACAGAGAAATTATGTTATGGGCTCGCCGGAGTATGGCTGGATGCGAAGGATACATTGGAGTCGGAACCGCGACTACCTAAGCGGGGTTCACTCAAGAGGAGAGACCTACCAAAATCTCAAAACCAGAAAACAAGGAGAAGAGAATAATTTTTGCTTCCATTACAAGATCCAAGGGGTCCTTTAAATACTAGAGATACAAGGGCATAATTGTAAATCCCAGACATTAATATAAAATATTATAAAAAATCTAATGGACTTAAAATAAAGACATCATAATAATTGGGCATGAAGCCTATAACATCTCTCCCGCCGTGCAAAAATAGCTTGACTTCAAGCTCAAGGGAGATTGACGTGGTGCCCACTTCACCCAACCCCTTCATAATTAGAGTCCTTTACATGCAGATAAAATAGTCTTTTACATCGATGTCTATGAGTACCTGCTCATCGCAGTTATATCATAACCCTTGTGAGAGCCGGTCAGACATTTATGTACGGGACAGTCAGATCTGCGGGGTTTTGGTGCCCACGGCATGTCTATTCAGAGTCTTTGCGTTGGTGGTGATGTAAGCCTCCTGCGCCAACTGAAGTCAACGGTCGCACAATCTCGCTAAGCCCATATCAATCACCAAGTCTCGGGGCCTCAAATTCGACATCCAAACATAGTCGATCGCAAAGCCTAACTATAAAGATGGCAACATGTATCTCAGGGGGTATTGTCGTGAGCCAAAAGAATCAAAATTTGCTCTAGATATTCATCAATTGGCCATAGATGACGTAACGCCATGAGGGCACCAAGGGGGTTGTTGCAAATCGGGGGGCCAAAAAGCACATGTCGCAGGCCCACTTGAAGTCACGCTAGATCATTCCAGGACTGACCACCTGCAAATGGGCGAACCATAATTGAGTGATATCAAGCATGCAGAAGGAGGCCAGACTTATCCATTTTGTCATCGGCGTCTGTTGATGACTAAAAAATTGTTCACATATGGTGAGCCAACCTAAGGGTTTGTCCATCCCATCATAAGTTGTAAATGACAACTTCGAATAATGGGGAATGATGTTGCCTTCTGGTGCTACCCTAGCCGAGGGATCAGGTCGAAGAAGCAACGATAGAGCCGTGGAGGTGCCAGACTGTTGCATGCCTAATCAGTAGGTGGGGTAATAATGACTGGAATGACGACTATCAGATCATTAAGCTTGTTGGTGAGTGTCGTCATGTCCTCCCGATGACGCGCTTCGGTGTCCCAAAGGCGTACTTATATGGATGTCATGAATGATTACATTAATCCCCTGATAGTATCCATTAAAGCGGGAGAGTCCCCCATAATTACGGTCCACAATAAATTGGTAATAGCATGAGATAAAGAGCATGTGATTGGACGGCTGGATTCCTTTGAGAAGACTGATTGTGAGTTGTCATGAGAGCCGCGATGCTTCCCTATGATAAATAAAAAAAATTAACACTTTTTAATATATAAAGTAGACAGTTGGGGCTCAAGAAAAAGGAGTCTATCTTGTGTGAGGCTACATTGTTGTTGGGCGCTGGAGAAAATGGGATAGTCCTGCATGAGGTTGCAACGTTGTTGGGGTCTCGAGAAAAAGGGGTCTGTTGCTCGATCAAAGTAGTGGTGTGGGTCGTCGATCCAAATTAGAGCTGTCACTTAAAACCAAAAACCGTAAACCGAACCGAAACCGCAAATAACCAGACCGAACCGTTCACGAATTATTCGGGTTCCAGTTTGAATTTTGAAACCGTGAATAACATTGTTCCGGGTGTGGTTCTTTCATTTTATTATCCAAACCGGAACCGGAATCGGAACCGCAACATACAAGTCTCAAGCGGTTTAAGAATTTTTAGACCCAATCCGAATCGGACCAAAGTAGAACCGAACCGCGACCGGTTTATTATTATTATTATTTTATAATGTTTTTATTATTAATAATATTATAATATTGTTATTTTTTATAATTTATCAATAATATACTTACTATTAAGGGTGAAACTGATGCGCTTTGAACGCAAACCACAATTGCACCAAAGAGGGTCAGTTTTGGATTGAACACCATACAACATACCAAAAACATGCAGTGCGGTTTGATATTAGTGCAGTTTGGAGTTCGTTTTTGCGGTGCTATTTCGGCTTTTATACCGTTATATAATGTGTTTTGAATTTTACTTGCATATTTATTTGAAATATTTTATTCTAAAAATATAGATAGTATACAATGCCTATTTAATATTAATCATGAAAGACAAATTTAATTGTATCTAATACATTAGTCAAATTAAATTAACTAATATATACTTCAAAAAAAATTAATTGTAAAATAAGATTTCAAGGGAAACAAGTCAAATATTTTACTATATTATACAAAAAAGTACTCATCCTTAGTAAAATGCAAATTTCCTACGTCCAGCCCCCAGATTTCAAAGTCTCTCATGCAAAAAAAATTGAGCGGGTTTACTTTTCCCCTCTGGTATTTTATTTTTGACCTTCAAGTTTGACTTTGATTCTGGTTGGAACCGATTGGTATCAGACCGAACCGCAAAGAACCAGACCGAACCGTTAGTGGATGGCTTGGTCTTGGTTCTTGTTGAGCCGTAACCGGAACCGTTGGCACGACGGTTCTAGAAGTTATGTTGGAACCGGAACCAGAACCGGAACCGGCCAAACCAAATAAGGTTTGGTTCTAATTTGAAGAACCATTACCTTTGCGGTTTGGTTCATGGTTTTAGTGGAACTGGAACCGAACCGGAACCGTGACAGCTTTAATCCAAATAGTGACAACATGTTGTCGATGAAGCGCAGGAAAAGATGTATATGAAAACAGGGCTTCCCAGATGCAGGGCTTCACGTCGGGTTCACCAGATGCAAGGCTTCACGCCCTAAACTGGGACAAGGGCGCAGATGTAAGGCTTACCAGATGCAGGGCTTCACGTTGGGTCCTATTGATCAATTCCAGATGCTTCATGCCATAAACTGGGACAGGAACGCAAATGCAAGGCTTCTCAGATGCAAGGCTTCACGTCGGTTCCCATTGATCGATTCCAGATGCTTCATGCCCTAAAATGGGACAGGGGCGCAGACGCAAGGCTTCCCAGATACATGGTTTCACATCAGGTCCTATCAATCGATTCCCGATGCTTCACGCCCTAAACTGGGATATTGGCGCAAATGCAGGGCTTCACGCCAAGTCCAATCGATTGATTTAAGATGCAGCCACTACAAATAGGGTCGTGTAGGAGTCGAGCTTGTGCAGCTTCCATTACAGATCAACGAGTCGGGTATACGGCGATTACTGTGGATGGAACTCGGTGGTCGGATGCAAAGGAGATGAGGAGAACAACGTAGCTCCGATACTAAATTGTTATGGGTTCGCCGGAGTATGGCTCGAGGCAGAAGATATAATGGAATCGGAACCGCAGTTGCCTAAGCGGGATGTGCTTAGAAGGAGAGAGCTACCAAAATGTCATAAACAAAAGACAAGGAGAAGATAATAATTCTTGCTTCCATTATAAGACTCAAGGGGTCCTTTAAATACTAGAGATACATGGGCATAATTGCAAACCCATAACACTAATATAAAATACGATAAAAAATCTAATGAACTCAAAATAAAGACATAACACAATAATTGGACACGAAGCCCATAACAAATTATCAGTAAGCTAACAAAGGAAGGATGATGGAATATGATGGAAAACAAATAATTTCTATGGGTTCAAGTTATTATAGGGATATTGGAGAAACTGGATGAGTACAACCAAGGCAAAACGAACCCTTGGTCTAAAACTAGAATCTAAGGAGAGTCCAGTTTTAGATTTATAATAACTATGATGTACTCTCACTTTTGTACTGTATTTACAAACATGTTGACCCAAGACGGTTCTATAAGGAGAGGTAATGTGGGTGAATCCTACATGAAACAATATGAGATTCGGCAATTTTTAAAATTGCAATAACTTTTCTTTATAAAACAATTACGGATGATAACAACAATAGTTAAAGCATTCAATAAAGGAAAGACGAGATATAGTACAAGCGCGAGATTGCGCAAAATCAAACGACTAGTTGAATGAAAATTACAAACACTTTCAAACGACTAGTTGAATGAAAATTACAAACACTTAATTAACTGAAGCAATACTTACAAAATAATATCTCTTCAAGTAGAGTTTAAACACAAGACTCGATTGTAAAGAAATTGACAAGCACACCTTGAACTTGCACAGTATAAAAGTGGGGGCGGGGAGAGACTGAAGGTGTATTTGGAGAGTTGTGGCGTAGCCAGAAAAGCTATCCAGGCTGGATTCAGGTCCCAATAAGGTTGCATGAGGCTGTCCGGGCAGCAGGGGGCTGGCTAGTAGCTGAATATGTGGCCTGGACAGCAACTGGGTGAAGTTTGGGAGTTGTAATTACTGTCCAGGAAGCTTTGCAGCAAGTGATGGCCGGTTGGGGGAGTTGTTAGATATTGTGTGTATGTATATGGGCTTATCTGTATTTACATGTATATGTTCGGGTCTTGTATATATAACCCCAAGATAGGTCATTATTGATATGAAATATACTTTTCTAAGATGGTATCAGAGGGAGGTTTAACTCTCCCGATCCCTCTCCCGCTCATCTGCGCCGATTGCTCTCGCTCGTCGATCCGATCGATTGATTCCGCTCCCGCTCTTCTCCTGCTCGTCGATCCGATCGATCGATCGATCCCGCCGATTGCTCCCGCTCGATCGATCCCGCCGATTGCTCCCGCTCGTCGATCGACTCCGTCGATCTGGTATTCGCGCCGTCAACCCGCTCGTCTCATGCGCCGATCGTAGATTCGTTTTCAGCGCCGATCGTAGATCCGTTTTCAGCGCCGATCGACCGATCTGTTTTCAGCGCCGATCTGGTTGGCTGCTTCCTCCGGCTACTTTCTCCATTTTCAGCGCTGATCGATCCTGCTCCAGATCTCGGTGTCGGCCTTCAATGGATCCCTCCTCGACTCCCAGTGGCTATCTTCCTAAGCTTGATGTGCTGCTCAACGGGCAGAACTACAAGGCTTGGTATTCCACCATGCGCATGCATCTCCGAAGTCTACGCCTTTGGAGCCATTTAGATGGATCCTGCCCAGCACTGTTGCTCCCTGCCGCTTCTTCAACTAAGTCATCTGTTTCCACAGCCAGCACCGGTGTTTCCTCCGCTCAGGCGTTGGCCAAGTGGCAGGACGATGACTCCAGGGCTATTGTTATCCTTGGCCAGTCTTGTGAGGTACCCATCCGCCTGGCCATTTGTGAGTTCCCTACTGCCAAGGCGATCTAGGATCATCTTTCCGATCTTTATCAGCCTTCCATCTAGGCACTTCAGTATTCATTGTTACAGACTCTTGCAGCAACCTACCAGCACGACCCGATCCTGTTTGTTCACACCTCTTCCCGAGGTCGGACTCTTCTTCTGCTCTATGTGGATGATATGATCATCACTGGTGATGACCCGGCTTTCATTGACTTTGTCAAGCATCACCTGCAACAGCAATTTCAGATGACAGATTTGGGACCTTTGAGCTATTTTTTGGGCATTGAGTTCTCTTCCACCTCTGCAGGGTTCCAGCTCTCTCAGCAGCGGTATACTACTGATCTTCTAGCTCGGGCTGCTCTTTCTGACATCCGCACTGTTGCCACACTGATGGAGCTTCACCTGCAACTTCAGGCTGATGAGAACTGATGCGGCACAGGCGTCACACCTGCCCGCCACCCTGGAGTCCCACCAGGGGGCCCACCTGGAGTCATCACCAGGCGGCTTTCATCAGGGCCGCGGCCCGTACACCCCAACCAGCTCTCCGCCACGGAATGACCACCGTGCGGCAGGTTGTTGAGGCCGGGGCTCGATCCCCAGACCTCCTAGATAAGAGGCCTTCACCAGCACTCTCATCACCAACTGAGCCGCGGATCAGTTGGTGATGAGAGTGCTGGTGAAGGCCTCTTATCTAGGAGGTCTGGGGATCGAGCCCCGGCCTCAACAACCTGCCGCACCCTTATGATGCGGCACAGGCGTCACACCTGCCCGCCACCCTGGAGTCCCACCAGGGGGCCCACCTGGAGTCATCACCAGACGGCTTTCATCAGGGCCGCGGCCCGTACACCCCAACCAGCTCTCCGCCACGGAATCACCACCGTGCGGCAGGTTGTTGAGGCCGGGGCTCGATCCCCAGACCTCCTAGATAAGAGGCCTTCACCAGCACTCTCATCACCAACTGATCCGCGGCTCAGTTGGTGATGAGAGTGCTGGTGAAGGCCTCTTATCTAGGAGGTCTGGGGATCGAGCCCCGGCCTCAACAACCTGCCGCACGGTGGTCATTCCGTGGCGGAGAGCTGGTTGGGGTGTACGGGCCGCGGACCTGATGAAAGCCGCCTGGTGATGACTCCAGGTGGGCCCCCTGGTGGGACTCCAGGGTGGCGGGCAGGTGTGACGCCTGTGCCGCATCAAGAACCCTCTTGCTGACCCCACTCGCTATCGTCATTTGGTCGGCAGCCTGGTCTATCTCACCATCACTCGGCCAGATATTGCTCATGCAGTCCATGTGTTGAGCCAGTTTGTCAGCACCCCTACATCAGTCCATTATGCTCACTTGCTGCGTGTGCTGCGTTACCTTCGTGCGACTCCTGGCCATGGTCTGTTCTTCTCCAGCAGCAGTTCCCTCCAGCTTACTGTTTTCTCTGATGCTACTTGGGCTAGTGATCCTTCTGATCGTCGCTCTGTCACTGGTTTCTGTCTGTTTTTGGGCTCTTCC
Organism: Platanthera guangdongensis; assembly: GCA_039583875.1. NCBI lineage: Eukaryota > Viridiplantae > Streptophyta > Magnoliopsida > Asparagales > Orchidaceae > Platanthera > Platanthera guangdongensis. The sequence goes on along the minus strand of CM077162.1, from coordinate 36,784,093 downwards.
TTGCTTGCCTGGAAATCCAAGAAACAGTCTGGTGTTTCCCGCTCTAGTACTGAGGTTGAGCTACGCGTCATGGCGTCTACGACCGAGGAGATTATCTGGCTTCGTTGGCTTCTTGCATATTTTGGCATTGTCTCCCCCGGACCGACCACTCTCTTTTGTGACAACACTGGTGTCATTCATCTCACTCTGAATCCAGTGAAATTTTCCCTCTCCAAGCACATTGGAGTCGACGTCTTCTTCCTTCGTGAGCAGTACAGCCGACGTACATTGGTTCCCCGCTATGTTCCCACCGAGCATCAGATTGCGGACTTGTTCACCAAGCCCCAGACGAGGGTTCAGCATGACAACCTTATGTCCAAACTCTCGATGTATGATCTCGAATGGGGTAACGTCTGGCAGGCGGATCATCCGCGGGACTCTCACTGAAGACTAGGGGCACCTGTGGGATAGTCGGAGCACGACGAGTGTAGTGGTGGAGAATAGGAGGTAGAGGGGCGAGAGATGGCAGAACATGAGGAGGTGGAGAGGACTCAGAATAGGGAGATGACGATGATGGCGGTAGCTCTGCAGGTGATTGGTCTGACGGTAGTGGCAAAACAGGTGGTGGTACGGTAGGAAAAATAAGGAACTGAATATCAGCCGGGGTAGTGGATGAGGGTGAAGCAGAGGTGGATGAAGAAAGGAAGAAAGGAAGAAAGGTTGGTCATAACAGCGGTAACCCTTGTGCTCTGAGCTGTAGCCTAGAAAAACACATGCAGCAGACTGAGCAGAGAGCTTAGTCCGCTCACGTGGTGGTAATAGGACATAACACAGACATCCGAACACACGAAGATGAGTGTATCGAGGAGGATGAGAAAACAAACACTCACCGGGACATCGACCCTGAAGGAAAGTGGATTGCTGAAGGTTGATGAGATAGACGGCGGTGAAGACAGCATCAGCCCAAAAATGTGGGGGAACATGGGAAGCCAAAAGAAGAGTGTGAGGGGTCTCAATGATGTGGCGATGTTTCCTTTCCGCAGTGCCATTCTGGGAATGAGCATCGGGACAGGAGAGTTGCAGGAGAGTGCCATGAGCGGCGAGAAGGTCACGAAACTTATGCGATAGGTAGTCCCCCCTGAGTCGGAGCGAAAAATACGAATAGAGGCGGAGAACTGAGTACGAACCATGGTGGAGAAAGTAACATAAACCTAAAAAAACTCAGCACGAGAACGCAACATATATATCCAAGTGAAACGAGAAAAATCATCAATAAACAAGACATAATAGGGGTGTCCACCCTTGGATACAAAAGGAGCAGGTCACCATACATCAGAATGGACTAACTCAAACGGAGCAGAAGACCAAGACATACTAGACTGATAGGAGAGTTGGAGCTTTTTTCCAAGCTTACAACTCATACAAGAGTGATTATTGTCAACAGATACACGACCCAAAACACCCTGACGAACAAGGTTGAGAGACTGGCGCCACTGGGATGACCAAGACGATGGTGCCACTGACGAAAGGAGACAGCAGGAAGACATAAAAGAGGAGCAGCTGGGGACGTTGTGACTGATGGCAGATGAAGGTACTCAAGGAGATGTACCCCACTATGGCAACGGCCAGCTCCAATGAGGGTCCCTGTAAGACGATCCTGCACATGACAAACAAACTCATCAAAAACAACAAGGTAACCATTAGAGGCAAGCTGGCTGGCGGAGATGAGGTTCATGGAGAGCTGAGGGATATAGGCAACATCAGGAATGTGGAACTGAGGGGTGTGGAGAAGACCACGACTGGTAATAGGAAGGGTGGTGCCATCAGCAATAATAACACGTAGCCGACGTACAACACTGGTGCCATTTAACTCACTCTGAATCCAGAGAAGTTTTCCCTCTCCACGCACATTGGAGTCGACGTCTTATTCCTCCGTGAGCAGTACAACCAACGTACATTGGTTCCCGGTATGTTGCCACCGAGCATCAGATTGCAGACTTGTTCACCAAGCCCCAAACGAGGGTTCAGCATGACTACCTTATGTCCAAACTCTCGATGTATGATCCCCCGTGAGTTTGAGGGGGGGTGTTAGATATTGTGTGTATGTATAGGGGTTTATCTGTATTTACCTGTATATGTTCGGGTCTTGTATATATAACCCCAAGATGGGTCATTATTGATATGAATATACTTTTCTAAGAAAAGTAACCCACGTAGGGCTGTTGGTTGGTGGAGGAGAAGGGGTTCACTGTTGGCGGAGAAGTTGGGAGGATAGGTGGTCCCACGTGGGTTTTCAGGGTTGGAAAGGGAAGGCCGGCTGGGATCTGGGAATAAGATATTTGGTGAGTAAGGAAATTGGGTGATTGGGAGAAAATTTAAAGAAGTGGGGAGTTGACAGGTTGAATGAGGAGAGAATTGGGTGGCTGGGAGTAATCTGTGGCTCCACGTGAAGAATTGGGGGGGGGGAGTTTCAGATGTGAGAGGAAGAAAATTAAGGGGCAAGTATGCTGGAATTGTGGAAAAAATGTGTGAGTGGGATATATGGTCAACAAGGGAGTAGCGGATGGTTACTTGGGAGTTATATGTGGTGGGATGAGGAGTTATGGAAGTTATGGTGGTTATGGGGTAGTGATTCGGTGTCTGGAAGGAGGTGGCTGGCCGGAGTTGGCTGTAGGTCATCGCCGGAGAGGCAACCGATGGACGTGGTGGTGACCGGAGGTGTTTTCTGGCGATCAACGGAAAACTTAAAATTGGTGAAAATGGAATGGGGATGACGAAGAATGACCGGGAGAGACCGGAAAAAGTTTTCAATGATCACCGGAGACAAATATGAGGTGTTTTGATGAGGGTGGGGGTCGGTTATGAGGATTTGGAGGAAGGGACTGTAGGGGAAGTGGATGGGAGGTGTCTGAAGGGCCGACTGTATTGTGGCAGTGATTTGGAAGGGGAAATAAAATCTGTTGGCCGGTTGTTCTTGAATAACTGGTGGAGGAGGGTGGGATGGTCAATGAAATTTGTTGGCCGGCTGTTCTTGAATAGCAGGTGGAGGAGGGAGGGGATGACCAGCTATTTATGTGCGATGAAGGTGGGATGGCCGGCCAAAGGGAATGTGATATGATAGTAAACCCGGGCTTCGCACCCGAGGGTCGGCTTCGGCACCAAAACGATCAAGGGATTGGCTTCAACACTTAATCCTTCAATACCCAAAATGAAATTTCTCACCCTCTATTAATAGACTCTAAGGGGAGAACGGACGGCTATGCTTGGCCGATCGTCCCGACTCAAAAATAAATAAAAATACAACTCAAAAAAAAATGAAAAGAACAAACAATGCTACGATCGTCGATCCGCATATGATTAACGGTTGCGATTATCGTGTAAGTCGAATACAATCCACAACAATTCCACACCCCCCCACCACACCCCCGAAAGAATTCATCTCCATGAATGAAGATGGGCGAGCTCTCGTCTAAAGGCGAGGATAAACCCTGCAGCTTTGACCTCGTAGTTCGCTAAAGCTGATGATGATGGAACCGAGGATGGTACTGTAACCAGTGCTATCGCTAAATGAGATGTTGTCAAAGATGTCAGAGTCAGAGTACTGGACATCCATGCACAAGAAGGTATTGTTGTTGTCGTCGCTGTCGAACACTGTATGGTACTGTTATGAAAGAAGCCGAGGTGATGCCTATGTCAGAGAATCTCGTACTATTGTGGAAGAAATCGTATGAACAAGTGGTGCCGAGAACTCGGGCTGTGATGGAAGATGAGTGGTAGACGAAGGCTGTAGCTGAAGCATTGAAATGGAAAGGGAAATCTGGAGCAACTGGAACTGTGGAGTGATAAACGAAAATGGAGGCTGAGGAATTGTGGTGGTCAAAGAGAACATCAAATCATGTGTCTCAAAGAATGGTGTCAAATCTTCCATGCGGAATACATGTGATATTACCATACTCTGCGAGATATCCAGCTCATAAGCATTTGTTCCAATTCTTTTAAGCATTGTGTAAGGACCCATTCCCTTTGCATTTAATTTTCGAGCAGTTCCCATGGGGAACCTCTCAACACATATACAGATCAACACTTGTTCTCATTCTTTAAAGCTTTGCAACCTCATGTGGCTATCAATATAAGATTTATAAATAATTTCATTGCAAGTGCTCCTACGTCGGATAGACTCATGCAAGCTACACAACGACAATGAATGATGGTCGACAAACATAACAGATCTCTTATGCAAAGGCTCTACAGTCCTTTGGATTTCATTCCATAGGGGCACATCATCAGGGGGTTCAGTGGGTGGGGTGTAAAAAAAATTCAACGTGAGTGTGATGATCATTTAAATAATCACCCGAAATTTCAGTACAAATGATGACGAAATTTATTCTTAAACTATCGAGAGTAATCTCTCTCTCTCTCTCTCGACTCACTCATAGACGGTGGACACGTACCTAAAGACCGGTGGTTTATCTGGATGTTCTCTAGTTGGAGTGTAGAAATACTCGTCGTGTGTAAGATAAACATCTTGAAGACCGCAAAAAACATTGGCACTAGAATGCACTCTATGCTGTGCAGGATGGCTCCATAAAGTAGAAACTCATCAGGTGGCTCACAGGGAGGAGTATAATGAAATTTGTCACAAATGCGACGAATACCGACATAGGCTCCAAAAACATATGAAGTGCTCTCATATAAACTAAAATGCAAGTGAAACACAACAAACGTGACAAATTTGCTAAGGTAATGTGACGTATCAAGAGGCTCGCTCACCAGGAGGGACATTATGAAAAATCATCACGAATAAGATGATCACCTAAGTGAAAATGGTAGGCATCAACAATAGAAGGCAACTCTAGTGTGGTGAGTGCCCCTTACAAGAAAGAACTCATCTGGCAGGTCAGCAGATGGTACTGCCCAAAACTCATCAAGAGTGCGAGTGACCAGATAGCAAACTCTCAAAACATCTGAACTATAGTTAAGTGCACTGGATGCTACACTAAAGATCCTCTCTCTTGAGCACTATCAATATCAAGGGCGATAATGGGAGAGATGTCAACATCTCAATACTCATAACCATGTCACTCACCTGAATCTCATCCTCACAAGAACGAGGTGGGTCATCTGGAGGCTCGGTAGGGGGTTGTCAAAGAGCCCGTCAACAGGGAGATGGTCCTCCATAAGCAAATTATCATAAGGGGTCATGTTCCCCAAAAGGGGTGAGGTGATTGCCACAGGTGAAGTGTGGGAAAAGTATATACTCAATAGTGAGCTAATAGGTATAGTGTCGAGGCAGGCTCTCTAAGTGGAGCAGTTTCTCGCAGTGGCTGATTCCTAACATGCACATCATGTATTGGGAGGGCATCTTGTTCTCCCTAAAAAAGAATCAGGTGAAGTGGGGAGGGGATGACCGGTTGTTTTGGTGGGAGGAAGGCGGGATGGCCGGCCAAAGGGAATGTGATGAGATGGTAAACCCAGGCTTCGCACCCGGGGATCAGCTTCTACACCAAAACGATCAAGGAATTGGCTTCAACACTCAATTCTTCAATACCTAAAATGAGAGCTCTCACCATCTATTTATAGACTCTAAGGGGGCAACAGACGACTATAATTGGCCGATCATCCCGACTCAAAAATAAATAAAAATACAACTCAAAACGAAAAATGAATAGAACAGACAATGTTACGATTGTTGATCCGCATAAGATGAACGGTTCCGATCATCGTGTAAATCGATCATGATCCCCATCACAAATATGAGTAGAACTTTCTACCATGATGTATCTTATATCTTTTGATTTATAATAGCATAGTTTATGCCTCTTTACATGCAGTGCTCGGCCCTTTGAGGTTAGCAATAGTTAATTATTTATGTCTCAACCGTATACTAAAAAAATATCAAGTATGAAATTATATTAAATCCAATAAGAAGAAAAATAGTTTTTTGTGACGGTCTAGACGTGTTGTTACATGTTAGACTAATGATATTGCAGCAATCAATGCGACGATATCAAAAAACAAGAATATATCATTTTGTTGATATCTTCTCATTGGAAAATACGAAAGAAAGAAGAAACATATTATCAAGCATGTGCTCACCTGGTGGAGTTGGCTCTGCTGGCGCAAAATAAACCCTTCATACTTAATGTCAATTTCAACGCACTCTTTCTCAATCCTGGAAAGAAGTTTATTCCCATAGCCATATCTATCAAAAACCTCATATTGTACATGTGGCTTTTTCAAAATGTTTTCTAGAGTTGAAGAGTCTTTGATCGGTTGCCCAGACAATCGACTAACTTCAGAAGCCAAATCATCTCTTGCTGTAGAGCAATGTTCAGTCCTTAGAAACATGAATCTATAGACTACGTCATATAAAAAGTAAAGCAGCTATCAAGAATGCTCAATTGTTGAAGACAATATAGAAGGAAATGTATGATATATGATATCAAATAATGAAATACTTCATGGAATTCTAACTAATATCATGGCGCACAGAGAATACAGACTAAAATATCAACCTGAGATATGGAGAGTTTTTAGCCGCTGCTTTTCTTCAGATATCAAAGATTGCTTGGACTGGTACAGATTCCAACGCCTGTCATCTATCAAACCAATTTCTCTTCCTAGAGGGGTTAAGCGGCAGTCCGCATTGTCTGCGCGAAGAAGCAGTCTATGCTCTGATCGGCTAAAAAAACATTGCAAATGAGAGATAAATCAAAAGTAAAATGTAAGACTAAAACTGTCTAGTCAAGAATGATACGCAAACTAATTAAAGCTGTCTGGCATAGCACCAACTATTTGACTCAAGAATGATCCGTATTTTGAAGATCAAGAAAAGACTGACGCATCTTAGAAGGGGATAATATGATGTGAAGGCTTTTTGGCACTTTGCACCCCCCAAAATAGCACTTTTGGCACTCTGCACCCCAAATGTTCAAATATTGCAATTTGCACCCCCGAATCTCTATTCTTTAGCACTTTGCACCCTAGGCCTGTTAAATCAGGGGTAATTTCATCCTTAAAGTGTATTTAGGTTTTTTACACTCCCAACGCCGCCCCTACCGCTGGCCTCGTCGTCAAGGCAGATGCTTCTCGACGCCGCCAAAGCAACCACGGAAGGGAATCATGAAATTGCAGCGGCGAATCTTGCCGTTTTGAGAAGTTGTCGAATATCCAAGGCGATCCTTACCAACGGCTTACGACAATGATGGTAACCGCGCTCGAGTCTCGCATCAACCCACCGCCAACGGTAAATTCCCTTCCAGGCGCAGATGTTTGTAGCGCAGATCACCAGACGGCCTATCACATGCTCTATGAGGTCTCTCCTTGCTTCAAGCTGGGACTCATGGTTGCAAATCTATTCATTCTGGAAGCTACTAAAGACCAACCCAAAATCCACATAATCGATTTTGACATCGGACAAGGCGGTCAACTCGCTTCCCTCATCCACCACATGTCCGAGCATCGTCGCCAGTGCTCCCCAGCGAGACCCCCGCCGTGTTTAAAGATCATGACCGTCTGCGATCTTAGTTTCCCCCTTAACTCTGTTCCTTCCGCCGGAGGCACCAATCTCAGCCTCATCGGCGACCGGCTCGCTAAACTACCAGAACATCTTGGGGTTGGTCTCCTCTTCAGCATGGTCAGCGGCAGAACCCAAGAACTCAACCACGCAACTCTCCTTTGCGAATCTGGCGAAGCCCTCACGGTTAACCTTCCTTTCTTCCTATCCCGAATCCCCGACGAAACCATTACTCCGGCGAATCCCCGCGACAAGCTTCTCTGGAGAGTAAAGTCTCTTTCCTCGTGGATAGTGACGCTGACGGAGCAAGAGATGAACGACAACACCGACCCCTTCGCCACGCGGTTGCGAATATCAAGCAAACTATATTTGGCCTGCAAGTAAAAATTCGAACATTTTAGAGTGCAAAGTGCCAAAATGAGCGCTTTCTGAGATCCGAACGAAATTACCCCAGATTTAACAGGCCTAGGGTGCAAAGTGCCAAAGAATTGAGATTCGGGGGTGCAAAGTGCAATATTTAAACTTTTGGGGTGCAAAGTGCCAAAAGTTGCATTGTCGGGGCTGTAAAGTGCCAAAAAGCCTGATGTGAAATATTAATTTAAATCAATGTTTAGTCAACAGAGGCATGTTCAGTGTTTCCTAGTATGTTATGTCTTACCTGACAACTGCATAATCATCATAATCCTATAGATATGTCACATCCTATAAACTTCAAGCCTTCAAGAACTCTTCTTGTTACTGATGCTATATGTCGCACACGAGGCAATAACCAAAATGTAGAAATCAAGTTTTGAAACAGATTTGAGAGAATCAAAGAAGGGTTTGGTCTATAGTGAACACTAGGAGTAAAAGAGGATTGTAGACTCCAATGCTTAAGAATCAAAATACATGGATGACTACGCAAATATGTAAATGAAATACTGCTAGAAATCAAAATACTTCCACCTACTATCATGATAATATTTATAAAACTGCATTCCAACACCTGTTGAATAAAATATGAAAACTTCCTATAGAATGTCTTTAGATTCTGGACCTTTTAATTCATTACCATACTTTTGTCCTGATATTCAATAACAAACTGACTAGCTTGAGGAAATGATCAAATACGCTTCCTAAGGTCGTAAGTGCATTTCTGCCACTTTCTTCATATAAGACAACAGTGTAATGGAATCAAAACAAGACATGGAGGAATATAGGATCCAGAAAGAAAAGCTTGAAGAAAAAGTCTCATGTACAGGATTTTATCACCATTTACCAGCTTGATATTCCACTATAGTGGGATAAAAGCTTGAGTGTTGTTGTTGTTGTTACCAGCTTGATATTAAGTTATTAACAGAGATGAGATGTAAACAGGCGTCCTAAGTAATGGTAAGAAAAAACAGTGCATCATGCTCTTCAAGTCAAAAGTATATGTTCTTCTACATATGATACAAGACTTCAGAAATTCATTTAATCAAGTGAAACAACTTCCTTCTGGAAGATGATGATACCTTGTTAACATGCGGTAAGGTTCTCTTAGATCTTTAGTTACGAGATCATCAATAAGAGTCCCTATAAAACTGCTTTCTCTCTCAAGAATTATAACAGGCTTGCCAGACGAATGTTTTGCAGCATTGACTCCAGCGATGAGACCCTACATTTACATGAAGTTATAATTTAGAAAAATGGCATAGCAATATAACAATATTGCAGTTCATGAAGAAGGGGCAATAAGAATGAAATAATCCACAATGTGGAGTCAAGATTCACGGAAGAGTAAAATACAGAAGTTAAATGCAAGTGGAGATAAGAAATAGCAAATAAATAATAAACCTGAGCAGCAGCTTCCTCATAGCCTGTTGTACCATTTATCTGACCAGAGAAGAACAGCCCTTCAAATTTCTTTGTCATAAGAGATCTCAAGCATTGGTGGGCAGGTAAATAATCATATTCAACAGCATATGCAGGTCTCAGCATCAAACAGTTTTCTAGTCCAGGTAATGTTCTCAAAAGTGCTAACTGCAGCCTCTCAGGTAGACCTGTGGAAAACCCCTAGTTAAGAAACAATTCTATCTTTAGTTTGGAATTGCATAAGATCACCGTAATCACATTCAGATAGTTTTTTTTGCAGTAATCCAAAGAAATACAAACGTGTCTGCAAGATCTTTAAATTGTAATAATTTTAAAGAAAATAAGATGTGCGAGAAGGGATGTCTAAAATAAATAAAATTAAATCAAAACAACAAAAAACAGCCATAAATTTAAACAATAAGTTTACCTTCGCAAATAAAAAACCTACAAAGTTAATTATCATAACTAAAGCTTTGCATCTTTCAAAAGGAGATGATGATCACAAGCTCATAATTTAATAAGTAGCACATCTATAATAGAAAAGTAGTTCTTGGAGAGTACCTGAACATATATCTCAGGAACACTTCTGCCCTCAGGTTCAAGAAAGATCTGATGCGATTCTTTATCCTGGAACCTTATAATCTGCAAAGAAAATTACGCACAAAAAAGTCGTTACAAAAAAAATCTGGACGACATTTTGCTAAAACCTTAATGTTGTCTAGAAAGTTCCTAACTGCATGAATGTAGCAAAATAATTTCCAGAACTTATTACAGATTTGGTATAGCTATCCAGAAATAACATAATCTGCCGAGTCTTCCATGCACCACTTGCAAGTAGTGATGATAACAAGCATTTTCAAGTCGTTAAAATATATATATATATATATGAGAATAAGAGCGAAACATGGATTCTACCATGTTAAACGGATGCGCAAAATCGCGACTATAAACGACAAAGGCAAGTGTACCTTATCGAATATAGTATAGGATCGATTAGATCAAAGCTGCACTAGACTCAGGGCGGTTGATTAATTATACTTTGGAAAATCGCTATTATCTTATCAAATAGAACTTTAGAGTTGGTTTGTAAGATTAAAAACTAATTGAATTAAACCGATTGAAAATGATGGAAAAAAACTAGTACCCGATCTTTCAATCACCTCGGACTATGAAATAAAATAGAAATTCATTTCTCTTGTTAAAGAGGCTTTGACCGTGGAGGTTCCAGAAACATGAACAGTCCTCTCTCAGAGGATTAGGTTCAACTAAGTTTAGGTGTATCGACCGAACTCTTGTTCCCAAATCGCATCGTCTAAGACTTGTTTTAGGTTGCAAACCTCGCTATTGGATTTCACTTCAATCCGCAAGAGTTACGTCGTCCTCTATCGAGAATTGCGTTCTACTCTTTTTACCTACAAGCAAGGTTGTAGATGTCGGATATCGGGTAGACGTCGGTTTAGGTTTTTCATGTTGGTTTTAGTATATCGGGGATATTTCACATAACGAGTTTTAATATTTAATTATTTATGAGTTTTAATATTTAATTATTTATATGTGTAATTATTTATAAATTTAATTTTTTTAAAAATATATATATATATATTAATGTATTAATAATTTAATATTTATTGAACTCCTAAATTTATCAAACTAATATAAACATTTTGTGTTACATAAGTAACAACGGTATAACGCATGAAATAAAATAAGAGAGAGCAGAATGTCGAGAAGTTGTCGATGACAATGAAAGATGTTAGAAAAACCCATTTAGTCTAGGCCCATTATGTATTTTTATTGTTTTTCTCTCTCCTCTTTAGTCCCACATCATGTATAGGACCTTCCTCTCTCTTTCTCTCATCTATATATTTGTACTCATTCTTTGTATTTTATACAAGTGAACATATATACAAGGTTGGCTTTTTCCTTCTCTACATGGTATCGGAGGGAGGGATTCTCCTTGGGCGGACTCCCTCTTCTTAATCGCATATCCCGCGTGGTCCTCTTCCCTGCCTGCGGCCTGCTGCAGACTGCTCTTCTGTCCGCTGCCCGCTCGGTCTCCTGCGTCCTGCCTCCCTGTCCGCTTCGCTTCTCTTCTTTCGCTTCCTCTTCTTCTCTGTGGTTCCACCCCTCCCCTCAGGCATCTTATAGTCTTCCCCCTCTCTCTCTCTCGTCGAGTCCACCTCTCCCTGTATCTCCTCCAGACCGCACTCTCATACTCGTGGCCTGCTCCATCTCGCTGCGGCCTGCTTCTCTCGCGGCCTATTCCTACTAGTCCAGACCCCGCTCTCTCTCGCGGTCTGCTCCAGCTCGCTGCGGCTGTTTCTACTCGCCCCCCTTCTGCTTCTCTCACGGCCTGCTCCTCTCGCGTCCTGCACCTCTCGCGGCCTGCACCTCTTGCGGCTTACACCTCTCATAGCCTGCTTCTCGCGCGACCTGTTCCTACTAGTCCAGACCGCGCTCTCTTCTTGCGGCCTGCTCCAGCTCGCCGCGGCCTGTCTCTACTTGCCCCCCTTCTGCCTCGTCTTACTCGCGGACTCTTCTTGTCCGCTGAGTTCTACTATCCGCTGCCTTGTCGTTGGAGTTCTACTCGCGACCTTTTACTCGTCGCGGTCTGTTCCTGGTTGCTGCGATCTGTTCACTCTATCCGCTTGAGTCTTCTTTACTCGCGGTCTCTTCTCTCTGCCCGCTGCTGGCCTCCTGTTTCTCTAACCGCTGTTGTGCTCAGCCAGACCGTGCAGACTGTTGCTTTCCTGCATTTAGGTCGCGGTCTTCTCCTCTTTCCTATCCGCGCGGCTTGTCTCTGTCCGCTGCAGCCTTCTCTTTCTACCGGCCTCCGCCTTTGGTCGCAGCCTCCTCCTGCCGCTGGTGTATTCACATCATGACCGGGAGGTCTCAGCTCTAGTCGCGCGGTCTCCTTTGTTTTCGGTCTGTTCTCCTAGCCGCTACTCTTCTTCATGACCTCTTCTGCTGATTCTATCGGAACGACGGTTCCTCCTGCTGACCGCCTGGCCTCTCTCCCGGAAGTGCGAGATGAGCTCTGTATTACTACTATCTCTCAGACCGGCAAGAAGAATTTTATGGAATGGGCGCACTCTGTTCGATGTGTCCTGAAAACCAAGGGGTTTCTTCATCACTTGACCCAGGATGTTATCGGTACTCCTACTGACGATTGGTTACGCAATGATGGTCGTGTGCAGACGTGGGTCCTTAATTCTCTTGATGGCGAGTTTTATCGCCTGACCATGTACCATGAGACGGCCAAGGGCATGTGGGACGAGCTCCATACCCTTTACTCTGGCAAGGATAGTCTCCACCATCTGTATGACATTATCACTGCTCTCCAGACCCTTGATAGCGGTTGCGAGACCAATCTGACCTCCTTTGTTGCTCAGGCTCGGTCTCTGGTCGAGGCTTGAATCCAACATCAGCCTCCTACTATGGATCTTGCTGCCCAACGTGCCAAAAGGAAGTTGTGGGTATAGCCATGATGATGGCTCGGGTACCCCATCACCTTCACAGTGTACGGGCTCACATCCTCTCCTCTACTGTTACCACGTCCTTCTCAGATGTGTGTTCGATGCTTCTCAAAGTATCCCCGCCTCCGGATATGCCTGGGCCTCCTTCTCCGACCCTTGTTCAGCAGGCCCCTGCTCCTTTATTGCCTCTTCCATCTTCAGCTCGAGGAGGCCGCTCTGATTCTCGGGGACGTGGTCGGGGTGGACGGCCTTGGCCTAAGTGCTCATTTTGCGGCAAAGACGGGCATCTTGAAGCAACGTGCTATCGCAAGCATGGTCGCCCTCCTCGTCCGCAGGCATCTGTTGCTGTCACTGACCCCTCTCCCACTCGTACTGACCTCGACGAGGTTCGCCTTCAGCTCCAGCATCTTCATGGACTGCTCAGCCGCCCGCCTGCCTCGGTTTCCTTCGCTGCCTCCATCTCCAATGAAGGTATCGCATGCCTCTCCTCTGGCCCGCGATGGATCCTCGATTCTGGTGCCACTCATCACATCACCTCTGTTCGGTCGTCTCAGTACTTGCCTTCACCTAACCCGAAGTACATTACTGTGGTCAATGGGGCATCTGTCCCTGTCTCTGGATGTGCTGATATTCCTCTCGCGTCTTCTCTCCTCCTGCGCTGGGCTCTTTACATTCTGGGCTTTTCTTTCAATTTACTTTTTGTTGGTCGCCTTACTACTGATTCAAATTGCTCAGTGACCATTACTTCCTCCTCTTTTCTGATACAGGATCGGCAGACGCGGACTATCATTGATAGGGGGCGACTGCAGAACGGGCTCTACCTTCTTGATGACTCTCCTACTCTCCTCGCCTCTATCTCCTCTTCGGATTGGCATCGACGTCTTGGTAATGCTCCTCTCCCAGTCCTCCAGAAGGCTCTCCCGGATGTATCTCTTCCCGCGTTTCAGTGTGAAACATGTATTTTTGGCAAACAGCCACGTTCATCTTTTTCTTCTCATTGTGCTCGGAGCTCCGCTCCTTTTGTTTTGGTACACTCCGATATATGGGGTCCGTACAAAATTACTAGTATTTTTGGCTACCGTTATTTTCTTACTTTTATTGATGATTACTCTCGCATGACATGGTTGCATCTCCTACGCGATCGTTCTGAGCTTCCCCGCGTCTTTAGGGCCTTCATTCTTGAGACTCGCACTCAATTCTCTGTGCTCATCCGAACTATTTGTACTGACAATGCGCGCGAGTACACTGGTCATGACTTCGCGACCCTCTGCTCTGAGTTCGGCATTCTTCGTCAAACATCGTGTGCGTATACTCCACAACAGAATGGTGTCGCCGAGCGCAATAATCGCCACCTTCTTGATGTAGTTCGCTCCCTTATGCTTCAAATGCAGGTTCCCAAACCGTACTGGAACTTTGCGCTCTCCACGACCTGTTTTTTTATCAACCGTCTACCATCTTCTGTCCTCCAGAATGCTACTCCTTTCGGCCTCCTATTTCCCTCCACTCTGTCTTTTCCTGTTACTCCCCGTATTTTTGGGAGTACTTGCTACGTTCACCACCTCGGTCCATCTACAGACAAGTTGGATCCCCGTGCAGCCAAACATATCTTTGTAGGCTACTCACGCACTCAAAAGGGTTATGTGTGGTATTCGACTACTACCCGCAAGGTGACTGTCTCTGCGGACATCACTTTCCGAGAAGATCTTCCCTTCTTTTCTGCTCTGGATATCGCTTCTGGTCCAGAGCCCGTCGTTCGTCCTGTCATCTCTGCTCCCTATTCCTCATCATCTCCTCCTGCACAGCCCCCGGTCCGTCCACATCCACCTGTTATCTGGGTCTATTCTCGTCGCTCTCCTCATCCCGTTGCCCCCCTGCAGTCGGCTTCGACCTCTGATGCTCCACTACCTGCTGCTCCGGCTCTCGCATCCACCGCTCATCCGATGACGAATTATGTCTCTTTACATCGCCTTTCACCGCCACTTCTTCACTTTGCCACATCATTATCCCCTGTTTTTGTCCATAACTCTGTGCAGGAGGCGATTCAACATCCAGGCTGGCGGGTTGCCATGGACGAAGAAATAACGGCCCTTTGGGCCAACCAGGTCTGGGTCTTTGTCCCTTTACCTCCCGGTCAGCACCATGTTGGGTGTAAATGGGTTTTTGTCATCAAACATGCTCCGGATGGCACTATTGCCCGACTGAAGGCCAGACTTGTGGCATGTGGCTTCACTCAGCAGGAGGGCCTTGATTATGAGGAAACCTTCTCTCCGGTGGCTAAGCTCAACACCGTTCGAGTTCTTCTCTTCGTGGTTGTGCACCGCCACTGGCCCCTTCATCAGCTCGATATCAAGAATGCTTTTTTGAATGGAGATCTTCAGAAAACCGTCTACATGCGCCAACCGCCCGGGTTTGAGACCACAGGGGAGTCTTGTGTGTGTCTTCTCAAGAAATCCATCTATGCTCTCAAACAGTCCACTCGGGCGTGGTTTGACAAGTTCAGCAAGGTGGTTTGGGACATGAGTTTCACTCGGAGTTCTGCAGACTTCTCCCTATTCACCCGACAGCGGGCAACTGGAACAGTCCTTCTGTTGGTTTATGTTGATGACATCCTACTTACTGGGGATGATTCAAAGGGAATTTTATAGGTCAAACAGCATCTGAGCACCGTATTTCAGACCAAAGACCTGGGGCATCTTCGCTACTTTCTTGGTCTTGAGATCGCACGACGGCCGGACGGGCTTGTCCTCTCCCAACGGAAGTATTGTCTCGATCTTCTCAAAGACGCTGGCAAGTCTGGTTGCAAGCCAACTAATACCCCGATGGAGGCAAATCACAAACTATGTGCTCATGCCTCTGATGATGATTTGTTTCTCCAGAACCCGGAATACTATCGACGTCTTGTGGGAAAGTTGATTTATCTAACGGTCACGAGGCCTGATATATCGTTTGCAGTTGGGGTTGTTAGTCGGTTCATGCATGCCCCCCGTGTTTCTCATCTCCAGGCGGTTGAACGGATTCTCCGATACCTTAAGGCAGCTCCGGGTCAAGGGCTTGTTTACAAAACCTCCAACTCGGCTCCAGCATTGGTCACTTATTCTGATGCCGATTATGTCGGTTCCCTAGACGATCGGAGGTCAACCAGTGGGTTTTGTACTTATTTTGGTGGTCATCTCATTACATGGAAAAGTAAGAAACAAGCCGTGGTCGCTTGATCCTCCGCGGAAGCTGAATACCGATCGATGGCATCGGTTGTCTCAGAACTCACATGACTTGAAAGTCTCCTTACTGACCTGCGAGTAAAACTTCCTTCATCTATTGTTCTATTTTGTAATAGTCAAGCCGCCATACACATAGCAAAGAATCTGGTGTTTCACGAGCGCACAAAACATATCGAGGTCGACTGTCACTTTATTCAAGAGAGTTCAATTGAAGAAACATGAACTAAAGCATGTTCCGGACACTGATCAAGTTGCTGATATTCTCACAAAGGCTTTATCAAGTACCTTATTTTACCAGTGTTTGTCCAAGTTGGGTGCATATGACCTATACGCTCCAGCTTGCGGGGGAGTGTTAGAAAAGCCCATTTAGTTTAGGCTCATTATGTATTTTTATTATTTTTGTCTCTCCTCTTTAGTCCCACATCATGTATAGGATCTTTCTCTCTCTTATCTATATATTTGTACTCATTCTTTGTATTTTATACAAGTGAACATATATACAAGGTTGGTTTTTTCCTTCTCTACAAAAGACAAAGAACTTTTAGTTCATAATTTAAAAATCATACATAATTGAAGTTGGTGATGAATTTGAGCAAGGAAGAAAGTCATAGGAAGGAGAAAACAACCTAAATAATGAAACAATTTTGGTCTATTGCCTATTAGATCATAAACACCAAAGAAACTAATTAAAAGAAATTGAAAAAACCAATCGATAAAATGTCGGGATATATCGGTCAATATCAGACATATCGGACGATATATTCCAAAAGGATATTTTGCGAAAAAATATCGGAAACGTGTCGTTTGGTCCATGAAACTTTTATGTCGGCCGACATGTCGGCCATGTTGGAGGATATCCACAACAGTGCATATGAGTGATCGATTCGTCTTACGAGTCTCTCGGCTAACTAAAGAACGAATACAAATATGAAAACTATATATTGATTATATAGCCTCAATGAGTAGATCAAAGGTAAATTGTAAGCGTTTAACAAATTGAGAAAAGAAATTCTAAAACATTACAACATTACTTCATCCTTGAATCATCTCGATCGAGTACTATAAGAATTAGTTACTCATGGAAATGGAGGAATAATTATCATACGAATAAACCATGAAGAAAAAAAGAAGATGAAAAGAGAATAAAATTTTATTGTTTGCTAAGAGAATTACAAGAAAGGAAAAATGAAAGATTACAAACTAACAATTCTAAATGCCAGAAAAGAGAATTACAAGAAGGATTAAAATAGCTAGAATAAAGCAGAAAACTACAACTTGAACTCTAAAATTTGATTCCTTAGCTGATGGAGAATAGGGGTGCAAATTTGGCCCCGGCCCGGGTCTGAGCCCATTAAGGCCTGGGTCCGGTTAGGCCCGGTCCAGGCCTAAGGGGGCTCACTGAGCCCACTATTTGGCTAAGGCCCGGCCTGGTGCCTTGGCGGCCTGGGCCCAAGCCCGGCCCGGTCTGAAAGCCCTGCTCCCAGCATTAAAAAATGATGGGTCAGGCATTAAAAAATGTTGTCCCGGCATTTTTTAATGTTGTCCAATGCTTGTCAGCATTAATAAAATGCTGGGCTATCATTCTTTAATGATCGACCTAGCATTTGTTAATGCTGGGCAGCGCTGCCCAACATAAAAAATGATGAGCAGCATTTTAAAATATTGGGCGATCCTTTTGGGGCATGCTTGTGCCCGGTGTGGTGGGCTCAGGAAGGCCCCCATATTATAGCGAGCTCTGGGACCGGCATGGGCCCGGTTTGAGCAGGGCCCGGTCTCGGTCTGGCAACAAAAAACCCAAGCCCAGGGGGCCCAAGCCTGGCCTGGGACAAGTGGGCTTTTTTTGCACGCCTACTGGAGAAGCTGGCTTTTTATAGCTGAAAAGTGCAGGTTACACGCCCCCTGGTCACGCCCGTGACTTGGGGGCGTGTCTGAGAATGAAGGCCGGGAGCAGAGCAGACGCGATCTGGCTTTAATTCGGAGCGTTACAACTGAGTCAAGCCCCTTGGTCACGCCCGTGTCAGGGGGCGTGACCTCTGGAAATCATCTTCTGGCGGGAAAATTTGGCGGGTTGGCATGTAACGGTTGACCCGGATGGTCGCGGGCTTGACCCGGATGGTCGCGGGCGCGACCCGGATGGTCGCGGGCGCGACCCGGATGGTCGCGGGCGCGACCCGGATGGTCGCGGGCGCGACCCGGATGGTCGCGGGCGCGACCCGGATGGTCGCGGGCGCGACCCGGATGGTCGCAGGCGTGTTTGGGGTGTGATCGCTAGCTTGATCGTTGGGGTGTTACACGGGCATGACATGGAAGTCACGCCCCCGGTCACAGCGTGACTGTTGGGTGTGTACTTTTAATTGATGTGGGAGCTTGATCCTGGTCCTTGGTACGAGCTTCGGGTGTGACCCTTGTCACGCCCGAGGCACACGCCCATGACCTGGGCATGTACTTTGCGATTTTTTCATATTTGCTCCAAATCTTCTCTTAATCCTGTTGGTTCTTCCCAAACTGCTATATGCAGCTCAGTTTAACCTGAAATCAGGAAAAAAACATATTTTAGATTATAATTAAAATAAAACGAACATTATTTGATTAATTAAATACTAAAATATTACTTGAAATAGAAATATTAAGCCGTATCATAAACCACCGCACCCATCTTCCATTCCAAAAACCTGGGTCAAAGATAGGAGATGTGGGACCTATTATAAGCACGAGTGGGTCGTCTGGTAGGCGGTGTGAGACTAATCTTGACATGCCTTTTTTTGTTCATGTTGGACTGTCCAACACGCTGAACCTTCCTCTGATACCATGTTAAACCACCACACTCATTGTCCATTCCAAAAATTCGGGTCGAAGATAGGAGAGCCAGAGCCTATTATAAGCATGAGTGGACTGTCTGGGTAGGTGATGTGAGACTAATCTTAGACATGTTTTTTTTGGTTCATGTTGGACTGTCCAACATATCATTTAGATGTGACTCCACAAAAACCTTCCAAACAAACAGTATTTGCATGTGCATATTTTTAATTTTATTTCTCATTTTTTAATAAGGGAGTAAAACAAGACGTGGGTTATTTGTGAGTTTGGCTTGTGGACTGAAATGCAAGGTTTGTGCTAATCAATTCCTCAAAAGCTTCTTGGCATTCCTCTGAACGGTTCCAAGCTTTCTCCTTTCTGAATGGGTCTGTAAGTGACATTGCCCTCTTCGAATATCCTATGATGAACCGCCTATAGTAGTTCACCAAGCCAAGAAATGATTGCAGCTTCGTCACCTTTGTTGGTGGCTCCCATTCGATGATTGCCCGCACCTTGTCCATATCCATCCGTAGTTGGTCATGCCCAATGACATGCCCAAGGAAATGCACCTCCTCTTGCCAACAAAGCATTTTTACCTTTTGACATAGAGTTCATTCTCCCTTAGCACTTTGAACAGTAAGCGAAGATGTTGTGCAAGATCTTTCATTGTGTCACTATACACGACAATGTCGCTCACCTATACCACCACAAACTTGTCTAAGTAGAAATAAAGGATTTGATTCATCAATGAGCAAAAGGTTGAGGGTGTGTTGGTTAGGCCGAATGGAATCACCGACCACTCGAATGATCCATACCTTGTTACACATGTAGTCTTCGGCTCATCCCCTTTTGCGATCCGTACTTGATGGTGGCTCTTTTGTAGATCAATATTCATGTATATTCATGCACTCCCAAGCCGATCGAACAAGTCAGCAATCAACGATACGTGACACTTGTTCTTTATTGTTATCTTGTTCAGTGCCCGATAGTCAGTGCATAATTGCAATGTCTCATCCTTCTTCCTCTAAAAGAATACCGGTGCGCCAAATGGGGGCTTTGATGGTCTGATCATTCCATCTTCAAGAAGTTTTTGTGACTGCTTTCTCAACTCCTCAAGCTCAGGTGGTGTCATACGATGTGGTGCCTTTGGCGGTGGCTGATGAGCGAATTTCATATATTATTTTAGGATCTATTCTAACGTAGTTTTCTCTTCTTTTTGCTGGTACTTTATTTGTTTTCGGAAAACTGTTATAAATCTAATTGTATATCTTGTGAGGGCATTCGAGCTAGATAGGACATATTTTAATCATTTCATGCAAGAGGGAGACCTTTTCTCCCTCTCATTTTATTTACATAGTCAAATGTTATGTGTGTGGCTGTGTGGATGCGTTTTTCTGTAGGTTTGGTGTGTTTTTCCTATAGATACAGTGATTGTGGTAGTATCCCAGCGCGCCTCGGTACTTTTCCAAGGAGGAGGCTACTAGTGTGTTTTTCTTCTCCCACAAGCAGTAGCCCCCTCTGCGCAAGACCATTGGTCGTGCGCGGTCATTTTGCACTTGTAGACTTGACTTCCCTGCTATCAACTAGAAGTGTTCACTACCGGTGCATTTTCCTTAGCGTGTGAGGAGCGGACATCTCTACGCACGACCACTGGTCGTGCAAGGTCATTCTGCTAAAATCGACGAGAGCCTTGAAATCTGCAAGAGAGGCCACTACACACGCGTTTTCCTTCTCGCACGAGCAGTGGCCTCTCTCTGCGCACGACCGATGGAATTTGACCCGAGCACCAACATCGGAAACTCATGTAGCATTTTGCATTTAAAATATATCTCAGCTCTCTCAACCCGCAATCAATTAGTTTTACGAATGCTTAGGTTTTAACATGACATCAGAGTAGGCTAAGCCGAATTTCCCACTCCCTCATGACCCACTCCACATCAACCAACTAAAAAGAATTCATGTTTTAGACACTGAAGACCCTTCACGCGAGGGGCATGTTAATAATATAATCTTATATCAGAAAACATATGCGTACTTAATATGGATCATGGACCCCTTTTGCAATCAATTGATCTTAAGCTTGATGCTTGGTGATGCAAGATGATCTAAAGGTGATGGACATGCGATGCCCTAACCTTAGATGAATGCAAACATATACATGACAATGTAAATGAAATTACAGATTGGCCGACTAAAGATGTGAATGAATGACTACATGAAATCCAATTAAAAGAATATCATGACATAAACCTTAATCCGATGCACGTGCAATGAGTCAAGAACGAAATTACTTATAACGAACAATTAATTAAACAATATTACTTTTAAAATTTCAGGCAACTGTTGCAACTGATAACAAATATTGAAACTTAAGTAAGCATGTAACAATTGCGAATTATTAAAAGTGCACAAAATTAAAGCACAAGGTGAATATGAAATGCACATCAATGAAAGAAGATTAACCCAACATGATCAGAGCAAGATATTACTACGAATAATAAAGTATATCCGTGTAATGTAAGTGTAGAAATGGAGAAAGCCAACCTTGTATATATGTTCACTTGATACAAATACAATGAATGAGTACATATATATAGATGAGAGAAAGAGAGAGGAAAGTCCTATACACAATGTGGGACTAAAGAGAGGAGAGAAAAACAATAAATGCTATACAAATGGGCCTAGTTTAAGTGGGCTTTTCCAACACTCCCCCGCAAGCTGGAGCGTATAGGTCATATGCACCCAACTTGGACAAACACTGGTAGAACAAGGTACTTGATAAGGCCTTTGTGAGGATGTCGGCAACTTGATCAGTTCCTGGAACATGCTTCAATTCAAGTTTCTTCAATTGAACTTTCTCACGAACAAAGTGACAGTCAACTTCGATATGTTTTGTGCGCTCATGAAACACCGGATTCTTTGCGATGTGTATGGCGGCTTGACTATCACAAAATAGAACAGCAGAGGAGGGGAGTTTTACTCCCAAGTCAGTAAGGAGACTTTCAAGCCATGTGAGTTCTGAGACAACCGAGGCCATCGATCGGTATTCAGCTTTTGCAGAGGAACGGGCTACCACAGCTTATTTCTTACTCTTCCATGTAATAAGATGACCACCAAAATAAGTACAGAACCCACTAGTTGATCTTCGATCGTCCAGGGAACCCGCATAGTCGGCATCAGAATAGACAACCAATGCGGGAGCAGAGTCGGAGGTTTTGTAAACCAGCCCTTGACCCGGAGCTCCCTTAAGGTATCGAAGAATCCGTTCAACCGCTTGGAGATGAGAAGCCAGGGGGGCATGCATGAACCGACTGACAACCCCAACTGCAAACGATATATCCGGCCTCGTGACTGTTAGATAGATCAACTTTCCCACAAGGCGTCGATAGTATTCCGGGTTCAGAAGCAGCAAATCGTCATCCGAAGCATGAGCGCATAGTTTGTGATTTGCCTCCATCGGGGTACAAGCTGGCTTGCAACCAGACTGACCAGCATCTTTGAGAAGATCGAGACAGTACTTTCGTTGGGAGAGCACCAACCCGTCCGGCCGCCGGGCGATCTCGAGACCAAGGAAGTAGCGAAGTTTCCCCAGGTCTTTAGTCTGAAAAACAGTGCTCAGATGTTGTTTGACGTCTTGAATCCCCTTTGAGTCATCCCCAGTGAGAAGGATGTCATCAACATAAACCAACAGAAGGACGGTGCCAGTGGCCCGGTGTCGGGTAAAAAGGGAGAAATCTGCAGAACTCCGAGTGAACCCCATGTCCCGAACCACCGTGCTAAACTTTTCAAACCACGCCCGAGGGGACTGTTTGAGACCATAAATTGACTTTTTGAGAAGACATACCCGAGACTCCCCCGTGGTCTCAAACCCGGGTGGTTGGCGCATGTAGACGGTTTCCTGAAGCTCGCCATTCAAAAAGGCGTTCTTGATATCGAGCTGAAGAAGGGGCCAGTGGCGGTGCACCGCGACGGAGAGAAGAACGCGGACAGTGTTAAGCTTGGCCACCGGAGAGAAGGTTTCCTCATAGTCGAGACCCTCCTGTTGTGTGAAGCCACGGGCCACAAGACGGGCCTTCAGTCGGGCAATAGTTCCATCCGGAGTATGCTTGATGACGAACACCCATTTACACCCAACAGGGTGCTGACCGGGAGGTAAGGGAACCAAGAACCAGGTCTGGTTGGCCCAGAGGGCCGTCATTTCTTCGACCATTACAGCCCGCCAGCCAGGATGGTGAAGCGCCTCCGGCAAAGAGTTAGGGACCGAAACAAAGGATAATGAGGTGGCAAAGTGAAGAAGAGAGGGAGAGAGGCGATGGAGAGAGACGTAATTCGCCATTGGATGAGCGGTAGAGACGGGAGCCGGAGCAGCAGGGAGCAGAGCACCAGAGGGCGAAGTCGACTGCAGAGGGGCAACGGGATGAGGAGAGCGACGAGAATAGACCCGGATAACCGGTGGTGGTGGACGGACAGGAGGTAGGGAAGGCAGAGAGGATGAGGAGTGAGCAGCAGGAATGACAGGACGAACGACGGGATCTGGACTCAGAGCGATATCTAGAGCAGGGAAAAATGGAATATCTTCACGGAAAGTCACGTCAGCCGAGACAGTAACCTTGCGGGTAGCAGACGAATAACATACATAACCCTTCTGAGTGCGCGAGTACCCCACAAAGATATGCTTGGTGGCACGGGGAGCGAACTTGTCCATGGAGGGACCAAGGTGGTGAACGTAGCAGGTACACCCAAACACCCGTGGAGGAACGGGAAAAGGCGGAGTTGTGGGAAAGAGGAGGCTGAAGGGAGTAGCATACTGGAGGACGGAAGACGGGAGGCGGTTGATGAGAAAGCAAGCCGTGGAGAGCGCGTAGTTCCAGTATGGTTTGGGAACCTGCATTTGAAGCATAAGAGAGCGAGCGACATCAAGAAGGTGACGATTCTTGCGCTCGGCGACACCATTCTGTTGTGCAGTGTACGGACACGAGTTTTGGTGAAGAATGCCGAACTCAGAGCAGAGAGTGGCAAAGGTATGGCTGGTGTACTCCCGCGCATTGTCAGTACGAATAATACGAATAGGCGCAGAGAACTGAGTGCGAGTCTCAAGTATGAAAGCTCGGAATACGCGGGGAAGTTCAGAGCGATCCCGAAGGAGATATAACCACGTCATGCGAGAGTAATCATCAATAAAAGTAAGAAAATACCGATAGCCAGAAATACTAGTAAATTTGTACGGACCCCATATATCGGAGTGTACTAAAATAAAAGAAGCGGAGCTCCGAGTACAATGAGGAGGGAACGAGGAACGGGGCTGTTTGCCCAAAATACATGTGTCGCAGCGAAAAGCAGGAAGAGTAACATCAGGAAGAGCCTTCCGGAGGACGGGAAGAGGAGCATGTCCCAGACGGCGATGCCAATCCGAAGAGGAGATAGATGCGAGGACAGTGGGAGAGTCGTCAAGAAGATAGAGCCCATTCTGCAGCCGTCCTCTACCAATGATAGTCCGCGTCTGCTGATCATGTATGAGAAAAGAAGAAGTAAATGTCACGGAGTAATTAGAATCAGTAGTAAGGCGACCAACAGACAGTAAATTGAAAGGAGAGCCCGGAACATGTAGAGCCGAGCGCAGGAGGAGAGAAGAGGTGAGTGAAATATCAGCACATCCAGAGACTGGAACTGATGCCCCATTAGCGACAGTAATGTACTTCGGGTGAGGTGAAGACAAGTACTGAGGTGGCCTAACAGAGGTGATATGATGAGTGACACCAGAATCAAGGATCCAGCGCGTTCCAGAGGATAGGCAGGCGATACCTTCATTGGAGATAGAGGCAGCAGAGGCAACCGAGGCAGGCGGACGGCTGAGCAGGCCATGAAGATGCTGGAGCTGAAGAAGAACCACGTCGAGATCAGTACGAGGGGAAGCAGAGTCGGTAGTAGCAACAGAGGCTTGCGGACGAGGAGGTCGTCCATGTTTGCGATAGCATGTGGCCTCAAGATGTCCATCTTTACCGCAGAACGAGCACTTAGGCCTAGACCGGCCACCCCGACCCCGGCCGCGAGAGTCAGAGCGGCCGCCACGGGCAGAAAAGGGGAGAGGCAATAAGGGAGCTGGTGCCTGTTGAACAAGGGCCGGAGAAGGAAGTCCGGGCACATCCGGAGGAGGGGAGACTTTGAGAAGCATCGAGCACACATCAGAAAAAGATGGTGTAACGGTAGAGGAGAGGATGTGAGCCCGGACACTGTGAAGATGAGGCGGTACCCGGGCCATCATCATGGCGATACCCACAGCTTCCTTTTGGGTACGTTGAGCAGCAAGATCTAAAGTCGGAGGCTGATGGTGGATCCAAGCCTCAACCAGAGACCGGGCCTGAGCAACAAAGGACGTCAGGTCGGTTGCGCCACTGCTATCAAGGGCCTGGAGAGCAGTGATGATGTCATATAGATGGTGGAGACTATCCTTGCCAGAGTAGAGGGTGTGGAGCTCGTCCCACATGCCTTTGGCCGTCTCATGATACATGGCCAGGCGATAAGATTCGCCATCAAGAGAGTTGAGAAGCCAAGTCTGCACACGACCATCATTGCGTAACCATTCCTCAGTAGGGTTACCGATAACGGTCTGAGTCAAGTGATGAAGGAACCCCTTTGACTGCAGGACACGGCGAACCGAGTGTGCCCATTCCACAAAGTTCTTCTTGCCAGTGAGAGAAATTGTAGTAATCCGAAGCTCGTCGCGGACTTCCTGGAGAGAGGTCGGGCGTTCAGGAGGAGGAACTGTCGTGCCGACAGAGTCCGCAGATGTAGACATGGGGGCGACCTGGAGGAGAGGAAGCGGGAAGACAGCGGACTGGATGAGTCCGTGGCGAGCTGGAGGAGGCCGCGGCGGACTGGAGGAGGCAGCGGCGGACTGGAGGAGGTCGCGGTGAGCACAGACACGCTCAGCAAGGAGCGGGCTATGAGAGGCCGCGGCGGATTGAATAGGCCGAGGCGGACTGGATCAGACCGCGGCGGACTGGATCAGACCGCGGCGGACTGTAGCGGGCTGAGAAGAGAGGGCAAGCCGGGGAAGCACGACACGTCGCGGGAACAAGAGAGCGACCGCAGCGGGCTGGACCAGTCCGCAAGACGGGAAAAAATGCAGAGAGGCGAGCCCGCGGCGGACAGGGAAAAGAACTTGGCCGCCTGAAGAGGAAGGAGAGCAGCCGCAGGCAGGAGAGAAGTGCGGACAGAAGGAGGCCGCCGCGCTTACGGCGGACGAAAGAGAGCAAGAAGAGGAGGTGAATACCGAGTTCGCAGCGGACAGAAGGAGACCGCGGAGCTAGGGATCGAGTTCGCCGAGGTCGCGCCGGACAAGAAGAGGCCGCAGCGGACTATGGGAAGCAGTGGACCCCACAGGATCAGAGAGAGGGCTATAAAGAAGGGCCAGAAGAGGAGGGAAGAAGAGGGAAGAGGAGTGGTTCCACGGGATGAGAGGAAGCGGTTTGGACAAGGGAGGCCGCAGGGGTGATGCGACTAGGAGGCGCGGACACACACACGCATGCCGCAGAGACCGCAGGCCGCAGGGCGGATAGGAAAGGGAGTCCGCAGGAGTCCGGAACCTCGCTTTGATACCATGTAGAAATGGAGAAAGCCAACCTTGTATATATGTCCACTTGATACAAATACAATGAATGAGTACATATATATAGATGAGAGAAAGAGAGAGGAAAGTCTTATACACAATGTGGGATTAAAGAGAGGAGAGAAAAATAATAAATGCTATACAAATGGGTCTAGTTTAAGTGGGCTTTTCCAACAGTAAGGAAATAGAAACTGAAATGTAAAGACTCACTAAGCAATTGGAACTAACGGTGTTAGAAGTGGAATGCGAGCTTGGGACGACCGCATGAGCGTTGCAAAGCATTAAATGGACAGATGGCAAGGAGATATGAAGTGGGATATTTCTATGGTTCATGAATTTCAAGGATTTTGCTTTAGTGGAGGGATGTAAAGGGAGTGGAGGTAGCTGAACAGAGGCTGAAAAGGAAGAGGGAGGGCTATAGAGGGGATGGTCAATGCTAGGAAAGGAGGCTGGAGGCTGGCAAGGTGGCTATGGGGCTGGTCGAAGGTGAATGAGGTGGAGGGGAGTAGCAGGAAAAAGATGCTCTAGAAGAGGAAAGGGAGAGATGGGATACACAGGGAGGTCCGAGGAAGGAAAGATGGCAGTGGATGGGGCTGTGGATGATGGGTCGGAGAAGGGGGGAGAAGAGGGATCCTACAATTGACAGTGGTGGCGAGGCCATAGGAAGCAGGAGATGTACATGTCAGTATCGGGGAGGATGGAGTTGCAGGCTTGGAATTGGATGCCAAAGGCTGAATTGTGTTTTGGTAAGGTTGTCAGAGGCCTGGGATATGGTGGGAAGTAAAGGAGACAGGTAGACAGCCCACTGGAGTCGACACCCGGGGGATCGGGCGTCAACACCCATAAAAACCAAGCGGTTCAAGAAGAAATTGCAACTCTTGATTCCCCCTCTAGGGTAAACACACAATATATAAAGAGGGGTTAGGTAAATAAAATCTGAAGGTTCGTATCGCGCAATCGAATCGGGTACCCCAACTCTCAAAGTACAACTCATAAAAATAAAATTAAAAAACATACAAAAAATGAAAAATTGAGACCGCTGCAATAACGTTCTCCCAGATCGTCCGTCCAATAATTCAAAATTATCAAAAATGAAAAACCGCTCAAATGATGTGCGAGCGATCCCTATCACTTGGGTTCCAAAGTTTTGGTTAGAAATGACAGAGATGGCAAGCGACTGGCATTATGATGCGAAACGGTCATGTGACGGGGATAATGGATGATTACTAAATGCAAACACATATCAGACAAATTTTGAACTTGCAATAATAATCGTTTATAAATCAAAGTCTAGAAAAGACCACAACAAGAAAAACTTAGCAAACAAGGAGATACATTAAGTTTGTATAAATAAAAGAGAGCTCGCAATCAAATAACTCGAGCAAACGAAAACGTACAATGTTTTCAAAAAAATTTGGCAAAAAAGATTACTAATTGACACACCTCAAGTAGAGAAAGAACACATGAATCAACACAAAATAAATGACAACTCTTTTAAAAGACTTAAAAAATTAGGGTGTGGAAAGCTTGATGGATATTCAGTGTGTTTGATGGTCGAAATGAGGATATAAGGATGAATTTGGATTGTTGGGGATCCAAACTGCTGGGTTGGAATGATGTTTGGATGAATGAGGAATAGACAATTGTTGTTATGGACTGGAGATGGCGGTTTGGGACAACCAAAGGTGATCTGGGATTGTGGAGGGAGTTTGCAGGTGACTGGCAGACGGTTTGGAGAGGAGAGTAAGCTGTGGAGGAGGGGGAGGAGGGCTCAAATGGTGTAGGAAGACCACAAAAGTCACAGGGACTGGTTGTGATGGAGCCAAGAGGGGAAAAACTATTGGCAGAGAATCTTCACTACATCTGGCAGAGTATAGGGTGATTTGGGGGACTGAATTGGAGAATTTTGGGCGGTTGCAAGTAGCAGGCAACGGTCCTCTTCCTGGACAAGGTTGCAACAGAGGGGTCTAGAGAGACTGAAAGTTTTTTAAAGACCCCCGTGTAAGCCCCCCCCCCCCCCTCCCCCAGGAATTAGGCATGACAGGGGGATCTTATCGCACAATGCTGCTAATCCGCAACAAAGAAGGGAATAACGGAAGAGTATAGATATGAACGTCTCAACCATCTCGTCATTATCTTCTAACACTGCGAACCGACGATGTACTAAGGTAATAATCATCACACTACATAATGAGTATGTTATAAGTAGTAGCAAAAGACGTACTAGTGGAAGACTAACAACCACATAGTAGAGCACATAAACAAACAATTAATAGGAAAAGACAAAAAACAACCACAATAACAAGACGATGACCCCACAGTCCAATTACAATAGTCTAAAGAAAGTTCGTAAACTCACAAGTAAACATGTGAAGTCGGATAAACACTAATATACAAAATATTGTAAATCTATAAATCTACTGAGCTAACAATAGGATTGATGATGTTACCAAGGGTAGCAATAATAATCACATTAATCATACTTAAATCTATTTTTGTCAAAGTCATCCTATGGATTCATAACCTCAAGATTGCAATAAGTATTTCATATTGAATCTTGATTTCATCATAATCATCTAAACCTACAAATTATCCAAAATCTAAGTTCATTATTTTTATTTTGGTCATCAGACTTACCAAAGCACAACAACGGTTAATATCCCAAAATCTAAACAAGAATTTG
This sequence comes from Platanthera guangdongensis, assembly GCA_039583875.1. NCBI lineage: Eukaryota > Viridiplantae > Streptophyta > Magnoliopsida > Asparagales > Orchidaceae > Platanthera > Platanthera guangdongensis. The sequence goes on along the minus strand of CM077162.1, from coordinate 36,754,983 downwards.
GAATTGTCCGCCTCATGCTCCAATTGTTGGCGGACATGGCTATGACCTTACAAGACATCATGATGTTATTAAATATTATTTCGATCGGTGATGCTTTCGGAGCATGGTTTGACGATTCCACCCAAAGTCTGAACTATGTAAACGACAAGCTTGATTACGTCTCCACTACAAGCTTTAAAATAAATTTTCATCGCATGATTTTCCGTTGATTTCCATTATACGATTCCCCATTGATTTTCATCGCATGATCCTCCGTTGATTTCCATTGTACGATTCTCCGTTGATTTCCATTACACCATTCTCCGTCGATCTCCGTCGATCTCCGTCGCACGATCCACCGTCATTTCGACCATACGATCCAATATTATTTTCCACCATGTGATTCGTCATACATTAAATACGACTATTAATTAGTCCTATGGGTCACTGACACTTCGACGTTAAATTTACGATGAGCCGCGCGACAGTTAAATAATTACACGGTTCTAATCATTTCTCCTTCAAGAGCTTAGTGGTCGCGACTATTCCCCGTTACCAGCAAGGATTGATCAAAGGTCACCGAAAATGGGTTCTTAGACTCTATACAACACCGAGAGGGATTTGTGGAAACAAGAATGTTCTCGTCGTCGGTGAACTGAACCCTAAGCGTCATTAATGGCAGAAAGATCTAAATGCAAGAAACTTAGATCAAAGATCCAATGGGTGGATGGAAGGAAATCATTGAATGACCATACATGATACTCGATCGCCGTGAAGGCGACATTTGTGCTTCGTTCTCATCCATGGTTGGATCTCGTCAAACACACCAGATTTGATCGAATGATGTCAGACCTTGAAGTTGTAGGCGGGCGAATTTGTGTATGCATTTGTTTTACTTCAACTTTGTGATTTGATGCAGAGTGCATTCACCACACTATCCATTATGCGGCCATGGATCATTCTCCTCATTCATGCTTCATTTTATCATCATTTGAGTCTACACCAACGTCCAATCATCTGGAGAGGAGGTATCATGTTTAACTATCTAGGGTAAAGAAATTGTGAGAGGAATTTTGTTGTGGAAGAGGGATTTTAGGCTTGTATGGACGTATGGTGCAGGAGTTCGCCGAAGAAAATGTCATCGGAGCTAAGAAAGAAGGGTTGGTTGGAACTGGAGGGAGATCGGTTGCTGTCGAGTAGGGCCTTAGAGAGGAGAGTTGCTCGGTTTTGAAAAGATGAGTAATAGAGAGGTGATCAGGCTGTTTGGAGGACTGAAGTGGGTTTGTTGTGGAGTCGCTCACTACCGAAAGGAGAGGAGCACATTGTCAGATTTAAACTGGTCGGCCATGGAGAAGGACTTAGTGGTAGGCCATGGCTGTTTGGAGATGTAGAAGAAGGGGAGGTGGTCGGTTTGCCGTAGAGCTGCTCGTAACCATGGAGAAGAAGAGCATAGTTGTTGTAGAGATCGGAGATGGCTTGTTTGGTGCGGTGTGGTCGCCGATTGGAGTTAGCATAGAAGAGGGGAGGTTGCCGATGGAGAGAAGAGGAGCTGCTTGTCGAAGGAGTCGGGCTGGAAGATCTCGCCGAAGTAATACCTCGTCGGAAATAGAGGTTTCAGCAGAGGAATCGCGGCGGGAGGTGTGGAGAGTTAAGGGTCGCTCATAAGTCATGTTTCCGTCAGCTGTAAGGGCGCGTGAAGATGAAGTTGGTGGCTGGTAAATTTTCTAACCTAGGTTTTTTAATTACATTTATATTAATAAATACAAGGTTTAGGATTTAGGAGGCTCGTTTGCTTTTACATTCAAACGTTCGTAAATTGTTGTAGGTGACTCTGAATTTATCTAGGACGGGCTCGTTACAACCTTGTCATCGATACACAACCGCCAAAATGATTTGCGATCAATTCCAAGTTCGTTTGCTCATTTTATGCTTCCCGAAACGTTTACGGATCGATTAGACTTAGACGTCGAAAACTATTCAAACAATGTCGGAATCACACACAAACGACTCTGTTGGACTTGTATTATCGTTACGAGTCTAACAAAACTGACTGAGCAATTTGCTCGTTTTCCCATTTTCGGATAATTGTGATACTTGAAAGCATGCCTGAACGTCAAATTTTCTGATATTCATCGGAATTGAACGTGAATAATTTTGATGGACTCGCATTGGCATTACGAGTCTAACGATACCAACTAAGGTTAATTCAGAGTTCATCTGCTCAATTTCACTTTTTGGAGTAAACACGTTACATTAAACTGAGTCATCGTGTCAATTTCTCTGATGCTCATCGGAATGGAACAAAATGAACGTCGTTGAGTTCGTATGGGTCATACTAGTTCAATCAACTGACCGGGGTCGATTCTGAGTCAATTTACCCAAAAAAGTCATTTTGAGGTCGTCATATATCTCAAAACAACCAATTTCGGCCAACTTCATAAATATATATTGGAATGCGATGAAACGAACGTCGTTGAGTTCGAATTGATCTTACGAGTGCAACGCCACTGACTGAAATTCATTTTTGATTCATTTGTTCAAAACACCTATTTGAGCCATTGCAGCTCATGGTTTGGAGTAAGCCAAGTTGTAGTAGGGTCACCGGGCCAACAAGGTCTCACTGGCCCTGAATAGGCTCACAAAAAGAGGTTGATTAAACCAGCTAGGTCCCCTAGGTGGTTCAATTGGTCAGGTCAATATTTTGGGATGTTACATCATGACAGTTATGGAGATGTGGCCAACCGAAGTGGGGAAGTGGGGGCTTGGGTTAGAAATTGAGGTGGTTGTTCACATGAGATAGTTTGGAGATAGTGGAGTAGAGGACAATGGGGGATGGGGAGTAAATCTAGGAATGAGGCCTAAATTTTAGGATAATGAGGATTTATGGGGATAGTGGGACGTAGTTATAGCGGTTATATGGTGGTGCGGGTTGGTAGATGGCCGAAGTTTCCTGGAGGTGATCGTCGGAGGTAGCCGAAGGTGGTCTCTGGAGGTGCTGGTCGTGGCCGGAGTTGGTTTACAGCAATCACCAGAAAACTGAAATTGAAGGAGCCTTGAGCGGTGGTGGTGGTGGATAGAGGTGATTTTTTGGTGATGAGCGGAAAACTAAATTGAAGGAGCTTTGAGGGGTGGTGGTGGAGACTTGTCAGGGGTGGTCGGTCGCAATTTTCCGGTGATCGTCAAAAACTTAAAAGGAGTGAATTGGGGAGGGGAATGTGGGCTGTTTTTGGAGGGATGTGAGGAGGGGGTGGTTGTGGGAGGGGTTCAATTGTAAGGAAATGGGGAAGGGCCAGCTGTATGGAGATGGGGAGGGGGTTGGCCGGCCAAGTAAAGAGGGGAAGGGAGGGACAATCCCAAGTTTTGCACCTAGATTTTCGGCTTCGGCACCGGGTGATCGAAAGGATCAATTTCTCCTTTACTCCAACTTTCAATGACTTTTAAAAGAGACCTCTATACCTATTTATATATTAAGGGATCACCATGACATTCATGATTTTCCGATTATGATAATCCTAAGTACACAAAAAAAATAGAAAATACAAAAAAAATCCATGGATAGTCGATCCACATAAAATAGTTGGCTATGATCATCATGTAGGTTTATGCATGTCTTGATCCCCATCAATTCCCCACGCCTAGAAAGCATGCATCTCTGTGAATGAAGATGAGTGTGCTATCATCTGAAAGTGAGGTGAATCTCTCTAGCTCTAACGATGCCTGAAACTCATGATTTGGGCTCAATGGTAGTACTGACGTAGAGGTTGTAGATGGTACTAATGAAGCCAATGTTGACAATGGAACTAAGGATAGTACTACTGGAGTTGACAACGGTGTCAAAGGTGGTACTGCTATGATAGGAGATGGTGTTGAAGATGCCTGAGTCGAAATAGAGGAAGTCATTGTTGAATATGGTATTGTTGTTGTCAACGTCGAGAATGATGATGGTGTTGATGCTGGAATTCACACTGTTAAAGATGATACTAAAAATGTATCGGTGTTTGTGGATGATGATGAATGTGAAGGAGAATGTGATCCAACTGTGGAAGAAGTCGGATGATCAATTATTGTTGAAGGCTCGAGTTGTAGTGTAGTAGGTGAAGTCTGAGGTTGTACTGAGGTAGTGGGGTTGTAGTGCGGTTATATACAACGACTAGGGCTGCAGTGAAGTAGTAGGCAAAAGCTGAGGCTGAGGTGCTGAAGTGGCAGGAGACGAAGGGTACATGAAGTCGCGTGTCTCGAGGAATGGAGTCAAATCTTCGATGTTGAATACAGGTAAAATTCTCATACTCTGCGAAATATAAAGTTCATAAGTATTTGTTCCAATTCTATTGATAGTTGTGTAAGAACTCATTCGCTTGGCATTTAATTGACAAGCAATTCTCTAGAGAAATCTCTCAGCATATATATGGACCATCACTTGTTCTCCTTTTTTGAAGCTTTGCATTCTCATGTAGTTATCAGCATAAGAATTATAAATATCATTATTGCAATTAATCTCATGTGAGACAGACTTATGCAAGAAATGCAATGACGATGAATGGCACGACAGACACAACCAATCTCCTATGCAGAGGCTCTACAACCCTCCAAGTTTCTTTCCAAAGGAGCACATAGTCAGTGATGTAAACCGAATTTCCTCGAGACGAATTTTAAACCAGTAAACTTGAATTCATTTTTAAATATGCTCCGCAAGAGAGATTTTGCGAATAAATGCAAGCGTTAATTAATTTCAATCTCGTAAAAACACATAATAGCCACACAATTAAACAAATTCGGCAACATGAAATAATTCATCCACGGGTGAACAATAAGGGACTTTCAAATGAACGACAAACAGGTAACGAGATAATTAAGGCAAGCGTGTTCTGAATTTTAAAGATCCAAATAAAAGCATATAATACTACTAACATAGAATGAGCAAGAGAAATGGTTTATGGGGATTTACCATAGGTGCATCACCAACAGTGACGGATCCCCAACAGAAAGGCGGGACTAGGCTGAAAGTGGCTGAACAAACAACTGGAAGATGCTGCTCCTGGAGGACCAGTCTTGATGGTAGAGGCCCGACAATGGAGGGGAAGTCCTAGGGTGGTCAGACGGAGGTCGTAAAGGCTGCTGGGACAGTCACCTGAGAGAAACGGGCGCGGATGATGGCGGTGGAGCGACGGGGAGGAGCGGGTCGATAGAGGAGCGGCTGGAGTATCGATCGGCGGTAGCGGAATCTGGCGTGGGCGGCGGTGGAACTGGAACTGCCGTTGGGCCTCAAATCGGGAAGGGGAGGGTTCGCTGGGGCCCACGTAGGCTGGTGGCGGGGTTGTGGAAGGCGGAGGAGTATGGGAGTCCGGCGGGACTGATTGGAAACATGAAGGATGTATTCTTGTTCCAATTCTTGTCCACGCTGATCGTCAAAGAGGGGGGAGCTCATTATTAAATAGGGATATGATATATTTTTAATAAGGCAATTTTTAAACTGATTTTGATAATAGGAAACTCTCTCATTTATTAGGATGGCAGAATAATAGGAAACCTTTTGATTTCAAACGGAGGAAAAAATAGGAAATTTTAATAAGACAAATTCTATGTTTCTAAAATTAGAATAGGCATAGGGATCGCTTCGTAGAGCATGGTACAATTGTTTTTATTTTCACAAAATTCCAATCTTTAAAGTTGAAGTGTTTGCCTTAATTAACATGTCACCTAATTTTGATGTATCTTTTTATTTAGGAACTTACTGGACGATCACCTCAATAAGTCATAACGAGTGTGTAAAATATACGTGAAATAAAATTGCATGAAATAAAATAACAAATGCGTGAAATAAAATGAGACAAATGATGTGATGCAGGTTGCACCAGTCAGGGGTTCAGCAGGTGGGGTGTAAAAAAAATCGTGGGTGCAATGATCGTTTAGGTAATCACCCGATGTGTCAACACTATTGATGGAATCGATAGCACTCTCACTCTCGACTACGGACTACCCCATAGATAGTGGCCATGTCCCTAATGAGTGGTGGTTTATCTAGAGACTCTTTAGGTGATGTGTAGAAGTACTCATTGAGTATGCGATTAAGTAATATACTTATATAAGGTAACAACACTATAGTATGAGCCAATGACATCTAAATACCACTCAAGAGATATGACTTGACAGGAAACTCACCAAGCGGTTTGTATGAAAAATCATCGTGAAAGCGGCAATCATTCGGAAGAATGCCCAAGATATCGATACTAGGATACTAATCTAGGGTGTATTGAATGTCTCCATGAAAAGAGAACTCATCAGGTGGTTCATCGGGAGGGGTATAATGAAATTTATTGCAAATGTGAGGAGTATCAACATAGGTTCCTGAAATATCAGGAGTGCCCTTGAGCGTAAGAGGGGTCAACACTAAGTACGCAACATTTGATTCGGGAACCTACGAGATGGGGTGACTCAGAGATATGACTTGAAGAGGCATCAAGAATCTTGTGCGAGAAAATGGATTACGCATCATCAAAAGAGGTGTAGCCATGTAGGAAATAGAAACTTCCTCAAATTTAACTCAAGTACTAAACGTGTGTCGTTCTCAGAAACAATCTCAGCAGTCGTGATACTATCTCCCTCATTATACACTATCAAGTCAGCAGTAGGCTCATGTCACCACCGAGTGATCTCCTCGTAGGGAACTGGATCACTAAGTGTCATATATCCTGGATGATAACACATTGAACCTCATCAGAATGGAAGAACACGATAATCGGGGATTGCAATGGTGTATCAGTATGGTCAAATCTAAGGGTACTTGTAGTCTCTAGTAGGGAAAGTGATGGGGGACCATCGGCCCGTAACAAGGCGGGGCCCACTTTCGTATATTCTCGCCGGAAGACTTGAGCGGAGGGACGATCCGACCCCGCGGATGCGTCCGGATGCGTGCCGCGAATCTTTTTGATATATAACTTTGTTATTTTTACTTTCATTTGCTTATGTTTGGCACGAGGACTCGTCGGCCAATCATAGCCGTCGAATCCGGGTTGCCCTAATGTTAGAATATTATAAATAGGAGTGTTAGAGGCTTGGAGAGACTCATTGCTGGTTTTGGAGAAGAGATTCCCGGACCTCCGCGATCACGCCACGGTGCCGACGCCGTGGAGCCCTAGGTGTTGACTCCTAGCGGTGGAACTTCATCCCCAAGGTACTACCCAACCATAACCTTCTTTTTCCCCCTCCGAAACCCTCATCCGCAACCCCTATAGCCCCCAAATCCCAACCCTACCGCTGTCCAGAAACCCAGGAATTACTGTTCACCCGTACTGTTCACCGCCGGAACTGTTCATGCGTACTGTTCATCCGCTGGTACTGTTCATCCCGCCGTTACTGTTCACCCGCCCCCTCATTTCTTCTCCCCTTCGTGGATCCACTTCCAACCGCCCCGAAAACCCTAGATCTACTTTGATCTAGCGCTACCCTTCACCGATCTACCCTCCACTTACATATTTCCCCTCCGTAACCCGGATCCGTCATAATATTACCGGATCTACCCGTTTCCAACCCTCCGCACCCATCTTCCACCGTGGACAACCACCGTTTCGATTCACCAACCCGGATCTATTCCCGAAACCGCCGGATCTCTCCCGCCTCGGACATCCCTTATGTTTGTGAGTTGTTTGTTGTATGGATTTCTAGTTCTCAGTTTTGATTATTGTTTGAGATAGTTTGTGCTTGCATAAAATATTTTGTTGTGGAATTTTGCCCGTGAAAGTGTTGATTGCAGGAAGGAACTATTCGCAGCGCGCTTAATTTGGCCCTCCGCTTGGAGGAAAGCCTTGCTTAATTGCCCTAAAAGAATCATTGTTGCCTAATTTAATTATGTGTGGTTGTGAATCATTGTTTGAAATAATTGCCTAACGGGTTTTGTGCATCTCATCATAGCATTCACGTGTCCACTCACTAGAGTCAACCTAGGTTGCATAATAGATAGCCTACCCTACATCAGAAAGATCTCTAGTGGTGGAACTCGGGCTCTCATATCAAACCAATGCAGGGCAGTCCTATGATAAGGATAACATATGATTAATAAATGCAAACACAAGCCTAACAATTTTGAACTTGCAATAATAATTGTTGTACAAATCAAAGTACAAAATAGACTATAGTAAGTGAATCTTAGCAAATAAGGAGACGCATTAAGTTTGTATAAAAGAAAGAGAGCTCGCAATCAAATAACTCAAATAAGCGAGAACATACAATGTTTTCAATGAAACCTAGCAATAAAGATTAATTAACTCACTTTAAGTAGAGAAAGAACACACTAATCAACACAAATAAATGACAACCATTTTCAAAGAATTACAAACCTAGGGCATAGAAAGCTTGACGGATACCGAGTGTTTGTTAGTCGGAATGAGGGTATAAGGCTGAATTTAGATTTTTGGGGACACAAATTGCTGGGTTGGAATGCTAAGCTGAATGGAGGATAGATAGTTGTTGTTATGGGATGGAGATGGTGGTTTGGGGCAGCTGAAAGTGAGCTAGGATTGTGGAGGGGGCTTGGAGGTGAGCGGCAGACGACTTGGGGAGGAGAGGAGGTTGTGGAGGAGTGGGAAGAGGGCCCATACGGTCCAGGCAGTCCACAAAAGGCACAAGGACTAGTTGTGATGGAGCCGAGAGCGGGAAAATTGTTGTAGAAAATTTTCACTGCAACAGGCAGAGTAGAGGGTGATTTCGAGAACTGAATTGGAGATTTTTGGGCGATTGTTGGGGTTCCCAGGTAGCAGGCAGCGGTCCTCTTCCTGGACAGGGCTGCAACATAAGGGTTTTAGAGAACCTGGAAATGTTTTGGAGACTCGCGGTTGCTGTGGAGATGGTCGATTGAAATGGGGAAGTGGGGAATCGGTTAGAAATTGAAGGGGAGGTTCCACATAAGATCGTTTAGGAGACGTGGAGTGGAGAAAACGGGGGATGAATAGTAAATTTAAAAATAAGGCCTAAATTTCGGGATAATGGGGAGTTATGAGGGTAGCTTAAATAGTGGGAGGTAGCTATGGCGGTTGTGTAGTGGTTTGGGGTGGTGGCTAGCCGGAAGTTGCCGGAGGTGATCGTAGGTGATCGCGGGAGTTGGTAGTGGTGGTCGGAGGTGATTTCTGGCAATCCCCGAAAAATTGATATTGAAGGGTGATGGTTAAACTTGAGAGATGTTTCTCCAATTCTATAAACTATAGGGAAATGTACTTATCGTTCATAACATAGGATATTCGAGAATATCAAGTGCCGTATTACACGGGGCTTGTTGAGTATTTTTACTCATAATATTCTATTATTGCATCGGCAAATAGGAATGTTGATTTGTGAATATAAAATTAGTAAACGGAATTGAAATACTAAATCTAAGAAAAAAGAAAAAAAAGGAATTGAAAAAGACAATTTTTATTAATAAATTAAAAAAACAATTGCTAGAAAAATAAGGTTTGCACTAAGAATTGAAATTTGCAAGGCAAAAAATGAAAGTATGTGTAGAAAAGACAATAAGAAATGCAGGAATTAAATAAAATGATTCAATCTAAAAGCAGGGAATGGATGGTTGAACTCCGGAAATGTTTGTTTTATATAGCCGAAAAGTTCTGGAGTACACGCCCAGAGGTCACACCCTGACCTAGGGCGTCTAGCTGAAGAAAAATCGCGAAAATAAAAGTTGTGGAAATGCTAGGAGTGAAGGCCCCGTTTAGGTCATAATTGATATGTCACGCCTTCAGGTCACGACATAACCTAGGGTGTGTGATCTGCGAGCGGAAACGCCTCCTCGTCACGGTGTGATGGCTGGCCAAATTCTATTACTGAAGAGGTTGTGCCCTGACCGAGGGAATGTCAAATTAACTTGGCATCCTAGAGTCGCGGTGCGCTGCTGGGGGAGTGAATAGTCTGACACGCCCTTGGTCAGGGCGTGACCTTGGGCGTGTCATCATTAAAGAGCTATCTGGGGGTCACGACAGGCTGGATCTATTGGGGATGTGAACTGGCAAACAAACCCTGGGTCAGGGTGTGTACCTAGAGCGTGTAATGTTGAAATTTTCTAAAATGCTCCAGAATTCCACATGACAATGTCCATGAGCCTCAAATATTATTTGAAGACAAAATATTCCTGAAATTACAAAAATATAAAAATTAGAATAAATAAACATTAGATTAAACTAAATCAAATTTACTTAGTAAATTAATAAAAATATATATATAATATATGTACTATCAAATACCCTCAAACTTAGGCTCTATTTGGCAAAATAATTTTGGAGCGATGTGTCGCTACTTTTAAAGTCACTGTGCCAAACAATAAAAATGGGTGCAACGGTGGGGCATCCACCGCCCGCAGATCGCTATTTTCATGCATTTACGAGTCGTGGAAATTTTTCACAACTCGCAAACCACGCTATTCGAGTCGTGAAGCGGTGGTCGTGCAAGGCAACGTGGCAAAAACATGATGCCTCGGGTAACGAACTAGACGGCTCGAGCTACCATACTTCTCCTAGGCACGATGCTTCTTTGAGGTGTCTCTTCCAAATCTGCTTGCTTCTCCCACCGATGAACATTGTGAGCAGTCCTCTCCTTCGACGCACTCTACACGACGTGGACGGAGGTCCTCCACGAATGTTGTTAGCCTGTTGATCATCGTTCTTAAATCACTTCTCTGTCCAAGCACAAGGGTTCTCTTTCATCGATGCTCGCTCCTTTTTCTCCAAGGTGAATCACAGTGTCTCTAGCTAGATGCTTCATCCTGCTGCATTTTATTATTCTTCGGTTCTGATTTTATCAAGAGCTTTGTCATCTGAATGGTCAATGATAGATATTTTGGGTTTATCTGAGATTGTTCATCACTTTGATCGAAGCTAATTAAAAATTCAGGGGCATGATTTTAGATTTAGGATCAATTACCATTTCTTAGGTTTTCTCTGAAGTAATGAACAAGAAAAGATCCAGAGACAGTTAGGTATACTCATGTCTGCCAAACTTCGATCAATCCATACTCTTAATTCACTTTTTGGGATTCCTTTCTTGTGGTGAATATACAGAGCTTTAGAGTCTATTTTCTGGCCATTAAAGTTAAAAAATTGTTTCATACTTTGATATATGATCTGTGAAGTGATATGTTTTTTGTTGTTATTTTTATGCTTTAATTAAAAAAATTATACACTGCACAGCTGTTTTGCAAAACAACTTCTTCATTGAAAACAACAATGCAAACATTGTTCTTCCAAACAGTTTCACTAATTCTCGCACCACTCTCGAAAACAACTGTTTTTTTTTCACCACTACTTCTCCAGTCACTGCAGTTGAATCAAACAGAGGCTTAAACTTTTGTTATTTCATAGCAAAACTAATTAATTTAATAATTAGCATGGGCAATATTCATAGAACATTTCTTAAGTATTACACATACTTATGCACCTTGATTTATTCATGAATTATATCATACTTTGATTGAATTAAAATTTTATTTTCATGAGAAATAATACATAAATCATAAGTTGAAATGAATTGAATAAATCAAATTTTCTAATTCTCTAATCTAATTTCCATAAACAAAATTGCATAATCGATCTCATATTTAGATTATTCAAACTTTAAAAACATTTAAAATTTGATTGAAAACCACAAGATATTTATATATACTCTCTCTACGAAGGAATTTCAAAAAATAAGTTCTAAAATTACTAGGACTTATTCTAGGTCTGCGCAGTGATTATGATCCCTTGTTTAATGTGTTTATCGCACTTAAAGCACATGGTTATACATAACCATTTAGTGGTTCCATGATTTTGGCAGAGGCGATGATGGATCATTGTTTGATCGAGTAGAATAACTGAATAGACGCCGTTAGCAATATCCACTTCAAGGTAATTAATCCACGAAATGATGTATGTTAAATCATGGCCGCGTCGCCGACCATATGAGACAGCTAACCCAAAAAAATCTTATTCTAGGTCTGGGAAGTGATTAAGATCCCTAATCCGATGCGTCTATCACACATAAAGTATATTGTTATACAAAACCACCTAGTGGTTCTATGAATTTAGCAATGGTGAGGTTTGTTTAGTGTTTTGGTTGGGTAGACTAGCGAGTTGTTCGCCTCCGCTAATTGGTGTCCCACATTATATGTAACTTTGCTAGTATGAAAAGATACTATGTGAGGGTATGTGGAGGGTCGTCCGGCTTTGCCGATGGCACACTCTGGAGGGTTAGAATAGTGACTCTAGGATAGCGTCAAGGTCGAACATCAGTGTTTGTCCTAGCATAATTTGTTCTTTGTGTAGGTGTTAGGCACTTGGAGTTCGACCAAAGTTATGTCTCGGTTCTTTTGTTGGTTCCGCCAGTATGGGCAAAGACTGAATACGACTCGGACGTCAGTACGCAAGACCTAGGGATGATTGTGCTTAAATATCCTAGAAGTGATCAGGATGTGTCACTGCCACTGTTTGGCCACGACGATGGTGTCTGTGGGCTTAACTACCCCACAAATAAGTGTCTCGATCATTAGTTTGTATTTGATTTCGATCGAGTGCATGCGTCTCGACACTATGTGTTTGTTAAGTCTATGTTGACATGGAAATGTACTTGTGATGATGTTGTGGAGTGTTTTGTTGAACGTTTACTTATTAGTAACATTGTATCTTATTTGGATAGCATTTTTTTTATTGTATTAGCTTAGCATAGTTGAGTGCGTGCGTGTGGACACTGCTAGGTTCGAAACAGTAGATTATAATCATTGTTCAATTTATTAAGCACTTATACTTGATAGTCTACTAGTTGTATCTTCATTTCTTTACTATACACTACTTAGTCTATTTGCTTATATATGATAGCTTGCTAATTATACTTATTTTATTGCCATAATTATATTGTCTGCTATACTTGCATATTATACCGTCTGTCACTTCCTGCAGCGTGGTATTCCCTCCCTTGGTTGTTAGGGCTTGGGGGAGTGGGAAGAACCACTAAATTTGTAGGATTGATGTTTTCAGTTCAACCATTTTTAGGCGGAGATACCATCGATGGCGACGCAACTGAAACCGTGAGTGTTTCCAGATTTATGACGTGGACTTGAAGTGGACTTGGTGTGGAGACAGAAGCCATGATGATGATCGTTGCTACCCATAGCAACATCATCAGTCACATAGTTAGCTTGTTAGAATTTATATATTTACAGCACTTTATTTATCAGTTTTCATCCGGCTTGGCATGTTACTTGTGAGCCCTCGAATTTTCTATAGACTATTGTACTTAGACTATTGGGTCATCGAGTCGTTGTTGTGATCATTTCTGTCTTGTCCTTATTTACTCATATTTTTGGGGTCTACTATACGGCTACTAGTATTCTGCCAGTATTTCTTTTATTATTGCTCATAATGTACCCTGGTTAAGGTGTGATGGTTGTTTGCTTAGCACCATCGTTGGTTCGTAGCTTTAGAAGAAAATGATGGGAGAGGGTTGAGACTTCGTATCTCTACCCTTTCGTTATTCCCTTCTTTATTGTGGATTAACGGTGGTATGCTATAAGATTCCCTGGTCGTGCCTAGTTTCCAAAGGGGGGTCTACAAAGGAATATCAGAGGACAAATCGATCACTTGAGCCAGTAATAGTCACAAAAATACCTTCTTGCCCACTAGTCATTGTTTCTTGATTTGAGTCGAACCAATGCAACGGAAGCGGTGGTGGACCCAAAGTACAATTAAAGACAATAAACAGAACTTCAAGTACAAGCCTAAAGAACGTAAAAAATCAATAGAAAACATTCAATTTTAGATAACTTCAATATGAGAACAACTAGGATATGACAACCGACCTAATTTTGTAAACTTCAACTAACAAAAGTTTAGACAACTTAGACATGAGAATAACTAGGATACGATAACCAACCTAGTTTAGTAAATTTCAACTAGACTAACTTTAGATAACGTAGACATCAGAACAATTAGGATGTGCCAATAAAAATAGCCAAGTAAATTTCACATAGCATGTTCGCAGACAACTTAAATATAAAACATTTTTTCAAGGGTAGTAGTATACTATTTTGTTACTTGAATGTCGGAGTCTTCATAAATATTTTTGACTTTTTCGTCACCAAAAGCTCTGCTCCAGGACTCGTTCTCCACTCGTTTCCACTCGCTGAAGCTGATGGCGTGGTCGGTTTGAGCTGGGGAGGGCTGTATGTGGAGATAACTCCAAGGTGAGCTCGGTTTTGGGCTTTGGTTGTATCACCAATGATGCCAAGTGGCCACCATGCTCAACATTCTGCTGGAATTTACTGAGGAGGCCGGGCAGCAACTTTTTGGGGCAGAAGAAGCCAAGGCCAAGTGGCCATCTCCTCTTAATCTCACCTTCTCTCTCCTCTTTTAGGTGAATTCTCCAAAATGCCCCTTTGCATGTGACCCTCTCTCCAAAACCAGAGGGTAGGGGTGGTCTTTGACCACTTGGGCTGATAATGGGCCAAGTTTGGTGGGCTTGGCCCAAGGAATTGGAAGTTCTATTTCGGGGTGGTATTAGGTCATGGGTTGCGCATAGTGTAAGTAGGTTATACTATAAGGACCACCGGGGGATAGACCAACGGTCAGGATAAGGTCATATCTGCAATATAACCCTGGTTGGCAGTTTTGTCTTAGTGACGAGAGTAAAAGTGCAAGCCCTTGGATAGCAACTGGAGTGAAGGCCGGCGGAAGACCGTCGCCCTTCTGAAAATCTCTTAAGTCATTAGGACCACTCAAGAGTAATAACGAGAGCTGGGGGTGAATTATGGGTAGTCATCAACTAAAGTAAATATCCTTGAGAAAGGGATCTTTGGGCGTAATCTCATCGTAGTTCCTAGTGCCACCGAGAGCCCTTCACCGGGTATACCCTGGGCAGTCCTGAGATTAACCTTAAATCACTAAGTATAATAACTCGTAGACAAGAGTAATCTAATAGGTTAAGACATTATGGTTCATTCTCGCCCTTGATGGGTTTGAGGGATTTTGAATAAGGCATTATTGTGAGTTCTCACCCGCGATGGGTTGGAGGGATATATGTTCCAGGCTCACCCGCGAAGGGTTTGAAGGAATCAGGACAGGTTGGTCCTGCGAGCTGGAGGCTCGAGATGAAATACTTGCATGTGCATAAATTTAGTGGCGGGTCATGCGGTACTGGCCGATCGTCACACCGATGGCAGTACGGTGAACCAGGCGGGTGTGAGGGTTTGTGGGGCCAGTGGGTTGTTTTACACTGCGGTCTGGAGGACGATCCCCGATAACGCACACCCGACCCAACAAGACTGACCGGTTGTCAGCAAAATGCGTACGCAGACTCTAGAGTGCACCTTGGACGTGTACAGAGGTGTATGAGAGGTGGTCTAGGTTTGTTAGTGTGCATACATGCCTAAAAGTGGAGATGCCCGCTCCGCTGCTGCCGTAGCCACAACGGTGGTACCCGAGAGTGAAGCTAGCTCTCAAAACGTGAGAACTAAAGCTCTGTGATCACAGAGTCGTTGTGTTTGAGTTGCACTTGCCTGTTGCATAAATTGCATCATAAACATTCATTCATATTAGGGCATACGCTTCATAGATCCTTATCATATAAATTAGTATGAACTCTTTTATATGATAAGTTAAATTTCCTGGAAACCGTAACTTATAAATTTGTATGGGCATTTTTATAAGTTAAGGTACGTTTTGTGATGATAATGTAGTGGTAGCATAGCTTTACTTTTCTGCTCTTACTTTCAGTTCTTTACTTACATGTACTGTGCATGCTTTTACTTTTGTGTTATATACATAGAACTGCTAGTGTAGATTTACTGCTCCCACTCTTACTTTGTAGCTTAGTTTCCCTTGTCACCTGCTTCCTTTTGTTACTCCTTGATTGTCCTCCGCTTCGTCCTCCCGCACGGTGCCTAGGAGTTGCGGGGCGAGGTGCGGAGGAAACGACTTAGTCTTTTTGACTAATGGTCGGTGACCAAACTATTTTTATGAGTTTGAGGATGATAGATTTGCTTCCGCGTTTTGATGTTTGTGAGGAGAGTTATTCATATGATGTACTGGGCATAAGCCCTTATTACTCTTCATATTTTTGTACTCATTGTGAACTGTGTACTCTTTCATTCATATATATATGATTTGTACTGTGACTGTGGACTAGCTGTGTAGTACTCTGATATGTTTTACTTATATTTCTCATATTTGCCTACAGGTTATATGATCGTACTAGCCGGCAGAATCGGCGTGTTGCGGTGTCGACTAACTCATGCGTTAGTGCCACCGTAAGACGGAGGTTCTGGGCATAAGACCGGGAGCCTCCTTGGTGAGGGGGAGGGGTCTTACAAACTGGTATCTAAATTCATTCATCTTCATATGACCCCGGATTTGTGCTTCTTTGTTTTATTGGGAGTGAAGCAACTTACAAACCCGTGTGCTCCTTGGAGGAAAGTAAAATTATCGTCCCACTTACAATCATGGGTTTATTCCGCTTTGTTTTATTGGGGAATTTGAAATCTGATAATTTTACAATTACTTATTATAATCAATAATTTGATTTACCCACCAAAAAACTTTCGTTGTGTTATTAGTGCACTGACAACACAACAAACATCCTGATGATATTGATCTCTGGTGGTTATGTAAGAATGTTCATACATTTAAAAAATCTTTCTCTTCAGTCGAACAATCACTTAAGAGATAATACCATAATCAGTTAATTCAAATAACAATTTTAAACTTCTTAACTTTTCAAATCGAGAGTGTAGTTGAATGAAAACTTAAACTCTTTCAATAGTATTGTAGTACCTCTCATGAATCAATGGTCGGTCAAAGGACCGCAAGAAAAATTTTAGGGGACGCTTTAAAATTTGTTAAGTTGGAGTTGTATTTGATTGTTGATCAAAAAAGGTATGTTTTCAAAAAATGTCAAATTAAGGATATATGGTTCAAAAATGGTAGCACTCATAGTGTTAAGGTTTTGCAACATGATTTGTTAAGTTAACAAATTTAAACAGTTACATTATAAATATGAGGAGAAATTTTCAGACCATGTGAATTCACGAGATGTATGTCAGACTCTGTAAAGTGTGAATAAATGATGAGTAGACTCTACAACAACAACACTAAAGCATTTATCCCACTATAGTGGGGTCGGCTATATGGATCCTTGGTTGCCATTGTGCCCTATCTTTTGTCATAATCTTACTAATGCCTAAGTACATCATGTCTTTCCTTATAGTTTCAATCCAAGTCTTTAATGGTCTACCCCTCCCTCATTTAACATGCCTAGTGACTAGAATCACATAGCACCAAACAAGTGTCTTTAATGGTCTTCTTTGTACGAAACCATCTTAGTCGAGCTTCTTGCATCTTCTTTGCATTGGTGTTACTCATGTCTTATCCATGATACATTCATTTCAAATTTTATCCAGTCTCGTGTGTCCGCACATTCAGCTAAGCATTCTCATCTTCGCAACTCCCATTTTTTGTCCGTGTACACAATTCACTGTCAAACACTCAGAACCATAGAGCATCGCTGGTCTAATTGCAGTACGGTAAAACTTGCCCTTAAGTTATAATGGTACTTTATAATCACATAAGATCCCTGCGCACCTCTCAACTTCAACCAACCTTCTTGGATTCTATGTGTCACATATTTATCAATACCTCCGTCTTTCTGAACTATCGATCCAAGATATTTAAAACACTCCCTATGAGAAATATCCTGATCACCTAACTTAATAATAGTCATTTGTCCTTGTTGCACTGCTAAAAATAAGCTAAATATACTCCGTCTTGCCCTTCTCAACCTAAAGACCTTTTTTAAAAAGTGTCTCGCCAAGATTCAAGTTTTGCGTTTACACCCTCATGAGTCTCATCGACCAAAACGATATCATCCCAAATAATAAACACCAAGGTATTGCTTGTTGGATATGTTTGGTGAGCTCATCTAAGATAAGGGTAAAGAGATAAGGGCTTAAATCTAAACCTTGATGTAAGTCAATAGTGATAGGAAATTCCTGTGTTAATCCTCCAGATGTCCTCACCCTTGTCACTGAATTTGTATACATATCTTTGATTATGTCAATGTATGATACATTTACACTTTTCTTTTCTAAAACTCTCCATAAGATCTCTCTTGGAACTCTATCATAAGCCTTCTCAAGATCGATGAACAACATATACAAATATTGGTTTCTTTCTCGGTAGTTGTCAATGTGTCTCCTCACGAGATGTATAGCTTTCATGGTTGACTACCCTAGCATGAATCCAAATTGATTTTTTGAGATGTTAGTCTTTCATCTTACTCTTCTTTCTATAACTCGTTCTCTTAATTTCATGGTATGACTCATCAATTTAATTCGTTCGTAATTAACATAATTTTGTATATCTCCTTTGTTTTTATACAAAAGTATCAAGATACTTTCTCCATTGGTCAGACATCCTCTTGAACTTCAGTATCTTATTGAAAAAACATGTAGCCACAAAATTCCTTCATTCCATAAAAATTTTCATACTTCGATGGGTATATCTTCTGGCTCAACCGTCTTTCCATTTTTCATCTTCTTTAGAGCATCATTATATAGTTATGTCAATATACTAGTATGCATATATAATGAGATGAGTAGACTTTACTCAAGATATTTTATATACACACTAAACCCTGATAGAAGCCTTGTCGGCTTATCCACCTTATCCAAGATGTTGTTTTGAGACCAATGTTGACGTTCTCAATTTAGTCTCTAGTTCTTATGAATTCATAATAGTTGAGTCGATGCACCGGTATGCATATATAATGTGATGATATCATAAACTAAATAAGATTACCGAGGATGTGTGTTGGAGACTCGTGGCAGGAAGGGAAGTTATTAATGCAAGGCAACTATTTTTAGTACTTGCAGCAAGGACAAATATACTCCGTCTTGCCTGCAAGGTGTAAACGAGTTAGTGACTTGGTCGTTTTATTGGTTCATGGAGACTGTACTGCGATAGAGAGGTTGGTAGTGGTAGTCTGATGCACCGTGGTTTTACAAATGAGTAGTCTGCATGATGTCGCACACACCATATCCTCGTGGAACGCCTCCCAGTATGTTGTGTAATTGTAATTAATCACGACCAAATCAGCTTAGACTGATGTATTTATTGTTGAAACGGTGCATGTCACTATTAGGTTGCATGAAACTAGAAGACAAGAGCGCCCATACAACATAGATTTTGCGTATGAATTGTAACGATTGAGAATGTATATATAAGCTCACAATTGCCACGTGTGAAGTATTCATATTTGTCTATAGAGACTATGTTTTACTCTCATTTGCCCCCCCCCCCCCCCCCCCCGCTCCATTCACATTTTCGGGGACGAAAATTCTCTTTGTTTTATTAGCATGTCACATCCCAAAATTCTGATCTGATCAATTGAGCCACCTAGAAGACCTAACCAGTACAATAGACCCTTCTTGGTGAACCTATTCGGGAGAAGAGTGACCTTGTTGGTCTTGTGAACCAATCACAATTGGTTTTCTCTAAATTTCAAGCAGCAATGACTAAAACAGACTTTTTAAGCAAATGAGTTCAGAATGGACTCTGGTCAGTAATGTTACACTTGTAAGACCAATATGAATTCATCGACGTTCATTTTGCCGCATTTTGATGCATATATATAAAGTTGACCAAAACAGTTGTCTTGAGCTACGTGACGCCTCAAATAATGACTTTTGGGCAAATTACCTCAGAATCGAATTGAAACAGTTTTGTTAGAATTGTGAAGCCTATACGACTAATATGAGTTCGACGAAACTATGCGCATTCAATTCCGATGAGTATCGACGAAACTATAACGTGGACGACACTGATTAAACGATCTAGGAATTCACCTCAGTCAGTTTTGTTAGACTCGGAAAGCCTATACGAATTCAACAAAACTATTCACACTCGATTCTGACGAAAATTGGTGAAACTATGAAGTTGACGCGAAATAAAATAACTAAAATTATCCAAAAAGGTGGAAACGAGCAAACAACCATGGAATGGACCTCATTCAGTTTCGATACTCTTCAAAATATTATGAGTCCAACGGAGTTGTCCGTTTTCCGACATCGTTTGAGTGGTTTGATGTTTAATAAAACTTGGTTGCAAACGCTCCGGGGAGCGTAAACTGAGCGAACAAACTCGAAATTGATCTTGGATCGTCCCGTTGGATGTGTGTAACAACCCGTATAAAAAAAGAACAAATAATAATAATAAATAAACAAATAACCCTTCTACTTAACCTAAACCGAGCCAGTCTCTCCCGATTTATACCAATCGGTCTAGGTTTTTTTTCCCGTTCTCGTTCCAAGCCGCAAGCCGTGATTTCCAACAGCGCAAGCCCGTCTCCCGTTTGCGCCGCTGCTCCCACACGATGTCCCGCTCCCGATTCCGCCTCCCTCACCTGTGCCGACTCCCGATCCCGTCTCCTGTGCCTCAAGCCGCTGCCGCTCATGCCTCCTTCCGCCACCGCTCGTGCCTCTTGCTCCTCATGGCATGGTCGACGACTCCAATCCTCCGCCTCAGGACGTCGACATCTTCTTCCTCCTGCATTGGCCGGCCTTTTCTGCTCATCCCCAAGAAGTAGCAGCAGCTTCCCCCTCCTCAACAAGGTAGGCAGGCGCTGCTTCACCTCCTACAAGGGCCGGATCCATGTTCTATCTCCTCACCAAGGGTTGACAGCCGCCTCTTCTCTCCAGCAACCCTAATCTCGCCTCCTCTTCCTCCAGCAGTCGGTCTCTCTTCTTGTTGACCGAGATTTGCGACGAGTAACAACTAGGGTTTTCTCCCCTCTCCTCCTTAAGCTCGGATTGGACTTCCCTTGGGTAAGATTCCTCCTCTCCTCCTCTCTTCAGATTTCCTTGTTTTACTTTGGGATTATTTGTCTCAAAATTTTGTATAACTCGTGTTTCATGATTTTTGCCCCGATCGTAATCGTCTAACCTTTTGGTATTTGTATTTTCCGACGCCGATCGTCGAATCTCTCAGCAGGATCTCTTCAAAATCCTCTCAGATTTCGGGTTTTCGTCACCCAAGCGCCGTCAAGTCTCTGTTTTCGTGTGGTTTCACCTCTCCCCTCACTTTTAAGGGAGGTAAATCGTTAACTCTCTCGTGTTTTTGGCCTTGTAAATAAATGCTCGTGTTAGCATTAAGTTTCTTATTAGGTCATCGTCAATTTCATTGTTTGTACGTGATCAGGTTCGAAATAGAATTTCTGATTTGTGCTTGCGTCACTTGGTCGCCTCCGTCAGATTCTGTTTCAGCCTTAAGGCAAGTAGAGATCGTTTTCTCTTGCAAACATTAAACTAAAATGAATGTCTGTTCTTATGATTTTACGACTCCGTTATTGAATATATGATTCGTCAAATGATTTTAAAACTTGAATGTCTAACATGACATATTAATAGTTTGAGGTTTAAAATATTTGAGGTGACATGAGTTGGTGATAATGAACGTTTTATATATATATATATATGAGTTTTCACTTAAATGAATGAATCTCTTTTTTGTGATATAATTCAAATAATGGTAGATCGTTAAACATGAGCAGTAAGTGTCATGATAATAAATGTATCGAATTCTGGTAAGCAAATATATGATCGGTGTTTTTATATCATGATCGTAACGTACATATTTTACTTGTGAGATAATCGTGTCTTAGAATGAATTAATCTAGATGAGTCCTTGAAGTCTCACAATCGATTCATATCAAAATTACCTCTATGATTTGCTTGAAAAATCTTCTTGTTATTATGACCTTGACCTCTCGAACTCGCGAGACTGAAAACTCTCGGTCTAGTTTTTCCTGTGTCATCGAATTTTGTTTCTTAGGTCTGTTTGATTCTAATACTTGAGCGAATATTGTTCTATAACTTGATTCCTCACTTTTCGTGTTTGCAACTCTACTCTTATACATCTGAATCATTAAATTTGTAACTTATCTTGATATGTCAGAAATCTCCTAAAGTGTAAATCATGTAACTCATAATATCATAAGCAAACTGTCACGACCCGTCTCGACAAAGGTGAACGTGCGCTTCGGGCGGGCCGTGATGCCACAAGCATGGGCGGAAAGGAACCATGACTGCTAAGGCGGATGCAATGATACTGAAAATAGTTTTAGAAAAATAGTTATTTGGTTTAAATAATTTATTGAGTATAAATGTACGTAAGCGCTTAAAGTTTTAAAACAGAAAAAATTAATGCACATGTATTTCCTTGGAAAATTTAATGCCACACAAAGTGCTGAATTAGAAGTAAATGCAATAACAACAGTAATGAAAATGTCATAAATAAAACGATCTAGTACATCAGAAACATCCTAGGAGTTGTCCATGATTCAAAAGAAAATGTCTTACCATATTTAGTACATGATAAACGAACAGACAGTAAAGAATTTAAATACATAAAACCTGATACAAGCAACTACAAAAGGAGAAACCTCCAAGCAAAGCTGCAGCTAAACGAGAAATAGCTCAGGGGGCAGGCGACGCTGTCACGAAACCTAAGGCAAATTCAAGACGGAAGGAAAATGCTTTAAAACTTATGATTTAAACATGAGCAAGTTAATTAATTAAAATGTGAGCAAAAACAAACAGACATATTCGAGTACTGATCTATCTTGTACGAAGCTACCAAACATACCAAAAAACAGGTTAAACAGACATTTCTGAAAGATTAGCCTACTCCGGAGTATAGCCTAAAATTTAATTATGCAAAATGTTGTAAGTCGTGATCGATGAAGTGTGTAGGTGTTATAGCGGGCGCGCATGGCTCAAGATCAGATCTATGTGCAAGTCTTAACGGAAAAGTAATCCTGCTTGTCGTGACCATGCCATCAGACAGATGCCCAGTTAGACGCTACAATTCAAAGATTTGCTTACAACTACGGATTTGTTTTTATGTTTCGTACTTATCTGGTTACTTATCATGTTATCTTATGTCAACATTATGAGAGTTCGGAATTTTGTAAAAAAAAAAACATTTGTAAAAGAACAGGTAACCAGATTAAATCTAAAGTTTTGCAAGTGAGAGGGGGTTCTATACTTGCGTTAAGGTGACGTAGAAAACGCTAGCGACAGCTAAATGGCGGAAGCGAGGTTAACGGCTCTAGCTAAACCTGTTCTAAGATCAAAAATGTACTTCAAAGCAATAATAAGGTTCCTACACTTGCACACGCATTTGATGACAGTGCTACACAACATGATAGGAGTTTAGGAATTTACCTCCCTCGAGAGTGATGAGAGAAGAGGCTACCGCGAGGGATCGGGGATTTTGGCGGCGTTTGGATGCAAAAAAGCCCTAATTCGGAGAGGGCTTGGAGTGATTCCACCACTAGACCAGAAAAGCGGCACCGTAAACACAAATAAGACTGGATTAGTCGAATATACGACGAACACACGTTGAATCGACGTGATTACATCGATTGGGGAGTGAAAATTAGCAAAAAAATTAAGAGAAAACTGAACTTAAGAGGCAAGATGAGATTTCTTACCCAAGAGAAGTCAAATCCCAGCCCAAGGAGGAGAGGGGAGGAAATCCTAGTCGTCCCTCTCGCAAGCACCAACCCAAACAGAGCGGGAGAGGTCGCCGGAGGGAGAGACAGTGGTTGTCAACCCCTTGGAGGAGAAAGAGATGGTTGCTTCCTTGATGAAGAGGACAGTCGGCCAAGGGAGGAGTTGTTGCGGGAGTTGCCTGTAACGCCCCCGGTTTTTCTGTGTTTTGTTTGATTTTGGATTGGCGTTACGATGACGCATTTCCGGCCCTTCGCCGTTGTAGAGCGCGGTCCTAGCTCTGTAGGTTCCTTGTGTAGCCTGGTTGTAGCCAGTTGGCAAGTTTCCCCAGCTAGCCGGAGTCTGTTTTGGTGACTCGGTTGGGCCTCTTAGGAAAATGCTTGCGTTTTGGCTTCGGGAGGTGTTAGCCCGAGTGTTCGATCGTCGGATGTTGTTTTCGACCTCGCCGTCGTTTTCGTGGCTGGGTTGTTTAGCTACGGTGCGAGTTTTGGTCGAAATCCGAGATCGTTTGCCTTCGCGTCGTTTCGGCGTTGTTTTGTTAGCTGCATGTTTGTAATGTTTGCTGTGCTGTGCGTGGCCTGTTGTGGCTGAGCTTGTAGGCAGGTGCCTTGTCTCTTGTTGGCTAGGTATTAGCAGGTTTCTTTTTCTGTGCAAGTTTGGGTGACACGGCCTGGGTCACGCCCGTGACCCAGGGCGTGTCGTGCTCGGGTAGAGCTCCCGTTTCTCCGGTCGACGAATTTTTCGTCCACGGGGTTTTTTTTAGGAACACGGTCGTGACACGGGCGTGTCACGGGCGTGTCCCCCTTCGGTTCGTCGAGCTGCGCTCGACGGTCGTCTGGCGGTGTTTAGTGAGAACACGGCCCTGTCACGGGCGTGTCGTGTCGAACACGGGCTTGACATTGGGGCGTGTCTCTCTGTTCGACGATCGGCGCTCCACGATCGTCGGGCGGTGTTCGAGTTGGTACACGGCCTGTGACACGGGCGTGTCACAGGGCGTGTCCCTTGCTTCGTCGAGCGGAGATCGACTTTCGTCGAGTGGGTAGGTGCGTGAGTACACGCCCCGTGACACGGGCGTGTCGGGCCGTGTCACGGGCGTGTCTGGGGGGCGTGTCCCGTGTTTTCGTCGAGTGTGTGAGTACACGCCCCGTGACACGGGCGTGTCGGGCCGTGTCACGGGCGTGTCTTGGGCGTGTTCCGTACTTTTTTTTCCTGAAATCGTCTTTTGTTGTCGTGAACTGTTTTTCCTCCTCATTTTTCATCGTTCCCGAGTCTGGAGAGTTTCCAGCAGAAGGGTTTTGAGAGGAGGCGGTGGTTGTTTTGGCCGGCGATTTCGGGAGGGTTAGAGCCCGTTTTTCTCGTGTGATAGCGGATTCGGCTTGCTCTCGGCTAGATCTTCCCTTCCATGTAAGTTTTTCTTGATTTAGGGTTCGATTCCAGGAATTTCTAATTATCTGATTTCTTTCTTCCCTCAAGTTTCAGCTTTGGTCTTCTTGGTGGCCATCTTGCCGCCGGAGCCAAACCGTGGTGCGGCTGTTGTTTGTTTTTCGAAGAGGTAGAGGCAAGTGGCCCCTTGCCCTTGCCAAATTTATTTCTAACCCATGATCTGTTTTTATTTCTTGTGCATAAGCTCTGTTCTTCTTGTTTTTCCTCCCTAGGGCAGCAGGTTGAATTATTTCATCAAGCTTTTAATCAAGTGTTGTTTCTTCATTTCTTTTTCTGGAATTTTAATCAATGTTCTCTTTTGTCGGATGTTTAGTGTCCAGTGGGTAGCTAGAGTTAGGGTGAGGTTGCTGTTAGTTACAGTTTAGGGTTAGCTGCGGTAGCTCCGAGTAGTTAGGACGGAACGGAAGGTTGGGATTAAATCTCCAACTCTCTGTTTTCGCGCATGAGAGGGCTTAAGCTGCGATTTTAGCAAGACTTACGTTTACCGTAAGTGGAAAGCGCTGACAGCGTCGAGTGAGCCGAGCTCACTCAACGCCGTCACCCAGCGTAGGACTTGCGGCTAAGTATTTTTAGGCGCCAGGTGAGTGGAGCTTACTCAACGCTGCGTCGAGTGGACTCGACATTTCTGTCTTGAGTTCATGTGTACCCTAGGATTGTTAGTGTGACTTTTCCCTTCCTTTAGGGGGTGGTATTGGGTGTTCGGCAAATTTTTGCTTGCCGACTCTTGGGTTGTGGCAGGTGGTGGAGTTTTAGTGGCCTCTCGAGGGGTGGATTTTGATGTGGAGAGCTGTGGCCACCGCCTTTTTGCCCCGGTTTGGGTTGGTGTGTGGGACCCTAAAGCTGCCACTGGCGACCCCTTAGCCCTTTTTGTTGGATCTGATTTGGTTATGTATTCAGATCCATGTTTTTGACCACTGCCACTTACCCACGTATTAGGAATGTTAGACTCTTTCGTTGAGCTTGTTGCTTTTATTGCTCGCACTTGGTGTGCTTTGCTGTGCTTTAGACAGTGCTTTTTCTTACTGTCATGCTCTTTCTTTTGCTTATAGCAGCTTGTTGTCGGGTTGGTAAACCCTTCTTTTTCTCTTAACTATAATGCTTTATTTACACTTTGATTATTTCCTTGCTGAGGTGTTCTTTTCTTGAATGCCTCAGGTCCAGGTTGTAGCCGGTTCAGCGGCTAGTTCTTTTGGAGGGGCTGGTTTGTGGCCTCTTGGGTAGCTGAGACAGCTGATCCCGATTTTGTGAGGTAGTTCTTTACTTTTCTGTATAGACATACATACTCACCAGTGGGTTCGTGTCAGGTTGTTGGCGCCCACTGGTGGCTTCTTGCGATGCTGGGTATGAACTTAAACTGCTGTTTTTGCCTTTTAGTAGTTGTTTACTTGCTTCTGGGAAGGATTTTTGCTAGGTTGCATGTTAGATATTTTAAACCCTAAAAACATTATTATATGTATATCATGCATAGCATAATTACAAAACAAAGTCACTATATTTTCTTAGCGTAAAAAGATTACCTTTTTATATCTATTATATCCACCTTAGAGTCGTGCATAACATGAGTTGTCCCTCGGGGACACTTATGCTCACTAGGGTGTCAACTTAATTGAACCAAACTATTTTCTGCTGCGTATACTTATATTTTAATTGTGGACTAGCTGATCCACCGTGCCGAGAGATACGGCCTTTCAACATAACTGCTTTCCTTTCATAATTAATCAACGATTTTTCCTTAAAATTTAAGGTGTGGAGTTTTGCCTGAGCGTGTGCAGTTATCCCCTGCACGACGTGTCATCACGACACGCGTTTTCTCTAGCTCTGATACGATTTTATCGTTGAGAAAATGCGGATTGTGACAGTTGGTATCAGAGGGAGGTTGCTTGACAAATGGTCGGGCAACCTTTCCCTTGTTTGCATTAGTGGTTAGCGTCATACCATACACACACCGATATGTCATCAGCACGTCTTGGCTAAAGCACGAACACTACACTCATGAGCATAAAGAAGTATACGGGGCATATTATGTAGTATGGGATGCATAATATGTGTTTGTATATGGATCCACCATAGGAGGCAACATGTGAGGGTTATGTAGTATGGGATGCATAACCTCACCACATGAATGCGGCTAGCACGTTTTCTTTTTTCGTTGCATGGGAATGTTATGTAGTATGGGATGCATAACATTTTCATGTGTACGCCGCCCATGGCATGCATTAAGGCTTTTTTTTTAGAATGCATAGCACATCATACATAGCATAACATTTCATAAGCACAACGTATTGAGCTAAAGATTTGCACGATGACATATGTACACACATGGTTTTGAGTCAAAAAAAAATACAAATACATGCATTCATGGTTTAGGCACCTGAGTTAGTGTGATGGTGGTGAACCATCTTAGGTTAAGCATAACATCATCATGATAAAACAGCTCCCAGAGCAAGTTTTGCAGTTGAAGTTCATATTTAAGTGTGTTTGTCTGTACCGGGTAGTTTTGTTCTAGCTGTTGGGCTAAGTTTCGTCTAAAGCTTGTGCGATTATAGGATGGCGAGACGTCCTGCAACGAGGTCGACGCCCCAATCCGAGGGTGAGACGTCAGGAGCGCAGAGCGAGGCGTTGGTAGAAAACCTGCGGCAGAGTAATGAGACCCTATCGAGGCAGGTGGTGGCTATGCAGGCTCAGATTCAGTCCCTGGTGGCCGTGGTGGCGGGACAGGCCCCGAGAGTTCCGGACCCCGCTGAGGGGGTAGCTGTTCCTGCCCCTCCTGCTCCTCCCGTGCCTTTGGTTGTGGTGCCCCCGGAGATGGCGTTTATATCCCAGTTTCAGCGACTGAGACCCCCTACTTATGATGGGCAAGCAGATTTCATGATTTTGGATGACTGGCTGATTACTATTGAGGAGATGTTCTCTTATTCGGGGATTTCAGATGATCAGAGAGTGATGCTCGCTGCCTACCAGCTCAAGGGCTTAGCAAAGAATTGGTGGTTGAGGGAGAAGGAGAGCTTGGTGGCAGGATGCTCTTGAGAGTCATTTAAAGGGATGCTGTTGAGTAAGTTTTTGCCTTCAGTCGAAAGGGACCGGCTGATGAATAACTTTCTCCATTTGAAGCAGAGGAAACTCACGGTCAGTGAGTATGAGATTGAGTTCAGTAAGTTGAGTCGGTTTGCTCCTGGTCTGGTGAGTGTTGAAGCAGACCGAGTTAAGCGATTTCTGGGTGGACTAAGAAGCGACATTCAGCAGTTAGCGAATGCCTACGGTGCAGTCAGTTATGCCATCGTGGTCGAAGCTGCCTTGAGGGTTGAGGCCATTGAGAATGCCAAGAATAGAGGTCAGCAGTTGTGGAAGGATAAGCGAAAGTCCGGTGGAGGGAAGAGCCCTCAGGAACCCGACGCGGTCTCGAGAAAGAAGAGCAAAGAGGTTTGTAGTTTCTGTGGCCGACCAGGCCACCCCTTTGAGAAGTGTTTCAAAAGGTTTGGAGCGCAGAAGAAGGATCAGGTGCACGCAATTCAGGGTGCTCCCAGAGGAGACTTGGTGTGTGCCTTGTGTGGAAGGAAGGGGCATGAGGCTGCCCGTTGCTGGTCGAGAGATAAAGTCTGTTTTCAGTGTGGGCAGAAGGGGCATCTCAAGACAAAGTGCCCACAGTCCCAGCCTATTCTGCAGCCAGTACCCCTCCAGGCTTTGCCACCGCCTCAGCAATTGGATAGAGGAAAGGGGAAGCTGAATGTGCTTTCGGCAGACGAAGCGCAGACTTCGACCCAGGTTATCTCAGGTTTGATTTCTCCTTAGTCGTTTCGTTATGCTCCCTTCATGGTTGTAGTTTTCGTTTTAGCGTTTGTTTCCTTAGATGCGTGCGCTATTTGTAGGACGATTTAAGGTAAAGAACCGCTGGACGCGCGTTCTCTTCGATTCAGGCGCTACCCACTCGTTTGTGGCTAGAACCTTTGTGGAGCGGTGCAGTTTGGGCCTAGATCGTGTTGGTGGTGCCTTTTGCGTTAAGTTCCCCTCCGGTGACTCTGTGGTTACGGACCTGAGTGTCCTTGATTGTCCGATTTTGTTGGGGGATTTTCTAGCCAAGGCAGATCTGAAGGTGATTGACCAGGAGGACTTCGATGTTATCTTGGGCATGGACTGGTTGTCAAGGTACGATGCTGTGATCCAGTGCAAGGGTAAGCGCTTGGACTTCGTCAAGGACAACGGTCAGCCAGGGAGCGTTTATGGGTATTCTCTCCAGGAGTCTCCAGTCATTTCTGCGGTGCGTGCTCGGAAGTTGCTTGATTCTGGTTGTTCTGCCTGTGTGGTCTCTCTGGTAGGGGCTGTTGTTAGAGTGCCGTGTTTGCAAGAGATCCCTGTGGTGTGTGACTTCTCTGATGTGTTTCCTGATGATCTTCCCGGTCTTCCACCCGATCGAGATGTCGAGTTTGCTATAGATTTGGAGCCAGGCACGCGTCCTATTGCCAAGGCGCCGTACCGGATGGCCCCGCGAGAGCTGGAAGAGCTGCGAATTCAGCTGGATGAGATGTTGGCAAAAGGGTTCATTAGGCCGAGTTCTTCACCATGGGGTGCTCCAGTGCTGTTCGTTAAAAAGAAGGATGGGTCGATGAGGCTATGCATCGACTATAGGGAACTGAACAAGGTTACTATTAAGAACAGGTACCTTTTGCCTCGGATTGACGATCTGTTTGACCAACTGCGTGGTAGTGCCGTGTTTTCCAAGATAGATCTTCGTTCGGGCTATCACCAGTTGAGGATTTGGGAGTCAGATGTTCCGCGGACGGCGTTCCGCTCTCGTCATGGGCATTTTGAGTTTTTAGTTATGCCATTTGGTTTGACTAATGCGCCCTCAGCTTTTATGGATCTGATGAACAGAGTTTTCAAGGACTTCCTGGATAAGTTTGTGATTGTCTTTATAGACGATGTTTTGGTGTATTCTAAAGATGCGGAGGAGCATGATCGGCATTTGCGACTGGTCTTGGCAACTCTGAGAGACCATAAGCTATACGCCAAGCTGAACAAGTGCGAATTTTGGTTGCCTCAAGTTTCTTTTCTCGGCCACGTGGTGAATAAAGAGGGAATATCGGTGGACCCAGAAAAGATCGCTGCTGTTATGGAATGGGCGAGGCCTGTTACTCCCAAAGAGATCAGAAGCTTCTTGGGCTTGGCTGGATATTATAGGAGATTTGTAGAGGGATTCTCTACTTTGTCTGCGCCGTTGACCAGGTTGACGCAGAAGAA
Organism: Platanthera guangdongensis; assembly: GCA_039583875.1. Classification (NCBI taxonomy): domain Eukaryota; kingdom Viridiplantae; phylum Streptophyta; class Magnoliopsida; order Asparagales; family Orchidaceae; genus Platanthera; species Platanthera guangdongensis. The sequence goes on along the minus strand of CM077162.1, from coordinate 36,724,814 downwards.
TGCAGCCTTCATATGGGATGGCAGGTGTGGAGTTTTGCCTGAGCGTGTGCAGTTATCCCCTGCACGACGTGGCATCACGACACGCGTTTTCTCTAGCTCTGATACGATTTTATCGTTGAGAAAATGCGGGTTGTGACATTGCCGGCCAAGGGGAGCGTCGGAGACGACGGGGAAACAAGAGGATGAGGCGTTGGGCCTAGAGGAAGGGATCTCCGTCCATGGGGAGGAGTCTCGGGGGCGGTAGGAGGTGCTGGCGGCGGATATGGGGCCGTCGGGTGCGCAGGAGGCGGAGACGGGTTCGGGAAGGGTTTTTGTTTTTTGCGGCATGCGGAATTGAGCACCGGCTCGATTCTTTTTAAAGAAGGGGGGGTACGTTTAGGTTTTGGTTATTATTATTATTATTATGTTTATTATAGGGTTGTTACATTCTCCTCTACTTAGCAAGTTTTGTCCCGAAACTTTCCAGAGAATTCTCTGAATGCGACTAAACGAACTTTCACATGACATATACTTCAAACAGAAGTTTGCGGATAAACGCATGAAAGCTAACTATGAAAGATACTGAAATAACAAGTTAGTCAGACTTAGAGACGTACCAAGATCAAGAGAAGAGTTGCGGGTACTTGTTGCGCATGTCAGATTCGAGTTCCCAAGTGTACTCAAACTTGCCATGCACCCAAAGTACCTTCACCATCGGAATGGTTCTCTTGCGAAGCTTGCGTTCTTGAAATTCGACGATCTTTGAAGGCTCGATCAGATAAGACAGATTGGCTTCAGGAATCACTGGAACTTTTCAAGAACACGATTAGGATCGTGGATATATTTCCGAAACTGACTAACATGAAAGACGTCATGGACATCGGCCAAAGAAGCAGGTAGCTCCAGACGATAGGCAGATCCTCCAACACGTTCTGAGATGGAGTACGGTCCCACGAACCTCGGGCTGAGCTTACGATGGCGACCGAACCGTTTCACCCCAGGAGTAGGAGAAACTTTCAGGAACACTTGATCGCCCACAGCAAACTCTAACGGACGGCGGCGCTGATTTACATACTTTCTCTGCCACTCAATGACACGACTGAGCTGAAGACGGGTCTTCTTGGTGGCTTCCTCCATTTCCTGAAGTAGCTCAGGGCCCAAAATCACTTTTTCACCGACTTCCGACCAGTAGAGCGGGGTCCTACAGCGACGCTCGTACAGTACTTCGAAGGGAGCCATCTTGAGGCTCTCTTGATAGCTGTTGTAGGCAAATTCAACCAAGGATAGATGTTCATCCCAAGCTCCCTTGTAGTCCAAAATATAACATCGTAGTATATCTTCAAGAATCTGATTAACTCTCTCAGTCTGGTCATCGGTCGTCGGATGATACGCGGTACTCAGGTTGAGATCAGTGCCCAAAGCTTGCTGCAATCCCTTCCAGAAGTGAGATACAAATCTCGAGTCACGATCAGAAACAATCCGCATAGGAATCCAATGTAGCCTAACGATCTCAGAAACATAAATTCGGGTCATCTTCTCGGTGGAATGACCATCCTTATACGGGATGAAGTGAACCACTTTAGACAGACGATCTACTATGACCCAAATCGCATTATGTCCCTTCAGAGTGCGGGGCAGACCAGTGATGAAGTCCATAAAGATATCTTCCCACTTCCATTCAGGGATAGGCAGAGGCTGCAAAAGTCCACCAGGACGCTGACGCTAAGCTTTCACCTTCTGGCACGTCAGACATCGAGAGATGAAGCGTGCAATATAGTTCTTCATGTCAGGCCACCACACGATCTGCTTCAGGTCATGATACATCTTGTTGTTGTCAGGATGACCAGATGTGCGGGACTTGTGCGCTTCTCGGCAAATACAATCCAGCAACTCGGGAACATCGGGAACGCAGAGGCGGCCTCGAAAACACAAAACATCATCAGAGATGGAGAAATCTGGGAGAGTTCCAAGTTCAACCTGTCAGTGAATGCGCTGGAGTGAGGGATCAGACGGCTGCAGGTCCTTTACCTGTTCTACCCATAACGGACCAGAGACTTCCCCTTGACCTCCAGGTGAGCAGGATATGTCCATCCACTCGAGGTCATCAACCCGGGCCGCGAGAGAAGCTGACATAGGTGCACAGGCGGCAACAGAAGCCTGACGACTCAAAGCATCCGCCACCGAATTGGCTTTACCGGGCACATACGTGAGCTGCAAGTCATAATCTGCTATGAATTCTAGTCATCGCCTCTGACGAAGATTGAGATCTTTTTGAACGAAAATATACTTCAAACTTTGATGGTCAGTGAAAAAGTGACACTTCACGCCATAGAGGTAGTGACATCAAAGCTTCAAAGCAAACACCACCGCAGCGAACTCCAGATCATGAGTGGGGTAGTTGCGTTCATGAGTCTTCAACTGTCTTGACCCATAAGCAATAACATGATCTTCTTGATGGTTACCTTGTTCAGGTCCCGATAGTCGATGCACAATCTCACGGATCTGTCTTTCTTTTTAATGAAGAGAACAGGGGCTCCCTAAGGAGAAGAGCTGGGACGAATATACCCACGCTCAAGCAACTCATCCAATTGCGACCTAAGCTCCTCCAATTCTCGCGGTGCCGTGCGGTATGGAACTTTAGATATGGAGCGCGTTCCAGGCTCTACATCGATGGAGAACTCTACTTCACGATCAGGAGGCATTCCAGGCAACTCGGCGGGGAACACGTCAGGGAACTAGGAAGCAATCGGGATAGACTCAAGTTGCGGTATGACAGCATCTGAATGTGAAGCATAAACAAAGCAAGCAAAACATCCCTGGCTAAGAAGTCGAGAGGCGCGCACAGCAGAAATTACCTGCAGGTGGTTGCGGGTGGTCCTAACATGGACGTTGTAGTCTTTGTCATCGATACTGAGATTGACCCTCTTTGCCACATAGTCCAGTTTTGCTCGATACGCGACCAGCCAGTTCATACCCAAAATTACGTCGAATTCTGTCATATCTAGGACTATGAGATCGGCGACGACTTGCAATTCACCAAGCAGTATCGGACAATTGAGAATTCCTCTAGTTGACAAGTGCAGATGACCGAGAACAGAAATCTCGAAAGGGACTTCGAGTGGCGAAGTAGGCCAACTATGAAGATCCACGATATGACGCGCTATAAAAGAATGAGATGCCCCAGAATCGAATAGGATTTGCATCCACTTGTTCTTGACACTAAAACTCCCTAAAAATGAACATTACGGGCACATTCAAGATTATTTGACACTGTAGAGAAGGAGAAAGCCAACCTTGTATATATGTTCACTTGTCTAAAATACAAAGAATGAGTACAAATATATTGATGAGAGAAAGAGAGATGAAGGTCCTATACATATGTGGGACTAAAGAGGAGAGAGAAAAACAATAATAAATACATAATGGGCCTAGACTAAATGAGCTTTTCTAACACTCCCCCGCAAGCTAGAGCGTATAGGTCATATGCACCCAGCTTGGACAAACACTAGTAAAACAAGATACTTGATAAAACCTTTGTGAGAATGTCAGCAACTTGATCAATGCCCGGAATATGCTTTAATTCAAGTTTCTTCAATTGAACTTTCTCTCGAATAAAGTGACAGTCGACCTCGATATGTTTTGTGCGCTCGTGAAACACTGGATTCTTTGTTATGTGTATGACGACTTGACTATCACAGAATAGAACAGCAGATGAAGGAAGTTTTACTCCCAGGTCAGTAAGGAGACTTTCAAGCCATGTGAGTTCTGAGACAACCGATGTCATCAATCGGTATTCGGCTTCCGCGAAGGAACGAGCGACCACGGCTTGTTTCTTACTTTTCCATGTAATGAGATGGCCACCAAAATAAGTACAAACCCACTTGTTGACCTCCGATCGTTCAGGGAACCGGCATAATCGGCATCAGAATAAGCGACCACTGCAGGAGCCGAGTCGGAGGTTTTGTAAACAAGATCTTGACCCGGAGCTGCCTTAAGGTATCGGAGAATCCGTTCAACCGCCTGAAGATGAGAAAACCGGGGGGCATGCAAGAACCGACTGACAACCCCAACTGCAAACGATATATCAGGTCTCGTGACCGTTAGATAGATCAACTTTCCCACAAGGCGTCGATGGTATTTCGGGTTCTGAAGAAGTAAATCATCATCAGAGGCATGAGCACATAGTTTGTGATTTGCCTCCATCGGGGTACTAGATTGCTTGCAACCAGACTTGCCAGCGTCTTTGAGAAGATCGAGACAGTACTTCCGATGGCAGAGGACAAGCCCGCCTGGCCGTCGTGCGATCTCAAGACCGAGAAAGTAGTGAAGATGCCTCAGGTCTTTGGTCTGAAACACGGTGTTCAGATGTTGTTTGACCTCTAGAATCCCTTTGAGTCATCCCCAGTAAGTAGGATGTCATCAACATAAACCAACAGGACTGTTCCAGTGGCCCGGTGTCGGGTGAATAGGGAGAAGTCTGCAGAGCTCCGAGTGAAACCCATGTCCCGAACCACCTTGTTGAACTTGTCAAACCACGCCCGGGGGGGACTGTTTGAGACCATGGATGGATTTCTTGAGAAGACACACACGAGACTCCCTCGTGGTCTCAAACCCGAGTGGTTGGCGCATGTAGACGGTTTCCTGAAGATCTTCATTCAAAAAAGCATTCTTGATATCGAGCTGATGAAGGGGCCAGAGGCGGTGCACAGCCACGGAAAGAAGAACCCGGACGGTGTTGAGCTTAGCCACCGAAGAGAAGGTTTCCTCATAATCAAGGCCCTCCTGCTGAGTGAAGCCACGGGCCACAAGTCGGGCCTTCAGTCGGGCAATAGTGTCATCTGGAGCATATTTGATGACAAAAACTCATCTACACCCAACAGGGTGCTGACCGGGAGGTAAAGGGACAAGGACCCAGGTCTGGTTGGCCCAAAGACCCGTCATTTCTTCGTCCATGGCAGCCCGTCAGCCAGGATGCTGAAGCGCCTCCTGCATAGAGTTAGGGATAGAAACAAAGGATAAAGAGGTGGCAAAGTGAAGAAGTGGTGGTGAAAGGCGATGTAGAGAGACGTAATTCGCCATCGGATGAGCGGTGGATGCGGGAGCCAGAGCAGTAGGTAGCGGAGCAGCAGAGGTCGAAGCCGATTGCAGGGGGCAACGGGATGAGGAGAGCAACGAGAATAGACCCGGATAACAGGTAGAGGTGGACGGACCAGAGACAGTGCAGGAGTAGGAGATGATGAGGAACGGGGAGCAGGGATGACAGGACGAACGACGGGGTCTGGACCAGGAGCGATATCCAGAGCAGAAAAGAAGAGAAGATATTCGCGAAAAGTGACATCCGCAGAGACAGTCACCTTGCGGGTAGTAGGCGAATAGCACACGTAACCCTTTTGAGTGCGCGAGTAGCCTACAAAGATATGTTTGGCTGCACGGGGATCCAACTTGTCTGTAGAGGGACCAAGTCGGTGAACGTAGCAAGTACACCCAAAAATCCGGGGAGTAACAGGAAAAGGCGGAGTGGAGGGAACGAGGAGGCCGAAAGGAGTAACATACTTGAGGATGGAAGATGGTAGACGGTTGATAAGAAAACAGGTCGTGGAGAGCGCGAAGTTCCAGTACGGTTTGGGAACTGCATTTGAAGCATAAGGGAGCGAGCTACATCAAGAAGGTGACGATTCTTGCGCTCGGCGACACCATTCTGTTGTGGAGCATACGAGCACGAGGTTTGGTGAAGAATGTCGAACTCAGAGCAGAGGGTCGCGAAGTCATGACTAGTGTACTAGCGCACATTGTCAGTACGAATGGGCGCAGAGAATTGAGTGCGAGTCTCAAGAATGAAGGCCCGGAAGACGCGGGGAAGCTCAGAACGATCGCGTAAGAGATAGAACCACGTAATGCGAGAGTAATCATCAATAAAAGTAAGAAAGTACCGGTAGCCAGAAATACTAGTAATTTTGTACGGACCCCATATATCGGAGTGTACAGAAACAAAAGGAGTGGAGCTACGAGTACAATGGGAAGGAAAAGATGAACGTGGTTGTTTGCCAAAAATACATGTTTCACACTGAAATGCAGGAAGAGATACATCCGGGAGAGCCTTCTGGAGGACTGGAAGAGGAGCATGACCAAGACGTCGATGCCAATCCGAAGAGGAGAGAGAGGAGAGGAGAGTAGGAGAGTCATCAAGATGGTAGAGCCCGTTCTGCAGCCGCCCCCTACCAATGATAGTCCGCGTCTGCTGATCTTGTATCAGAAAAGAAGAGGAAGTAAAGGTTACGGAGCAATTAGAATCAGTAGTAAGGCGACCAACAGAAAGTAAATTGAAAGTAGAGCCAGGAACGTGAAGAGCCGAGCGTAGGAGGAGAGAAGAGGTGAGAGAAATATCAGCACATCCAGAGACAGGGACAGATGCCCCATTGGCCACAGTAATGTACTTCGGGTGAGGTGAAGACAAGTACTGAGGCGGCCGAACAGAGGTGATGTGATGAGTGGCACCAGAATCGAGGATCCATCGCGGGCCAGAGGAGAGGCATGCGATACCTTCATTGGAGATGGAGGCGGCGGAGGCAACCGAGGCAGGCGGGAGGCTAAGCAGTGGATGAAGATGCTGGAGCTGAAGACGAACCTCGTCGAGGTCAGTACGAGTGGGAGAGGGGTCGGTGGCAGCAACAGAGGCCTGCGGACGAGGAGGGCGACCATGTTTGCGATACCACGTGGCTTCAAGATGCCCGTCTTTGCCGCAGAACGAGCACTTAGGCCGAGGCCGTCCACCCCGAGCACGTCCCCAAGAATCAGAGCAGCCTCCACGAGCAGAAGATGGAAGAGGCGATAAAGGAGCAGGGTCCTGCTGAACAAGGGCCGGAGAAGGAGGCCCAAGCACATCCGGAGGCAGGGATACTTTGAGAAACATCGAACACACATCTGAGAAAGACGGAGTAACAATAGAGGAGAGGATGTGAGCCCGTACACTGTGAAGATGATGCTGTACCCGAGCCATCATCATGGCTATACCCACAGCTTCCTTTTGGGCACGTTGGGCAGCAAAATCCAGAGTAGGAGGCTGATGTTGTATCTCAGCCTCGACCAGAGACCGAGCCTGAGCAACGAAGGAGGTCAGATCGGTCGCGCCACCGCTATCAAGGGCCTGGAGAGCAGTGATAATATCATACAGATGGTGGAGACTATCCTTGCCAGAGTAAAGGGTATGGAGCTCGTCCTACATGCCCTTGGCCGTCTCATGGTACATGGTCAGGCGATAAGACTCACCATCAAGAGAATTAAGGATCCATATCTGCACCCGACCATCATTGCGTAACCAATCATCAATAGGAGTACCAATAACGTCCTGGGTCAAGTGATGAAGAAACCCCTTGCATTGCAGGACACGGCGAACAGAGTGCGCCCATTCCACAAAATTCTTCTTGTCGGTCAGAGAGATTGTAGTAATACGGAGCTCATCTCGCACTTCCGGGAGAGAGGCCGGGCGGTCAGCAGGAGGAATCGCCGTGCCGACAGAATCATCTGAAGAGGCCATGACAAAGAGAAACGGCTAGGAGAACTGACCGGTCAACAAAGGAGACCGCGCGACTAGAGCTGAGATCGCTCAGTCACGATGGGAAGACACCAGCTGCAGGAGAAGGCCACAACCAAAGGCGGAGGTCGGGAGAGAGAAGGCCTAAGCGGACAGAGACAAGCCGCGCGGATAGGAAAGAGGAGAGGATCGCGACCTAAATGCGGGAGGGCAACAGTCCGCACGGTCTGGCTGAGCACAGCAGCGGTCGGAGAGAAGAGACCGCGAGTAGAGAAGACTCAAGCGGAAAGAGAGAACAGAACGCAGCAACCAGGAACAAACCGCAGCGAGTTGGAGCAGGCCGCAGGATAGGCAGGCCGCAGCGAGCAGGAGAGGCAGGCCGCAGCGAGCTAGATCAGGCCGCGAGAGAAGCAGGCCGCAGCGAGATGGAACAAGCCGCGAGAGCAGCAGGCCGCAACGAGCTGGAGCAGGCCGTGAGAGAAGCAGGGCGCAGCGAGAAGAAACAGGCCGCGAGAGACGCAGGCCGCAGCGGGCTGGAACATGCCGCGAGAGAAACAGGCCGCAGTGCGATGGAACAGGCCGCGAGAGAGAGAGAGCGGTCTGGAGGAGAAATAGGGAGAGATGGACCCGACGAGAGAGAGAAGGGGGGAAGGCTATAAGATGCCTGAGGGGAGGGGTGGAACCACGGAGAAGAAGAGGAAGCGGAAGAAGAGGATCGAAGCGGACAGGGAGGCAGGACGCAGGAGACCGAGCGTGCAGCGGACAGAAGAACAGGCCGCAGGCAGCGAAGAAGACCACACGGGTTGTGCGGTTTAAGAAGGGGAAAGTCGCTCAAGGAGAACCGGGGGCTCTGATACCATGTAGAGAAGGAGAAAGCCAACCTTATATATATGTTCACTTGTCTAAAATACAAAGAATGAGTACAAATATATAGATGAGAGAGAAATAGAAAGGTCATATACATGATGTAGGACTAAAGAGGAGAGAGAAAAATAATAATAAATACATAATGGGCCTAGACTAAATGGGTTTTTCTAACAGACACTAAGGCAGATAATGAAAAGATGCAGGAAATTTAAAAAAAAAACTTTACATACCAGAGATGACGGAGGTAGATGCGAGTGCCTCGCCCTGAGTGGTGACGTTCAGCACAGCCTTGCCCTTATCTTGGGCACCAGAAATAGCCTGCAGAGCCTGAGCGGGGATCGGGCTTTCTTTCAAAGGGCAATCTTTAATCTGATGTCGAAACTGCCCACATCTGAAGCAGGTATTCATCTTGCGGCGACAATCTCGCACCAAGTGACCCGATTTCTTGCAGTAAGTACAGATGAAGGAGGCAGAGGCAAGCGTAACCTGGGGTTGTTGTGCGGGCACAACCATCTTCTGCTTCTTCAGGAGGGAGCGGCAGACTAGGATGGTATGGCCAACTTTATGGCAGTAGGCACACACCTCCTGGGACTTGGGACCTTGTTCCTGAGGTGGAGTATTCTTACGCTTGTGGTCAGGTGCAGCGGCATTGCTTGTACCATGCTGAACTTTCTTGGCAGTGCGGTCCACAGCTCAATAGCCTCAACCTTCAAGGCGGCCCCAACAGTCTCGGCGTAGGTGGTGGCGTCGTGGGCTACCACATGCTGGCGGAAGTCATGTCGAAGGCCCTTCACGAATCGACTGATCTTATTAGACTCATCGGGCACGAACTATGCGACAAGGAGAGATAGACGAGAGAACTTTATCTCATATTCAGTCACGGTCCTGCCGAGGTGCTGAAGGGACAGGAACCTTTCAGCTAACTTGTCTCGCTCCACGGACGAAAGAAACTTTTCCATGAGCGCATTCTTGAACTGCTCCCAGGTCATAGCGGAAGAATTGGGGAGACCGCGGCGCTGAAGCCACCAGGTGTATGCATCCTCGGTCAGCTGGTACGCCGCAAGATGAACCTTTTGTGCCTCAGGGACACCGGCATACTTGAAGTGCTTTTCCATCTGGGAGAGCCACTCTGAAATGACGAAGAAATCACGACTGTCATTGAAGGACGGCGGATTCAGCCTCTTGAACATCAGCGTATCTGTCATCGCTATAGGAGGAGCAACTAGACCAGGCTCGAGCGGGACCACCAGGGTGTCAGTAAGCAAGCCAGTTCATGAACCAGGTGCAAGAGGGGTGGTTCCAAGAGCGGCGGTAGCAATGACTCCAGCTGTCCCTGCACTGCCAGAATCAGGAGCTGTGTCAGGAGTTTGACGATCTTCCTCTAAGCAAGTGAGACGCTCGAGAACCTGCCTCAACAGTTGGGCAGTGGCGTCTCCAGAAGTTGCTCCGGCAGGAGGGGTAGCCTTCTTACGCTGCGATCGCTTAGGGGTCATCTAAGGAGGAACACAAAAGAAACGAGTAAGAGCGACAGTTACGTTAATCATAGAAGATTAAGGAACAACAGGTACTAGCATTTTGATATTGTCGAATACATAAATCATATATTAGTTACAGCATTTTCATTGGACAACTCTAGGTAATGCTCATGTTAAAATGGCAAGGAATCGCATGCAATGTCAAATAATTTATAAATCCATGTGTGCACAATCATCATCTGTTGTTCTTGGCTTAACATTTGTGTAATGAGTTATGTTATGCATGCAATGCAATTATGTCTAAAATGCATTCCTACGAATGTTCATGAATGGATACACATGTCATGTGAAGCGCTCATATCACTTAACATGTCATGCATATTATGATTCTAATGTCAACACACTTGAAAATATTAAACCGCTCATACAATTTAATATTCGCAAGCGGTATATAGACTAGTGGAAATTCATATGCACAAAAATGTTAAGTTTGTCCATAACCCCTTAACATTCGTGTGCATACTACTCATGATTATGAGTGAGTATGTGCAATGTTTCAGCCGCGAACAACAAATAATGACAGGGTGAGTGAGATATGATACATGTTCCTGTATTTACATAATAGAATTTAAAATACTTGATAATTTCAAAATACTTCATTTTCTTTTTAGAGATAACCTCGCTCTGATACCAACTGTCACGACCCGTCTCGACAAAGGTGAACGTACGCTTCAGGTGGGCCGTGATGCCACAAGCATGGGCAGAAAGGAATCATGTCTGCTAAGGCGGATGCAATGATACTGAAAATAATTTTAGAAAAATAGTTATTTGGTTTGAACAATTTATTGAGTATAAATGTACGGAAGCGCTTAAAGTTTTAAAACAGAGAGAATTAATGCACATGTATTTCCTTGAAAAATTTAATGCTACACACAGTACTGAATTAGAAGTAAATGCAATAACAACAGTAATGAAAATGTCATAAATAAAACGATCTAGTACATCAGAAACATCATAGTAGTTGTCCATGATTCAAAAAAAAATGTCTAACCATATCTAGTACATAATAAACGAACAGACAGTAAAGGATTCAAATACATAAAACCTGATACAGGCAACTACAAAAGGAGAAACCTTCAAGCAAAGCTACAGTTGAACGGGAAGTAGCTCCGGGGGCAGGCGGCGATGTCACGAAACCTAAGGCAAATTCAAGACAGAAGGAAAATGCGTAAGAACTTATGATTTAAACATGAGCAAGTTAATTAATTAAAATATGAGCAAAAACAAACAGACATATTCGAGTACTGATTTATCTTGTACGAAGCTACCAAACATACCAAAAACCAGGTCAAACAGACATTTCTGAAAGATTAGCCTACTCCGTAGTATAGCCTAAAATTTAACTATGCAAAATGTTGTAAGTCGTGATCGATGAAGTGTGTAGGTGCTATAGCGGGCGCACATGGCTCACGATCAGATCTATGTGCAAGTCTTATCAGAAAAGTAATCCTGCTTGGCGTGACCATGCCAGCAGACAGATGCTCAGTTAGACGTTACAATTCAAGTATTTGCTTACAACTACGAATTTGTTTTTATGTTTCGTACTTAGGTGGTTACTTATCATATTATGTTATGTCAACATTATGAGAGTTCAGAATTTTATAAAAAAACATTTGTAAAAGAACAGGTAAACAGATTAAATCTAAAGTTTTGCAAGTGAGAGGGGATTCTCTACTTGCCTTAAGGTGACGTCGAAAACGCTAGCGGCAGTTAAATGCCGCAAGCGAGGTTAACGGCTCTAGCTAAACCTGTTTCAAGATCAAAAATGTACTTCAAAGCAATAATAAGGTTCATACACTTGCACACGTATTTGATGACAGAGCTACACAACATGAGAGGAGTTTAGGAATTTACCTCCCTCGAGAGTGAGGGGAGAAGAGGCTACCGCGAGGGATCGGGGATTTTAGCGGCGTTTGGATGCGAAAAAGCCCTAATTCGGAGATGGCTTGGAGTGATTCCACCACTAGACCTGCAGAGCGTCACCGTAAACACAAATAATACTGGATTAGTCGAATATACGGCGAGCATACGTTGAATCGACGTGATTACATCGATTGGGGAGCGAAAATTAGCAAAAACAAATTAAGAGAAAACTGAACTTAGGAGGCAAGATGAGATTTCTTACCCAAGAGAAGCCAAATCCCGGCCCAAGGAGGAGAGGGTAGGAAACCATAGTCGTCCCTCTCGCAAGCACCAACCCAAACGGAGCGGGAGAGGTCGTCGGAGGGAGAGACGGTGGTTGTCAACCCCTTGGAGGAGAAAGAGATGGTTGTTGTCTTGATGAAGAGGACAGTCGGCCAAGAGAGGAGTTGTTGCGGGAGTTGCAGGCCAAGGGGAGCGTCGGAGACGACGGGGAAACAAGATGATGAGGCGTCGGGCCTAGAGGAAGGGATCTCCGGCCACGGGGAGGAGTCTCGGGGGTGGAAGGAGGTGCTGGCAGCGGATCTGAGGCCGTCGGGTGCGCAGGAGGCGGAGACGGGATCGGGAAGGGTTTTTTTTTGCGGCTTGCGAAATTGAGCAAAGGCTCGATTCTTTTAAAGAAGGGGGGTAGGTTTTGGTTATTATTATTATTATATGGTTGTTACATTCTCCCCTACTTAGAAGGTTTCGTTCTGAAACTTTCCAGAAAATTCTCTGAATGCGACTAAACAACGAAGTTTCAGATGACATATACTTCAAACAGAAGTTTGCGGATAAACGCATGAAAGCTAACTATGAAAGATACTGAAATAATAAGTGAGTCAGACTTAGAGACGTACCAAGATCAAAAGAAGAGTTGCGGGTACTTGCTGCGCATGTCAGATTCGAGTTCCCAAGTGTCTCCTCAGACTTGCCATGTACCCAAAGTACCTTCACCATCGGAATGGTTCTCTTGCGAAACTTGCGTTCTTGAAATTCGACGATCTTCGAAGGCTCGATCAGATACGACAGATTGGCTTCAGGAATCACTGGAACTTCTTCAAGAACACGATTAGGATCGTGGATGTATTTCCGAAGCTAACTAACATGAAAGACGTCATGGACACCGGCCAAAGAAGCAGGTAGCTCCAGACGATAGGCAGATCCTCCAACACGTTCTGAGATGGAGTACGGTCCCACGAATCTCGGGCTGAGCTTACGATGACGACCGAACCGTTTCACCCCAGGAGTAGGAGAAACCTTCAGGAACACTTGATCGCCCACAGCAAACCCTAACGGACGGCGGCGCTGATTTGCATACTTTATCTGCCTCTCAATGGCACGGCTGAGCTGAAGACAAGTCTTATTTGTGGCTTCCTCCATTTCCTGAAGTAGCTCAGGGCCCAAAATCACCTTTTCAACAACTTCCGACCAGTAGAGCGGGGTCCTACAGCGACGCCCGTACAGTGCTTCGAAGGGAGCCATCTTGAGGCTCTCTTGATAGTTGTTGTTGTAGGAGAATTCAACCAAGGGTAGATGTTCATCACAAGCTCCCTTGTAGTCCAAAATATAACACTGTGGCATATCTTCGAGAATCTGATTAACTCTCTCAGTCTGGTCATCGGTCGTCGGATGATACGCGGTACTCAGGTTGAGATCAGTGCCCAAAGCTTGCAGAAATCCCTTCCAGAAGTGAGATACAAATCTCGAGTCACGATCAGAAATAATCCGCAGAGGAATCCCATGGAGCCTAACGATCTCAGAAACATAAATTCGGGCCAGCTCGGTGGAATGACCCTCATACGCGATAAAGTGAGCCACTTTAGTCAGGCGATCTACTATGACCCAAATCGCATCATGTCCCCTCGGAGTGCGGGGCAGACCAGTGATGAAGTCCATAGAGATATCTTCCCACTTCCATTCAGGGATAGGCAGAGGCTGCAAAAGTCCACCAGGACGCTGACGCTGAGCTTTCACCTTCTGGCACGTCAGACATCGAGAGATGAAGCGTGCAATATAGTTCTTCATGTCAGGCCACCACACGATCTGCTTCAGGTCATGATACATCTTGTTGTTGCCAGGATGATCAGATGTGCGGGACTCGTGGGCTTCTCGGCAAATACAATCGAGCAACTCAGGAACATCGGGAACGCAGAGGCGGCCTCGAAAACAGAAAACATCATCAGAGATGGATAAATCTGGGAGAGTTCTAAGTTCAACCTGTCTGCGAATGTGCTGGAGGGAGGGATCAGACGGTTTTAGGTCCTTTACCTGTTCTACCCATAACGGATCAGAGACTTCCCCTTGACCTCCAGGTGAGAAAGATATGTCCATCCGCTCGAGGTCATCAACCAGGGCCGCGAGAGAAGCTGACACAGGTGCACAGGCGGCAACAGAAGCCTGACGACTCAAAGCATCCGCCACCGAATTGGCTTTACCGGGCACATACGTGAGCTGCAAGTCATAATCTGCTATGAATTCTAGTCATCGCCTCTGACGAAGATTGAGATCTTTTTGAACGAAAATATACTTCAAACTTTGATGGTCAATGAAGAAGTGACACTTCACGCCATAGAGGTAGTGACGCCAAAGCTTCATAGCAAACACCACCGCAGCGAACTCCGGATCATGAGTGGGGTAGTTGCGTTCATGAGTCTTCAACTGTCTCGACCCATAAGCAATAACATGATCTTCTTGCATCAGGACACAGCCCAAGCCCACTATGGAAGCATCGGTATAAACTGAAAAGTCCAACCCCTCTGAAGGAAGAGCTAAAACTGGCGCTGAACACAAACGTTGCTTCAATTCAGAAAAGGCCTGCTCACATTGATCTGACCACTCGAATCTGACATGTTTTTGGGTTAGTCGTGTCAGGGGAGCAGCAAGAGAGGAGAAGTCTTTGATGAAACGTCGGTAATAGCCCGCCAAACCAAGGAAACTGCGAATCTCAGTAGGGGTAGAAGGCTGCTTCCAGTCCATAACAGCGGAGACCTTGGCAGGATCAACGGAAAGTTCATTGCCTGAAATGACATGCCCCAGTAAGGCAACACGATCCAGCCAGAACTCACATTTCGCCAATTTGGCATAGAGCTGGTGCTGACGAAGAGTGGAGAGAGTGAGTTTAAGATGGGTTGCATGCTCCTCAAGAGTCTTTGAGTAGAGCAAGATATCATCAATGAAAACAATGATGAACTTATCCAGGTAGTCGCGGAAGACAGGGTTCATCATATCCATGAAAGCAGAAAGGCGTTAGTTAACCCAAAAGACATCACCAAAAATTCAAAGTGTCCATGCCAAGTCCGGAAGGCTGTCCTGGGGATGTCAGATTCTTTGATCTTCAACTGATGCTAACCCGACCTAAGATCTATTTTGGAGAAGACGGTACTGCCTTTGACCTGGTCAAATAGGTCATCCACGCGCGGGAGGGGGTACTTATTCTTGATGGTTATCTTGTTCAGGTCCCGGTAGTCGATGCACAATCTCACGGATCCGTCTTTCTTTTTAACGAAGAGAACGGGGGCTCCCCAAGGAGAAGAGCTGGGACGAATGTACCCACGCTCAAGCAACTCATCCAATTGCGACCTAAGCTCCTCTAATTCTCGCGGTGTCATGCGGTATGGAGCTTTAGATATGGGGTGCGTTCCAGGCTCTACATCGATGGAGAACTCTACTTCACGATCAGGAGGCATTCCAGGCAACTCGGCGGGGAACACTTCAGGGAACTAGGAAACAATCGGGATATTCTCAAGTTGCGGTATGACAGCATCTGAATGTGAAGCATAAACAAAGCAAGCAAAACATCCCTGGCTAAGAATTCGAGAGGCGCGCACAGCAGAAATTACCTGCAGGTGGCTGCGGGTGGTCCTAACATGGACGTTGTAGTCTTTACCATCGATACTGAGATTGACCCTCTTTGCCACACAGTCCAGTTTTGCTCGATACGCGACCAGCCAGTTCATACCCAAAATTACGTCGAATTATGTCATATCCAGGACTATGAGATCGGCGACGACTTGCAATTCACCAAGCAGTGTCGGACAATTGATAATGCCTCTAGTTGACAAGTGCAGATGACCGGGCACAGAAATCTCGAAAAGGACTTTGAGTGGCGAAGTAGGCCAACTATGAAGATCCACGATATGACGCGCTATAAAAGAATGAGATGCCCCAGAATCGAATAGGATTTGCATCCACTTGTTCTTGACCCTAAAACTCCCTAAAAATGAACATTACGGGCACATTCAAGATTATTTGACACTAAGGCCGGTAATGAAAAGATGCAGGAAATTTAAAAAAAACTTTACATACCAGAGATGACGGAGGTAGATGCGAGCGCCTCGGCGTGAGTGGTGACGTTCAGCACAGCCTTGCCCTTATCTAGGGCACCAGAAATAGCCTGCAGAGGCTGAGCGGGGATCGGGCTTTACTTCACAGGGCAATCTTTAATCTGATGTCTAAACTGCCCACATCTGAAGCAGGTATTCATCTTGCGGCGACAATCTCTCACCAAGTGACCCGATTTCTTGCAGTAAGTACAGATGGAGGAGGCAGAGGCAAGTGTAACCTGGGGTTGTTGTGTGGGCACAACCATCTTCTGCTTCTTCAGGAGGGAGCAGCAGACTAGGATGGTATGACAAACTTTATGGCAGTAGGAACACACCTCCTGGGACTTGGAACCTTGTTCCTGAGGTGGAGCACTCTTACGCTTGTGGTCAGGTGCAGCGGCATTGCTTGTACCATGCTGAACTTTCTTGGCAGTGCGGTCCAGCTCAATAGCCTCAATCGTCCAGGCAGCCCCAACAGTCTCAGCGTAGGTGGTGGCGTCGTGGGCTACCACATGCTGGCGGAAGTCGTGTCGGAGGCCCTTCACGAATCGACTGATATTCTTAGACTCATCGGGCACGAACTCTGCGACAAGGAGAGATAGACGAGAGAACTCTATCTTATATTCAGTCACGGTCCTGCCGAGCTACTGAAGGGACAGGAACCTTTCAGCTAACTTGTTTCGCTCCACGGACAAAAGAAACTTTTCCATGAGCGCATTCTTGAACTGCTCTCAGGTCATAGCGGAAGAATTTGGGAGACCGCGACGGTGAAGCCACCAGGTGTATGCATCCTCGGTCCGCTGGTACGCCGCAAGATGAACCTTTTGTTCCTCAGGGACACCGGCATACTCAAAGTGCTTTTCCATCTGGGAGAGCCACTCTGAAATGACGAAGAAATCACGACTGTCATTGAAGGACGGCGGATTCAACCTCTTGAACATCAGCGTATCTGTCATCGCTACAGGAGGAGCAACTAGACCAGGCACGAGCGGGACCACCAGGGTGTCAGTAAGCAAGCTAGTTCCTGAACCAGGTGCAAGAGGGGTGGTTCCAAGAGCGGCGGTAGCAGTGACTCCAGCTGTCCCTGCGCTGCCAGAATCAGGAGCTGTGTCAGGAGTTTGATGATCTTCTTCTAAGCGAGTGAGACGCTCGAAAATCTGCCTCAACAGCTAGGCAGTGGCGTCTCCAGAAGTTGATCCGGCAGGAGGAGTAGCCTTCTTACGCTGCGATCGTTTTGGGGCCATCTAAGGAGGAACACAAAGGAAACGAGTAAAAGAGACAGTTATGTTAATCATAGAAGATTAAGGAACAACAGGTTCTAGCATTTTGATACTGTTGAATACAAAAATCATATATTAATTACAGCATTTTCATTGGACAACTCTAGGTAATGCTCATGTTAAAATGATAAGGAATCACATGCAATGTCAAACAATTTATAAATTCATGTGTGTACAATCATCATCTGTTGTTCTTGACTTAACATTTGTGTAATGAGTTATGTCATGCATGCAATGCAATTATGTCTAAAATGTATTCCTACGAATGTTCATGAATGGATACACATGTCATGTTAAGCGCTCATATCACTTAACATGTCATGCATATTATGATTCTAATGCCAACGCACTTGGAAATATTAAATCGCTCATACAATTTAATATTCGCAAACGGTGTATAGACTAGTGGAAATTCATATGCACAAAAATGTTAAGTTTGTCTGTAACCCTTTAACATTCGTGTGCATACTACTCATGATTATGAGTGAGTGTGTGCAATGTTTCAGTCGCGAACAACAACTAATGACAGGGTGAGTGAGATATGATGTGTGTTCCTGTATTTACATAATAGAATTTAAAATACTTGATAATTTCAAAATACTTCGTTTTCATTTTAGAGCTAACCTCGCGCTGATATCAATTGTCACGACCCGTCTTGACAAAGGTGAACGTGCGCTTCGGGCGGATCGTGATGCCACAATCATGGGCGGAAAGGAATCATGTCTGCTAAGACGGATGCAATGATACTGAAAATAGTTTTAGGAAAATAGTTATTTGGTTTGAACAATTTATTGAGTATAAATGTACCGAAGCGCTTAAAGTTTTAAAACAGAGAGAATTAATGCACATGTATTTCCTTGAAAAATTTAATGCTACACACAGTGCTGAATTAGAAGTAAATGCAATAACAACAGTAATGAAAATGTCATAAATAAAACGATCTAGTACATCAGAAACATCATATGAGTTGTCCATGATTCAAAAGAAAATGTCTTATCATATCTAGTACATGATAAACGAACAGACAGTAAATGATTCAAATACATAAAACCTAATACAAACAACTACAAAAGGAGAAACCTCTAAGCAAAGCTGAAGCTGAACGGGAAATAGCTCAGGGGGCAGGCGGCGCTGTCACGAAACCTAAGGCAAATTCAAGACAGAAGAAAAATGACTTAGAACTTATAATTTAAACATGAGCAAGTTAATTAATTAAAATGTGAGCAAAAACAAACAGACATATTCGAGTACTGATCTATCTTGTACGAAACTAGCAAACATACCAAAAACCAAGTCAAACAGACATTTCTGAAAGATTAGCCTACTCCGGAGTATAGCCTAAAATTTAATTATGCAAAATGTTGTAAGTCGTGATCGATGAAGTGTGTAGGTGTTATAGAGGGCGCACATGTCTCACGATCAGATATATGTGCAAGTCTTATCGGAAAAGTAATCTTGCTTGTCGTGAACATGTCAGCAGACAGATGCCCAGTTAGACGCTACAATTCAAGAATTTGCTTACAACTACGGATTTGTTTTTTATGTTTCGTACTTAGGTGGTTACTTATCAAGTTATGTTATGTCAACATTATGAGAGTTCAGAATTTTGTAAAAAAAACATTTGTAAAATAACAGGTAACCAGATTAAATTTAAAGTTTTGCAAGTGAGAGGGGTTTCTCTACTTGCCTTAAGGTGACGTCGAAAACGCTAGCGGCAGCTAAATGGCGTAAGCGAGGTTAACGGCTCTAGCTAAACCTGTTCCAAGATCAAAAATGTACTTCAAAGCAATGATAAGGTTTCTACACTTGCACACGCATTTGATGACAGCGCTACACAACATGAGAGGAGTTTAGGAATTTACCTCCCTCGAGAATGAGGGGAGAAGAGGCTACCGCGAGGGAATGGGGATTTTGGCGGCGTTTGGATGCGAAAAAGCCCTAATTCGGAGATGGCTTGGAGTGATTTCACCACTAGACCTGAAGAGCGGCACCGTAAACACAAATAAGACTGTATTAGTCGAATATACGACAAAAACACGTTGAATCGACGTGATTACATTGATTGGGGAGCGAAAATTAGCAAAAATAATTAAGAGGAAACTGAACTTAGGAGGCAAGATGAGATTTCTTACCCAAGAGAAGCCAAATCCTGGCCCAAGGAGGAGAGAGGAGGAAACCCTAGTCGTCCCTCTCGCAACACCAACTCAAACGGAGCGGGAGAGGTCGCCGGAGGGAAAGACGATGGTTGTCAACCCCTTGGAGGAGAAAGATATGGTTGCTGCCTTGATGAAGAGGACAGTCGGCCAAGAGAGGAGTTGTTGCGGGAGTTGCCGGCCAAGGGGAGCATCGGAGACAACGGGGAAACAAGAGGATGAGGCGCCGGGCCTAGAGGAAGGGATCTCCGGCCACGGGGAGGAGTCTCGGGGTCGGAAGGAGGTGCTGGCGGCGGATCCGGGGCCGTCGGGTGCGCAGGAGGCGGAGACGGGATCGGGAAGTGTTTATTTTTTTTGCGGCTTGCGGAATTGAGCACCGGCTCGATTCTTTTTAAAGAAGGGGGGTAGGTTTAGGTTTTGGTTATTATTATTATTATTATTATTATTATTATAGGGTTGTTACACAAACATTGAAATGTGTTGGGTTACTTGGGTTGTAGCCTTCACGGTGCCATTTGGGACTCACTAAGCCTCCTTGAGCCGGGTCTGGGCAGTGACGATGGTCACGACAAGCAGAAAGTTTTTCTAATAAGACTTGTATCCGAACTGAGTGTGAACCATGCGCACTCACTCAAAACACATACACACTTCATTGATTACAGTTTATGATATTACTTGTTCTATTATATGTTATGTTCTTGAATAAGCTTAATTCATTTATTTTTGTTTGACTATTCTACCGGTCTGATTTAGTAGCTCTGATTCATGAAAACCAGTGCGTGTAGGTTTTTGTTTCTCATGCTCGTACTTTACTTTTACTTTGCTCGCCTGTTTATTTAAATATTCTGAGGATTTTCTTTTTTGTTTTGGAATTGCTTTAGCATTCGTGACAGCACCGCCAGCTTCTCGGGCTCGATCTGCTTAAAGTTCAAGGTTCTATGTTTACATTTCATTTACCGTCAAATATTTTTTTTATGTAATAATTGTAATCAGACATTTTCTCTAGTATCATGGAGAACTACTAGGCTATTTAAATATTTTATGTACTATAATTTGATATTAATGCATGTGCATCTTTTTTTGAATCATAATTGCATGAAATCGGTAGCAGTGCCTTGTAAAACATGATTTTTTTAAAAAATACATATGCATTTAAAATTCTCACTGTTTTAAACACTGAAAGCTTCTACATAAAAAAATCAAACTGTTTTTTATTTAAAAGTAATTATTTTAAACATATTACCAGTATTTCTGCATTCGCCTTAGCAGACATGGCTTTCTTTCTGCCCATGTCTGTGGCATCACGACCCGCCTGAAGCCCGCTCTGACTTTTATCGAGATGGGTCGTGATAGTTGGTATCAGAGAGAGGTTAGTTCAAAAGATAAAGTATTTTGTAATTATCAAATATTTTGAACTTTATTATAAAAATGAATATATATGCATCATTTTTTCACTCATTTGTCATTATCTGTTGTTTGCGGCTGAAACACGCACAAACTCACTCATAAGCATGAGTAGTATACACACGAATGTTAAGGGAGTATGGGAAAACGTAACATTTTTTGCATATGAATTTTCACTAAGACATACACCGCTTGCGAATATTAAATTGTATGTGCGGTTTAATATTTTCAAGTGCGTTGTCATTAGAGTCTTAATATGCATGACATGTTAAGTGATATGGGCGCTTAACATGACATGTATATCCATTCATTTTCATTCATATCATAAATCATTGCACGAGTATGAAGCCAAGAACTACAATAATGATTGTACACACATGGATTTACAAATTGCTTGATATCGTGCATGATCTCAATGTTGCACTTGCATGATCATTACCTAGAGTTATCTAATGAAAATGTTATAATTATTACATAATTTATGTACCTGACAGTGGAAAACGTGTTGAATCTTTTGTCTTAAGTCCCCGATATTCGTACTCAGTCTTTTCTGTTTTGCTTAGTCCATCAATCCTTATTCGGTCCTTTAGTGTCCCTTGTAGTTAGCTCTTAAGTGTCAGTGAGAAATGAGAGTATTCTTGTAAATTGCTCTGTTGAATTACTTCAGCGTTGTTTTTGCTCTTCCATCCCTAGGGTGACTCGCTTTTGTCGGTACTCAATCGTCATTCAGCATCTTTTTCTCTTTGATATTCAATCTTTGCTTCGTGAAAAGACCATTTTCGTTATCAAATTCTCGAGTCTAACCTTTCAATTTCGAGCAAATTGAAGCAATTTCTGTATTCTTCAAGGGAGATCTTTTGTATCTGGTCGATCCTGCCAACATTGTATTGTATCAAGTACACAAGTTTCAAAGAAACCAAAACTCATTCCTATAGTAGCTATATTCTGAGTGCATGTTAAGTCTGAAGAGCTCCCTTGTGAACATGTATCTGACCTACGTAGTAAGTATCTGCAACATTCCTCTTGATTTTGATAAGCCTTCGCGCTTGTTCTCCTTTCTAGTTAAATTTCATGTCTTGATCGACAAACTTTGTTAAAAAGAATGTCATTTGAATCTTCACCCTAAGAGTCCTCATTCAGAGAGTTTCTTAGAAAGTTTTAGAAAGAAACTTTCAAAGTAGGAAAGAATGTAACAACCCGTATAAAAACAACAAATAATAATAAATAAACAAATAACTCATCTACTTAACCTAAACCGAGCCAGTCACTCCCGATTTATACCAATCAGTTTAGGTTTTTTTTCGCGTTCCGGCTCCAAGCCGCAAGCCGCGATTTCCTCCAGCGCAAGCTCGTCCCGTGTTTCAGCCGCTGCTCCCGCACGATGTCCTGCTCCTGCGCCGACTCCCGATCCCATCTCCTGTGCCTCATGTCGTCGCCGCTCGTGCTTCCTGCACCTCCCGCCATGGCCGACGACTCCAATCCTCCGCCTCAGGCCGTCGACATCTTCTTCCTCCTGCTTTGGCCGGCCTTTTTTGCTCATCCCCAAGCAGTAACAGCAGCTTCCCCCTCCTCAACAAGGTCAGCAGCCGCCGCTTCTCCTCATCTAAGGGTCGGAGCCATGTTCTCCCGCCTCTTCAAGGGCTGGCAGCCGCCTCTTCTCCCCCCAGCAACCCTAATCTCACCTCCTCTTCCTCCGGCAGCCGCTCCCTCTTCTTTTTGGCCGAGATTTGCGGCGAGGAACAACTAGGGTTTTCTCCCCTCTCGTCCTTGAGCTCGGATTGGAGTTACCTTGGGTAAGATTCCTCATTGCCTCCTCTATTCAAATTTCCTTGTTTTTCTTTCTGATTATTTGTCTCCAAATTTTGTATAACTTGTGTTTCATGATTTTTGCCCTTATCGTAATCGTCTAATCTTTGGGTATTTGTGTTTACGGATGCAGATCGTCGAATCTCTTAGCAGGATCTCTTTAAAATCCTCTCTTATTTAGGGTTTCTGTCACCCAAGCGCCGCCAAGTCTCCGTTTCCACGTGGTTTCTCCTCTCCCCTCACTTTTGAGGGAGGTAAATCGTTAACTCTCTCGTACTTTTATCCTTGTAAATAATTTATTGTACTGACATTGAGTTTCTTATTAGGTCATTGTAAATTTCACTGTTTGTACTTGATCAGATTCGAAATAGGATTTCTAGTTTGTGCTTGCGTCACATGGCCGCCTCCGTCAGATTCTGCTTTAGCTTTAAGTCAAGTAGAGATCATTTTCTCTTGCAAACATTGAACATAAATGAATATCTATTCTTATGATTTTACGACTCCATTATTGAATATATGATTCGTCAAATGAAATTAGAACTTGAATGCCTAACATGACATACTAATAGTTTGAGGTTTAAAATGTTTGGGGTGACATGAGTTGGTGATAATGAATGTTACATATATATATATATGAGTTTTCATTTAGATGAATGAATCTCTTATTTGTGGTATAATCAAAGAATGGTAGAACGTTGAGCACGAGCAGCAAGTGTCATGATAATAATTGTAATGAATTCTGGTTAGCAAATATATGATCGGTGTTTTATATCATGCTCGTAATGTACATATTTTACTTGGGAGATAATCGTGTATTAGAATGAATTAATCTAGATGAGTCATTGATGTCTCAGAATCAATTCATATCAAACTTACCTCTACGATTTGCTTGAAAAATCTTTTTATTATTATGACCATAACCTCTCGAACCCGCGAGGCTCAAAACTCTCAATCTAGTTTTCTCTGTGTCATCGAATTTTGTTTCTTAGATCTGTTTGATTGTAAGACTTGAGCGAATATTGTTTTATAACTCGATTCCTCCCTTGTCGTGTTTGTAACTCTACTATTGTACATCTGAATCGTGAAATTTGTAATTTATCTTGATATGTTAGGAATCTTCTAAAGTGTGAATCATGTAACTCATAATATCAAAAGTAAACTTTGAAATGTGTTGGGGTCACTTGGGTTGCAACTTTCATGGTGCCAGTTGAGAACCACTAAGCCTCCTTGAGCCGGGTCTGGGCCGTGACGATGGTCACGGCAAGCCGGAAGTTTTTCTAATAAGACTTGTATCCGGACTGAGTGTAAACCATGCGCACTCACTCAAAACACTCACCTACTTCATTGATTGCAGCTTATGAAATTACTTATTATATTATATGTTATGCTCCGGAGTAAGTTTAATTCAGTTATTTCTGTTTGACTACTCTACCGGTCTGATTTAGTAGCTCTGATCCAAGAAAACTAGTACATGTAGGTTTTTATTTCTAATGCTTGTACTTACTTTTACTTTACTCACCTATTTATTTCAATGTTCTGAGATTTTTTTTCTTTCTTTTTTAGAATTGCCTTAGCGTTCGTGACAGCGCCGTCAGGTTCTCGAGCCCGATCTGCTTAAAGTTACAGGTTCTATGTTTACATTTCATTTACTGTCAACTATTTCTTTTATGTAATAATTATAATCAGACATTTTCTTTGGTATCATGGGCAACTGCTAGACTATTTAAATACTTTATGTACTAGAATTTGATATTAATGCATGTGCATCCTCTTTTGAATCATAATTGCATGAAATCTGTAGCAGTGCCCTATAAAACATGATTTTTTTTTTAAATACACGTGCATCTAAAATTCTCACTATTTTAAACTCTAAAAGCTTCCGCATAAAAAAACCAAACTATTTTTTTATTTAAAAATAATTATTTTAAACTTATTACCAGTATCTCTGCATCCGCCTTAGCAGACATGACTTTCTTTCTGCACATGTATGTGTCATCACAACCCGCCCGAAGCACACTCTGACTTTTGTCGAGACGGGTCATGACAATGTGTGTCAACGAGACGATCGAAACGAGCCCGTCCGAGACATTTCGAGTCCCCAAGAACGATATGTGAGCATTTGAATGTTAATATATTATTATTATATATTTTTTGTATATATAGGTTATAAACTTAGGTTAGGATTATTCATCTCATCCCATACTAGTGTCGCGGCGTCACTTTCTTCCTCATGGTTGAGCCTTCTTCGGCGCACCTCCTCACGACAAGCCTTCTCCGGCGCACCTCCGCAGCATGAGCTCCCTCCTTGGTCGCAACCTCTCTCGTGTCATGGTCGACCACCATCAACCTTTCCCCTTCCATTTCCGACGGAGACCGCCCCTCTCCCCCCAACTCCAAACCAGATCTGTTTATTTCTCTCCATCTCAGTCTCTCACACAGATCTCTCTCTTTCTCACTCCATCTATCTCTCACAAAGATGCCTCTCTCTCCAACTATCTCACTCTCCCTTCCTCGACTCCTCCCGAGCATATATATCTTGGGTTTTCGATTTTAGAAACCTTCGCGCAAATGTCCAGTTTTTTGGCAACCCGCGGACACCCGAGTGTAGTCGTGCTCGGTGTGGGCGCGGATTATTTTGAGTGGGTCCTTGTGACCCCTCTCCGCGAGTCTTGAGATGTGACACTAAGGTAAATAAATATTAATGCGTGCACGATCAAAACAACGACGATCGCGTGAAAGAAAATAAAACAACGACGATTGTGCGACGATAAATAAATATTAATGTGCGCGTGATCAAAACAACGATGATCGCACGGCGAAAAATAATATTGGTACGCCCGCGTGGTGGAAACAACGACGATCGCACGAAGGTAATTAATATTGATGCGTGCGTGATAGAAACAACGACGATTGCACAACGATAAATAAATATTAATGCGCGCGTAGTGACAACAACGACGATCGCGTGGCCGAAAATAATATTGAAGAGTCTGCGGTCAAAATAACGATGATCGCGCGTCGGCAAGTAATATTAAAACTTATGATCCAATAATGGCGGTCACACGTTGATAAATGATAACGATGTGTGCGATCAAAATAACAACGCTCGCGCGTTGATAAGTAATATTAAATTGTGCAGCGAGATTGATCGATGGTAGATCTCGTGATGAAACCCGTGATGATTGTGCGATGGAAATAAGCAGTGTAATTGCCACAAAGACTTATGACGATGATGGAATTGAGCACGCCATTACATAGTTTGGACTTTGGACTTAGGGTAGAATCGTCAAATCAAGGGCGTATCGTCGATTTAAATAATATTTTAATAACAGCTCGATGCCTTATAAATCATAGTCGCATCTGCCAACAATTGATGCGAATGAGGCATACAATTCTCAACCCTTAATTTGATTTGAAGATATTGACCCTAGAAGTGTATAAGTCTCACGATCGTGCGATGAAATCAATGACGAAAGTGCATTAGTGGTACTGGTTTGTTCCGCCAGTATGGGCGAAGATTGAGTGCGGGTTTGGGCAATCGTGCGTAAGGCCTAGTGATGGTTGTGCTTAAATACACTAGATGTGACAAGGACGTGTCATTGCCACTGTTGGGTCATGACGGTAGTGCTTGTAGGCTTAGCTACCCCCACGAATAAGTGTCTCGGTCGTTAGTTTATGCTTGATTTTGAACAAGTCCTTGTGTCTCAACACATTGTGTTTGTTAAGTCTATGTCAACAGAGAAATCAAGTGTACTTGTGATAATGTTGTGGAGTGTTTGTTGAACGTTTACTTATTAGTAGCATTGTCTCTTATTTGGATAGAATTTTTCATATTGTATTAGCTTAGCAACGTTGAATGTGCGAGTGCGGACACCACTGGGTTCAAAACAATAGATTATAATCAATGTTCAATTTATTATGCACTTATACTTGATAGTCTATTAGTTGTACCTTCATTTCTTTACTATACACTACTTAGTCTATTTGCTCATATATGATAACTTGTTAGTTGTACTTATTTTATTACTACGCTTATATTCGTCGGTTATACTGCATATTATACCGTCTGTCACTTCCTGCAACGTGGTATTTCCCTCCTTTGAGCGTTAGGGATTGGGGGAGCGGGAAGAACCAATAAGTTTATATGACTAACGCTTTTCGTTGAATCATTTTTAGGTGGATACTCCATCGATGGCGACGCAACTGAAACTGCGAGTGTTTCCAGAGCCATGACGTGGACTCAACGTGGACTTGACGTGGGCTCGACGTGGACTTGAAGTGGACTCGACGTGGACTTGACGTGGACTCGACGTGGAGAAAGAAGGCATGATGATGATAGTTGGTACCATTAGCAACATCATCAGTCATATAATTAGCTCGTTAGAATTTACATATTTACAACACTTTATTTATCAGCTTTCATCTGATTTAGCATGTTACTTGTGAGCCCCCGTATTTTCTATGACTGTTGTACTTGGATTGTGGGGTCATCGTGTCGTTGTTGTGACTATTTCTATCTTGTTTTTACTTACTCGTATATTTATGTGGTCTAATACGTGGCTACTAGTCTTCCGCTAGCACTTCTTTCGTTGCAGCTTATAGCGTACCTTGGTTGGGGTGTGATGGTTGCTCGCTTACCATCCTCATCGGTTTGTAGCTTTAGAAGAGAATGATGGGAAATGGTTGAGACGTTCATACCTCCACTTCTTTGTTATTCTCGTCTTTATTGTGGATTGGCGGTTGTGTGCGATAAGATTCTCTGGTTGTGCCTAGTTTCCGAAGGGGGGTCTTACACTTTCTTTACCGTCTTTTAGCTAGACGCATGTAACGGCGGGTTACCTTGTTTTTAATTTATCATCAAATGATGATACAGGTATAGAATATGATTGGAAACTAGTCCGACGAAGAACACTGTTATACCCCAAACGAAGGAGAGTTTCTTCGCTTACATAGAAAATAACACTAGATGCGACAAAGAAGGGGAGACCAAAAATAAGAGAAATCATGATATCCTCTTCAATGCCGAGGATGACAAAATCTACCGGAAAGGTAGATTCACCAACCTCAATAGGCACAACCTTAATAATACCCATAAGGGTCTTATTAGAACAGTCTGCTACAAGAATTTTTAAATCGGTGGGAGAAGGATCTCATAAATTTAATTTTTGCGATAAACTATAGGGTTAAATATTTACATTTGGGCCGCAAAAGCATTTGGAATGAAAGTTTTTTCTATAGTGTAAAGAATGAAAAAAATTATTATTACTCGGCCCCACTGTAAGCGATCGGGGTAAGGAATTCGGGGTTTATATTTTCGGAGAGGAGAAGGTGGAGAAATATGTACCTCTTCAAGGTGGGGTTCTGAAACACTCATCAAAAAAATTGTCATGGCTTGTACGTTTAAGTTTGAGTTAGTGTTACCTGGCAAAGTACTTTTATTAAGATCGGAAACCGTTTTGATAAGTTGTTCCACTTGATTCCCCAAGTTCCACACCATCCCAAAAAGATTGTGGATGTCCATATATTTTTTGGCTATGTACATTGAAAATACCTCCTCGATAGAAGAAGGCTTTGAAACTTGCGGCGATAGCAAAAATCTTGGAGAAGCTTTTGGAGCACTTCCAGTACTACCTTGACTCCCCCATGAAAAGTTGAGGTGGTTCCTCCAACCCGGGTTGTAGGTGTTTTTGTGTGGATTGTTGTGGGTAATACAGATGCTCTAATGTTTGATTGGGCCCCCAGGCAGGTGTAGAGGAGGAAGCAAACATGTCCTCCATTTTTTATTTAGAATCTCAACCTGCAAAGCCAAATTACTTACGGATCCAATTCATACAACATGGTCGGTTTATTTGGGTGAGACCGGTGTGTACTCCATATAATAATTATCCAGGGTCATATCTTCAATAAGCTCTTGAGCTGCCTCAGGTGTTTTGTTATTTAAAGTGTCACCGGATACGACATCAATCATTTGTCTTGTTTGAAGATTAAGGCCATTATAAAATATTTGCACTTGTAACCAAGTAGTAAGTGCATAAAAGGGGCAACAGCGTAATAATTTCTTAAATCTCTCACATGTCTTGTATAAAGTTTCGGAATCAATTTGGGAGTAGGAGACATTATTATGCAATTTTGCAGTTTTAGCTGGCGAAAAATATTTTGTAAGAAATTTTTCAGTCATTTGGGCCTATGTAGTAATGGATCTTCCAGGAAGAGTATTCAGTCACCGCTTGGCCTTAGTGCGTAAAGAAAAAGGAAAAAGGCCAAGCTGAATTGCATCGTCAGTAACCCCATTGATTTTAAAAGTGTCGCATATTTCTAAGAAATTAAAAATATGCCAATTGGGCTCCTCGTCTTCTAACCCATCAAATTGCACATATTATTGTACCACTTGAATTATACTTGGCTTTAGTTCAAAATTATTATTGGCGATGATGGGGAGAACAATACTTGATGTTGTTGCCTCCAAATGTGGTGAGGCATAATGAGACAAAGTCCTTTGCTCGGCCACATTTGGACTGGGGTCACCCATTAAAGAAAAAGAAGTGTCACCTACGAATTCCTCAATCGGATCTTGAGAAGTGGTTCCTTGAAATCAGAGGTGTCGCGGAATGGTTGGCTTGATTTCCAGATCCAAATCAAAGAGATTTGACGGATTCCCTCACGTCAAACACTAAAAATAAAAACATAATTTTTTTGGTTTTATAATTTTTAGAAAATAAAAATGATACAATTAATAAAATTTTTGCTTTCAAAATATCAACAAACTTCCTGATAACTGCGTCAAAAACTTAATAGTTAAAATTGAGAGAACTTTCTTCAATTTTATACACTATAGGGAAGTGTACTTAATGTTTATAGCATAGGATATTCGGGAATATCAAGCATCGTATTTCATGGTGCTTGTTGAGTACTTCTACTCGCTATATTTTTATTATTTAATCGACAAAATGATGGTTTGTAAGTATAAAATTCGTAAACGGAATTGAAATACTAAATTTAAGAAGAAAAGGAATTAGACGAGACATTTTTTATTAAAAAATCAAAAATAAAAATTGCTAGAAAAGTAAGGTTGCCCTAGGAATTGAAATTTGAAAGGCTATAAAAGAAAGTACAAGTGGAAAAGACTAAGAAGTGTAGGGAATGAAGTAAAATGATCCAATCTAAGAGCAGGGACTGGATGGTTGAACTCCTAGGAATGTCTGCTTTATATAGCTGAAAAGTTTTGGAATGCACACCCAGAGGTCACGCCCTGGCCTAGGGCGTGTAGCTGGAGAAAAACTGTCAAAATAATAGCCCGGGAAATATTGGGAGTGAAGTTATCGTTTCGGTCATAATTTATATGGCTCGCCCTCGGGTCACGACGTGACCTAGAGCGTGTCAGCTGTGAGCGAAAACACCTTGTCACGTTGTGATATGTAACGACCCAAATCTCAAACACAAGGTAAAAGAAAATTAACACAATTAAATAAATCCCCCATGAATAGAATAAAATCAGGATCGATTCGACGTAGCATATTTGATTTTGAAGTTGGTAATTTTTGATGTTTGCGACGCTCATTTCATTTTCATATTGAATTTCAACATAAATTCCATTATGAGTTGCTAATTTGGATTCATATGTTGGATGAATTAATGAGAGGCTTTACTTATTCACTTTCGTTGAATACTAATTGGACTTATTGGGAGACGATGACAGGTGGTAACTCTTGGCGCTATACATATCCCGATATCTGTTCTCTCTCCAGATACCTATCTCATTTCTCATCCCTGGAGCTTTTGTCGGGTTACGTTGACGCTAGGGCTTGCTCGATTCCTCTTCTCTCTGCCTGACGGACTTTCTTTCGCTCATTGATGGGGCTGGAAAGGCTCGGCAAGGGCTAGAGCTTGGCTCTTTGTGGTGCTGCCACTGTTTTAGTGGGATTATGTGCCTTCGATCGGCAGATCTCGGCTTCAAACCTTCCACCGTGGGCCTTCTCCCTCCCCCCTCCTCTTCTCCTCCATTTTAATTATTGGAATGGGATTGCTAATTTAAGGTTTTGCTATTATGGATGAAACTGGGGTTTCTATTATTTTCTTCCTCTCCCTCCTCTTCTCTTACCATTATTTCTAACTTCTGAAATGCAAATAATTTTCCTAAGCTACTTTTATTACATGGCCGGCTGCTGTTTTGGTTGAATGGTTTTATTGATGGTTTTGTGGGAAGGAATAAGCTATGAGCTCTTGATTATTGTTAGTTGATTTGGGTTTTGACCGGCTGTTCAGGTGTTGGGATCTGGTTCTATTCTTCCTGTCAGCTATTTTTTTGAAATTTTAATTGTTTACAGAATTGCAAATGTTGGAATTCATGAACTTAGGGGTTTTGGGAATTTGATTAGTATTTGGAAATTTTAAACAGAATTATTGAATTCACCTTTGTTCTTTCCGCCTTAGACAACTCCTATTGAGCCATAGTTGTAGTCGTAGTAGGTGCGAAGTCCTAGCTAATTAATAGCACAGCACTAAAGTAAATGATTTCAATTGATACTGCAGTGGATGGCGACCGGAGATAAGCTCGGTGAGAACCCAGATAACGACAAAGGCAAGGGAAAGTCAATTGTGAGTACTTATCTCTTTAATTATGCTTAATTTTGAATTATTTTCAGAATACAATCATGTAGCATTTTCATATAGAAGATATTTTCATGACTGCTTTTACATGAAATTTGTAGAGAAAGCTCAAAGCTTGTATGTATTGATTTTAATATTTAAATACAAGGAAAGAATACATATAGGAGGAAGAGAGAGAGAACAAATCCTATACAAGATGTGGGACTAAAAGAGAAAAAAGCATAAATGGGCCTAAAACAAGGGCCCAATACATGGGTTATTCTAACACTCCCCCGCAAGCTAGAGTGTACAAATCGTATGCACCAAGCTTGGACAGACATTGATAGAAGGATGCCTTGGGAAGAGCCTTTGTCAGGACATCCGCAACTTGTTTCGTCCCTGGAACATGCTTGAGATCGAGCTTCTTCATTTGAACTTTCTCTCGAACGAAGTGACAATCGACTTCAATGTGCTTCGTTCTTTCGTGGAAAACTGGATTCTTGGCGATATGTATAGCCGCTTGGCTATCACAAAGAAGAAGAGCCGGAGAAGGTAATTTGACAACCTGATCAGTGATGAGACTTTCAAGCCACGTCAGTTCTGATACAACAGATGTCATTGCCCGGTATTCTGCCTCAGCTGATGATCAAACAACGACCGCTTGTTTCTTGCTTCGCAATGTAACCAAATGGTCCCCAAAGTATGTGCAGAAACCACTAGTAGATCGCCGGTCATCAAGAGAGCCAGCATAATCTGCATCAGAGTATGCCACTAAGGTTGGAGCAGACGAGGAAGTCCGGTAAACAAGTCCTTGACCCGGGGCTGTTTTTAGGTACCTGAGAATACGTTCAACAGCCTGAAGATGAGATTTACGAGGAGAGTGCATGTATCGACTGACAAAACCAACAACAAAGGAAATATCTGGCCTGGTAACCGTGAGATAGATCAATTTCCCAACTAGTCGATAATATTCAGGATTCTGGAGAAGTAGATCCGAGTCAGATGCCTGAGCACATAACTTGTGGTTTACATCCATGGGGGTATCACTTGGCTTACACCCTAAAAGACCAGCATCATGAAGAACATCAATACAGTACTTTCGTTGAGATAGAATAAGCTCGTCCGGTCGCCTGGCAACCTCAAGACCCAGAAAGTATCGTAGAGTTCCCAGGTCCTTTGTCTGAAAGACCGAGTTTAGATGCACTTTGACGGCATGTATCCCTTGTGAGTCATCTCCTGTAATGATGATGTCGTCAACATATACTAACAGAAGGACCGTCCTTGTTGGTCGGTGACGAGTGAACAGCGATAAGTCGGTCGAGCTTCGAGTAAAACCGATATCACGAAGGACCTTACTGAATATGTCAAACCATGCTCGTGGAGATTGTTTGAGACCATACAGAGCCTTAAGAAGGCAGCAGACCTGAGACTCCCCTATGCTCTCAAACCCGGACGGTTGTTACATGTAGACCGTCTCCTGGAGATCCTCATTTAAGAAGGCATTCTTGATATCGAGTTGAAATAGGGGCCACTGGCGATGAATAGCGACAGAGATGAGGACTCGAACGGTATTGAGCTTGGCGACCGGAGAGAAAGTTTCCTCATAGTCGAGCCCCTGTTGCTAGGTAAAGCCGCGAGCCACAAGACAAGCCTTCAGACGGTCAATCGTCCCATCAACAGCATGTTTGATGACAAAGACTCACTTGCACCCAACGGGTTTCTGACCCGGAGGAAGGGGTACAACGGTCCAGGTCAGGTTAGCCCAGAGAGCAGACATTTCCTCCTCCATGGCTGTCCGTCAGTCGGGATGTTGAAGCGCCTCCTGCACAGAGTTAGGAACAGCAATCGAAGAAAGAGAAGTAGCAAATGTGTGCGGAGGAGGAGAGAGACGATGAAGAGAGACGTAGGCATCCAGAGGATGGGCAGTGGAAGGCGTTACCTGATCAGAAGGACGCGAAGTATCCGTGGTGGAGGTCGGCTGCAGAGGGGCAACGGAACCGGGAGGGCGACGAGTGTAGACACGGATAACGGGTGGTTTTGTGGTAGCAGGAGCGGGGGATGGAGAAACGGGCGAATGTGGTGTGGTAGCGGGAATAACGGGGTGTGGTAAAGATGGCGGGAGAGGAGTCGGTGGGAGCGCAGCAGGTAACGGAGCAGGGAAAAACGGTTGTTCTTCCCGGAAGGTAACGTCAGCAGAAACGGTGATTTTGCGAGTAGCGGGTGAGTAACAGACATAACCATTCTGGATGCGTGAGTAGCCGACAAAGATGTGTTTCACCGCCCTGGGATCCAATTTATCCGAGGAGGGCCCGAGGCGGTGGACATAGCAGGTGCTGTCGAAGATACGGGCCGGGAGAGGGAAAGCCGGAGTGGATGAAAACAATATACTAAACGGAGTAGCATAATTGAGGACAGAGGAGGAGAGGCGGTTGATGAGAAAGCAGGAAGTGGAAAACGCAAAGTTCCAGTATGCCTTGGGAACATGCATTTGAAGCATGAGGGAGCGGGCGACATCGAGTAAATGACAGTTCTTTTGTTCGGCAACCCCATTTTGCTGGGGCGTGTAAGCGCAAGAGGTTTGATGTACAATCCCGTATTCCAAACACAAAGTGGTAAAGTCGTGGCTGGTGTACTCACGAGCATTGTCAGTACGGAGGGTTTTAAGAGTGGTGTGGAATTGCGTCCGGGTCTCGAGGACAAATGCCCGAAAAACCCGGGGAAGCTCGGAGCGTTCACGGAGTAAGTAGAGCCACGTAGTGCGAGAGTGATCATCAATAAACGTGATAAAATAACGAAAACCACAGATACTGCGAATCCTAAATGGACCCTATACATCCGAATGAATGAGAGCAAAGGGAGCTGCACTCCGAGTACAATATGAAGTAAAAGAAGAACGTGGCTGTTTGCCGAGGATACATGAGTCACACTGAAAAGAAGTAAAAAGAATATCTGGAAGAGCCCGCTGGAGTACTGGTAGAGGGGCATGACAAAGTCGGCGATGCCATGCAGTGGAGGAGACGGAAGACAGAATGGTGGGAGAGTCATCGAGAAGGTAGAGCCCGTTCCGCAGCTGGCCTCTACTAATGGTAGTCCGCGTCCGCCGATCCTATGTAACAAAAGAAGAAGTGAATATAATAGAACAATCCAGATCACTTGTAAGACGCCCCACAGATAGTAAATTAAAGGGTGAACTCGGAACATGAAGAGCCGAGCGAAGGGGGATAGACTGGTTGAGAGAAAGATTGGTCGAGCCGGAGACAGGAACCAGCGCCCCATTGGCCACAGTGATAGACTTCGGATAATGAGAGTCCGAGTACTTTGCAGGCCGTTGCGAAGTAATGTGATGAGTGGCACCAGAGTCCACAATCCAGCCCGGGCTGGTGGAGAGACAAGCAGTACCTGTGTTGGAGACGGAGGCGACGGAGGCCGAGGGTGGGTTGAGCAGGCCCTGGAGATGCTGGAGCTGAAGACGGACGGTCTCAAGATCAGGAGAACTGACTTCAGTAACAACAAAAGCCGTCGGGCGAGGGGGATAGCCGATTTTCTTATAGCAGGTCGCCTCAAGATGACCATCTTTCCCGCAGAAGGAGCACTTTGGCTGGCCGCGGCCACCACGGCCACGGCCCCCCGAGCCCGAATGCCCCCCCCCACCCGCCCGAGCAGAAGTGGGAGGGGATGGTAAAAGCGGAGGGGCCTGCTGAAGAAGAGCAGGTGGAGAAGGAGCAGGAGGATCTGGAGGAGGGGAGACCCGGAGAATCATGGAGCAGACATCAGAGAAAGATGGTGTGGTGGGAGCAGTCATGACCTGAGCACGAAGACTCTGTAGATGAGATGAAAGGCGGGCCATGATGATGGCAATGCAAGCAGCTTTCTTCTGAGCTCGCTGAGCAGCATGATCATTGGTGGGCGGCTGATGCTGGATCCAGGCTTCAGCAAGAGTTTTAGCCCGAGGGACAAAAGAGGTCATATCTGAAGCGCCACCAGTGTCGAGAGTGAAGAGGTCAGTGAGAATGTCGTAAATATGTTGAAGGTTGTCGCGGCCGGAGTACAAGGACTGTAGCTCATCCCACATAGCCTTGGCGGTGTCGTGGTACATAGCCATTTGATAAGGCTTACCACCCAAGGAATTCAGAATCCAAGTCTGAGCGCGTCCGTCATGTCGGAGACAATCATCCGTAAGGGGAGAAGGAGGTGCCTGAGTAAGGTGAGCCAGAAGTCCCTTAGCCTGAAGAACCCGCCGAACTGAATGCACCCATGGAATAAAGTTTTTCTTGTCGGAAAGAGAGATTGTTGTGATCTGGAGCTCGTCACGGAGTTCGGCAGAACAGGCCGGGCGGTCTGGCGGACAGGCCGGGTGGACAGTAGGCGGGCTGGCCGCCGAGCTCGTAGAATTACCAGAAGTAGCCATAGAGACAGGCCGCAGAACCAGACGACCTAGGAAGACCGCCGCGGAAAGAGCAGGAGGCCGCACGACAAGGCCGCGGCGGGAAGTACCGGAGACCGCGACCAAGAAAGTGGAAAGGAAAACTAGTCTGCTCGGTCACACTGGCACCAGCGATGAGTCAGATCGCGACCCAAATGGGGAAAGAAAGAGAGTCCGCAGGGTCTAGGTGAACACAGTAGCGGTCAAAGCACAGGAATCAGGCCGCAGCGGACAGGAGCAGTCCGCAAGAAGAGAGGGAGAGGCCGGCGGATAAGAACAATCCGCAAGAGAGGATAGCCGACGCGACTAGAGCAGAGATCGCCCGGTCAAGGTGTGAAAAACACAAGCGGCTGGAGGAGGCCACGACCAAAGGCGAAGCGGACAGGGAGAAGAAGGCCGCAGCGGGCAGAGACAAGTCGCGCGGACAGAGAGGAGAAGAGCAGGAGACCGCGACCAAGATGCGGGTGAGAAAGGAACATCCCACACGGTCAGGCGGATCACAGCAGCGAACTGAGGAAGCAAACTGCGAGTATAGAGACAAACGGATTTGGGGAAGGAAGAAGCGGAGAGCAAAGTGGCGGACTGAAGACAGGCCGCGGCGAGTAGGGAGTCCGCAGCGGACAGAAAAGAGGCTGGCCCCACAAATTAGTAAGGAGGAAAGGCTATAAAAAGCAAGGGGGGGAAGGGTGGATCCACGGGAGAAGGAGAGTAACAGGAGGTAGCGGAACAGCCGCGGACTGAGAGGGACAAGCCGCAGAGGCAAGCGGATAGAGACGAACAACTCACGAAGGCAGGTCGCGAGAGACAGGCCGCGGGAGGCAGGCCGCGAGAGAGGCCGCGGGAGGCAGGCCGCGAGAGAGGCCGCGGGAGGCAGGCCGCGAGAGATCAGTAGGTGCGGTCAGAACAAAGGAGACCGCGACAATCGTAACCTGGCTTTGATACCATGTAGAGAAAGCTCAAAGCTTGTATGTATTGATTTTAGTATTTAAATACAAGGAGAGAATACATATAGGAGGAAG
This sequence comes from Platanthera guangdongensis, assembly GCA_039583875.1. Taxonomy (NCBI): domain Eukaryota; kingdom Viridiplantae; phylum Streptophyta; class Magnoliopsida; order Asparagales; family Orchidaceae; genus Platanthera; species Platanthera guangdongensis. The sequence goes on along the minus strand of CM077162.1, from coordinate 36,688,007 downwards.
AGAAAGAGAACAAATCATATACAAGATGTGGGACTAAAAGAGAAGAAAGCATAAATGGGCCTAAAACAAGAGCCCAATACATGGGTTATTCTAACAAAATTGAAATAGTTTGACTTTTGAAATCACTGATAAAATAGAAATCGCTAAGATACTAAAATTTAAAATAGCAAGAATTTAGTGATGAAAGAATTTTGAGGGAAATTTTAAATAAAGAACAAGTATACTTGCATACAAAAATTCGGCACAAATACTAAGATTGAAAATGAATATATGTACGTAAAAACCTAAGAAAAAAGGAAAGATGTAAGACGAATAAAAAACAATATGCATCGATGCATAGAAAATGATAATGGTCAACCCAGTAGCCAGAATGGGGGTAGTGAATACCTGATGGCAGGATGAATTTGAGATCAATGTGAGGTCGTTAAAGGCCAAAAGATCGTTGAAGGGAAAGAGGTCGTCGAATATCAAGAAGGGAGTAATCTACAGCCACACTTATGATTTTCCTAGATTAATAAAATTAAGAGATAGACGAGAAATTTGAATCAGCTGGTTGAATATGAATGAAGATTCTGATAATTGAAAATGAATCACATGAGATATGAATGAAGAATGAATATGAATGAAGTTTGAGTATGAACGAACACTTGATTGAATATGAAAGAAGATTGAATATGAACGAATATGAACCTGAATGAATAGGAATGACGAACAAACTTGAAGAATTTAAATAATTGAATGTTAAATAATACTAGAATCTCGAATATAAAGATTGTTATATAAACACCGTACTTTCTTTTGATGATTATTATTGATACTGCAATTCCTTACCTTTATAGCTCTTACTTTATTGCACATTTTAGTACTTATGCATTTTAATAATGACGTTTCTTGGTTGCATGTACAGCAATTAAAGATGTATGCTACTCACTCGGTTATATTCATTGTGACTAAGCCCAGCGTGCATTATCTTTTTAGGTAGCTGAAGCGACCCCGAGTGCTCCGAGAAAAGCTCATTTGACCGAGGAAGAAAAGAAGAAATTAGTAGAGCAGTGAGCTAAGGTATGGGTTAGAATTTATGAAATGTTTTTATTATGTGTTTTATTTTGTACTCGCTATGCTTACTTCTAGAACGTCCTGAGACGAATGACTTGAAAATACGTTTGGATACAGATTTCTTGTGGGGTCTGAATTGGGGCCTCACATGATGTCTGACCAATTTTTATTACTGAAGAGGTCACACCCTTAAGGCAAGCCCTGACTGAGGGTGTGTCAAATTAACTTGGCATCTGGAGTCACGACACGTTGCTGCAGGCGTGAACTGTTTGACACATCCTTGGTCAAGGTGTGACCTTGGGGATGTCATCTTTAAGAAGATGTATGGGGTTCACGACACGCTAGATTTGTCAGGGGCGTGAACTAGCTAACTAGACATGGGTCAGGGCGTGTGCCTGGGCGTGTAATACTGAAATTTTCCAGAATGCTCCATATTCCTCCTAACAATGGCCATAAGCTTCAAATATTATTTGTAGCCTAAATATTCCTAAAATTTACAAAATATAAGAAGTAGAAAATAAACATTAGATTAAACTAAATTTACTTAATAAATTAATAATAATAATATATAATATATAATATATGCACTATCAAAGGAGCTTTGAGGAGTGGTGGTGGACAAAGGTTGTTTTAGGTGATTGCCGGAAAACTAAAATTGAAGGGGCTTTGAGGGGTGATGGTGGAGGCTTGTCGGAGGTGGCCAGTAGAGGTTTTTCAATGATCGTTGAAACTGAAAAGGAGGAAATTGGGGAGGGGACCTGAATTTATTTTGGAGGGATGTCGATAGGGGTAGGAGGGGTTGTCAGGTAGAGAAAATGTGGGGGTATGTTGGGGGGCGGTTGGTGATTGAGGGTGGTACCTGTGGGAGGGGTCCGGCCAAGTAGAGATGGCGGAGGAGGGATAATTCTAAGCTTTGAATCTGGATTTCTAGCTTCGGCACCGGGTAATCAAAAGGAGCGGATCCTTACTCCAACTTTCAATGTCTTCCAAATGAGTCCTCTCTATCTATTTATAGACTAATGGCCCACCATGGATGGTCATGATTCTCCGATCAAGATAGCCCACAAATATATGAAAATAAAAATCAGACAAATACAAAAAAATCATGGATTGACAATCCGCACAATTTGGATGGCTCTGATCATCGTGCAGGCCTATGAGTGTCGTGACGCCCATCACATGACCTCTCAAATTTTAAGGCTATTAATATCTCTGATGTATAATGATGAATCATGTGATAAATATATAATATGTATAACAAATAACATACTCAACAAGCTACATGGCGTACCTTATCTTCAATAGATGGGCAGTATCTCGGTCCCTTTGCTTCCACCCAACCGCCATAAGTTGGAGTTTCATGCAAGTTATCTCTAATAAGCTGGTGTGTATCTTTTGTTGTTCTTGTCAAATAGCAGCACATTTGCTCCTTCTCCACGTGGTATTCAGGATCAAAACTAAAGCAGTTTACCTGCTTTAAAAAAATCACATGTCAGACTACAAAAATTTGATTCTCAAAGTGACATCTTAGAATGGGGTCCAGAAACAATACACACACACACAGAGTTATGTTGAGTTGTTTACGGGCAAAATTTAAGAATAGACTAAGAGTCATGAAGGGCGCAAACTGTATCCCCTGCAGTGAGTGCTAATCAAAGAGAAGAAACAAAGGAACATCATAGTGTTAAAATATTATATTAAAACTTAAAATATTATATTAGTGTATCTCCTGCAGCGGGCGCAAATCAAAGAGGAAACGAAGGAGCGTCATGGATGTTGAAACCGGAATCCGGTCTCCTGTGGAGTTCGACCCTCGGGGAAGGGGTGGACACGCGCCTACTCCGCTCCTGCAAGAAAAACAACAAAGAAGACAAGGAGAAACAGACTCAAGGGCTCGGCAGGGAGGTCCCACCACACACCCGGAAGATCTCAGAGCGCTTCCCCTCCTTAGCCAGATGCCGAGCTAAGGTACCCTCAGAGAGCTCTTGGAAACTGGAGCAAGGAGGCACTGAAAGCGTCCCCTCTGAGGTACCCCTTGGGTCTTACTTATAGTTTTTGGAATCTGAACTGCCAATAACCAGAAGAACTGACCTAAAAATACAAAAAAGCCCTTGATCGGGTCTGCCAACAGCCAAGCTCTGCTGTTCTGAGAAGCTATGCGCAGTCCAACCTGGTCTGCCAACAGCGTGGCTCCGCTGTTCTGAGAGGCTATTCGCACCCACGGGGGGGGGGGGGGGGGCAGCCCGCATTCCATCCCTCTCCGCGAGAGGCGGGCGCGACCTGGTTCTAGCGGCTCGCCTATGCTTCTCGGGCGAACGCGAGCCGGACTGCCGCGACCCGCCAATCCTCTGCCGAGGCGAATAGGAGACCAGGTCGCGTATAGGGGGAGGTCAGGCGGCCATTATGACCCTCGAACGGCTCGCAGATCGCGGGTCGCCGAGCCCATCCGCGAGTACTGGCTCAACGATCGGCGCCCCCGCTCCGGTCGACGATTCTCTGAGCGAGCGGGAGGGACAGGGGAGTCGTCTCGCCTGGCTCGCTCGCATGAGGTGAGCGGGAGCGGACCAGCCCCCTTGCCGCATGTCTGCTTGTCGCTTGGGTGCGGGTCGCGGGACTGGGTCCGCTCGATCTTCCTGGTGGGGGCCGTTCGACGAACACGGGGTTGTACAATGGAGTTGGCTTAAGGTATATTGTGTTACTTTCTTTAGCATCATAACATGTTGAGGCAATGGGGCCTTCGATCGCTTTCTCTGGTTTCATCTTTGACGGATTACATGGATGCTCCTTCGCTCTTCCTTGGGAGTGGTCTTCTATCTTCCGATTTTGTGTGTCACTGTCCCCAGATGCTCTCTGTGTCGCATACTGCATGTTGGTGTTGTTTGATGGTTCAATCCAGCTTGCATTCTCTCTTTTTATTAATGGGATTTAACATAAATGATATGCTGAGATGGAACTATGGTAAACTAAGAAGAATTACCTATGAAATAACTAATATATTATAGGACTAGTGAGAGGGATGTTTATCAAATATAATATCAAAAATAATATATCCTTTGGACATGTATAATGAAGGATCAAAAAATGCACCAACCAGATGAATAACACATTTTAAAGGATCAAGGGGAAGCAGGGCAGACACAAGTTAACCTGGATGAAAGTTCAAAATTATTTTGGTAAATTAGGTGTATAACAACAAGCAACACTCAACGAGGATAAATGAAAAAAGTGAATTCATAAAGTTAGCATCAAATAGTTAGAACAAGGCTATTGGTAATATGATGATTGCATTCTCTATTTTGGTTATGGAACAGATCAAACATTTTTTTCCTCAGTACAATGTGTTCGTGCTGCCACACATTAACCTATTTTATTAAGTTTTCTTCTATTGAAACTAGAAGAAAATCGTTTACGATATCTTCATTTCAACTTTAAATTAGATATACAGAGTATAATTGAAGACGGGATTTTTTTCAATTTAACTGTAAATCTACCTATTTCCTCGTAGGTGTTTGGAGGATGTTACTATAGTTACTTAATTATCGAAGGACAAAAACAAATTAAAAAGATTTCCTCTATTCTCTCCCTCCTATCAGTTTATCTCTCCTTTCCCCAAAATGGCATAAGACTCCTGATAGCAAGAATTCAATTTCCTCTCTCCCTTCACTTCTTTCTTGCCTTCAAACAGATCTCTCAGCCAAGGTAGCAGCCACTCATCCTAGTGAAATACGGATCCCATTCCGAAATCTCAGTCTGGGATCCATTGGATTAAGTCATAAGGTGCATAAAAAGGAAAAAAAGAATATATGAGGATATTTTAAAACCATGGGGAGATCATCTTTGATCTCCCCTGCACATTGTGATCTCTATGGTTTTAGTTGACTGAATTAGGGTTTTGAAAATCCAAATACTCAGCAACCATGTGGCAGGAGAGGGGAAAAGCAGCCAAGGGGTCAGAAGTTTGATCTCTTCTTCAGCATTCTCCATCACCGGTACTCGATTCTGTTATGCCCCCACACCCGCTTGGGTTCTCGGGACATAAATACTCGCGGCAAACCAAGGAGCGCGCGCAAGACAACGGGGATGAACCATCCGGTTCAGCCCCCACTCATTAAATCAGCCAGAAGGGGGGCTGAACCACTCCGGTTCAGCCCCACTTGGGGGGGCGGCCGGCCCCCTCCTTTCCCCGGGTATTTATAGCCCGGGGCTGCTTTGGGGAGGATCATTGAAGACATATCAGGTTTCTTTCCTCTCTTTCCCTCTACCCTAACTCTAGTCTCTCCTTCCTCTCTAGTCTCTCTCTCTCCTTCTTGCACGTTCATATCATTTGGTATCAGAGCATCCTTCCTGCGGCCATGGTGACACGCTCGGAGGCGGAGACCGCACGATTGGCTACCCTAGAGGAGAACTACGTAGGGTTGGCGGATTCGGTGGCGGCCATGGAAGGCCGCTTGAACACGTCCACAAAAAACATGGAGGAACGCATGGATGGACGTATGGAGGAGATCAAGGCGCTGTTGATGCAATCGTTGAAGGGCAAGGCGGTTCAAGGCAGCGATTCTGAAACCGAGGCGCCACAAAATGTCAACGGAGGATCGGCGGGGTCTGGACACTTCGGTACCGGCGGAATCGGGACCGATCCGGTCCGCACAGAGCCAGCGGGCGCCGGATCGGCCCCCGCTTGGATCGGGGCGTCGCACAGCCACCCTGGCTGGTCGACAGCGCCCGAAGGGGCCGGTGGTGGCCGCCCAGGGGGCGCCTACTCCTTCCGCCAGCATGCGCCCTGGACCGGCCAGCAACTGCCGCATCCGTGCGTGCAGGCCGGGAGCGGGGCAGGCGGACCTTCCGCCGCCCAGGAGGGGACCGCAGCTGACCTATGGAGGACCCGGGAGGCCACAGCAGCTCCCTTGAGACCACCGGGGGCTGTTGACACCAATTTCGGAGGAAGAACGGGCCTTCTACCGACGCCGCAGCACGTGGGGGGCCGATGAGGTTTGGGAACGGCGAGACATGGCCCGAGCAGCTACGCCGACAGGGATTTCAAGGCGGGGGACAGCAATGGGTCGGCGGCCAAGGGGGAGTGAATTTCCATGACCCTTTCGGCCGACCAAAGCACGGACCGGAGTTCAACGGGAGACATGGGGATAGGCATCAACGGCCCTACATGCCCCCGAAGAGAACTCGCATGAATTTCCCTAAGTTCCACGGCGGGGATGCCTTGGAATGGGTGCAAAAGGCTGAGTTATTTTTCACTTATCAAGAGATACCGAATGATCAGTGGGTGCAGCTGGCTTCTTTCCATCTGAAAGAGGACGCATATCAGTGGGCTCAGTGGTTCATACGGGCCTACGGATACGCAACATGGGCGAATTTTGTGGATGGGTTCGTGGCACGTTTTGGGTCGTTGGAGTACGTGGATGTGGAGGCCACGCTACAGAAACTCCGCCAGAAGTGCACAGTGATGGAATATCGAGCGGACTTCGAGAAGCTAGCAAATCGGGTTAATTGGGAGGAGAAGACGCTCCTCAGTTGTTTCATATCCGGCCTGCGGGACCATTTGAGGGATGAGGTCCACGCGTATATGCCGCGCAGTCTAAGCCATGCCATTAGTCTGGCCCGCATACAGGAGGAGCGCTTCAGCCGTCAGAGAAATCGGGCCCCACCAAGGGTCCCGCCCGCCCCAGCAACAGGAAGAAGGGAGCAGGCACCGGCAGCCCGGCCGACAGTGACGCGACTTACTTGGCCTGAACTGCAGGTCAGGAAGGAGAAAGGATTATGTTTTAACTGCGACGAGAAATACGCACCGGGCATCGATGCCAGAAGGTGCAGGTCTTCATGCTGCGTGAGGAGGACGAGGAGGAGGACTACCCGAGCCTCGAAGCGAGGAGGAGTTGGATCTAGCTGAGTTTGGCGTTTCGATTCAGGCCATGGAGGGATGTGTGGCACCCACCACTATGCGGATGAAGGGAAGGATTGGCAAGGAAAGGGTCACCATTCTCATTGATAGTGTGAGCACCCACAATTTCATCAACCCTGAGGTGGCGCTGAAGACAGGACACCCCATTGACAGGAACGCGACGTTCCAGGTGATGGTCGCGGATGGGAGCAAACTGCGGTGCGAAGGGGCACTGAAGGGTGTGGAGATACATCTTACAGGATATGTGTGCCGCACCGACGTCTACCTCCTTCCGATTAAAGGGTCTGATATGGTACTTGGGGTACAGTGGCTCCGCCAACTGAGGCGGGTGACCACGGACTGGGACCGCATGACACTGGAGTTCACGCAGCAGGGGACGGATTACTGTTTGCACGGTATCCGATCCGCCCCTCTCAAGGAGATCTCCCTACGAAGCCTGCAGAGACTGGAGGAGGGTAGTATGATGGTCATGATACTCGGGGTGGCGGCAGAGGGGGCCGACACGCAGGTGGCGTCGGACCCGATACAGCTGCTTTTAGCTCAGTTCGAGGACGTCTTTCAGGAGCCGCACACTCTGCCTCCCTCGCGTTTCCGGGATCACCAGATACAGCTGAAGACAGGGACGGACCCTACCAATATCCGTCCCTACCGCTACCTGTATGTTCAAAAGGCGGAGATCGAGCGCAGCGTACGGGAGATGCTAGCGACAGGCATTATTCGGCCCAGCACCAGCGCGTTCTCTTCTCCGATCATCTTGGTCAAGAATAAGGATGGCTCCTGGCGATTCTGCGTCGATTACCGGGGGCTGAATAGCTCCACCATCAAAGACAAGTTTCTCATTCCTATGATTGAGGAGTTGTTGGATGAGCTGCATGGAGCGAGTCTGTTCACCAAACTGGACCTCCGGTCCGGTTATCATCAAATTCGGATGAAGGAAGAGGATGTCCACAAAACAGCGTTCCGCACCCACGACGGTCACTACAAGTCCTTGGTGATGCCGTTCGGGTTGGCCAACGCTCCCTCCACCTTTCAGGCTGTGATGAACGAGATCTTTCGACCACTTCTTCGCCGGTATGTCCTGGTATTTTTTGATGATATACTAATCTATAGCAGGGCTTGGGACGACCATTTGGAGCACGTGCGACATGTCCTCACCGTACTACGGGAGCACCAGCTTTTCGCCAAAAAGTCCAAGTGTTCTTTCGGACAGAGTCAGGTCGAGTATCTGGGCACCTTGTGTCCGCCCGGGGGGTCCAGGCAGACCCACAGAAGATTGCGAGTATGGTGTCCTGGCCCCAGCCCACGACGGTGCGAGCCTTGCGTGGCTTCCTCGGGCTGACAGGGTATTACCGCCGTTTTGTAAAGGACTACGGCAAGATTGCTCGACCTCTGACACAGCTGTTGCAGAAGGATGCGTTCCAGTGGAGCATCGAGGCGGACGAGGCCTTCCGGGCTTTAAAGCAGGCCATGACCACTACACCGGTGTTGGCGCTGCCGGATTTTACCAAGGGATTTGTGGTGGAGACTGATGCTTCGGGCGTCGGCCTCGGGGCAGTCTTGATGCAGGAGGGCCGCCCGCTCGCTTACTTCAGCAAGGCCTTGGCCCCACGGACGTTGGGGCTTTCAACGTACGAGAAGGAGATGTTGGCAATTATACATGCGGTCGAGATGTGGCGACCCTATCTTCTGGGACAGCACTTCCAGGTCCGTACGGATCACCAAAGCTTGAAGCACTTCCTGGAGCCGCTCTTGGCGTCTCCACTGCAGCAGAAGTGGTTGACCAAGTTGATGGGGTATGATTACGAGATTGTGTACAAGCAGGGCAGAGAGAATGTGGTCGCCGACGCACTCTCCCGCCTACCTGAGAGCTCCCTCTCTCATGTGTCGGGGCCAGTGATCACCACCTTGGACGAGATACAGGCAGCGATACTCCAGGACCCCGAGCTACGCACCATTGTAGAGGCACTACAGCAGGGTCAAGCTACGGAGCCGGGCTACCATCTTCAGGGCCAGCGGCTGTACTTCCAGGGCAGAGTAGTCATTCCCTCCGCGTCGCCATGGCGGACGGCGATGATGCAGGAGTTTCACGCTTCACCCACAGGCGACCACGCGGGGATTCTCCGGACACTTCAGCAGCTCCGAGCAAATGTCTTCTGGAAGGGGATGCGTCGCGATGTCCAGCAATTTGTACGGGAGTGTCAGATTTGCCAGAGGCAGAAGTACGAGACCACATCACCGGCTGGGCTTCTTACACCGCTCGAGATCCCGCACCAGGTGTGGGACACCATTTCCATGGATTTCATTGACGGGTTGCCCAAGTCCCAAGGCAAGTCCGTCATCCTGATGGTGGTAGACAAGCTTTCCAAGTATGGTCATTTCCTACCATTGAGTCATCCATACACGGGGGAGACAGTTGCAGAGTTATTTGCGCGGGAGATTGTGCGCCTCCATGGCCTTCCACGTTCCATCATTTCCGACAGGGATCCGGTCTTTATCAGCAATTTTTTGAGGGAGCTCTTTCGGCTCCAGGGCACTACGCTACGTATGAGCACAACCCATCATCCCTAGACGGACGGACAGACAGAGGTCCTCAACAGGGGGTGGAGACCTACTTACGGTGTTTTGTGATGGACGAGCCACGCACGTGGACCCGTTGGTTGCATTGGGCGGAGTACTGTTACAACACGTCCTTCCACACAGCCAGCAAGGTCACCCCCTTCGAGGTGGTATACGGCCGCCCTCCCCCTACCTTGAGTTCTTATGAGCCCTCCAGCGCCGCTCTCCCAGCCGTGGAGCGGACACTTCAGGATCGGGATCGCACTTTAGCCTTACTTCGGGACAATCTGCGGGTCGCTCAGGACCGCATGAAGGCACAGGCAGACAAGCACCGTACAGAGCGGGAGTTCGCAGTGGGTGATGAGGTTTTCCTCAAGCTCCAACCTTACCGCCAGCTGTCAGTTTCTCGGAGGATGAATCAGAAACTCTCCCCACGTTACTACGGGCCATTCCGCATTCTGCATCGTGTGGGCCCAAGGGCCTACACCTTGGATCTTCCAGCGGGGTCCCGCATCCACCCGACATTCCATGTCTCTGTTTTGAAGAAAAAGCTCGGGGCTTCCGTTCGGGCCAGCCCTTTCCTCCCCGAGGCGGCCAGCACGGGTGAGTTACGGTCGTCACCAGAGGCCATTTTGCTTACCAAATGGAAGAAGTCGGGCACGGAATATCGACCAGCGGTCCTCGTCAAATGGCAGCAGCTGGACGCATGGCACAACTCATGGGTCGACTTGTTGGAGTTCCGCGAGCGGTTTCCGGACTTCCACCTTGAGGACAAGCTGGTGCTTGATGGGGAGGGGAATGTTATGCCCCCACACCCGCTTGGGTTCTCGGGACATAAATACTCGCGGCGGACCAAGTAGCGCGCGCAAGACAACGGGGCTGAACCATCCGGTTCAACCCCCACTCATTAAATCAGCCAGAAGGGGGGGGGGGCTGAACCACTCCGGTTCAGCACCACTTGGGGGGGCCGGTCGGCCCCCTCCTTTCCCCGGGCATTTATAGCCCGGGGCTGCTTTGGGGAGGATCATTGAAGACATATCAGGTTTCTTTCCTCTCTTTCCCTCTACCCTAACCCTAGTCTCTCCTTCCTCTCTAGTCTCTCTCTCTCTCCTTTTTGCACGTTCATATCAGATTCTTTGATGAGTTGAACTTTTGTTCTACTCACAAAGCCGCAATCATGTTTTCTAGGGTTTTACTTTTTTAGGGAAGAAGACAATCTACATAGAGTTGTAAATGATCATTCCAAGGATTCATTCCACGGAGATCAAAAATAAGCTCCCTATAGAGTTCAACGCAGGTATATGTTTCCACAGAGATCCAATGTGAGCCCAATGGAGAACAAAAATGATCACCACGAAGATCATTTTTCTCTTCAGAGATCAAGTGACCTCCATGTGATCTCCGCAAAGAACAAAAGAAATATCTATGGAGATCAAAAGTGCTGAATACAAATGCAATTATAGTTTAGAAAACTCAATTTACATGAAAAAAATACATTAACCTTAGTTTTGTGTTATAGAGCTAATGGACAGAAAGAAAGGAAACTCTAGATCCACATTCCTAGCTCAAGATGTTATTTTAAAACTTTTAGCAAGAGATCGCGTTTCAAACAAGACAAATTACTGAAATAACTAAATCGGAGCTAAAGAACCAATTGTTGCAAGCACACACAACTCTACGACATAAACTTTAAACCTAATGAGAATGCGAGTGATTCAATCATGTGATGAGTTCCGACGTGCAATTAATTAAATAATGTTAATTTAAAATTCTCGCACTTTCAATCTCAATTAAGAAAAAATGTCCCAAATTAATAATTAGGCGAGTATTGCATAATAAACTGAGAATGCACTGAAAATTGAAATACAGGAAAAATAAGTAATGCACGTCAATAAAGAGAGACAATAATCAAATGAATCTAAGACAAGTATATAACTAGCAATACAAAATATTCATACAATGCGAAGAAATGAACACTAGAAAGTAAAAGCTCGCGAAGTAATTGATGCCGGCGGAGCTGTTGGTTGTCCAGAAAAGTAAACGCTGCTCTTGGGGCTAGGTTGGGGGCTAGAAAGGAGATCGGGGGTTGTTTAGTGGGGCTGGAAGGATTATAAGAGTTGGTTGTGTCTGGTAGGGTGTATGAGGGATGTGGGGGTGAATGGAAGGGATGGTAGGGCTTCGTAGGGGTGTTTGGGGTGGGTTTCAGTGGACTATGGGCTGCGAAGGGCAGGGAAGGAGTGGCAGCGGAGGAAAGTCTTGTGGGAGTGCTGGGAGAGGGGTAAACTCGTGAGAAAATAGTTATTCGAAGGAGTTTTAGGGTGGGAAAGGCTGTGGGAGAATGGAGTAGTCGGGTAGAGGGTGATGGAGGCGGCGGCGGAAGGTTGGGGGAGTGTAGAAACTGTGGGAATGGTGGAAGGAGGCAGTCGGCGGACTGCAAGAGCGCTAGAGGCGAGGTCGGTGGGCTGGAGGAGCTCTGGACGCGTAGTCGACGACTCGAGAGACGGTAGATGGTGGTGGAAAGGGGCATTGCACTTCCTGGAGGAAGAATCCAACTGTGTCACACCGTGGGAAGACCTTCGGCGTCGCACCGAAGGGGATGCCGAGCGGTTCTTCTTTAAACCCGTAAATCCTTGATACCTCTTAATTTTGGTTGTTGGTAGAATATAAGACAGAGTTAGGTTAAGAATATCCAATGGTCACAATCGCCCTATAGATATTTTAATATAACTCCCAATATATAAGTCAAAAAAATAAAATTCATAAGAAATGTGAAAAATCACGATGAACCCGATGACGGTCCCATTCATTCATCCGATGATCCAAAAATTGTCGAACTCCATTACATGGGCTATTGAAAAATTTGGCGACCAAAAAGAGTTCCAAAGCACAATTAGCTCAAGGCGATCCATGATTTTTTTATTTTCTAGCTTTAAATGAGCTCTATGGAGATTATAAGCAAGGGATGACCCACATGCAGGCACACCCGGGCACGTGCCCGGGTTGAAGTTTTCGCAAAATGCATATACTCCCCACTTAATTTGCTCATTTCCTCCCTCCTTGCCATCGGTGACAAGCTGCTCGCCCTAGATTCCTCGACGACCGGAGTCACACGAGGAGAAAGGAAGAAAGATCTTTGTTACGCCCCCGGACGGAGCCCGGCTATTTGAGCGTCAGTACACGCGAAGGCGTAAGGAACCCGAAGGCGACAACGGGGCTGAACCAACCGGTTCAGCCCCCTCTCCCTCTATCTGAAGATCGGTGGTATGGGGGCCGAACCAGACCGGTTCAGCCCCCATATGGGGAGGGGCCGGCCGGCCCCTCTCAACCCCGGGTATAAATAACCGGGGGCGTCTCTCATGGTAGGCAGGCAAGATTATTTCCAAGGTACTCTCTCTTCTCTCCCACTAACCCTAATTCTCTAGTTCTTTTCCTTTAGATCTCTCTCCCACTTCTTCTTCCTATCATTTGGTATCAGCCTCTTTTCTCCACCATGGTGACTACTCGAATGCAAGACGAAATCGGCCGCTTGGAAACCCTAGAAAAAAATCTGATGGGGTTGACGGATTCGGTGGCCGCCATCGAGGAAAATGTGAAAACATCAACGCAAAGGCTAGAAGAACGTATCGACACCTGATTGGAGGAGATCATGGCGTTGTTGGCACAAAATCTGAAGGGTAAGGCCGTGTCGGAAGAGGATCCGGGCGGATCTTCCGTTCCACGGTCCGATCCGCACAGGAGCGGCGAAAACGGGGCGCAAAGAACGGCTGAAGGCTCGGCCAGGGATCGGGATCTGGATCGGGGCGCGGGACTCTTAGCAGGCGGCGGATTTGGCCAGGGCGGCGGATTTGGCGAAGGCGGGTTCGGCGCAGGGGCTGACGACGGCTTGGGCCCAGGCGGCGGGTTTAGCGCGGGGGATCCGGCGCAGGTGGCGCTGGCGGTGAGTCACGGACGAAGAAGCCTCCTTGGAGGCGGGTCAGCGAAGAATAGGGGGGGGGGACCGGGAGGACATCGGGTTGGCCGATTCCCCCATATGGAGGGGGGGAGGGCCTGCTGCCTCACCCGGCCGGAAGGGGGCAGCCCGTGGGGTTCGGGGAAGGCGTGCAGTGGGGTGGTCAAGGTGTTCCAACGGCGGGGCCGTTTCGTCAAGGGTTCCCGGGCATGCCTTTTGAACCCGGGGAACCAAGAAAGCCTGCAGAGCATGAACAGGAGGCGGGGTGGCGTGGACAGGCCGGCCCGCGGCCGTACATGCCGCCAAAGTTGACGCTGATGAATTTTCACAAGTTCAATGGGGGTGACGCCCTGGAGTGGCTGCAGAAGGCGGAACTGTTTTTTTGTTATCAGGAGATTCCCGAAGAGCAGTGGGTGCAGTTAGCATCATTCCACCTGGAGGATGATGCTTTCCAGTGGGTGCAGTGATTCCTGAGGGGCAAGGACTACGTGCCCTCGACCGACTTTGTGGATGGATTCACCGCTCGTTTGGGGCCATTTGAGTACGAAGACTTTGAGGCACTCCTACAGAAGCTGCGCCAGAAGGGTACAGTGATGGAGTACCGAACAGAGTTGGAGAAGTTGGCTAATAACCGAGTACAGCGGGAATAAAAGACATTACTCAGTTGTTTTGTGTCGGGCCTCAAGGATTATTTGCGGGATGAGATCTAGCCATACATGCCCCGCAGCTTGAACCATGCGATCAGTTTAGCTCAGATACAGGAGGAACGCTACAACAGGCAACGCTCTCGTAGCACAACACGTACTACTACCACCACGGCGGTGGTGAGAAGGGAATCTCAGGGTCCAAGCAAGCCGGTTGTCACACGGCTGACTTGGTCGGAACTTCAGGCGCGGAAGGAAAAAAGGTTGTGCTTCAACGGTGAGGAGAAGTTCGCTCCGGGGCACAAATGTCAAAAGGTCCAGGTGTTCATGCTATATGAGGATGTCGAGGAGGAGGTGTGTTGGGAATTGTGCCCCACAATATTACTTAGGATTTGAAGTGGCATCACCAATCATGCTAAGGGGCATAATGTATTTGATGTGTGCTCTAGTTCTTGCATGCAGGTAGTCCATGATTGGACAGGTGAGGAAAAATGAGTTGGGCAGTAAACTCAAATTTCGTCGAACTCAGCTCAGAGTTCGTCGAACTCAGCTCGCTGATCGTCGAGCGCAACTCAACATTTCGTGGGTTAAGCTCAAGAGTTCAGGTTTCAACTTTCATCGAGCTCAGCTTGAAGTTCGTCGAGCTCAGCTTCCAAATCGTTGACCTCAGCTCAACACTTGTTAAGCTGAAGCCAGAAAAATCAACTAAGGCAAAAAGCGTTGAGACCGCAGAGAAGATCAAAGTTCGTCGAGCTCAGGCCACAGATCGTCGAACGCAACTAAAAGCCAGAAAATTTGTCTAAGGCAAAAGCGCTGAGATCGCTGAGAAGAAGGCGTTGAGACCGCTGAGACAGCTGAGATAGCTGAGAAGATAGCGTTGAGACCACTGAGACAGCTGAGACAGCTGAGAAGATAGCATTGATACAGCTGAAGACAGCTGAGAAGATAACGTTGAGACCGCTGAGACAGCTGAGACAGCTGAGACAGCTGAGAAGATAGCGTTGAGACGGCTGAGACAGCTGAGACAAAATTGACTGGAAATTTCTAAGTCCAGAAGGGTTGAGTGAATCAGATTCACTCAACGCTTCTAATAAAGCAGGAAGCGCTGAGACATTTAAGAGGTAAACAGTTGAGACAAACCTAGCTGGATTTTCTCTAAGTCCAGAAGCGTTGAGTGAAGCCGGTTCACTCAATGCTTCTAATGAAGAAGCGTTGATACAATTAAAAGCAAAAACCGCTGAGACCGCCGAGACAAAGGCATGTCTCAGCTAATAATGAAAAACCGCTGAGACCGCTGAGACAAAGCCAGGGAAATTTCTAAGTCCAGAAGCGCTGAGATCCAAGACTGATGGTGTTGAGTGCCTTAACATCACTCAACGCTTGATGGGATTCCGGAAAATTTTCGAAGTCCAGATGTTGATGACCATTGCTGACGTCATCAAAGTCAAAATTGCAGGAAGCCGTTGCGGGAAAGCTGCTACAGCGCCGAAAGATGTTTTGTCCCTTTCTGATGGAGATGGCGCTCATCAATCCTTGGTGGGCCCACATTCTATTGTGTCGTTGACTCAAATCAATGCATATAAAAAGGAAACTGTAAAGGGATTAGGGTTAACGAATACTTGGAGATCAAACGCAGAAAATATAGAAAGAGAAAAAGAAAGAGACGGATGGACATCTTCATCCCCATCAAGCTTGAAAGCTAAAGTCCAGCCAAGATAGCCTGAGGGCAGATAAAGATAGCTGAAACACTTCAAAGTTCAGCAAGTTAGTTCTCATCAGAACAGTGTAGCTGATACATCTCTTCAGCAAGCCGATAGCTGCTTACCTGTGCAGCAATAAAATGTTAGTTGTAGAAGAAGGCTAATTCCTTCTACAACAAGTTGACTGGACTGATATTTGCTCAGTCCAGCAAGGTTGACTCAGAGATACTTCTCTGAGTCGGTTGTTCTATTTTCTTCAACATCCTGTTTTATTTCTTGTAGGATTCAGGTTTCCTGAATCTGAGTGTAGGACACTTTGTGCCTGAAGTAGATGACAATTTTGTCACTGAGGTAGGTGCCCTGTTGGGGCACTGAGGTAGGATTCAAGTGAGGATCTGAGCTGTAGGGCTTAAGTGTCTGAGGTAGGAGAGTGTTGCTCTCTGAGGTAGGATCCAAGTGTGGATCTGAGGTAGGGATGTTCTCTCAGTCTGAGTGTAGGGTCTTGTGCTTGAGGTAGATGACTGAAGAGTCACTGAGCTGTAAGTGACAAGTTTGTCACTGAGATTATAGGCCTTGGAGGAGGCTAAGTTGTAGGTACCTGAAAGGGTACTGAGTTGTAGGAGTGTTGCAGCAGTCTGAGAGTAGGGTCGTGTGCCTGAAGCTGCAGGGCTGAAGAGCCTGAGTGCAGGCCTTAGAAATAAGGCTGAGGTAGGTGATCAGTGGATCACTGAGCTGTAAGAGTTCTGCATAGCTCTGAGGTAGGAACCCTTGTGGTTTTGAGTTGGATTCTGTGAAAAATCTGTTTGTAAGGTTGTGGGTCTGAGGTGTAAGCTCTGAGGAGCATAGTGGAGAAGTTGTGTCTAGTCCAACAAGTTGGATAGGTGGGAGGGAAAGTGGATGTACCCAATTGGGGAACCACTATAAATCCTTGTGTTTGTTGTGTGCTTGTTTTTCTTTGTTATTACAGGATTTAAGGACAAGCTCTAGTTAATATAATTAGAAATCAGCAAAAGATTCAATAAAAGCTCAAAGACCTATTCAACCCCCCCCCCCCCCTCTAGGTGATTAGCTAACTTTCAGTTAAGTAACTTTCAAGGTGGACATGGTCCCCGAGCCGGACTTGACAGAGGAGTCGGCGGTGACTGAGTTTGGAGTATCGATACAGGCTATGGAAGGCTGCAACGCCCCCCTCGCTATGCGCATGGCGGGCAAGGTCCGACGGGAACATGTGATGATTATGATTGATAGTGGGAGTACACACAACTTCATCCATCACGAGGTGGAGCGCCGAGTGGGACACGTAATCGATCAAGGTGCTTCCTTTCAGGTTATGGTGGCTGATAGGAGCAAGTTGCAGTGTGAGGGGGTGATGAAGCAGGTGGAACTCAACATACAAGGCTATACGGGTCATATAGATGTTTATCGTCTTCCCATCCGAGGTTTAGACATCGTGCTTGGGGTACATTGGCTGCGACAGCTACGGCGAGTCACATTTGATTGAGACCACATGATTATGGAGTTCTTACAGTATGGGAAGCAGTTTTGTATGAGGGGCCTAAAATCATCTTCAGTGAAGGAGGTCTCTGTCAGAAGCCTACAGCGTATTGGGGAAGAAGGCAACATGATGGCAGTGCTTTTGGAGGTGAAGTTGGCCGACACTGGGCCATCTGAGGTACCCGTCCAGATGGAGTCTCTCCTAGATCAGTATGCTGACATATTCCAGGAGCCCCTCACTCTTCCACCACCGCGCTTTTGGGATCATCAGATCATACTCAAGGCGGGGGCAGAGCCTACCAACATCCGGCCATATCGATATCAGCACATGCAGAAGGCTGAGATCGAGCGCAGTGTTCGGGAGATGCTAGATGTGGGGATCATTTACCCCAGTACGAGCTCATTTTCTACCCCGATCATTTTGGTCAAGAAGAAGGATGGTTCGTGGAGGTTTTGCGTAGACTACCGTGCGCTGAACAGTGTCACTGTAAATGACAAATTTCCTATTCCTTTGATTGAAGAATTGTTGGACGAACTGCACGGTGCATAGCGGTTCACCAAGCTGGACTTGCGGTCCGGTTACTATCAGATCCTTATGCGAGAGGGAGACATCCACAAAACAGTTTTCCGGACACACGACGGCCACTATGAGTTCCTGGTAATGGCCAACGGGTTGACCGGCGGGCCGTCCACCTTTCAGGCCAACATGAACGAGATTTTTTGTCTGCTCCTTCGTCGTTTTGTGTTGATCTTCTTCGATGACATTCTCATGTACAGTCCCAGTTGGGAGGAGCACTTAGCTCATGTTGAAGAAGTCTACTCCATCCTCCGCCAAAACCAGCTCTACGCCAAACGGTCCAAGTGTTCCTTCGGTCAGGAGGCGGCGGAATACTTGGGACATTTAGTCTCGGCTCAGGGCGTCAAGGCCGACCCCCGAAAGATTGAGAGTATGTTGTCCTGGCCGCGGCCCCAGACTATACGGGCACTACGGGGCTTCTTAGGCCTCACCGGATACTACCGTCGCTTTGTGAAGGACTACGGCAAGATCGTCCGGCCTCTTACCCAGTTGCTGCAGAAGAACGTCTTCCTTTGGCAGGATGAGGCCTTCCAAGCACTCAAGAAGGTCATGACGACTATGACGGTCCTAACGCTTCCCGATTTCACCAAGAAGTTTGTAGTGGAGACTGATGCTTCGGGAGTGGGGCTCGGTGCTGTATTAATGTAGGAGGGTCGTCTCATAGCCTTCTACAGCAAGGCATTGGCTCCTCGGACACTGGGGTTGTCCACCTACGAGAAGGAGATGTTGGCGGTCATTCATGCAGTGGCCCTGTGGCGGCCATATTTGTTGGGAAGACATTTCAAGATCCGGACAGACCATCATAGTCTAAAACATTTCTTGGAACAGCGGGTCTCTTCTCCTCTCCAACAGAAGTGGGTGACCAAACTTCTAGGGTATGATTATGAGATCGTCTACCGGCACGGGAAGTACAATCGGGTTGTTGATGCTTTGTCCCGCTTACCTGAGGGCGCCCTCGCTCAGATTTCTACACCACTGCTCGACTCCGTTGACAAGATACAGGACGAGGTACAGCGTGATTCTAAGTAATAACCTATTGTGGAGGCTCTTCGACAGGCACGTGAGACAGCTCCGGACTACCATCTTCAGAATAAAAGGTTGTTCTATCAGGGCAGCGTGGTCATTCCTTTGAAGTCATCCTGGAGGGCAATTATGATGCATGAGTTCCACTCCTCTCTGACAGGTGGTCATGTCGGTGTTCTCCGCACTCTCCAGTGGGCACGGGCCAATGTTTTTTGGAAGGGGATGCGCCGTAACATCCAGTTGTTTGTTCAGCAGTGTGAGACTTGTCAGCGCTAGAAGTATGAAACCACGTCCCCAGTCGGTTTACTCACACCACTGGAGATTGGTCACCAGATTTAGGATACTGTTTCCATGGACTTCATTAATGGGCTGCCCAAGTCTCAGGGCAAGTCAGTCATCCTGGTGGTGGTCGATAAGTTGTCCAAGTACGGGCATTTCATAGCGCTGAGCCATCCTTACACCGGCGAATCTGTCGCCGCACTTTTTGCCCGCGAGATTGTCCGGCTTTATGGCATACCACGGGTGATCATCTCGGATCGTGACCAGACGTTCGTCGGCAACTTTTGGAAGGAGCAATTTCGCTTATAAGAGACCTCTTTACGTTTCAGCACAGCTCACCACCCGCAGACAGATGGACAGACAGAGGTACTCAATCGAAACGTGAAAACATACCTCTGTTGTTATGTTATGGACGAGCCGCACACTTGGACGAGTTGGTTGCATTGGGCCGAGTACTGCTACAACACTTCCTACCAGTCTGCCAGCAAGATGACTTCGTTCGAGGTCGTGTACGGTCGTCCTCCTCCTTCCTTGAGCAGTTATGAGGCCGGCAGTATGGCGTTACCCGTCGTTGACCGTGCACTTCGTGATAGTGATCGCACACTCGCCGCTTTGCGCGAGAATCTCCGGACAGCACAGGACCGCATGAAGGCGCGGGCTGACAAGCATCGGAAAGAGCGGGAGTTTCAGGTGGGGGATGAGATCTTTCTCAAGCTCCTCCCCTACAGGCAGTTGTCTGTGGCCCAGCGGTCAAACCAGAAGTTGGCACCTCGTTACTATGGTCCCTTTCGGATTGTCCGGCGAGTGGGCCTTGTTGCTTACACGTTGGCGTTGCCCGAAGGATCGAGGATACATCCGACCTTTCATGTCTCCTTGCTGAAGCAGAAGATCGACGACATTGTTCGAGCCAGTCCTCTCCTGCCCGAGGCCACAAGCACGGGCGAGCTGCGTCTGATACCTGAGTAGATTCAGATGATCAAGTGGAAGCACAGCGGCGCTGAGTACCGTCCTGAGCTAGTAGTCAAGTGGAAGAATATGACCGCAGCGCACAACACATGGGTGGACTTGCTGGAGTTCCGGGAGTTTTACCCCGATTACCACGTTGGGGACAAGCTGATTCTTGATGGGGAAGGGAATGTTACGCCCCCGGACGGAGCCCTGCGATTTAAGTGTCAGTACACGCGAGGCGGAAGGAACCCGAAGGCGACAACGGGGCTGAACCAACCGGTTCAGCTTCCTCTCCCTCTATCTGAAGATCGGCGGTATGGGGGCCAAACCAGACCGATTCAGCCCCCATATGGGGAGGGGCCGGCCGGCCCCTCTCAACCCCGTGTATAATAAACCCGGGGTGGCTCTCTTGGGAGGCAGGCAAGATTATTTCCAAGGTACTCTCTCTTCTCTCCCACTCAACCTAATTCTCTAGTTCTTTTCCTTTAGATCTCTCTCTTCCCCTTCCTCTTCCTATCAATCTCCTTCACCTCAAACTCGTCCTCCTCCCCCAGAAAATTTAAATCTTCTTCGTCTCCTCTATCCTCAAAACCCTAGTCTTGCCCCCTGACCCCTCCTCCTAACCTCAGTCACTCCCATTCCCCCTCGTGATTCCATATTTCCATGGATTGTGCCTGCCGAGAACGGGAACTTCAAGCTTATATTTTTGATCATCATTTCTTTTGTTTTTGTTCCCTACTCCCCTCTTTGTTTTCTAATTACAACTTCAATGTCTATTTTTTTTCTAAACAAAATATCAATTTCTAGTATAAAAGGAAGATGCAGGGGAGTTGTTTGATAAAATGCCTGAGAGAAAGTGTTGAATAAAAAGGGAAGAAAAGTCGGTAGAGTTGATTTCAGTCCACTCCTGTCAGATTTCTTTTAGTTATGATTAAGATATTGCCACAAAGTCCATTTGGTATGGAGTTCTTAACTCGTCAACTTTTCCTGATTTCTATTTTATGAAATTTTTTCAAGAAGAATAATTGAAATGTATTTTTTATGGAGTCCTGATTCATGCTGGTTGGAGTGCTCCCTCTGGACATTATTTTTGCTATGTTCGGATCTCTACTGGCTTGTGGTATTCTCTTGACGATAATCATGTTAGTAAGCCAAGAAATATACCCCTTTTGTTATTTATTCTATTTTTGTCATATGCAATAATATTTTTTAATCAAAAATCCAATTTTTTACTTGGTGCCCGGGGTCAGACAAATATCCTGAATCCGCCACTGATTATAAATGTTATCTATAGAAAGTAAAATTCAAGTTTTTTAACGTGGAAATCTCTCGAGCTCCATGGAAATCACTCTTGAGCTCCATGGAGATCACTTTTGATCTTCATGCAGATCACTCTTGAGCGCCATGCAAATCACTCCATGGAGATCACTCTTGAGCTCCATACAGATCACTCTTGAGCTCCATACAAATCACTCTTGAGCTTCATGCAGATCATCGCCTTTCACAACATGTGTGCAATAAATATTTTCTTTTTTGTACCACGTCTTAATTCTATGGAGCCTGGACCAAGATTCGGAATGCGCTCCGTATTGAAAAATTTCGCCTAAAATTGAGGCTTATTTCTATCCCTCTTTCTCCAAACTTCTCAACACCCGTTGGGAGGAGAACAAACAAAGCTACAAAAAAGGTAGCCTGGTGACAAGGCTACAAGTTAAATAAAAAAGTATAATTATGAAAAAATAATAGTGAGGAATATAATAAACTGACAACGTAATAAGGCATTTTCTCATAGAGAAACATCAACTCTACACTCATAAGCAATTCAACTCATATAGCTTAATTTACCTCTTCATCCCCAAGTTGTGGTTCCAAAGTAGAAAAATCAATACTACGACGATCCACGCGTGCTGGAGTTCCAGTTTTCAGCCTGTCAGTTTCAAAACCCAAATTCTGCAAGCTTTCTGTAAGCCCAAGAGACGCTGATTCCCCAGCTCGTCCAGCGAGCATTGACGTCCTTCCGACCCATATCTTTCCGCTCATAAAGGTGCCTGTAGTGAGTACAACCGAGGGAGCATAGAAGTTCATCCCAAAAAAAGTATGGACACCTTCCACGTTGTCATTCTGGCCAACCAAGACCTCTGTCACCATAGCCTCTCGAATATAAAGATTGGGTGTGCTGCATCACAAACTAAACCATGTAAAAGCAACCATATGAATATGTTTCAGAATATATCAGTATGCAAACATCAAATTAAATTGTTGAAACAGAAGATATTTAGATGGCTTTATGTTCTCAACCACTATCTATAAAGATGCGGCCTTCAACCATATCATATATAGTACTAGATGATATCTTGATGGCTTTTCTTCTTAAAGCATCTATAAAGCTCTGGACCTAAAACTCATCAGTTACTTACAAATCTAAAGCACAAGAAAGAAGAACTCTGCTAACAAATTACCTAATAAAACAGTTAAAGCAAGGACAGCTAAGTAAATCACCATCATTGCTTAGAAGCACCACCTACACATGCCGTCCCCTTAACAATATAACAAACTGATATACTCATCGTACAAGCTCCCCAAAGTACAAAAGTATCGCCCAGTATATGAACTAGTATCCTCAAAAACCGGCCAGAGAATACATAGTAATAAAATGTAAAGGAATTGTTGAATATAATATGTACAAATGTCCATAGCAAGGCCCAACTAGAGCGCATTACTTCTTTAGAATTTATTCCCACATTTTAGAATGAGATTATTGCTCATCTCTCACTTCCTATATAAATGTAAAAATACTTGTACATATGCAAATGAGAAATTAATAAAATATTTCAATTATTTCTCTTTTTTCGTGTTTTTTTACATGGTATTAGAGCGAAGAAAATCTTGATTTTTCGTTCTTTTGTGGTTCATGTAGCTCTAAGCCTGAGCCCTTACGGGCTCATTTTTTCTAACGGTCACCTCGTCTAACCGCTTCTCCTTTCTACGAGCCCTGTTTGGCTCTCGTGCGATCCCCTCCGTCATCAGCTCTCCTTGGTTCCTTTTATAGGATTTCGAGATGTTCTTTGTACCCACTGCCTTCCCCTTTTGTTCGTCGACATTCTATGCGCTCTATGATCTCGATGCCTATTCCCGCAACCTCGTTTGATTGAGAGCACGAGCATTGTGTTTGCCTCTCGTGCTCCCGTCGTTGGTTCTGCAAACTCAGTGTCTGCCTCATATGCAAGCATCAAGTCTGCCTTTCCTACTCCCATTGTTTCTTCAGCGAACTCTACGTTTGCTTCTTCTGAGCTCGCTGGTTCTCCCACGTGCCTTAGGTTGTTGTCGAGTTCCAGTCCGCAAGATCCTGCTCAGCTCCTCGGCATGACCACGACCTCAACGTGACCGCGTGCACTTTCCCGCGAGCTCTCCAAGTTCTTGTCTGTTGTTGCTCGCATGATCCTTCCCGCAAGCTCTCCTGCTCGCCAAGTTCTTGGCCGTTGGTGCTCTCCTCTGCCAAGCTCCAGTTCAGTTCCTCGGTGTGACTGCATCCTCAGCGTATCTGCGATCTTGACGTGACCGCGTCCTCGGCACATTTCCCCTCAAGTTTTGATGCACTCTTCATCTGCTTCAATGAACTTGAATGATGTCATGTCTCCTCTGGCTCGTGTTGTGGCTCCCCTACCTGAAATTCGTGATGAGTTTCAGATCACCACTATCTCTCTTAGTGGGAAGAAGAACATTGATGAGTGGGCACATTCCGTTCAACGTGTTCTTCAGACGAAATGCCTCCATCATCTGACCAAGGTTACTCCTACTGATCTCACCGAGGAATGGCTCCATAATGACAGAATGACAGTCATGTCCAATCTTGGATTCTAAACTCGATGAACAGTAAACCATATCATATGACTGTGTATCATGAGATGGTCAAAACCATATGGGAGGAACTTCTCTCCCTCTATTCTCTCAAGGACAGCTTGCAACACCTGTTTGACATCCTCATGGACCTTCAATCTCACGAATTGGGGGTGGTTGGAGACTTAACCTCCTTTGTTGCGAGATCAAAAACTTTAGTCGAGTCCTGTATTCAACATCAGCCTCCAACAGTTGATCTTGCTGCCCAACGTGCTCAAAAAGAAGTAGTTGGCATCGCCATGATGATGGCCCGTGTTCCGCCTCATCTCCACAGCATCTGACCTCAGATCCTATCTTCCTCCACCATTCCTTTTCTTTTGGAAGTAGTTGGGATTCTCTCTCTCTGGCTCTCCTCCAGCACTCTTTTACATCTCACCCCGCTCTCTCATCGGCTCGTGGAACTTGCACCTCTTCTCGGAATAAGGGTCGTAATGGAAAGACTCGTCCTAAGTATACTCATTGTGGTAGGAATGGTCATCTTGAGGCAACATGTTATCGTAAGCATGGTATGCCCCCACAACAACATGCATCCATTGCAGTCGATACTCCTTCCACCACTCGTACAGATATTGATGCCTTGCACACCCAGCTCCAGCGACTTCAGGAGAGGATCAGTCCTTCATCGTTGCGTCGATCTCCAATGAAGGTGTCCCCTGTCTCTCATATAGTCCAACTTGGATTGTGGAATCGAGTGTCACACATCGTATTACTCCGCACAAACCACCACAGTACTTGAACTCTGCACATCCTAAGTTCATCACAGTGGTCAATGGTGACACCACCCCGATTCTGGTATTGTCGATGTGCCCCTCACTTCCTTTCCCTCACTTCACTCAGTTCTTCTTGTTCTGGGCTCCCTTTCAACCTTCACTCTGTTAGTCATCTCACTCAGGACCGTGATTGTTCTATAGCATTCTCTTCCTCTTCTTTTATTGTGCAAGATCGACGGACACAGAATATCATTGATAAAGGATGACTCTCTAACGGGCTCTATACTTTGGACGTCTCTCACATAGTTTTCTCACTTGTCAATTCTGTTGATTGGCACCGGCGTCTTGGGCATGCTCCTCTCGCAATTCTCAAGAACACTCTTCCCGATCTATCCCCCACTGACTTCACTTGTGAGTCATTTATCTTCGAAAAACAACATCAATCTTCTTTTCTCCCTCATTGTACTCGGAGCAATACTCATTTTTGATTTAGTACATTTCGACATTTGGGAACCCTATAAAACAACTAGTATTTTTGGTTACCGTTATTTTTTTACAATTATTGATGATTACTCTCGCATGACATGGTTGTATTTACTTTGTGATGGTTATGAATTAACTCGTATGTTTCGTGCCTTTATTGTTGAGATTTGTACACTGTTTTCCAGGTCCATTAAAACACTTCGAACCGACATTATGCATGAATACACGAGATATGTGTTTAGTATTCTATGTATTCAGTTTGGTATCATCAATCAAACCTCAGGTGTTTATAACCCCCCCCCCCCCACACACACACACACAGCAAAATTGTGTGGCTAAGCACAAGAATCGTCATCTTCTTGAGCTCGCTCATTTAATTATGTTTTAAATGAAGATTCCCAAGCTTTATTGGAATTTTGTGGTTTCGACATCTTGCTATCTCATCAATTGTATGTCCTCCTCCATTCTAAACTATGCAACCCCCTTTACTCTTCTATTTTCCTCCACATCTCTCTTTTTGGTCATGCATCGCGTCTTTGGATATACCTATTATGTCCACTACCATGGCCCCCTCCACCGACAAGCTTGCTCCTCATGCAATCAAATATATGTTTGTTGGTTACTTTTGCACTCAAAAAATTTATGTCAGCTATTCTCCTAACGATCGCAAGGTCGTACATTTGCAGATGTAACCTTCATCGAAGACCAGTCGTTTCACTCTTCACGTCCAGCTCCTCCAGCACCTACAATCCTACAGCGCCCTACCGTTCCTGTTACTTATCATCTTTCTGTTGGTGTTACCATTTTGATCTGGAGGTGATCAAGCATGTGATCTCACTGTCAACTCAGTATGAGCTTATCAGTTTCGCACATAAGATTGTGGAGAAATTGAGAGATTGGATTTGTATGATATAGCTCATATGATGAGTTGAAAAGACTTAGCTCAATCAGGCTAAAAGCGTCGAGTGCGTTGAGACCAGTCAACGTCTTCGTCGAGTTAAGCGTTAACTCGTCGAATGGCGGAGTTGACTGTGTTGAGTATATTCGACGATTCGTCGAGTCAAAGTGTTGATTCGACAAGTATGACACTTAAGCGTTTAGTGTGTTGACTATACTCGACGATTCGTTGAATCAAGTAGTTGTTTCGACGAGTCTGAGTCTCAGGCGTTGAGTGCGTTGAGCACACTCAACGCCTTCGTCGAGTAAAAGGTTTACTTAACAAATCTGGCACTTAGGCATTGAGTGCACTCAACGTCATTCGACGAATCTGGCTTTTGGCGTGGAGTGCACTCAACGTCATTCGATGATTCGTCGAGTATGGCGCGGAAAGCATTGAGAGCGTTGAGAGCGTTGAGTCCACTCAACGTCTTCGCAGAGTCAAGTGTTGATTCAGCTGAGGATGACATTGAGTTCGTCATGTATTCTATGGATACTCGACGATTCGTCGAGCATGTGATGATACTCGACGATTCGTCGTGTATGTTATAGATACTCGACAATTCGTCGAGACAAGCGTTGTCTGGCTGAAATTTTGGATTCTAAGTCTGGGTCAGCCAATAGTGACGGGAACCGTTCTGTTTATTCCTTGGGTATAAATAGGATGTTTTAGGGTCTTTACTTAATGCGATAGTTCTGTCAAGCACACGAGCCGTACTGTGCGAAAAGACAGAAGCCCTAGAATCCCGACGGAAGCGTTCCGCCGATCCCGCCGTTGTCGCCGATCCCGATCCCGGCGAGTGTCGTCGTTGCCTCTCCTCCAACAGATCTAGCAGTCTGTGGAGACGTTGAGTGTCCTCTCCTGACCTAGTGCTTGTTCGACAAGTGACTGCGGGTTCTCCCGATCGTGTGGATTTCTTGTAGAGGCGCGGATATACTTTATGCGCTCAAGACTTGAGCCGCTAAGTGGTCGGCTGATTTTTTTTTGTAGTATCTTGGTTGAGTATAGACTCAATCTCATAAATGTAATTTTATTTACAGCAAGCTTTACTTATTGATTCATGAATATTGTCAAATCCGAACACTTTGGGTTTTCTTGTTCTCTATTTTTCGTTGCGCGCACAAATATTGTGTCGTTTAGTAAAACCCAACACTTCCACCACTCCTCCCAACCCCGATCTTTGTATCATCCAAACCGCCTCTTCTTCATGTGCACACTCGCCATCCTCGTTTTGATGCCCTGAGAAAGTTACCCTCTACTAATGATATCGCACGGTCTATCTACCGCTCATCCTCTGGCTAATTATGTGTCCTTGCATCGCCTCTCCAGTGCGATAGTTCTGTCAAGCACACGAGCTGTACTGTGCGAAAAGACGAAATAAAACAGTGTTATATGTATAAATGAATCTAAAACCCAAAGCCCAAAAACAATTACTAACCACCGGTCAGCCATAGTAACAAAAACAAAATAGGAAAACAATATACAAACTCTTACTTGAAAGAGCCGACCAAAAAGAAGGAAAGCAAGAAGTTATCTAGGACTGAGCATATTATTCGAAACTCGAAAGTCGCTCGAAAATCGTTCGAAAATTGAGTCGAATCGAAATCGGTTAAAATTGATTCGACTCAATTTGAGTCGATTCAATTTAACTCGAATCTGATTTCGAGTCGATTTCGAGTCAGCCCTGAATCGCTCAAAATATGATTCTAATCAACTCGAATTAATTAAAAAAATTATGTATTTATTAATATATTCTTATTTTAAAATTAAAAATAACAAAAATTAAATCTAAATAAAAAAAATGAAGGGTTTAAATATTTCATTTGCTAAATTTATAGGTTGCCCAATTTAATTTTAAACAAACTATGAATAAAACAAAAAATTGCTCAATTTCGAGCCGATTTGATTCGATTTCGTGTCAACCCGATTCGATTTCGAGCCGACTCGATTCGATTTCGAGCTGACTCGGAATCGAGTCATTTCTAGTCGAGCTGACTCGACTCGAAATCAATTTCGATTTCGAGTCGATTTCGAGCCGAGTTCGAGTCGAAAATTTCGATTTCGAGCCGAGCCAAAGTCGCTCGAACCCGACTCGATATCAGCCCTAAAGCTATCTAATCCCCCCCCCCAACATGATTTAGGACATGACAATACAAGTCCAACTGAACCTAAAACAAAGTAGAACAAAGAAGCCAAGAGCAATTGCCCCTTCAGCATAGCAGCCGGCTAGAGTATACTCAAACCTTAAACAAAAACTGAAACCCTCAATAGCTAGCCATATACAAAAAATCCAGAGAAAATCCAGCATGAAGCAATAGAAGGAGAAGGAACGGTATTACAGTGGGAGGAGCAGGAAGAATGTGTTGTACAACTGATCCTTCTCGGACAAGCAGAGGTTCAACCAAGTCCTTCCAAAAACTAAGAAAGAGGAGCTAAAGTCACTGTTCGGTGGATGAGAAGTCGTCGGCCTAGCAGAATTAGCGGCAGAAGCAAGTCAATAGTAACCATAGTTCAGTGGCAGAAGATCCAAAGAGGGAGAGAGGGAGAGAAATCAAAAGAGAGAGAGCTAGCAGAGGAAGCGTCAAGCTCTAGCGGTAGTACCGGAGGAGTAACGATGCAGAAAAGAACTCCAGGGAAGGCATGCGAGAGAATGAGGGGGAGAAAAAGGCGGTACGAGTGTTTATATCAGCGTCGATAAGCGATAAGAGTCGGTGAGACTGGCTTACAAATGAACCCAGCAAATGCCAGCACTTCCAGGTGCCATATAACAATCCCACCAGCCAACATAACCTAAATACTGCCATACCAAGTGTCCAAGCCACTTACCAACCAGTAAATGTTACAGCTTTTGGCAACTCAGCTGGCTGGAAGTCAAATGACCCAGATAACCAGTCATGATATGTATATAAATGTGTAATGTATTCAAACTTAAAACAAAAAACATGTGTCTAAAGCAGAAAATTATAATAGCAAAAAAAACACAACATATAGCACTGTTTTATTTCTCGTCATCCGGGATTCATATCGTTTCAGTATTTTATCATTTGGGTCGTTACACATTGTCATCAAACGTGGTCCAGATAGGACAGTTAAATGTCTCAAGGCTCGTCCGGTTGCTCGTGGCTTTACTCAACCCGGCCTTGACTATGATGGGACCATCTCGCTTGTCGCAAAACAAAATATTGTTCGTGTCTTGATCTTCCTAGTTGTTCATCGACAATGGCAGTTGCATCAATTGGATGTCAAAAAAAAAAATTCTCAATGGCGATCTATAAGAGATTGTCTATATGCAACAACATCCAGGGTTTGAAACAGCGGGAGTCTATTGTATGTCACCTCGAAAAATCTCTTTATGGTCTCAAACAGTCTCTAGTGCATGGTTTGACGAGTTTAGTCAGATTGTTCATGATGTTAAGCTCGAAGCTCGGCTGACTTCTCTCTATTTACTCGTCATCATCTGATAGGCACGGTGATGCCCTAGGTTTATGTTGAAGATATTTTGATAACGAGTGATGATTTAAAAGGAATATAGATGATCAAGTAGCGCTTGGCCTCTGTTTTTCACAGAGGTGTAGATGTTCGACATGTCTGACATGTCGGCCGACATAAAGATTTGGAGGGTAAAACGTCATGACATCAATATTTTAAGCAAATAAGTTGTTTTTGAAAATATCGCCTGATATATCCATTTAACCCGATATATCCATTTAACCCGATATATTAGGCGATATTTCGTGATTGATATATCGTCGAGTATTACAAATCTTTTTTTCATTTTTTGAAAAGACCAAACACCGGTTAAGGTGTTGTCGTGTAACCTTGAGGTCACAGGTTTGAGTCCTGGAAGAAGCCTTTTGCAGAAATGCAGGGTAAGGTTTATCTACATTTCACCCTTGTGTTGGGATCCTTCCTCGGACCCTCGTTGAGCAGGGATGCTTTGTGCACCGGGTTGTCCCTTTTGAGGAGACCAAGCAGAAATAATTTGTTGTGTGTTTCATTTCGTGGATCTCTCTAAGTCTAGTATTGACTACTTTCTCATTTAACTCTCATTTGGTAATCGGTATCTTGTTTATTCAAGTCGACGGCTCTTTCTTGTGTAATTAATAAATATACACTATTTATATATATATATAGTGTGTAATTTATAAACATAAATTATGTATACAATTATACATATTTATAAAAAATGTGTAATATATATGAATAAATTTATTTAAATATTAAAATCCGACATTGTAAAATATTACCGATATATCCACCGCAATCCGACATCCGACATTTCAAACTCAAACCGACATGAACCTGACATCTGACATCTATAACTTTGGTTTTTCAAAACAAAGAGCTGGGTAATCATCGGTACTTAGTCTCGAGGTAGGAAGGCATCATGTTCGCCTTGTCCTATCTAATCGGAAGTACTGTATTGACCTTTTTCATGATGTTGGCTACTTTGGATGCAAGCCTGCTGATGCACTTATAGATGTCAAACACAAGCTCTGCGCTCATGCCTCAAAATCTGATCTACTCCTGAAACCAGAGTATTATCGTTGTCTTGTATGGAAGACATTTTATCTTACCATTACAAGACAAGATATATCCTTTGTTGTTGAAGTTTTCAGTCAATATATGCATGCTCCATGAATCTCTCACCCCCAGATAGTTGGGAGCATCCTCTGATATTTAAAAATTATTCCTGAACAAAGGCTTGTATACAAGTCTTCTTCTTCCTTATCTCTTATTGTTTGCTCTGCTGCTGACTACGTAGGTTCTCTGGATGATCGTAGTTCCATAAGTAGATAGTGTACATTACCTTGGTGGACATCTCATCACCTGGCATAGTAAGAAGCAGTCTGTGGTTGCTCGTTCATCTGCCGAAGCTGAGTATCGTTTAGTGGCCTATTTTGTATCTAAGCTTACATGATTGGAAAGCCTCCTAAGTGACTTGGGTGTTAAACTATCTTCATCGGCCACTCCCTTTTACGACAGTCAAGTTGATATATATATTGTCAAGAATCTTGTATTTCATGAACGTATCATACACATTGAAGTTGATTGTCATTTCATTCAGTAGAAGGTTCAACTGAAGAAATTGGAATTAAAATATGTTCATACTATTGGGTAAGTTGCTATATTATCAATTCTTGTCAAAATTCGGGGCTTACGATCTGTATGCTCGAGCTTGTGGGAGAGTGTTGAATAAAATAAATACAAAGACCCATAGCAAGGCCTAGCTGGAGTTCAATACTTCTTTAGGATTTAATCTCACATCTTACAATGGGATTATTGCTCCTCTCTTTTTCTATATAAGTGTACAAATACCTGTATGTATGCATATGACAAATTAGTAAAATATTCCAATTATTTCTCTCTTTTACGTGTTTTTTATAACAATAAAGAAAAACAAATGAAATAAATGAATTTTTATGAATGAAATGACATAAGTTTATCTTCTTTACATTTTCCAAAATGTGGAGTTTTTTATAACAATTATAGGATGTTGTAACAACCTATACATAAAGAATAAAATAAGAGGGGTTTTTAATTGATTTTGAAGATAATGGCAATTTGGTAAATAACCAAAAAAACCCTCTAATTCATAACCTAGCAGGTTTCCCCTCTAATATCTCAATCGAGCCCCCCTCACTATTTCAATAGTTCGGCCTAGGGCTCCCGCTCACCGCCCACTCCCGCTCCATGTTGTTTTCGCAAGTCACAAAGCGCACAAACCCACAACCCCATCTTGTTTCTGCCTCCAGCCGGCTACTGTGCCTCCTGCTCCTCTCCCTCAG
Source organism: Platanthera guangdongensis (assembly GCA_039583875.1). NCBI lineage: Eukaryota > Viridiplantae > Streptophyta > Magnoliopsida > Asparagales > Orchidaceae > Platanthera > Platanthera guangdongensis. The sequence goes on along the minus strand of CM077162.1, from coordinate 36,656,051 downwards.
GCCGACAACTCCTCTCCAGGAAGGCGCCTCTCCTCTTCCTCCTATGGTCGGCGCTTCCATCCTCTCCTACGACTTCCTCAAGGCCGACGTAGCTTCTCCTTCACATGGCTGACAGGAACTCCCTCCAAGCAGCAGGCAACCCCTCCAAGCAACAACATCTCCTTCCTTCCCTCTTCCTCAGGCTGGCAACAGCCGCACCCCTCCTCTCCTAGGGCTGACAGCTAACTTCATCTTCGTTTTGGCCGAGATTTGCGAGAGAGAAAACTAGCGTTTCCTCCTCTCTCTCCTCCTTGGGCTCAGATTTGACTTCCTTTAGGTAAGATTCTTCCTCCGTCACCCCTAATCAGAAATTTGTTGATCCCTAGTGATTTATTCGTGCTCCAAATTTGCGTATAACTTTGCGATCCAAGATTTTTGTCCTCTTATAATCATCTAACCCCCTGTATTTGTAATTTCTCGTGCCACTCCTCGAATTCAATTCATGGGATCTCTCAAAATCCCTATCCAATTCAGGGTTTTCGTAACCTAAGCGCCGCAAATCTCTGATTCCTCGTGGTAGCCTCCTCTCCCCTCATTATTAAGGAAGGTAAATTTTTAAACTTGCTCTTGATTTAGTTATGTGACGAAAAATGTTTGTGGTAGCATTAGGGTTTCCGATGATTCAAATATCATCTATGATTGTGCTTGAAATTGTCTAAAAAAAAGTTTCCCATTTTTTCTTATGTTGCTTAGATGCCACCGTCAGATTCAAACATACTTAAGACAAGTAGAGATCTCTCTCTCTTGCAAACACTGAACTTAAATTAATGTGTATGTTCTTATGATTATTTGACTTCACTCTTGAATATTTGATCTGCCAAAAAAATTTAAATCTTTAATGTCTAATCTGATAAGTTAGTAGTTTATGATTTAATACGTTGGAATGGTATGAATTTGTGATCGTGAATGATTTTTATTTGGATATTCACTTAGATGAATGATTTGCTCATTTGACGTATAATTGGAAGAACGATAGAGTTTTGAGCATGCGCAAAAAGTGTCATAATGATAATTGTTAAGGTTTTTTTTTTGCAAATGAATGATTTGCGTTTTAAATAATGTTCAGATCGTACACATGTTTACTTGAAAGATAATTGTGTCTTTGAATGGTTTAATCTAGATGAGTATTTGTTATCCTCAAAGCGATGCAAATTAATCTTACCACTCGTGAATACTTAAACCCGCAAAATATAAATCTCACTAACTAGTTTTTGTGTCATCGAATCTTGTTTCCTATGCATGTTTGGTTGTAAGATCTGGGTGAAATTTGTTTTACAAACTGATTCTCCCCTTTGACATAAATATGTTCCTGCTAGATCACTATCTATGAATCTTTTAATTCATTAATATCATAAGCAAGCCTTGAAAAGTAGTGTTTAATTGATGTAACTTCTTGACTTGAACTCCCGTCTGACTTTATAATGGGAACAAATAAATCGTCATAGCAAGCATGAAATCTCCGATAAACCTTACAACTTAACTTGAAAACACTTGTGCATCAAATAAAAACACATACTCATGTCATTGGTTACAGCTTATGACATTACATGAACGAATATATGTTATACTCCAGAGTAGGCTAATAATCTTAGTTGTTTTGCCTTGTCTCACTTACTTGTCTGTCTTGCTAGCTTTGCTTCATGAAAACTGGTACACGTACATTTTTGATTCCCCTGCTCGATCTTTATTTTCACTTTGCTCACTTTTATTTCAATGTTCTAAGGCTTTTTTCTTCTTGTTTTAAAATTTGTCTTAGCGTCTGTGAGTGTGTCGCCTGCTGCCTGAGCCCGATCTGCATCAAGCTCCAGCTTCTGGAGTTTTATCTTGTTTGTTGCTATGTCAGGTTTTATGTATTTTATTTTTTTTACTTACTGTCAGATATTTTTTTATGTAATAATTATGATCAGTTATTTTTTCTGTTATCATGGACAACTGCAAGGTTATAAACTATGTACTAGAATTTGATATTAGTGCATGTTCATTTCCTTTGGGATTGTTATTGCATGAAATTGATATAATCACTTGTATCATGAGTTTTTATTAAAATGCATGTGCATCTAATTTTTCAATGATAAAATTTAAAGCTTCCGCATAAAAAAACTATTTTCCTCCAAATTATTTATTTAAAATCTAATAAAGCTAGATCAGTTCCCGCCTAACAGACATGGAATTGCTTCCGCCCATGCTTGTGGCATCATAACCCGGTCAAAGCGCACTTTGATTTATATTTAGATGGGTCGTGATAGATGTCAATCTACACTACCAAGCAAGCTGAAACATGCATGTCATATTAACCAAACTTGGAAAGAAACCGCAGATAAACGGACTTGATTAAAGTTTGGTGTGAATGTTGACGTTTTGAGAGGCGAGGGATACATTTAGAGCTTAATTTCTCGAAATTTGATCTTGTCATTGTTCAAATGGCAATTAACTTCAATGTGTTTTGTACATTCATGAAATATCAGATTCTCTATGATATGAACATGGGTATCACAATAGAGAGTTGTACAATAACGAAGAGACACCAAGTTCGACCAATAGGCTCTTATGTGCTCGAAAATGACTACAATCACCCAGCGGCATTCCACTTCGATTGAAGAACAAGCAACAATCGATTATTTCTTACTCCTCCATATGATGAGATTATCATCAAATTGCAAACATAATCCACTGGCAAATCGGCGGTCATCCACAAACATGGCATATTCTGCATCTGAAAAGGACACAACAGAAATATTAGATGACGTTGATAATGAGACCATGGCCAGGAGCACACTTGATATCACTTTTAGAGTGTGAACTTGCTGCACCCACTACAAAAGAGATATCAGAGTGTGCGATCAAAGTAGCATTCCGACTAAGCTCGACTATGTGTTTCAGTATACACCCCAAATATTAAACATCCTGTGAAAAAGGTTCGTGCAATATTTCCTTTGAATAAGAATCATGCTTCACCTTGCTAAATAATAAGTAGCAAAGAGGACCATGACCATTCGTCTGGAAGTTCTTAGTCAGGTGAAATTAACCTTGAAAATCCTTGCAATTTCGTCAACTGTGTAATACACCAATGAGCTTGAAGAAAATCTTTTCTTCAAATTATAATATTAACGTTTAAGACCTTGAAAATCCTTGCAATTGTGTCAACGGTGTAATACACCAACGAGCTTGAAGAAGTAAATCTTTCCTTCAAATTTTAATATTAACGGCCTTAAAAATCCTATAAAATTTATTTTACCAGCATGCTATTCAAAAGCAGTCTAGCATAGTGTAAGGCCAAAATAATTGAAGGATAAAGTTCACTTTTGCTAGAACCAGATGGCAAGCATTGGGCAACTCAACACCCGCTGGCGACTGCAGTTCGGGCACGGGAAAGCAGATCTTGATGTAAGAGCTCGAGCAAAACCTGCGGAGATCAAAGAAATCACTTTCACGCACATGGGAAAGAAAAGAAGAAGGTGAGAAGAACTTTCTCGGTTGAAGAACTCAAATCTCTCGCTTGTGAACGGGAAGAAGAAAGGTAAGAAGAACTCACGCTCTCGCCTGGGAATGGGGAGAACAGAGATGCACGCAGGTCTTCCGAGAAGGTATTAGGCGCTCGCTTGGATGAGAGGATGTGAAAAGCTGAGAGGGGAGTAATAGATTTTACGGGAGTTGAACGCGGGGGCTCGGCAGATTTCGAAAAAGACCCTAAAATGCCACTCCATCCAACGTGATTTCGAGAAGTTGTGCATACAGAGCTGTCCCAAACAGTTAAAAATAGCTCTGACAGTTGGAATATAGCTTTTCTATCCACCAGAGCTGTCCCAAATAGATCTTTGATTTCATGTAGGAATAAAATTGCTTATGATCTGGTGCAGTTATCTTTATTGCACGATTTAATTGTTAAATCGTTGGTGGTACTGATAAAATAATTAAATCAGAAGGGAAACTAACAAAATTATAATTAATCAAGAATACAAGTAAAATGACAAAAAAGTTCAAGACGGTGCAGCCATGCAAATGATGAAGTTAAGAGTTAGCACAGGAGGAGGGGTAAAATTCCTACCACAGATGGGTGTCCTTTGGGGCTCCACAACACAGTTAGTGATGCTACAAATGCCTGGAGGATGGCAACCAGCTAGTAGCCTAGCAATGTGTCGAGCCCATCATGAAAGTAAGAAAAGTAATTGATCCTTAACCTTATCGTTCAAAAAAAGGAAAGAGAATAACATAGGATATTCTGTGACACGAGACACTGATAAAATGAGTAGTACCCATCATCAGAATTATGAATATGTTATGAATCAAATTTATCCTAGACATTCACTATGTTTTTTTACAGCACAATTCATGTGAATTGTTTTAGTTCTTTATATACTGTATATATACTGTTTAAAAGTGTTGCGCAGGTTTCAATTTACGATTAAACGAACAATATTTTCATATTTTAGTTTATTTATGCATAATAATGCTAATCCTTGAATTGCATGTAAACCGCAAAAGAAATGAGAATCCATTAAGTCAAATGTGACTGACTGGTTTAATTTCTCATTATTTTAGGTAAAGGAGGGTAAGGTGAGCAGTAATTTGTCGGAGAAAGGTAAGAGGCTTGTACGGGAGAAAAAGGAGAAAGGTAAGAGGCTTGTACGGGAGAAAAAATATTCGTTGTTGAAACACATCACGAGAAGTGCAAAGACAAGACAATATGAAGGTGTTTTTAGTTTAGTAGTGGTGTTGATGTCTAGATGATGTTTAGCGACCATAGTGTGTATGGAGCAGTGGTCCGGATATCATCCGACATGGCCGACATGTCGGCCAACATAAAGATTTCGCGGACAAAAGGACACGTCTTCGATATTTTTTTGCAACATATCCTTTTGGAATATATCCTATGATATATCTAATATTGATCGAAAATTTGTCAATATATCGACCGATATATCCTGACTTTCTGTTGACTGGTTTTTTCAATTTATTTTAGTTAGTGTCTAATAGTCTAATAAGCAATAAACCTAAATTGTTTCATTGTTTAGGTTGTATTATTCCCTTCCTCTGGCTTTATTCCTCATTCACGTTCGTCATTGACTTCAATTATGCGTGATTTTTAAATTATGGACTAAAGGTTTTCTATCTTTCATTGTCATCGACAACTTCCTGGCTTCCTACTTCCACTTGATTTATTTCACATGTAACGTGTAATACCATTATTACTTATGTAACAAACAATGTTTTTCTTAATTTGGTAGATTTAGGAGTTCAATAAATATCAAATTATTAATATATAAATAATTATAATTAAATTTATATATAATTACACATACGTAATTAAATATTAAAACTCAGTATATGAAATATCTCTGATATATCCCCCGACATATTAAAACCGACAAGAAAAACCTAAACTATCGTGTCCCCGATATCTGAAATCTGCAACCTTGGTATGGAGTACGCCACTAATTGCAGTGGGGTGTTTTGCGCTTGTATTATCAGTTATGCATGAGTTAGTTGTAGATTGTTCTATGGATAATGATGTATTTTGAATCCTGTTTATATATATTAGAGAGAGAGAGAGAAATACATTTGAGACCAAGTGAAGACACTAAACAACCAGTCCTGCATTGTCAGCCGTTGGATCTATCTTGATTGGACTGCAAATAGCCTTTTCCATCAAATTCTCCTGGCTCCCTCACGAAAAAACCCCGATCAATTCCTTCATCGCAACATTCTTACAATGCCCAACACCGAAAACCCTACCGCAACCCCCCCCCCCCACCCCACCCCACCTTCTCCCGCAACTTTCTAGCAACCTGTACATGTCGGGCCTCCTCCTCTCCCCTCCCCTCCCACATTCCAAGCCTCTCGCAGGGACTCCAAAATCTACTCTCACATCCGACTCCCGCAGACTCTACGCCGTTACTCACCGCCTCTCTTCAACCTCCTCGAAGTCACATTGCATGCAAAGGGCTTTTCTTCACGGGTCTTCCGCAGGCCATGATTCTCGCCGCAATCTCCTCGATGTGATCTACTCGCGGGCCCTTTGCATTCTGCTCGAATACACATCGCGCATCCAGGTTCCTCGCCGGCTATTTTGCACTCCAAGAAAACATAAACTATTGTGTCTCCGATATTTGAAATCTGCAACCTTGGTATGGAGTACGCCACTAATAGCAGTGGGGTGTTTTGCGCTTGTACTATCAGTTATGCGTGAGTTAATTGTAGATTGTTCTATGGATGATGATGTATTTTGAATCTTGTTTATATATAGAGAGAGAGAAAGAGAGAGAAATACATTTGAGACCAGGTGAAGCCACTAAACAACCAGTCCTGCAATGTCAGCCGTTGGATCTACCTTGATTGGACTACAAATAGCCTTTTCCATCAAATTCGCATGGCTCCCTCGCGAAAAAAACCCGACCAATTCCTGCATCACAACACTCTTACAATGCCCAACACTGAAAACCCTACCGCACCCCCACACACACACACACTTCTCCCGCAACTTTCTAGCGGCCTGTACGCGTCGGGCCTCCTCCTCTCCCCTCCTCCCACATTCCACGCCTCTCGCCGGGACACCAAAATCAACTCACATCCGACTCCCGCAAACTCTACGTCGTTACTCACCGCCTCTCTTCAACCTCCTCGAAGACATCGCATGCAAAGGGCTTTTCTTCCCGGGTCTTCCGCAGCCCATGATTTTCGCCGCGATCTCCTCGATGTGATCTACTCGCGGGCTCTCTGCATTCTGCTCGAATACACATCGCACATGCAGGTTCCTCGCCGGCTATTTTGCAAGCCCCTTTATCCCCGATAACATTCTTCTTCCCTCATCCTCTACATGCACTGCAGATTAACTTCCACACCAACACCACTGACACATTTACTCTGTTCCTCCTTCTCTTCAGGTTGGGGACATCGTGCAACTCTCCAGCGCACATTTTCTAAATCCCCCCATCTCAGATGCCTCGACTGAGTCCTGCAGCTCTCATACTCTACTGAGCTATTCCGCAATTGCCGCTCCATATCTGGAAAATACCTTCACAGGTACTTCCGTTTCCACTGTATCGATCTCCATTCTCCCCATTTCTACTCTCAAAAACTTAAACATGCATTCTCCTTACTATGTTATTACGATTCCTGCAATGTCTTTGGATGAAATTTCTTATGAAATTTGTGAAACCCAACTCAATCTTCCCATTCATGTCACAGTTGACACATGTACAACAATAACACGCATGCCTTTATCCCACTATAGTGGGGTCTCCTATATGGATCCTTTGTCGCCATTGTGCCCTATATTTTGTCATAATCTCACTAATGCCTAAGTACATCGTGTCTTTCCTTACAGTTTCATTCTAAGTCTTTATTGGTCGACCCCTCCCTCGTTTAACATGTCAAGTGACTAGACTCTCACAACACCGAACAGGTGCCTCTAATGGTCTCCTTTGTACGTGTCCAAACCATCTTACATGAGCTTCTCGTATCTTATCTACAATTGGTGCTACTTCTGTCTTATCCCTGATACTTTCATTTCTAATTTTATCCAATCTCGTGTGTCCACTTTGTGCATAGTGCCAAAGGTTAGGTCTGTTTCCAATTTTCCCCCGCCCATACCCCCAATGATTGGGGACTACATGGGTTCTGTTGTTGTTGTCGTGTGTCCACACATCCACCTAAGCATTCTCATCTCCGCAACTCCCATTTTTTGCTCAAGTACAAAATTCACTGCACAACACTCAGAACCATAGAGCATCGCGGGTCTAATTGCAGTACGGTAAAACGTACCCTTAAGTTTTAGTGGTACTTTACGATCACATAAGATCCCTGATGCGTCTCTCCACTTCAACCAACCCGCTTGGATACTGTGTCACATCTTTATCAATACCTCCATCTTTTTGAACTATTGATTCAAGATATTTAAAACACTCACTACGGGAAATAACTTGATCACCCAACTTAATAACGAAGTCGTCTGTCCTTCTTGTACTGCTAAATTTAAGCTCCATATACTCAGTCTTTGCCCTGTTCAACCTAAAACCTTTCTTTTCTAAATTATCTCGCCAAGGTTCAAGTTTTGCATTTACACCCTCGGGTGTCTCATCAACCAAAACGATATCATCTGCAAACAATAAACACCAAAGTATTGCTTGTTGGATATGTATTGTGAGCTCATCTAAGATAAGGGTAAAGAGATAAAGGCTTAAAGCTGAACCTTGATGTAAGACAACACTGATAGGGAATTCCTATGTTAATCCTCCAGAAGTCCTCACCCTTGTAACAAAATTTGTATCCATATTTTTGATTGTGTCAATATATGATATATTTATACCTTTATTTTCTAAGACTCTCCATAAGATCTCTCTTGGAACTCTATCATAAGCCTTCTCAAGATCAATAAACAACATATGCAAATCTTGTTTCCTTTCTCGATAATTGTCAATGAGTCTCTTCAAGAGATGTATAGCTTCCATGGTCGACCTCCCTGGCATGAATCCAAATTGATTCTCCGAGATGTTAATCTCTGGTTTTAATCTTCTTTTTATTACTCGTTCATATAGTTTCATGTTATGACTTATCAATTTAATTCCTCTGTAATTAACACAATTTTATATATCTCTTTTATTCTTATACAAACGTATCAAGATACTTTCTCTCCATTGATCTAGCATACTCTTTGACTTCAGTATCTTATTGAAAAAACATATAAGTCGCAACATTTCTTCATTTTCTAAACATTTTCATACTTCGATGGGTATATCGTCTGACCCAACCATCTTTCCATTTTTCATCTTATTTAGAGCATCTTTTACCTCTCATACTTGAATTTTACGATAAAATGTTATGTTATTATACTTCTCTGATTTACTTAATGCTTCCAAGTTCAATTTATTGTCCATTGTTTCAATATAAATCTGATAAAGTATCTTTTTCATCGCTCTTTCAAATTCACATCAACTGTCAAAATTATATATGTCTCATCATTTATGCATTTTACTTGACTTAAATCTCTTGTTTTTCTCTCTCTAGCTCGATCAATTTTATATATGTCACGCTCTTCATCTTTGATATCTAGTCGCTTATAAAAATTTTCATAAGTTTGAATTCTTGTTTTACTTACTGTCTGTTTAACTTCTTTTTAGCGACTTCATACCTGACTAAGTTTTCATCATTCCTACAAGCGTAGAGTGATTTATAGTTGGCCCTTTTTGCCCTCACTTTGTCTTGCACTTTCTCTTTCAACCACCACGATTCTTTATTTGGGGGCGCACGACCTTTTGATACTCCAAGTACGTTCTTTCCACTTATCTTTAAATGTGAAGACATAACTGTTCATGAGACATTAGGATCAACATAAGGGTCATCAACTAGTTGTTTCATAACTGCCTTCTTAAAAGCAATCTGCTTTTTCATCTTCAAATTCCACCACCGAATTTTTTGCAAGATTTTTGTTCGTGTTTTAAATTTATTATATTTAATTTGTACATCTAACACCACTAACCTATGTTGTGTTGTCAAACTTTCTCCTGATATGACTTTGCAATCCTTACAAATCATTTTCTCCATTTTGCGAGTCATAAAATAATCAATTTGTGATTTATTTGATCCTCTTTTAAACGTAATTAAATGTTCTTCCCTCTTTATGAAAAGCGTATCTGATACAATTATCACATGCGTTACGGCAAAGTCTAAAATGATTCGTTATTATTTATTTCTTTCTCCATATTCATATCATTTATGAACGCCTGTGTAATTTACATTTTTTCCCTATATGTACATTTAAGTCATCTCCTATAAAAAAATTCTCTTTGTGGGATTTCTTTTACTAAATCATTTAAGTCTTCCCAAAATTGCACTTTAATATTTTCACTTAATCCTACTTGTGGCGCATAAGCACTGATCACATTAATAGTTTCTTTTCCTATGACCAATTTAAGAGTTAAAATTCTATCACATTTTCTACTTACCTCAATAACTTCATCCTTCCAAATAGTATCCACAATAATACTTACTCTACTACTTGTTTTATTTTTTCATGTGTACCATAATTTAAAACTTGAATTATCTAAAAATTTAGCTTTCTCATTCACTCATCTTGTCTCTTACAGACATAAAATATTTATCTTTCTCCTAATCATTGTATCCACTACTTACATCGTTTTTCCCGTTAGCGTACCTATATTCCAACTTCCAAACCAAAGTCGATCACAATTTCTACAACATACTTCCCTAGGACGTCTAATATGTGAGATATTTTGCCTATTTAACACTACAACCATGTCCTCTTGGAGGTGCAGCGGTCCTTGTTATGACGCCGCATTCAGGCCATACGACGAGAACTCTTGCAAATTTAACACTACACCCAAGTTCTGGAGATGCAGCGGTTCTTGCCAAGATGCCGCATTCGGACCATGCGACGCATTCCTTAAGGGGAACAACCTAGCTTTTGCACAATTTCTCAAAATATCCATATTCATAAGGGTGACTAACTTTGAAGTTGGTTGTCTACCTAACACAACCCTCACCATTTTTCATTCGGGCTTGGGACCAGCATAGGCTAATTTCACAGTTGACACATGTAATGCACAATATTATTTCTCATTTTCTAGGCTGTGTGGTTGGAAGATTGTAGCATCCCTATACTTCTCATTCTCTCCAATGAGGTTTCTTTCATCCGACAACACGTAAAAATATAAAAATTTACATTGGGGGAGTTTTAGAACTTCGATGAACTCAATTTCATCCTCTACTGCTTACCCTATTAATTTTGCTATGACATTTCTATTCTATTTATTTACACAAACATGTGTCATTTGATATAACAGTCTCTCATGTTCTTGACGAAATGTCACAATGAGATTAAACTTTCTTTGTCTTAATTTAATTGCCATTTGCTGATTCGCATCGAAGCCAGGTTCTAGCATACTTTTTTAATGCCTAGAAGCCACGTTTTTAAAATCTGTTTTCACGATCACAAAGAATTTCATTTAGATATTTTTATGATTTCAATGTTTATATGTTCAATGATATAAACTGTACAGATGGTAAATTCAAAAATATAATATTTATGAGTTTTTAGATGGAAAATACAAAATAAACAAACGTTGAGGTAAAAATTCAAATCATATTGACTATATAATGTTTTGTCTGTAACAAAACATGGTTATATTGATAAATGTCGCCCCCTTAATAAATGTCACACCTCACGATAAATGTCGCCTCCCATGACAAATATCACCTGCACAGGGGGCTGACGGGGGCGGGCGAAGCCTGCCACAGGCTGGGTACTGTAATGTGAGGCACGGGGGGGCCCCATGCACTGTCACTCGTATGTATGTACATATATATATGTATGTATGTATATGTATATATATATATATATATATATGTATGTATATGTATATATATATGTATGTATATGTATATATATATGTATGTATATGTATATATATATGTATGTATATGTATATATATATGTATGTATATGTATATATATATATATATGTATATATATATATACAAGCAGTCGTGCACGGGGACCCCGTGCGGGCAACATTCGTCGTGGGTGAGACATATGTCGTGGGGGAGACATTTGTCGTGGGGGCGACATATGTCGTGGGGGTGACATTCGTCATGGGGGCGACATTCGTCGTGAGGGCGACATTCGTCGTGGGGGAGACATTCGTCGTGGGGTCACATTGCATGAATGAATTTAAGGAAGAACTTAATTTGACATTTGGCGTGGGGGCGACATTCGTCATGGATGCAAAAACCTGATTTGAAATAAAGTAAAATCAGATTTGAAAAAAAGATTTCATTGGTGGGAAAATCTCTAATGGCAAACCAAAATGACCAAAAAACTAAATAATCTAACTTAAGGATTATATTTTTAGGGGTATTTCGGGTAGTATCAATGTTACACTATCCACCTTTTGTCTTTGCTTATAATATAAGGGGTATTTCAGGTAGCATCAATGTTACACCATTCACCTTTTGCCTTTGCTTATAGTATAAAGATGTATATATATATATATATATATATATATATATATATGTATATGTATGTTAGGCCTGCCCAAAAGGCCCGATCGGGCCGGCCCGGACCGGGCCTGATCGGGCCCGGGCTTTTGCAAACCGGGCCGAGCCCGGGCCCTTTCTTTATCGGGCTCGGGCCGGGCCCGGGCTTTGACCCCGGGAAGGGGCCCGAGCCGGCCCCCCGGGCCAGGCCGGGCCGGGCCGGGCCGGGCCCAGGCCGGGCCCTCTTAAGAAAAAAAATACTTAAAAAAATTAAAAAAATTAAAAAAATGAAATAAAAATTAGAATAAAAAATTTTATTAATATTGAAATTTTAAAAAACAAAATTACACTTTAAAAAAAAATAGAAAAAAAAAGAAATTTATTATTTTAAATGATAATAAAAAAAATTACATTTTTATAAATTCAGATTGTCCATCTCCTCTTCAATTTCCTCGGAGCTCTCCTCCAACGCTGAAATGTGTTGCTTCCTATTCGTAGCATCCAAATAATCCTTGTAGCAGATGCATAGTTCGAGTGATTCTTCATTTAGTCGGCTCCTCCGCGTGTTCAAAATCCTGCCACTAAGAGAAAAAGCGGACTCCGAAGCTACTGTACTAGCTTGAATTGTTAGTAAATCACGGGCCATATAGGCCAAAATAGGATAGGTATTAGCTTTACTTTTCCACCACTTTAAGATATCGAAGTTTTCGATCTCTTCCGTAGTCATAAAATCACGAAATTGTGTTTTCGTATACAGTCCTAATTCGTTTAAACTACTCGATGTGCGTGCTTTTTTTCTGGAAGCTAATTCTAAAATTTTATTTGTAAAAGAATCTTTTGTCCTAGGTTGTGTTATTTCTTCTCGTGGTCGTGAGCCATATAAGTTGTCGTAATAATTAAAACATTCGGTAAAAATAGAATTAAATTTAGTAGTACTAACGTCGTCAACGTCATCGAAACTTATATTTATGTCTAAGTTAACGTTAATTTCATCTATTAAATTTTCTACGCCGTCTACAGCGAATAACGGGTTTAAAGCGGCGGCGCATGAAAATGCAGGAGGCATTTCTCTATAATATTTTAAAAAATTTTCTTCTATTACTTCAATTAAAGGAAGCCATCCGGAGTGTTGCTTAAAATAGTTAAGTTTTTGTGCGATATTTACAAAATTTTCAATTACTAACGAGCTAGTGGGATAATAAACACCAGATAAAAAAACAGTCGCCCTATAAAAACATTTTAATAAATCCATGTAATGAAATAGTACGTCTCAATCATTATCAGTTAAATTATGATTATTTGTCATAGTGTAATATTCCATAAGAAGTGTTTTTTGTTGAAACGCTCTTTTTAACATTTTATATGTGGAGTTCCATCTTACAGGCATATCAAATTGAGGTTTCAAATATTTGTGACCTTGTGCGATCACAAATTTTCGAAAATCTTGACTTCGCTGTTTGGTACAATAAATAAATCTAAGCATAGTACGAATTTTCTCAACATATGGTTCCATAGCTTCTAAACTATCCTGTACCACTAAGTTTAAAACGTGACACACACATCGAGTGTGAAAAAACGCACCGTTGAGCATTGGTTTTAATTCACGTTTTAACCACTCTACTGCGGTGTTGTTATTACTAGCGTTATCAAAAGAAATACTCATTATTTTATCTTTTATTTTAAATTCACGCAAACATTTAATAATTACTGAATATATAGCCTTACCCGTGTGCGGAAATTCAAAACCTTCAAAACATATTACGCGCTTATTTAAATCCCATGAAACGGGATCGATCCAATGAGCCGTTATACAAATATAAGATAACCCTACCCTAACGCTACTACTCCAAACGTCGCTCGTTAAACTCACACGTCCCTCGAAAGTTTCAAAAAATTTTATTAAATCTTGTTTTGCGTCAAAATATAATTTAAGTGCGTCGCGTCTAATAGTGGATCTACTTACCTGTTGATATTTGGGCTGAAGCCCTTCGTGTATATACTCCGTCGTCTCATCGTTGTCGTAGTGACTGAATGGCAACCCACGTCTGATGACGTTTTTCACCTGTAGGTCTCGCTGCCTTGCTTGATCGTACGTCCAAATTTGTCCTGATGCTGATATTTGTCCCTGACTGGACTCGGGAGCTTGCTTTGCAAAACAGGACTTAGCGTGTCTCGCTAGTGTTGAGTTGCCGGTAAGAGTTAGCAACTTTGAGCACAACTTGCACCGCGCCTTGAATTCGTCGCCGACTTTAACCTTGTCGAAATGCTCCCAGACGGGCGCCCTCCGATTATGCTCCACCACTTCGGCCGTGCTTTGAGTCGACGACGCCGGCGTTGAGGACGAGGATGCCATGCAGCGAGAGAGAGTAAGAGAGGGAGAGAATAAGTGAGAGAGAGAGTGGAAGAGAGAGAGAGTGAGTGAGTGGAAGAGAGAGAGAGAGAGAGAGAGAGAGAGAGAGAGTGGAAGAGAGAGAGGGGGGGATCGGGTAGGAGGGGGGGGGGATTTTATAAAAAAAAAAATTTATTTTTTTTTAATAAAAAATGGCCTAGGGCCTAGGCTTTTGCCTAGGCCCTAGGCCAAAAAACTGCAGCCAGCAGGGCTGCTGCAGCCCTGCTGGCTGCAGTTCCAACGGCTCTAAGAGCCGTTGGATTTCCAACGGCTCTTAGAGCCGTTGGCAGCAGGACCGGGCCGGCGTGCGGGCCCGGTCCGGGCTTCGCCTGGGCCCGGGTCCGGGCCCAGGCCGGCCCGATTTTCGGGCTTTGCCCGGCCCGGCCCGGGCCGGGCATCGGGCCGGGCTAGCCCCCAAAACCAGGGCCCTGTAAGGGCCCTGAGCCCGGTCTCGGCCCGGGCCGGGCTTTTTCCGGGCCGGGCCGAAAAAGGCTTTCGCTGGGCCGGGCTCGGGCCGGCCCACTGGGCCCGGGCCTTTTGTGCAGGCCTAATGTATGTATATGTATATGTATATGTATGTATATATATATACATATATATATATACATATACATACATATATATATATATATGTATGCATATATATCTATATAGATATATATACATATATATATATATATGTATGCATATATATGTATGCAGGTTTGCTCTAGATATCTGCAACAACTTTGGTGCTTTTTCGAATGCTAAAATGTTATGTTGCGTTGCCCAAAATAAAAAAAATATAATATTCTCTGCATCTAATGTATGGACGTTATGAATATTAAATTGTTGCAGCCTGCCAGGCCGTTAGACAAAGTACCAAGTTTGCACAACAACAAGATCAATAGAATGAGCTTAGTATCATGAAAAAAAATTAGGTGTTCATTGCCATGTAACACATGCAATACCGAGGCATGCATGGAACCAAAATATTGAAAGCATGGATATAGCTTTTCATCAGTACACCAACCTCTCAACAACTCTTTTCATTTCCATGGCGTATTCTCTCTTATCTGTTTGAGCACGTAATGCCCTCATCGCAGGACCTTTTGAACGGTTCAAAACTCGCTTTTGTAAGTAACACCTGCAGTATATTGAAGGTCAAACCAGAAATAGTTTAGAGCACCTGTTAAAAACCAGAAGAGTAACACCTGCAGTATATTGAAGGTCAAACCAGAAATAGTTTAGAGCACCTATCAAATGAAGAGTATTGTTAGCTATAAATTTAGCCTTTTTGCATGCTTTGGAGTTGATGTAGGGTAGGCTAGTGGTGCTCGGAAACTATAACTCTAAGTGCAGGTGCGGGGGTAACACACTAGTGCAGCGCTAAATGCAATGTGATCGTCGGTCGACGATGACAATTAATATAAGCAATATGATTAATAACACCACGCAGATAATTAAAATAAAATAGATAAACAATTAATTTTTAACAATTAGGCAACGGCTTCCTCTGCTCGGAGGGCCAAAACAAGTGTGCGGCGAATAACTCCCCCTGCAATTATTAGTATAAAAGAACCAATTTCTACGCAACAATAATCTCAGCACAATATAATAAAACACTAAATGAAAATGTCAAGTCCAAGAATACAATACCACAAACGCTCACAAGATAGAAGGCTGAACCGAGACACTGAATATTTGGAGGGTCGGATGTATAGATCGGCGATCGGGGGTGGAACCGGTGGCGAGACGACGGTGACGGTGGCTGCCCTCGACGGAAAATTGTGATAACGGATGGTAAAACGGCGGATCCGGCCACTAATAAGTAGATCCGTGACGGAGGTGGGTAGATCCGCTATTTAGGAGCGGATCCAGGCAAAAATGGAAGGTTTGTGCGGTGGAAATAATGGATCGGGTGGCTAGAATCCTAGATCTGGACGGATCTAGAATTTTAGGGTTGTTAGGATGGTGGATCCACGGAGGGGAGTTGGCGGATTAGGGAGGAGGGGAAGGTGGAGGCCGGCGTGAACAGTGTTTCGGGTGAACAGTAATCGTGAACAGTGTTCGTGGACAGTGTTTGTGAACAGCAATTTCGGGATTCCTGGACAGCGGTATTGGGGGTGGGGTTTGGGTGATTTTTGGTGGCTGGAAGTGGGATTTGAAGGGTGGAAAACGAAGGTGGGGGGCAGGGATTAACTTGGGGAGGAGTTTGGCGGCCTAGGAATCGTCAAATAGGGTTCTACGGCGTCGGCACCGGGGAGAGATCGCGGGAATCCGGGAATGCTTCTTCTCCAAATCCAACAATGCCCCATTTCAGCCTTCATACCTCTTATTTATAAGAAAAGGAAAGCTAGGGTTTCTCCATCAACTGCTATGATTGGTCGGTGGGTTCGCCATTAAAATACGTCAAAGATAAACTGAAAAATATAAAGTAATATAGCATTTTGACTCGTGGCGACGCTTCGGATGCAATCGCGGAGTCCGATCGTCGATCCGGGCATGTCATATATAGAAAGTTGTCAATTCAGCCCCGAACGAGCCCAAAGCGCGTCTTCGTCTCTGCTCCGCATTAGAAGTACTTGTTAAATTTCTGTTGGAAAAGCAGTCAACGCATTGGTACAGATATAAATTTGTAAGTGCACAGTGACCCCATCACAAAACACTTCTGAAAAAGAAGCACCTTACAACCCGATGGTATCATGGTACACAAGAAAACAACTAAATTAAGAAACTATACACTTCATAATACCAAGAAAAATCTTGAAATAGAACCTAATAAATCACAGTTTAGAGTGGGAGATTTTCCAATAACTCCTAGGTTTCAATTAAAAACTAGTAAAATATGGAAGCTTTTACACGAAATTTGCACAAACAACAAGCAATCGCACATGTATAATTTAGCGCCATCTGTAAAATTGCATTACAAGCACATATGAACCATGTTGGAACCCGATGTGTAGATAGAAAGCTACATGAGTATTACTGAACTTCCACCGTTCAAGATAGAGGAAGGAAATAAAACATGGAGAACACGAAAATTTATAAGGGAAAAGTAACTTTATTGTAGATCGGAGAACCCAAAACTGACCTAGGAGTAGGATGAACTCCCCCTATGCGAACCAAAGCATACAAGCTAGGTTTGAGGAGAGAAAGATTAGAATGTTGGGTTCTGAATCTCTCCTACTTTGATTTTACACTTATTTATAGAATGTGAGGAACATTTGATCTTAGACTCTCATTGTTGTCTTAAATACAAGGTATTAACTAACTAGTTGAAAGAATCAGCTAACCGCTTGCAGGACTGAGTATAAAATATCGAAACTAGAAAATCGCTTGAAATTCATCTCAATTTGAATTGACACAAAATGAATCGAATAAGATTTTGAGTTGATTCTAAACTTATCCCGACTAATACACATACGACTCTCTGGGCCTATGGATGTCTCGTCAAGCGTCGTTACTATAGTCTAGCATGTGTTATACTGTTTATATAGCCCTAGTAACATTTTCTTCCTTTATCATATGCCCACTCTCACATACAAGGGAGAAGAGACTAATTTTCTTTATCTTAGATCATTTACTCATGTAGGCTCTCATAGGAGAGAAAGGTTCTTGGAGGGATCCCCCCCCCATCAAAAGTTTGGGAATCGAGCTTGCCTCGATATATTCTACCTCAGTTTGTATTAATCTATTGTATTTGGTTCAACGATAGCGATCAACTATCATTTGGTCCGATTTGCACCACTTAGGGTTCAAATTGAACCCTAATCAGATCCTTCACTGTTCCAACTCTAGCTGACGGCCCAGGAGAGTTTTTGTGCATTCGCGCCCTACTCGATCCCATTGCTCCTCCTACAAGCTCGCTCTATAGCACCCCAAATCATCACTAAATTAAAACAATTTTTGTTCAATTAGAACTAAAAAATTTAATCCCCTATGATGAGAAAATATAGTGTCTTCGTAATATTTTAGAAATTTTACGAGATTTTTAGGACAAACATTTTCCGATTAGATTTTTTTGATGAATTTCCTTTAATATTATAGGGTCAGTAAAATTTATGTGCTTGGGCTATATATATATATGCATATATTTGAAAATAGTTGTGGTGTATAGTGGCCGGCTAAGTTTACTTAAATGGATTATAATTGTGGTTGGGTATTGATGCGAAGCATAGACGAGCACTTGCAGTGGATGACAAGATTTGGGCCCATTCGGGGCTGATTTGGCGACTTTCCATATATGGCGTGCCCGGATCGACGATCGGACTCCGCAGATGTGTTCGGATTCATGTTGCGAATCAATTTGATATATTATTTCACTATTTTGCATTTTATTTTGATGTATTTAGGTGGCCCCACCTTCGGCCAATCATAGTCATCGATGGTGGGATGCTCTAATCCTGCTTTTATTATAAATAGATGGTTTGTGGGCTGGTTGAAGGTCTTGCAGAGTTTGGAGAATTGTATTCTCGGATTCCCGCGATCCCGCCACGGTGCCGACTCCGTGGTACCATAGGTGACGACTTCTAGGTGTGTATCTCCTTCCCCAAGGTTTTCCCTAACCCTAAGCCTCTTTTTCCCCTCCCAAAACCTCTCCCACAGCCACCCATTCCCTCCAAATATTAAAGCAACGGTGGTTGTCCAGCATTCACACTTCTTTTCTATTTACTATTTAAAAATGAAAAGAACTATTCATTTTCTATAGTTTTAAATCCATAAAACATGCGGCCTGAGAGCTACCGCCGTCCCACCTCAATCAGCCTCCTCTTGTTCTGTTGCTGCTTGCCGCCCCTCCTCCCAGCCACCCCCTTCAGACCCAAACCTGACCGCAAGCCCTCCTCCTTCAACCCTTAAGTGCCGCCAGCCCCTTTCCCCAATTCCACAGCTGTAGCCCCCATCATGCACCCAACCTCCTTGCCGCCAGCCCCCCGCCATACGCGGAACCACCTTCCCAACGACGTTCCCCTTCCGGATCAATCGAGATCTAGAATTTTTCAGCCCGGATCCGATCTCAAATTATCGGATCTAACCTTCCCGCCCGGATCTATCCATATGTGGTCGGATCTACCCATTTTCGGCCCGATTCCATCATCCACCATCGAGGACAGCCACCGACGCTATCTCTACGCCATTGATTCCACCTCGGATCGTCGTACACACAACTCCGGCTTCGGATTCTTCAATGTCTTGGTCAGCCCACTAGTTGGTGAGATCTCATTGTATTGGTTTATTAGTTTTCGGCATTTACTTATTGGATTGGACATCATGTGATACGACCCCGCCTGGCGCTGGGCTGCTCGCAGGGCCATCTAACCCAGGATCCATAGCCAGCCGGCAGCCGGTCGCACCAGGGCACGCGGCCCATACACCCCAACCCTTCTCCACTGCGGGACCTGGGCTGCTCACAAGGCCCAACGCGAAGTCAGCCACCCAGGATCCATAGCCAGGCTACCCGCAGTGACGGGTTGTTGAGGCGGGGGCTCGATCCCCCTACCTCCTAGACATAAGACTCGCTTCCGCTGAGTCCCCATCACCAACTGATCCGCGGATCAGTTGGTGATCTCAGCGGAAGCGAGTCTTATGTCTAGGAGGTAGGGGGATCGAGCCCCCGCCTCAACAACCCGTCACTGCGGGTAGCCTGGCTATGGATCCTGGGTGGCTGACTTCGCGTTGGGCCTTGTGAGCAGCCCAGGTCCCGCAGTGGAGAAGGGTTGGGGTGTATGGGCCGCGTGCCCTGGTGCGACCGGCTGCCGGCTGGCTATGGATCCTGGGTTAGATGGCCCTGCGAGCAGCCCAGCGCCAGGCGGGGTCGTATCATAAAAGTGCACTTTTATGATACGACCCCGCCTGGCGCTGGGCTGCTCGCAGGGCCATCTAACCCAGGATCCATAGCCAGCCGGCAGCCGGTCGCACCAGGGCACGCGGCCCATACACCCCAACCCTTCTCCACTGCGGGACCTGGGCTGCTCACAAGGCCCAACGCGAAGTCAGCCACCCAGGATCCATAGCCAGGCTACCCGCAGTGACGGGTTGTTGAGGCGGGGGCTCGATCCCCCTACCTCCTAGACATAAGACTCGCTTCCGCTGAGTCCCCATCACCAACTGATCCGCGGATCAGTTGGTGATGGGGACTCAGCGGAAGCGAGTCTTATGTCTAGGAGGTAGGGGGATCGAGCCCCCGCCTCAACAACCCGTCACTGCGGGTAGCCTGGCTATGGATCCTGGGTGGCTGACTTCGCGTTGGGCCTTGTGAGCAGCCCAGGTCCCGCAGTGGAGAAGGGTTGGGGTGTATGGGCCGCGTGCCCTGGTGCGACCGGCTGCCGGCTGGCTATGGATCCTGGGTTAGATGGCCCTGCGAGCAGCCCAGCGCCAGGCGGGGTCGTATCATCATGTTTGTTTGGATATATGGTATTGTGGTGCTTTGTTAGATTATTATCGTGATTTGCAGGATTTATTCGCCGCGCACTCTTGCTTTGACCCTCCAGCGGAGGAAAACCTAAGCTTGTTTCTTCCCTAATTAATTATTTGTATCTTGTTGTGAATTTATCTGCGTGAGATGTTTTAACTTATCATCTAATTTGTAATCTAACCGTCGGACATAGCGTGTAGGCGGTCGTCAATTTTCCGCCGCCTATAGATCCCTCCTGCGTCAGGTATGATCTAAGATTCAATGGGTCTCGTTTTATCATAAAGTGGCTGGATTATTATATGTTGGCTGGATAATTAAAGACTGAATTAAAACAAAGAGCTGGATGGTTCCCATTATTCCCATTTTTGGGCTATTTCAAGTGAATTCCTGTCCTTTCTTTACACTGATCCGCACACCCTCTTTCTCTCTCATTCTCGACAGGATATCTATGCTGAAACAGCTCTTGATTCTTCTCCTTTCACTGCACTTGTGACGCCCTCCCTCGTTGACAATCCCTGTCCTACTCTCGACATCAATGGGTATTCGCAGCGCTGATGTTGTGCAGGTTTGGAACGAACTGAGCTTTATCTCCTCTCTTCTTCTTCATTGTAAACTTCCTTTTTCTTCCCTCTCCTCTCTTCTTCTTTCTGTGATTGCTGGAATCTGTGAATTGCGGACTACTTTTTGTGATTGTTGGAATGGAATTAGTTTTTGGATGAGGGTTTTTATGTCTGGATGGAATATGGTTATATGGCTAATGTATATGATTTTATTTCTTCATGGAGACAGTTTCTCTTATGGTGGTAACTGTGAGGGTTTGAATTATTGATTTTAATATATATGGTGCGCTGATTTCTACAGTGCTTTGGAGTTGGGGGTTTAGTATAGATTGCTAGGTGGCCTTTCAGTGAAATCATGCTTATTCATTTGGTGGCACATGGTTTATTTATATGAAAGCTCTTGATTTTTCTATGGCTCTATCTTATAATTAAAAGATGAAAATTTGGGGGTTTCTAGTCTATGGCCTATATTAATTTTTGGGGTAGATGTTCTTGTGAATCAAAAGGAATTTTGGGGAGTTTTATAGTTCTTGCTCTTTTTGGGGACAACTGTTTGGAAAAATCACCTACGTGTTTCCTTCTCCAACGATCTGCTTTGTTTTTGCTTTTCCTTTTCATTCATCAACCACTTACATGTTTCCTTCTCCTACGATGACCCCTTAAAAAGTCAAAAACGTCTAATGTTGTTGTTGGAAAAGCCCATGTAAAGAAGTGTAGAATAATGAAAAGCGTAACTCCAAATTGGAGCCACTACCGTATATATATAATCTCAATAATGTAAGTATAATATTAACACTAATAACAAAATGGTAACTCCAATACTCCCCCTCAAGCTGGAGCAAAGATGTCAATCATGCCCAGCTTGGAAATGGTCAGATCTGAAAGGGTAGGACCGACAGCTTTAGTGAAGGCATCAGCAAGTTGGTCAGCAGAGGGGATGTAAGATGGAAGGACAGTCTCAGTACGAACGCGGTCACGCAGAAAATGAGCATCCATCTCGATGTGTTTGGTGCGCTCATGTAGTACTGAGTCCTGCGTAAGTAGGAGAGCCGACTTATTATCACAGTAGAGCGTCAAGCCATCAACAGGAGATAGGCCAAGTTCAGTCAGCAGCGATCGAAGCCAAACCAACTCAGTAACGCCGTGTGTCATGGCGCGGTACTCTGACTCAGCAGACGAACGAGATACGATGGATTGTTTCTTACTCCGCCACGAAACAAGATGATCACCATGGAATACACGAAAACTTGACGTAGAGCGTCGATCCGTCAATGATCCAGCAAAATCTGCATCCGTGAAGCAGGAGAGGCTGGTAGTACTGTCAGTCCGATAGAACAGTCCAAGACCAGGAGCGTGCTTAAGATAGCGAAGAACACGTCGAGCAGCCTCTAGGTGAGATGTCCTGGGAGAATGCATAAACTGGCTCAAAACACCCACTGAAAGAGGATCAACAAATTCAGCATGGAGGCGATGGTTGATGTCCATAGGAGTACTTGCAGGACGACGGCCAAGAAGACTCGTGTCCCGAAGAAGATCTAAGGTGTACTTGCGTTGCGATATAGAGATGCCCTGTCGTGAGCGAGCTACTTCAATCCCAAGGAAGTAGCGAAGAGGTCCAAGGTCTTTCACCTCGAAGGCGGAGCGAAGTGTAGCTTTCACCTCAGAGATGCCAGAGGGATCATCACCGGTGAGAATAATATCATCAACATAGACCGGGACAATGGCACAACGTCCCTCGGGAGTGACACGAATGAAGCAAGTGTGATCGGCACGGCACTGAGTGAAGTCAGACTGAAGGATGATAGAACTGAACCGTTCGAACCAGGCACGCGGTGACTGCTTTAAGCCATACAGAGATTTGTGTAGTTAGCAAACTCTCCCTGAATACTCCTCCTTAAGGGCAAACCCCGGAGGAGGAGCCATATATACCTCCTCCTGTAACTCGCCATGCAGGAAGGCATTTTTGACGTCAAGCTGGTATAGAGGCCACACCCGAGAGGCCGCAAGCGAGAGCAGAAGGCGGACACTGGTCAACTTAGCCACGGGAGCAAACAATGCACCAAACTCATTCGGAGCCTGAGTAAAGCCTTTGGCCACCAAACGAGCCTTGTAGCGGTCAATAGTACCTTCAACAGTGTACTTCACAGTATAAATCCATTTGCACTTAACTGTACGTTTCCCGGGAGAAAAAAGGAACCAGAGATCATGTCCCAGTACGACGGAGAGCAGACATCTCCTCCTCCATGGCCTGAACCCACCGCGGGTCAAGCAGAGCCTCAGCAATCGAGGTAGGTAGCTTGACGGAATCAACAGTAGCCACAAAAGCCTGGTAAGAGGGTGAGAAATGTTGGTAGGAAACAACACTAGCCAACGGGTGCTCAGTAACCGAGGAATGAACACAAGTAAGCTTGCCCTTGCGAAGGGCAATAGGTAAATCAACAGGAGAAAGAGAGGAGAGAGGCTCAAGAGAGATACCTACGACCGGAAGGAGCTGCGGATCTGGGACTGGAGGAGAAGGGAGTACACCGTGTGGAGATGACGGAGGGAGGCGAGAGTAAGTCAGCAGAACAGGCGGAGCGACAGAAGGGGTAGCATCTGGTGGAGGAGAGACGACTGGGAGAGGTTGCGCAATAGTGGGAAGCGCAGGAGGGTTCGAATGTACAAGAAAGAAGGAACCTCCTCATGAAATGTCACATCCATAGTGTGAATGACACAACGCAACTGGGGATCATAGCAGCGGTAACCCTTAGTGGTAGTCGAGTAGCAAAGGAAGAG
Organism: Platanthera guangdongensis; assembly: GCA_039583875.1. Lineage (NCBI taxonomy): Eukaryota > Viridiplantae > Streptophyta > Magnoliopsida > Asparagales > Orchidaceae > Platanthera > Platanthera guangdongensis. The sequence goes on along the minus strand of CM077162.1, from coordinate 36,631,903 downwards.
GCAGCGGATGGCCCTGTCGTAAAGTTTAGTCCGAGAGGGGCGCCGATTCTGGACAAAACACAAACAACCAAAACTCGGAGAGAGATGGAAAATGCGTAGACAGATGGATGGATGAGACTATACGGAGTAACGTCACTGAGAGGACGAGAGGGAGTCCTATTAATAAGAAAAGCTGTTGTAAGAAGAGCAGCGCTCCAATAGGACTTAGGGACATTCATTCCCCGAAGAAGGCAACGAACAGAGTCTAGGAGGTGGCGATTTTTGCGTTCTGCCACCCCATTCTGCTCGGGGGTCCCCGGACAAGAAAATTGATGTAGAGTGCCATCATCGCAGAGGAAGAGATCAAAGAGACGAGAAGTGTACTCACCTCCAATGTCAGAGCGGAGGATATGAACTGACGTACCATGCTGGGATTGTATCATACGTGAAAAACGGGAGTAAACCGATAGAACCTCAGATTTATGTTTGAGGAGATATACCCATAAGCAGCGAGAATAGTCATCAATAAAAGTTACAAAATATGAGAAACCATCAAATGACATAACAGGGGCAGGGTCACACACATCAGAGTGAACTAACTCAAAACAAGAAGTACCACGACTAACAGAAGGAACATACGTGATGCGTGTGTGTTTTGACAGCTCACATACATCACAGCGAAAAGGAAAAACAAAAGACACATCAGGACAAATAGACAACATCCGCTGATGGCTGGCATGGCCGAGACGTGTGTGCCAAAGCGAGCTCGACGACAAAGCAGGAGAAGCAGCAGAGGAGGGAGGCGGGAAGGTAGTAGTGGTGGTGGTAGCAGCGGTAGTAGGAGGTAGCTCCAGGTAGTACATCCCACTCTTCTCTTATCCCGTACAATAGTCCTCCAGGATCTCAGGTCCTGAAAAACACAATGATCAGAGAAAAAAGTTACTAAGCAGTTCAAAGTACGAGTAATACTACTAACAAACAAAAGGTTGAGAGCCAACTGAGGGACAAGAAGAACAGAGTCAAGAGAGAGAGAAGAAGAGAGAGGGACGTGGCCCCGGCTAAGGAAGGGAGTAACTGAGGCATCAGCAAGGCGCACGTCGCGGTGGGAGCAAGGAACAACCAGAAGCAGATGGGAAGACGTACCAGTTATATGATCGGTTGCACCAGAGTCAATCACCCAGGGTGATGAATCCTGGTCAACCATGGTCGCGGATCAAGCAAATGAAGTACCTGAGGAAGAAGAAATAGTGGAGGCAGAGACCGTCGTGGAAGGCTGAGACTGCTGAAATTGCTGAAACTGCTGCAACTGGGTCATCATCTGAAAGAAGTCGGAGGAGTTGGCACCCAAGGTGCGCTCAACGGGCTCGGAAGACTCATCAGAAGCAACAGTGTGTCTGGGTACACTGCCAAGAGTAGGACGCTCAGAGCCCCGAAGGTGTGGGTAGAGCTGATAGCAACGACTGCGATCATGGTAGAGACGGCAACAGTGAGAGCAAGGGCCAGGAGGACCCGTAGAGCCACGACCACCAGAAGATCCCCGACCACCAGACTGAGTAGAAGAACTCCGACCACCGCGACTACGAGTGCTGGAGGTGGGAGGGCGGTGGGAAGCAGCAAGGGTCATCTGCTCAGTAGGGAGAGAGGAGGTAGCACGAAGACCGGGAAGACTAGATTGTCTCTGCGGACGTGTCTCATGCTCTGCAACAATGGAGTAAGCTTCAAGGAGATCTGGCAAAGGTGACATCTCTACAATCTGGGCACGAGTAGACTCATATTCGGGGCGAAGCCCCATCAAGAACTGGTACGTCTCCCGTCTCTGGCGCTGTTTCCGAATAAGAGTGATATCAGTAGGAGACTTCAGGGCACTGAGAGGCTCAAGATCGTTAAGCTCAAGAAAACGGTCTTGAAGGTAAGTAAAGTACTCCTGAACAGAGCACTCCACATATGTGGCGGAAGCAATGTCCTAAAAGATCCCGAAAATCTGGGCATCAACACGCGTGTGGCCAAAATTGCGCTGGAGAGCGGACCAAAGCTCGGAGATACCCTCAAACCGCATGAACTGACTGAAGATGCGAGGCTCCATCGAGCACTGAATCCATCCCAGAACCGACCATTTGACTAACTCTTCTATCTTGTCATCTTTGTCAATCGGTTTGGGCATCGGCGGGCCGTCGGTCAGCCAAGAAAGCTTATTTCGGCCGGCAAGGGTCACTTTCATCGAAGTCGCCCATGAAGGATAATTTTTCTCATCGAGAAGGACGCTAGTAATTCGTCCTGTAGTACCATGGGTATCCTTGGAATCCATGAAGCACGGAGAACAAAAAACTGGAACAAAAACTGAGGAACGAGATCCCTCCCGCAAAGGAGACCGGGGACCGAAGGACGAAGAAGGACGAGGAATCACATACAACACACCAAGAACGACAGCGAGCAGCAGAGGGCTTGGACAAGGCAGCAGCGGCAGCAGGCGCACCTATGGACAATACCGGCAGGACACCGGCTGGACAAGGCAGCAGACAGCAAGACACGACAGCGAAAGAGCCCGACAACGATGTTGGAAGGGCGAGTGTAAGGGCTCGACAGCGATCCCGGCTCGACAGTGGAAGGGCGAGCGACGCAGCAGGCTCCGGCGGGAGACGACGAGACGCGGAAGCAGCGGATGTCGGCGGGAGACGACGAGACGCGGAAGGCGACCGACACAGCAGGCGACGGTCAAAGCAGCCGAAGCCGGCGAAGCAGCAGATGTCCCGATGCGGGAGTCGACGAGACGCGGCAAACCCTAGATCATGCGAAAGACTCGTCCCTCTGATACCATGTAGAATAATGAAAAGTGTAACTCCAAATTGGAGCCACTACCGTATATATAATCTCAAGAATGTATGTACAATATTAACACTAATAACAAAATGGTAGCTCCAATAAGAAGCCTATGTTGGAGCCCATTTAGCTTATTTCTTTTCTCTGCTCTTTAGTCCCACATCATGTATAGGGATCTCTTCTCTCTTTCTCCCTCCTATAAATGTGTATTCATACCTTGTATTTGATTATTGAGAAAGTATATACAAGTTTCTGGTTTTCTCCTCATGGTATCAGAGCCAAACCGGTCCTCCGTGCGGTTAAGGCTTCAATAACCGCAGCTTCTCGTGCGGTCTAGCCTTTCCTAACTGTTGTTTCCTGGGAGGTTAGGTCTTTTCTAACCGTTTTTCCTTCTACTCTCGCTCGTGGCTTGCACCTTCCTTTCTTTCTCTTCCTCTTGGCCCTCTTATAACACTCCCCCATCTAACCGCGTGGTTTCTTCCTGTCAACCCGCTCCTCTTTCTGCTCGTTGTGGTCTCCTTACGTGATCTCCTTGTCTACTCGCCTTGCCGCCACGTTCTCGCCTTCTCGTCGTGTGCTTGCCTCTCGCCACGGGCTTATCTACTCGTCTTCTCGTTGCAGTCTCCTCTTTCTTCTCGCAGCGACTTATCTAGTCGATGCGGATTCTCTAACCGCTGCAGGCTACGCATCTTGGTCGCGGCCTCTTTTCTTGACACTGATGTGTTGTCACCGTGACCGTGCGGTCTTCTCGCGCGGTATATTCGCTGCTTGGTCGTTGCGACTTCTCTAATCGCTACGGCTTCTCCTCGCTTCTGCGGGCACCGCATTTTGGTCGTCGCATATTCCTTGTCGTTGGTGTGTTGTCACCATGACCGTGCGGCTTCTCCTCTTCTCTATTCGCGGCGGCTTCTCCTCTCTAACCGTTCTGCATCTTGGTCGTGGTCTCTTCCTTGCCGCCGGTGTGTTGTCACCAAGACCGTGCGGTCTTCTCGCACAGTTTACCATACGACCTCTTTCTGCTCGCTGTTCTGATCGCCTGATCTGCTCGCGCGGTCTCCTCTTTTATTCGCTGGTCTGCTTGCCGCCGATCTAGCCGCCTGACCGCCTTGTCATAGGGTCTTCTCTTGATTCTACCGGACAGGCGGCTTCCCCTTCTGGAGACCGCTCGGCCGTTGTCCCTGAACTCCGGGATGAATTGCAGATAACCACTATTTCTTTAGTCGGGAAAAAGAACTTTGTGGAGTGGGTGCACTATGTTCGTCGGGTTCTTCAGTCCAAAGGCTTTCTAAATCACTTGACCCAAGCTGTTCCAGCTGCTCCCACTGAAGACTGGTTGCACAACGATGGTCGAGTTCAGACTTGGCTCCTCAACGCCCTTGATATCGAACCTTATCGCATGGCCATGTGTTGGGAATATTGCCCTCAATGTTCCCTAGACTTGATTTGAAGAGGCATCACCCACAGCACTAAGAGCATAGTTGTATTTGATGTTGTTTAAGCTCATCATGTGCAGGATGCTCCTTGGAACAAGGTTAGACAAGTTGTCTAAGTGATGGTGACAAATGGTCACAAGATAGGCTGGTGGAGAGACAGAAAATCTATCTAAGTTCATAGGCGTTGAGTGAAGCAAGCTCACTCAACGCCAGATGCAGAGAAATATGGCTAAGTCCACAGGCGTTGAGTGAAGAAAGTTCACTCAACGCCAGATTCAAAGAAATGTGGTTAAGTCCACAGGCGTTTAGTGAAGCAAGCTCACTCAACGCCAGATGTCAAGAAGTGTCGTGTGTTGTCAAGCTTCTGCATTGGCAAGCAGAAAAATCGACCAAGTCCACAGGCGTTGAGTGAATACAGCTCACTCAACGTCATATAACAGAAGGCGTCGAGTGAATACAGCAAAGGCGTCGTGTGATGTCAAAGCTTTGTCTTTGACAGTAATGAAATCTGGTCGAGTCCAGAAGCGTCGAGTGATGAAGGCTCACTCGACGCTAAAGCAATTAGACTACATCAGTCTAGATGGCGTTGAGTGATGAAGTCACACTCAATGCCTAAGCTGACAGAAAATCTATCTAATTACAGAAGCGTTGAGTGAAGGTTATTCACTCAACGCCTTATCAATATAAATGACTAAAGCAGAAAGCGCTGAGTGAAAAAGCTACACTCAACGCTTTCAGTCTGGAATTCGACTAAGTGTTTTGGCATTGAGTGATGAAGGCTCATTCAATGCCTAGTGACAGAAAACTGTCTAAGAACTTTGGCGTTGAGTGAACAAGGCTCACTCAACGCCTACTGATCCAGTAAGACTGGTCAAGGAAAAAAAGCGATAAGTAAAGTTTGTTCACTCAACGCTCTCAACGCCTGAGATGCAGAAAGGTTGGTTAAGGTCAAAAGCGTTGAGTGAAGCTTGTTCACTCAACGCCTGAGATAGACAGAAATTTGTCTAAGTATTTTGGCGTTGAGTGAAGCTTGTTGACTCAACGCCTATACTAATGAGCTTAAATTTGACTAAGCACACAGATGCTGACATCAGCAAAAGTCAACAAAGTCAACAAAATTCAAAATAAGGCGGGATGGCTACAGTACGCGACAAACGGCGCTACAGGCCTATAGTATGACTTTTGGCTGTTAAAGTAAAGATGCAGCTGTCAAATTCAGTAGGGCCCATTGGTCAAAATAGTTGTTGATCGGCGGAATAGAAAAGGCAGAGTTCAGAATGAAGAGATTAACTTTCGGGCTACCACTGGACTTGATCTTCTTCCTCGGCCATTGTTGCAGAGCCTGGAGGAGAAGTTCAATATTCTGATCTAAGAGTTCAACTAATTAATTATTGTAATTAATCTCCTCAACAGCAAGATCAGAGATATTCTCTGAGGAAGTAGAAGCAGCCAAGGTCTGAGCCAAGTTGCAGCTGATCTGAAAGCCATTAAGAGATAGCTGTTGAAAGCAACACATTCAACAGCAAGATCAGAGTAATTCTCTGAGTAAACTGAAGCAGCAGGTTGTTACCTTAACTGCAGCAACTGGAAAATAATCAAAGTTAGTTGTTGTCAAAAAAAATATTTAGACTTTGAAAAAATGAGGCACATCGGACATTGCAAGGATATTTTATTGATATATACGAGTAGGTTACATACACACTGGATATTACATAATTTTTTTTTGTCTCTGAAAGACCCTAAGTTAAATGCATAAGGCTGAATTTGCCTTTCTTCCGACACTTCTCTTTCTGGAACTAGGGCAGGTGTCGATGCTAACGATTCGGCACCCATCTGAAATAATTTTGGTTGCGGTAGAAGTGGTTTTTCTCGAGAATTAACTTCTTTGTTTTGGAGTTTTGGACATTCATAGCGCTTGTGCCCAGGTTGATGAAAATAAAAATAGATTCCGGTCAGGCATTCTCCTCGATGAAATTTTCTGCACTTTGCACATTTTCGTGTGATTGACTGTGGCGCATTACTCATAGCTAGGGCGGATTGAGACAACTTATCTTTTCATTGTGATTCATCTTGGTTTGGACTCTCTGTTGCCTTTCGTTTAACAAAATCTCATCATTTTTGAGATTTCTCTTGATCTATTTCTACCAGTCGGGCCATCTCGACAAGTTTTTCGTACTCTAAAATATCCAAGGGTATTAAAAGATTACGGATCTCGTCGTGCAATCCTTGCTAAAACTGCTAGCATCGATCTTCTTCAATGACTACAAGAGAATCAGCATAATATGCTAATTTCAAAAATTCAGTTTTATATTGCATTACTGTTTTACTTCCTTGGACTAGCCGGAGAAACTGATCATGTAGTACTCTCTTTTCAGATCTCGGGACAAACCACGTTGTAAATACTAGTATAAAGTTAGACCGGGCAGCTACACCACGACCTTCATATTTTCTTTTGACGATATTATCCCACAAGTGTTTTGCTTCTCCTTCTAAAAGAAACGTAGTTAATCCCACCTTTTGGTTTTTTGGGCATTGCATCACTTGGAAGATTATTTCAATGCGTAGAATCCAATCTTTTGTCTCTAAGGGAGACAAGCCTCCTTGAAAAGCTGACAGTTTTAATTTCAAGAATTGTTTTAAATATATGTCAAGTTGACGGTGTTGTGCTGGTACAATTGGTACGAAATGAGTTACAGGAGGAATTTCAGGAGGTAGAATCACGGGGGTTGGAACGGGATAAGGATGAGGGACAGCTGGCCCTAATGCAGCTAGCGTAGGAAATACCATTTTGAACGCTAAGGCAAGATCAGTTGGTCGAGGTTGTTTCCCCATATCACTTTCAGTAGATAGAGTATCTTTATGAACTTCTGGATCTTCTCGCGATTCTTGAAGTCTTCTACTTGAATATACTTGAAGGGGTTCCTATGAGAGGAGTTGTAATCAGTTATACTACATTACTTGCTCATATTATATGTCATTACTTAGTACTCGCTATGATCGAATTTATTGAAAATTGGTCCCTCTGATACCAATTTGTGAAGACTTTTGTTGGTCTCTATCATGTATTCAATATATGGAGCTAGTTTCAATTCATTCGTCGCAGCACATTGCATCAAGATGTACAAAGTAAAGCACAATACATTTTTTTTATTTTGATATACAAGGTTTATTACAAAACAGATATGGAGTAAATACATAGATACATGTGAAAAAGGTGGTTAATCTATTTGATTACAGAAGGCACATTGTCGGTCTTCGCATGTTTCCCTATGTTTGTCTAGAGCTTCTTCTATCCCAATAAATATTTTGACTAATATCTTCGCGCGTTCTGATATGATCTTTCCAGGCGATGTGAGAACACGCAGCTGAACAGTAAATTAAGAAGCGAAAACAAACCGATACAAGATTCACCTAAGAGGCTAGCTCTGAACAGTGAAGCAAAACTAAGAAGTTCCAGCAGCAGCAGCCGGAATCCTTCCCTCCAGACACAACAAGATAGCATAAAGACAAACCCTACCTCTTAGCTATTTATATCTCCAAGCTAAGAGTAATATATATTAATTCTAATTTAACATAAGCCAAGCATAACTCCTAATCTAAAGATACCTGAACCGGTCACCAGACCCGCACCAGAACCAACTCGCAACAATACTCCCTTCATCAACCGTTTCGTGCCCTCATGGAACGAAATCCGTGAACCTGCCTTGCAGCGTCTCGAGGTCCTCCCACGTTGCGTCATCCCTGCTGTCATTTGTCCAGTGAATTAAAAGTTGCGTGGCCACCTTCCCATTCTTTGGAATGATTCTACGAGCCAACACCGCCATGGGTTCCACTAGGAGATCGCCCTCCTCATTGACTGTCTCCGGTAATGTTATAACTGCTAGTGGCGGCAGTCCTTTGTGTTCCTTGAGTTAAGAAATGTGGAAGGTTGGATGAAACTTGGCGTCCTCCAGAAGTTGTATCTTGTATGCCACCGACCCGATTTTTTTCAATACCAGGAATGGTCAAAAGTACTTTTGAGCTAGCTTTTGAGCCCCGTGGCTCCTTAAGCTGGTTTGTCTATACGGTTGTAAGCGCACATACGCCCGTGTGCCCACTTCCAAGTGACGTTCCCTTCTTTGTTTGTCTGCAAGAACCGTCATCCGGTTTTGAGCTTGTGTCAAATTGTGTTTGAGGATACCTATCACTCGTTCCCGTGCCGCCAGAGAACGATCCACCTTGCCCACTCGAGTTGTTCCCTCCAAATAGGGAATATGTAACACCGGTTTCTGGCCGTAGATAACCTCATACGGGTCATACGAATGGCGCTGTGAAATGTGGTGTTGTACCATTATTCCGCCAACGACAACCACTCGACCCATCCTCTTGGTTGTTCGAAGCACATGCACCGCAAGTACCCCTCAATGCACGGTTGACGACTTCCGTTTGCCCGTCGGTTTGCGGGTGGTAGGCTGACGAGAGCTTCAACTGAACATTCAATGTCCTGAACATTTCTTGCCAAAATGTGCTCACAAACACCTCACCCCGATCGCTTACTATCGATGTTGGCATACCATGTAGACGAAAGACGACATCCATGAATATTTGTGCTACTCCCTCGGTCGTGTATGGGTGAGACATTGTCATGAAGTGAGCATTTTTGCTATATCTATCCACTACCACGAAGATGGTGGATTTCTCCTTGCTCTTGGGTAGCCCGTCAATGAAATCCAATGATATATCTTGCCACACTCGCTCCGGTATGGGGAGGGGCAGCAATAAACCTGCCGGTCGTTGATTGTCCAACTTTCATTTTTGGCACACCGTGGATTGTTGGATATATGTATATATATCCGGTTTCATCCTCTTCCAATAGAACATCTTCTTAAGTCGGTGGTGGGTGGTTGTAACTCCTGAATGTCCTCTTACTGCCCCGTCATGGTAGATTTGTAGCAGTTGTTGTTTGAGGGCAGCATCGTTGCCAATTAACAGCTTTCCCTTTCTCTTGAGAATGTCGTGCTGCCAGGTATAGTCCGGTTTAGCGGTATCATCCCGCTCCTGCTGCTCGATTATCTTTTGAACCCGTACGTCTCCTTGCCATGATAACTTAACCCGCTGAATGAGATCCGAGGAGACTATGGACAGCCCATACACCTCACCAGCCCGCCCCTCTAGCTCTCCGGATATCCCCTCAAATTGGCGTGATAACGCGTCGGCGCATATATTTTCCTTCCCTTGGCGGTAGTGGATGACATAGTCATACCCCATAAGCTTGTAGAGATACTTTTGTTGTGCTGGGGTCACGAGTTTTTGATCTGTTAAAAAACGAAGGTTTTGGTGGTCCGTTTTGATGATGAATTTCCTTCCAACTAGGTAGTGCCTCCAATGTTGCACCGCCATCACGATAGTCAACATTTCTTTCTCATAAGCCGGTAGTAGTTAGTTCTTCTTTCCCAACGCCTTGCTAAAGTATGCAAGAGGCCGTTTTTCTTGAGTGAGGACAGCCCCAATGCCATTGTCTGACGCATCTGTCTCCACCGTGAATGATTTCTCAAAGTTCGATAAGGCCAACACTGGTGGCTGAGAAACGGCCCACTTCAGACTATCAAATGCTTGCTCCGTTTTGACATCCCATGAGGAGTTCACTTCCTTCAAGAATTTGGTGAGTGGTTTAGCCATGGTCCCGTATTATTTGATGAACCTACGGTAGTACCCCGTCAGCCCCAAAAATCCTCTCAACTTCTTCAATGATGATGGAGTGGGTCAGTCCAACATGGCCCGGATATTAGCTGGATCGGTCGCGACACCCCTGTCTGAAATGACGTGTCCAAATAATGCACCTCGCGTAGACCAAAACTGCATTTATTCTTCTTCAAAAACAGCCGTTGTTTTCTGAACACTTCCAAGGTAGTGGAGAGGTGTTCCAAATGAGTTTGTCAGGACGGACTAAACACCAAAATATCGTCGAAGAACACCAGAATGGACTTCCGCAGCTGTGGTTAAAATAATTTGTTCATCAAACTTTGGAATGTCGAGGGGGCATTCGTCAACCCGAAGGGCATGACAAGAAACTTGAAATGTCCATGGTGCGTTCTGAATGTTGTCTTGTACACATCTCCCTCTGTCATTCGGACTTGGTGATATCCTGCTCGCAAATCGAGTTTAGAGAAAAAAAACTGCACCATGTAGTTCATCAATTAGCTCCTCAATAATTGGTATCGGAAAGTTATCTTTGATCGTATTTTGATTGAGTTTCTGGTAATCCACACATAGCCGCCAACTGTCATCCGTTTTTTTACCAACACCACGGGTGATGCATACGGACTGCCACTCGGTCGAATGGTACCGACTTACAGCATCTCTTTGACTAAACCTTCAATCTCCGTCTTTTGTAATGGTGAGTACCTGTAGGGACGTAAATTAATCTCCTCCTTTTCATCCTTAAGATGGATTTGATGTTCATGCCCCCGCCGGGGTGGCAGCCCTTTCGGCTCCCCGAACACATCTCGAAAGTTGTGTAACACCGTGGCTAATTGCTTTTCTCGGGTTTCTCCCAACTGCGGTTCCATCCATGAAGGTTTCCTGCTCGGGTCGTGCTCTTCACCCCCTCTGGCCGGCTGCTCCTCAATGCTACAAACCGCCATCATGTTGCACTGTCCCCCTCCTTTGGTAATTAAAAGTCTCAATGCACCACTCCCAATGTGATGAGTCATTGGACTCCCAGCACTACCTCGCATCCCCCAATGGAAGTACGAGCATCTCAGAAGTGAAACATACTCCTTGCATGCACCATTGGAACTCATCTACCTTGTGAGAGCTCGCAATTGTCCTGCCGTTAGCAATCGCGACATTAAACATAGGGATTGGGGTTAGCTTATATTGCAACCTTGATGCGGCGTTGACGTCAATGAAGTTGTGTGTGCTCCCGGAGTCGATGAGTATGCTGATGGGCTTCCCTTGATACGATGCTATCACTCTCATGATATGGAAGTGCGTTAAGCCGGTTAACGCGTGGAAGGACACTTGCGGCACGGTCCCCTCGGTGTTCCCCTCCTCCGCAATAATGATTTTCTCCCCTTCCTCCGCAAGTGGCAACTCCCCTTCGTCGAAGGAATCCTCGTCCTCCTCCTCCGGCACGAGCTCTAAGGTATATGATTGTTGTTTAACCATGCAACGGTGGCTCGGGGTGAACTTGCTATCGCACCAAAAGCAAAGACCCTTACTCCTTTTTCCTCCATCTCCCGGTGTGTCAAGCGAGGGTGACTTCTCCGGTTCGGTAGGTGCCCTGATGTGTTGCTTTGCCCAAATTTACTTGATTGCCATTTGATAGGAGGTGGTTGGCGTTGCTTCCCCTGTCCCCCCACAAATATGCCGCCCCCGCCCTTTCGTTGTGTCGCGGTTAGTTGGCGTTCCTGTAACCGTGCCAACGAACACACTTCTCGTAGCTTCTTAGGTTGGAACATCCGCACAGCAAACTCTATCTCGTCCTTGAGTCCGGCCAAGAAAAAACTGATAGCATATTCCTCGGAGATGTCGACCCGGTGTAGAAGGATATCGAACTCATCCACGTATGCTTGTACTGATCCCTTTTGTCGTAGGTTCTTCAAATCGCTCATAGGGTCATCGAACAAGAGCAACCCAAACCTCCCCGCAATAGCTTTCCCATACTCTTCCCATTGAGGCCATTGTCGTGTGATGCGAGCCTTCATATATGCTTGATGCCAATACAGCGCTTTCCCCTCGATGTGTGTCGATGCCACCTTCACCTTTTGGTCCTCCGGCGTGCCATCGATATCGAAAAACTGCTCACATCGGTAGATCCATTCCATCACCGCCTCCCCTATGAACCTCGGAAAATCCAGCCGCGAGAAATGGGTAGAGATGTGTCCTTGCGGTGGTGTTGGTGGCGGGTATGCCGCCGTCGAGCCTGGACTGTTGGCGCCCCCAATTCTCCCTACCTGCGTTGTCTCGAAGAACAGGCGGAGCTGCTCGGTGAGGGCCTGGATGGACTGCACCATGTCGTCCTGCGTCCTGGCCATCATCTCCTGCGTCGCCTTCAACGCCTCCACATCATTCACCAGGTCCTTTGATGGTGCCATTAGAAGGAAGGCTGGTGTCTGGCTCTGATACCAGTGATATGATCATTCCAGGCGATGTGAGAACACGCAGCTGAACAGTAAATTAACAAGCCAAAACAAACCGATACATGATTCACCTAAGAAGCTAGCTCTGAACAGTGAAGCAAAACTAAGAAGTTCCAGCAGCAGCAGCCGGAATCCTTCCCTCCAGACACAACAAGATAGCATAAAGACAAACCCTACCTCTTAGCTATTTATATCTCACAGCTAAGAGTAATACATATTAATTCTAACTTAACATAAACCAAGCATAACTCCTAATCTAAAGATACCTGAACCGGTCCCCCAGACCCACACCAGAATCGGCTCGCAACACGTTCTTCTGCCAACTTTTTTCTCTCGATAGTCAAGGGAACCCTTTTTGGCACATTGGGTGATGTTATAACTTTCTGAAAAATGATAATCCACGACGGGTTAGTTATAAAATATGACTGTGAGTAAAGTAACTCTTGATTGTTATACATATAAACAAGGTAAATTTATATCAATATGTATACAGAGCAACAAAAGTATATAACATAATAATTATTCGAAGAAATACTATTTCATGTATTCTCTAATGATTGTTAAATTTTCTCATTTTTCTTGTTTATCTTTTTCCATCAAAGTCATAATTCAATCTCATTCAGATTTTCAAAATATTCACTCATTCTTTTAATTACATAGCTCGAAAAATATTAAGAGATTCATCATATTTTTGGGCCCACCCCTCACGGGGTTATCAAATGTAGGTGAACACCCTACTTGAGAAAAATTAATAGGTAAACCCCTACAGGATTCTCCTTAACATTTCTCATATGTATCTTATAATGGATCTTTTATCTTTTCCTATTACAATCTACAATATTTAATTCAATCTCTCATTCTCATTTATATGAAAAAAAAATGTCATTTGAAATAATAGTTCACATCTGAATTTATATCGCTTTTATTCATCCTTGTTTAATTTCATAGCGATATTCAAATATCAGTGATTTTAAAAATCGTAATGTTATACACAAGCAAGAAACTGAAATTGTATCAAAAATAGCATGCACGAAATAGTAAAATATTTCAACAATAAAGCATAATTCAAGAGATAAAAACTCACCATGCCTTTTACCTTTCCTTTATCTTTCTCAGTTTCTGATATGAACTAGCAAGAGAAAAAGAGGAGAGATGGAGATTCTATAGAGAAGGAGAGAACTAGGGTTAGGGTTGAGGGAAAGAGAAGAGAAAAACCTGAGAGATCTTCCATCCTTCCCAAAGCAGCCCCGGGTTATAAATACCCGGGGAAAGGAGGGGGCCGGCTGTCCCCCCCCCCAATTGGGGCTGAACCGGAGTGGTTCAGCCCCCTTCTGGCCGATTTAATGAATGGGGGCTGAACCGGATGGTTCAGCCCCGTTGTCTTGCGCGCGCTCCTTGACCCGCCGCGAGTATTTATGCCCCGAGAACTCAAGCGGATGTGGGGGCATAACATTCCCCTCCCCATCAAGCACCAGCTTGTCCTCAAGGTGGAAGTCCGGAAACCGCTCGCGGAAGTCCAACAAGTCAACCCAGGAGTTATGCACTGTGTCCATCTGCTTCCATTTGACGAGCACTGCCGGCCGATATTCCGTGCCGGACTTCTTCCATTTGGTGAGCAAAATGGCCTCCGGTGACGGACGCAACTCACCCATGCTGGTCGCCTCGGGAAGTGAAGGGCTGGCCTGAACGGAAGCCCCAAGCTTCTTCTTCAAAACAGATACATGGAATGTCGGGTGGATGCGAGACCCCGCGGGGAGATCCAAGGTGTAGGCCACGGGGCCCACGCGACGAAGAATGCGGAATGGCCCGTAGTAACGTGGGGCTAGTTTCTGATTCGTCCGCCGAGAGACTGACAGCTGGCGGTAAGGTTGGAGCTTGAGGAAAACTTCATCGCCCACGGCAAACTCGCGCTCTGTCCGGTGCTTGTCGGCCTGTGCTTTCATGCGGTCCTGCGCGACCCGCAGGTTGTCCCGGAGCAAAGCTAAAGTGCGATCTCTGTCCTGAAGTGTCCTTTCTACAGCTGGAAGAGCGGTGCTGGAGGGTTCATACGAACTCAAAGTAGGAGGAGGGCGGCCGTAGACCACCTCGAAGGGGGTGAGCTTGCTGGCTGTGTGGAAGGACGTATTGTAACAGTACTCCGCCCAATGCAACCAACGCGTCCACGTGCGCGGCTCGTCCATCACAAAACACCGTAAATAGGTCTCCACCCCCCTGTTGAGGACCTCAGTCTGTCCGTCCGTCTGGGGATGGTGGGCGGTGCTCATGCGCAGTGTCGTGCCCTGGAGTCGAAAAAGCTCCCGCCAAAAACTGCTGATAAAGACCGGGTCCCTGTCGGAAATGATGGAGCGTGGGAGACCATGGAGGCGCACAATCTCTCGCGCAAATAACTCTGCGACTGTCTCCCCCGTGTACGGATGGCTCAACGGAAGGAAATGACCATACTTGGAAAGCTTGTCTACCACCACCAGTATGACGGATTTGCCTTGGGACCTGGGCAATCCGTCAATGAAATCCATGGAAACGGTGTCCCAGACCTGGTTCGGAATCTCGAGCGGTGTAAGAAGCCCCGCCGGTGATGTAGTCTCATACTTCTGCCGCTGACAAATGTCACACTCCCGCACAAATTGTTGGACATCTCGTCGCATCCCCTTCCAGAATACATTTGCTCGGAGCCGCTGAAGCGTTCGTAGAATCCCTGCATGGCCTCCTGTGGGTGAAGCGTGAAACTCCTGCATCATCGCCGTCCGCCACGGCGACGCGGAAGGGATGACCACTCTGCCTTGAAAGTACAGCCGCTGACCCAGAAGATGGTAACCCGGCTCTGTAGCGTGACCCTGCTATAGTGTCTCGATAATGGTGCGTAACTCGGGGTCCTGGAGTACCGCTGCCTGCATCTCGTCCAATGTGGTAACCACTGGTCCCGATACGTGAGAGAGGGAGCTCTCAGGGAGGCGGGAGAGAGCGTCGGCGACCACATTTTCTCTGCCCAGCTTGTACACAATCTCGTAATCGTACCCCATCAGCTTGGTCAACCACTTCTGCTGCAGTGGAGACGCCAAGCGCTGCTCGAGGAAGTGCTTCAAACTCTGGTGATCCGTACGGACCTGGAAGTGCTGGCCCAAGAGATAGGGTCGCCACATCTCGACTGCATGTATAATAGCCAACATCTCCTTCTCGTACGTGGAAAGCCTCAACGTCCGTGGGGCCAAAGCCTTGCTGAAATAAGCGAGCGGGCGGCCCTCCTGCATCAAGACTGCCCCAAGGCCGACGCCGGAGGCGTCAGTCTCCACCACAAAGTCCTTGCTAAAATCCGGTAGCGCCAACACCGGTGTAGTGGTCATGGCCTGCTTTAAGGCCCTGAAGGCCTCGTCCGCCTCAATACTCCACTGGAACGCATCCTTCTGCAGCAACTGTGTCAGAGGTCGAGCAATCTTGTCGTAGTCTTTGACAAAACGGCGGTAGTACCCCGTCAGCCCGAGGAAGCCACGCAAGGCTCGAACCGTCGTGGGCTGGGGCCACGACACCATACTCTCAATCTTTTGTGGGTCTGCCTGGACCCCCCGGGCGGACACGAGGTGCCCCAGGTACTCGACCTGACTCTGGCCGAAGGAGCACTTGGACTTTTTGGCGAATAACTGGTTCTCCCGCAGTATAGTAAGGACATGTCGCACGTGCTCCAAATGGTCGTCCCAAGTCCTGCTATAAATTAGTATATCATCAAAAAATACCAGGACATACCGGCGAAGAAGTGGGCGAAAGATCTCGTTCATAACAGCCTGGAAGGTGGAGGGAGCGTTGGCCAACCCAAACGGCATCACCAAGAACTCGTAGTGACCGTCGTGGGTCCGGAACGCCGTCTTGTGGACATCCTCCTTCTTCATCCGAATTTGATGATAACCGGACCGGAGATCCAGTTTGGTGAACAAACTCGCGTCATGCAGCTCATCCAGCAACTCCTCAATCATAGGAATGGGAAACTTGTCCTTGATGGTGGAGCTATTCAGCCCCCGGTAATCGACGCAGAAGCGCCAGGAGCCGTCCTTCTTCTTGACCAAGATGATCGGAGAAGAGAACGCGCTGGTGCTGAGCCGAATAATGCCCGTCACTAGCATCTCCCGGACGCTACGTTCGATCTCTGCCTTCTGCACGTACGGGTAGCGGTAGGGACGTATATTGGTAGGGTCCGTCCCTGTCTTTAACTGTATCTGATGATCCCGGAAGCGTGAGGGAGGCAGCGTGTGCGGCTCCTGAAAGACGTCCTCATACTGGGCTAAAAGAAACTGTATCGGGTCCGGCGCCCTCTGCGTGTCGGCCCCCTCCGCCGCCATCCCGAGTATCACGGCCATCATACTACCCTGCTCCTCCAACCTCTGCAGGCTCCGTAGGGAGATCTCCTTGAGAGGGGAGGATCGGATACCCTGCAAACAGTAATCCGTCCCCTGCTGCGTGAACTCCAGTGTCATGCGGTCCCAGTCCGTAGTTACCCGCCTCAGTTGGCGGAGCCACTGTACCCCCAGCACCATATCAGACCCTTTAATCGGAAGGAGGTAGACGTCGGTGCGGCACACATAACCTGTAAGTTGTATCTCCATGCCTTTCAGTGCCCCTTCGCACCGCAGTTTGCTGCCATCCGCGACCATCACCTGAAACGCCGCGTTCCTGTCAACTGGGTGTCCTGTCCTCAGTGTCACCTCAGGGTTGATGAAATTGTGGGTACTCCCACTATCAATGAGAATGGTGACCCGTTCCTTGCCAATCCTGCCCTTGATCCGCATGGTGGTGGGTGCCACACACCCCTCCATAGCCTGAATCGAAACACCAAACTCAGCCAGATCCAACTCCTCCTCTGCCTCGAGGCTCGGGTGGTCCTCCTCCTCGTCCTCCTCCCGCATCATGAAGACCTGTACCTTCTGGCATCGATGCCCCGGTGCGTATTTCTCATCGCAGTTGAAGCACAATCCTTTCTCCTTCCTGGCCTGCAGCTCAGGCCACGTAAGTCGTGTCACCGTCGGCCGCGCTGCCGGTGCCTGTTCCCGTCGGCCCGTTGTAGGGGCGGGTGGAGCCCTTGGTGGGGCTCGAGTTCTTTGGCGGTTGAAGCGCTCCTCCTGGATGCGGGCCAGACTGATAGCATGGCTTAAACTGCGGGGCATATACGCGTGGACCTCATCCCTCAAATGGTCCCGCAGTCCGGATATGAAACAACTGAGGAGCGTCTTCTCCTCCCAATTAACCCGGTTTGCGAGCTTCTCGAAATCCGCTCGGTACTCCATTACTGTGCCCTTCTGACGGAGTTTCTGTAGCGTAGCCTCCACATCCTCGTACTCCAACGGTCCGAAACGAGCCACAAACCCTTCCACAAAATTCGCCCATGTTGCGTACCCGTAGGCCCGTATGAACCACTGAGCCCACTGATATGCATCTTCCTCCAGATGGAAAGAAGCCAGCTGCACCCACTGATCATTCGGTATCTCCTGGTAAGTGAAAAATAACTCCGCCTTTTGCACCCATTCCAAGGCATCCCCGCCGCGGAATTTCGGAAAATTCATGCGCGTTCTCTTCGGAGGCATGTAGGGCCGTTGTTGCATATCTCCATGCCTCCCGTTGTACTCCGGTCCATGCTGGGGTCGGCCGAATGGGTCGTGGAAATTAGCTCCCCCTTGGCCGCCGCCCCATTGTTGTCCCCCACCGTGAAATCCCTGACGGCGTGGCTGCTCGGCCCATGTCTCGCCGTTTCCAAACCTCATTGGACCTCCCATGTGCTGCGGCGTCGGTAGAAGGCCCGTTCTCCCTCCGAAATTGGCGTCAACAGCCCCCGGTGGTCGCAAGGGAGCCGCTGGTGCCTCCCGGTTCCTCCATAGGTCGGCCCCGGCCCCTTCCTGGGCAGCGGACGGGCCGCCTGCCCCGTTTCCGGCCGGAACGCCCGAGATCGACGTTGGCTGGCCGATCCAGGTCGCAGGCGGGCGTGCGGCGTAGGCGCCTCCTGGCCGGCTTCCGCCGGTCCCGTCGGCCACGGTTGACCAGCCCTGGTGCGCGTGCGGTGCTCCCATCCATGCGGGGGCCGATCCGGTGCCCGCTGGTTCCGTGCGGCCCGGATCGGTTCCGATTCCGTCGGGACCGTAGTGTCCCGACCCCGTGCTCCCTCCATTGCCCGTAAATCGGGCATTTTGTGGTGCTTCGGCTTCAGAATCGCTTCCTTGAACCGCCTTGCCCTTCAACGATTGCATCAACAGCGCCTTGATCTCATCCATGCGTTCCTCCATGTTTTTTGTGGACGTGTCCAAGCGGCCTTCCATGGCCGTCACCGAATCCGCCAACCCCACGTAGTTCTCCTCTAGGGTAGCCAATCGTGCGGTCTCCGCCTCCGAACGTGTCACCATGGTCGCAGGAAGGATGCTCTGATACCAAATGATATGAACTAGCAAGAGAAAAAGAGGAGAGATGGAGATTCTATAGAGAAGGAGAGAACTAGGGTTAGGGTTGAGGGAAAGAGAAGAGAAAAACCTGAGAGATCTTCCATCCTTCCCAAAGCAGCCCCGGGTTATAAATACCCGGGGAAAGGAGGGGGCCGGCTGTCCCCCCCCCCCCAATTGGGGCTGAACCGGAGTGGTTCAGCCCCCTTCTGGCTGATTTAATGAATGGGGGCTGAACCGGATGGTTCAGCCCCGTTGTCTTGCGCGCGCTCCTTGACCCGCCGCGAGTATTTATGCCCCGAGAACTCAAGCGGATGTGGGGGCATAACAGTTTCATCACCACGCCTATCTCGAGAAGCCATCCTCGGAGGAAAGAACTAAAATTTTAAGCATCTTTAATTGGGTTATGTTTACGGCTGATATTGAGTCGAGTTCGAGAGATTTGGGCTCGGCTCGAAATCGAAATTTTCGACTCGAAATCGACTCGAAATAGAAAATGATTTCGAGTCGAGACGGCTCGACTCGAAATGGCTCGATTCCGAGTCGGCTCGAAATTGAATCGAGTCGACTCGAAATTAAGCAATTTATCTCTTTATTCCTTGTCAACTTAAAATTAAATTGGACAATCTCTAAATTTAGTAAATGAAACATTTAAATTCTTCATTCTTTTAATTTACGTTTAAATTTAATTGTTTTTTATTTTAAAATAAGAATAAATTAATAAATACATAATATTTTTAATTAGTTCGAGTTGATTCGAATCATATTTTGAGCGATTCAGGGCTGACTCGAAATCGACTCGAAATCAGATTCGAGTCAAATTGAATTGACTAAAATTGAGTCGAATCAATTTTAACAGATTTTGATTCGACTCAATATTCAAGAGACTTTCGAGTTTTGAATAATATGCTCAGCATGTCTCATAAATAAAGGTGATGTTGATTCTAAGATGATTTGATTTTTCTTAAGGGCTTGTCTAGGGTTGGGGATATGTTAGGTGAGCTTAAGAAAATTAAAGTATAAAACCTCATACTTGTTTATAGGAAGAAAACTCTAATTTGAAGTAAAATAAAGTAACCTAAAACAGCCACCCGTAAACTAAATGTAATTGTAAATTTGTAATAGAAAAATCATCCCCATGAATCATTGGCCAACTTCACATATTCAGTGAAGATTAACATCAGCTGGCTATCATAGTGTTCATTTAATGATTTTAAAACAGCCAACTATTATCCACCTTGAAAACAGCCTTAGTAAACACTAATTGACAATTAACTTCATTGGTAACCCAAAAGTTTTTGAAAGCTTTTAAAGAAGGGGCAGTCACAGGAAGCTTTGGAAAAATTCATATATGCGATTATCTATATTTACTCTTTGTTTTTATATCATAATAGCATGGTGAGTCTACTCCAAAAATCAGAAAAGAAAGGACCCAAAAGAACTGGTTCAGCTATAGTTAAAAACAAATTCCAATTCATTTTTTTCTAATAGCATAACCGACCAATCACTACTATAGTTCGGGGAGAGGAGATCTTACAGTGGGAGAAGGGGGAAGAAGTGATGCACAACCGGTCCTTCTCAAACAAGCAGAGGTTTAGTCAAGATCTTCCAAAAGTTCCGACACGGTTAGAAGAGGCGTTGAGGTCGTTGTTTGGTAGAGGGGAAATAGTCAACCCTAGCAGACTCGGCGGCAGAAGCAGTGCAGCAACAACAGCCTAGCAGACTCAACGGCAAAAGCAATAATCCAAAGAGGATGAGGAATTGAAAGAGGAGTCGGATGTTGTTGACAACGCCTGGAGAAGATGGAGCGTCTGCGTCAAGCCCTAGCCGAACACAGCAATAGCAGCGATGCATAATAGAATTTCAGAGAGGGAGGGAGAAGTCGTGCGAGAGAATGAGGGGGATAGGAAGGGCAAGCGGCCTTTTATCGAGCCCATAAGAGGTTTCTATTTGTTACTCACACATATATTAGGCAACAACTCTATTAAAGTTTGTCGAAAACCTTTAACTGGCACCACATAATCTGTTGTGGAAATTTCGTTACTAAAATAATTGTCAAACAAAAATATATATATTAAAAGTAAATATGATAAAAACAAAACAACACTTATTTCATTTCTCGTCATCAGGATTTAATATCTTTTAAATGTTTCATGATAATTTGGGTCGTTACTTATCGATGTATGTATATACACATTCATATGTAGTTGTACTTCTATATCTGGATCTAAGACTGAATAAATATACTTTTAATGCATTTGTGGAACTGAGGAAATTGGGCAATCTCTTTATTGTGGCGTTCTGCGGGTGGGTTGCCACACGCTCAATATCGATTGCTTCGTTCCGTGGAACTGAGGATTGCCCAATACCACTTGCCCCAACGCATTTGTTCCCATCTGACCTAGCAATGATCGAACTCGTGGCCTCCACCACGTGCCATCATATTTCACACCCAGTGAACAATAGTGTTCGTCGACTGAAACTATGGCCTTTGCCATCTACTCAGTATTGTGATGATTGTCAAAGTAACTTGATGATATTTGTTTAGCCACATATTCAGTATTTTAAGGAGAACATATGACCTAAAATCAAAGAACAATTTACCTCATTCATCAATCTCAGTATACATCAGAAGAATCGTGGAAGAAACTAAAAATCCTAGAAACATATTAAAGCAAAGAAGTGACGTAGGTAGGTTCTAATGGGAACTGGAGACTAATATGAATGACTAATGAATTTAACACGTGTACCACAACTAAACTTGCAATAATGAGAACTATAAATAGTACAACATCATAAACCACATTCAAGTAGAATTCTAAACAAGGAAACACAAGAAAACAAATTCATAAACACAAACAACGTTGGGCGAGTAACAAGATGTTTTGGTGCAAAATATACAAACCAGTATCCCCAGAAACAGTAATGGATACTTTATTCAACAAAAGGAAATTACAATCATAAAAGAAACTCACAATAACTATGAGATAAAAGGCTTGGTGGGCGTATAATGAGACCAGTAATACGAGAAGCAATGGTGGACTGAATTTGAACTTTCAGAGGGAACTTGGAGGGCTGGACGGGGCTGTTGTGGTGCTGATTGGCAATTTCAGCGGACTGGATGGTGGCGGGGAGCTGGCACAGGACTGGGTGGTTGTTTAGAGTGGCTTGGCGGAGGTCAGCAGGGGCGGACAGGTGCTGGTTTGCAGGAACTGGAACACCTGGATGCTGTACTGAAGTTCCAGAACCCAGTAAAGAGTTCTCTAAATGGACCAGAATTGGAACAGGGGAGGGGAATGAGTTTTGGCAAAAGTTGAGCTGTTCTCGGAGGGAGAGGTGCGTCAGATGGGCATCATGATGGAGGGAAATTGAGGGTTATGAGTCGAGAAGGCTGCAGGATAGTGGTTATATTGGAGAGAAGGGGTTACAGTGGATAGGAGGTTTGTGGTTTGAAGGAGGAAGGGGGTCAGTGGTTGGTAACAGGAATAGGATATTGGGCCGCAGTTTTGAAAAACAGTTAGGGCATGGCACGCTGTATTGGGTGAAGTTAATGGCTTTCTAAGGGAATTAACTTCAGGATTTAGGGAGGAGTTGGTGGGGGCAGAAGTTATGGTGATTATTTGTGTTTAAAGAGTAGTTGTGAGTTGCGTACGGGTAGCGGAGTTGGTTACAAGGCAGTTACAGGAGACTGGAGTACTTAGTGGTGGAGATGCTGACTGGCCAAAGTAGTGGCTAGCGGTTTGGGGTAGTGGCCAAAGGAGAGGATGGACAGTGGAAGGAAGTGAGTGGCCAAGGAAAGGGAAAGGGGGAAGTATTCAATGTGTTGCACTTGTTTCCAGCTTCTGCACCGAGTAACCAAAGGCTGAAATTGTTTCTTTAACTTTTGATCCTTGTAAAAGGATATCTACTTATATACTCAAGAGCCGTTATGCATAGTCATGATTCTCCAGTCAAGACTGCGTACAAACATACTAAAAATACAATAAAAACACTAAAATTCCTAGATCAATGATTTGCATGAAATGAACAATAGGCAGTACCAATTGTTACTTCCTCAACCAGTGTGTGTAGATCCTTACAAGTCGCGTGGTATAATACCCATCAAGAAGTTAACCTCTTGGACCTCTTTTCTCTTGCCTCTCCCTTGTCTTATGTTGTTGGTGTCACGGAAAAGCTTTGAAGCCCCACTGATCTCCTTTTATCTTGTCGGCAAAACCACTCCCTACATTCCCCCGAAAGGCACGGCTAGGAAAGAGGAAGGAGAGGGCCGAGGTGGGGTTTTATTCCCCGCTCTCTAATTAAAGTCATATTATTCTCTTCCTAGTTAGTTTCCTCCAAACCCCGTGGCTGAATTTTTTTCATACCCATAGAATCTCTTAAATTTCAAATTCCATAGCTATGATGTATTTCTTAGACTTTTTTATCCTTGAAAATTAGGATTTAAAGGTTCCATGAATTCATTACTTTAAATTTTTTATTTGAGATTTAACTTTCCCATCTAAATTTGATGTGGATCGCAACTTTGGTGCCTCCGACATAATATGTAATCCAAAGACTCTCTAAAATGTTAAGTGTTGAAGAAAATATGTAAAGGCCCAATATTTAGCTCATCTTGTGTATGGTTTAGTCTCACATCTTGGGATAGGAATCCTCTCTTTTCCTTTCCTATTTAAATGTGCAAATTCATGTATTCCTAAAGGAAAAAGAATTAGAGAAATTAATAAAATCTCTTTTTATTTTTCTCTCCTGTGTTTTTCTACATGTTATCAGAGTCATCCGATCCTAAAATTTTTTTGGTCGTATGCTTATGCTTGCAATGTATGGGCGGTTAGCACTTTTCTAACCGCAGGTTCCTATTGCTTGTTATCCCTCTGCGGTCTGTCTTTCAAACCGCAGCCTTCTATCTACCTCCCATGTCTCCCGCCCACGCCCTACCATTATAGTTTTTCTCTTCTCAAACTGTGGGCCCCCTCGTGTCTGATTATCTCCGCGGTTTTCTCTTCATTGTCGCAAGTCGTACGTCCTCTCTTCTCCTCGCGCGGCCATCGCTGCTCCGTGTGACATTGCTGCTCTGTTCTCCTTGCCGTAAGTCATTGGTTCTCTTCTCCTTGCCGCAAGTCGAACACTGCTTTGTGCCATCGCTGCTCAGCTCGTCGTACTATACTAACATGGTCACTATGTTCTTCGCTTAGCTGTTGGGTTTGTTTGCTCCCTGAGTTGTTGTTTGTGTGTGCAATGTTGTTTTCTCTTCTAGCCGCAACTTCCTCCCACGGTCTTGCTTAGCAGCGCCCAGTCTTCTAGCCGCAACTTCCTCCCACGATCTTAGTGTTCGCGGTACCCGCGCCCTGGTTTGCGGCTTGTGTTCGCAGACCGGGTGTCTTGCTCGCCGCCACTGCTTTCTTAGCTGCATCTCCCTCAAATCGCAGCCCTATCTGTCCACTACTTGCTTAGTCGTTGCATGCTCAGTCGCTACTCTCCTAGCCGCACCCCTATCTATCCGCTGATGTTGCTCGCATGGCCACTACTCTTGTCGCAACACCTCCTGCCATTGTTTTTGCTCAATAGATTCAACAGTTGCTTCCTCTCTTCATGCCCGTGTTGTGTCACCTCTCCTTGAAATTCGTGATGAGCTTCGGATCGCCACCATCTCTCTCACTAGGAAGCAGAACTTTGTTGAGTGGGTGCACTCCGTTCGTCATGTTCTGCAGACCAAAGTTGGCTCTCCTACTTCACCTATCGAGGAGTGGATCTGTGATGACGAGTGTGCCCAATCTTGAATCCTTACTTCTATGGACACTGAGTCATATTGAATGGTCATGTATCATGAGATGGCCAAAGCCATGTGGGAGGAACTCCACTCCCTCTATTCTGGCAAAGACAGCCTCCAGCACCTGTTCGACATCATCACCGATCTCCAGACACTGGACCTTGGAACAACAGGTGACTTAACCTCCTTTATTGCAAGATCCAAGACGCTTGTTAAGGCATGTATACAACATCAGCCTCTCACGACAGATCTTGCAGCGCAACGGACACAAAAGGAAGCAATCTAGATTTCCATGATGATGGCTCGTGAACCCCCCTTATCTTCACAGCGTTCGGGCTCAAATTCTCTCTTCATCTACGACTCCCTCTTTGTCGGATGTTTGTTCGATACTCTTGAAGGTTACACTGCCACCTAATGTTCCTGGACCCATATCCCTGGCTCTCCTCCAACAACCTCTTCCCTCTCCATCTGCTCGTGGAGGTCGCACCACTTCTCGAGGTCGAGGACGTATTGGCTGACCCCGTCTTAAATGTTCTCATTGCTGTCGAGATGGTCACCTTGAGACCACCTGTTATGGCAAGTATGGTCTGCCCCCACATCAAAATGCTTCCATTGGGGGCAATTCTCACCCCTCCACCCGTGACGACATTGATGTCTTGCGCACCCAGCTCTGGCATCTCCAAGGGATGATTAGTCGCTCATCTAGATCTATTGTGTCGATCTCCAATAAAGGTATATCATGTCTCACATGTAGCTTCCACTGGATTGTGCACTCCGATGCCACACGTCATATTACTCCACAGAAACCCCCTCGGTACTTGCAATCTGCACATCCCAAGTTCATCATGGTGTCCAATTGTGACACCACCCCGATTTCTGGAGCTGTTGATCTGCCTCTCACTCCAACCCTCTCTCTGTCTTCGGCCCTTTATGTTCTGGGATCGCCTTTTAACTTGTTTTTGTTAGTCGCCTTACTCAGGAACTTGATTGTTGTGTAACCTTCTCTCCCTCCTCCTGTGTTATCCAGGATCAACGGACGCAGAATATCATTGGTAAGGGGCGGCTGTCTAATGAGCTCTACCTCCTGGATGTTCCATCTACTATTCTCTCCTCGGTCACTTTTGTTGATTGGCATCGACGTCTTGTGAATGCTTCCCTCCAGATTCTCAAGAAAGCACTTCCTGATATCTCCTTTCATGAGTTTACTTGCAAATCATGTATTTTTGGCAAACAACATCGTGCATTTTTTTCCTCGTTGTACTCGGAGTAATGCTTCTTTTTTTAGTGCATTATGAAATTTGGGGGCCATATAAAACTTCTAGTATTTATGATTATCATTATTTTGCTACATTTATTGATGATTACTCACGCATGACCCGGTTGAATTTACTTCGTGATCGTACTGAAATCATTTCTATATTTCATGTCTTTGTTATTGAGATACGTGCTCAGTTTTCCATGGCTATTAAATTTCTTCGCACTGATAATGTACGTGAGTATACAAGTCATACTATTTTAGATATGTGCATTGTGTTGGGGATCATCCATCAAACTTCATGTGTTTATACTCCCCAACAAAATGATGTCGTCGAACGAAAAAATCGTCACCTTCTTGACGTCACCCGATCTCTCATGTTTCAAATGCAGGTAACCACATTGTAATAGAACTTCGCGGTTTCTGCTGCGTGTCATCTTATAAATCGCATGTCCTCCTTCATTCTCAACTTTGTGACTCTATTTAGTCTTCTTTTCCTTCGACACCCCCTTTTTTCCATCACGGCTCGTGTTTTTGGATGTACCTGTTATGTCCATAACCTTGGTCCGCCAACTAACAATTTTGTTCATCGAGCTACAAAATATATGTTCGTTAGATACTCCCGCACTCATAAATGGTATGTGTGCTACTCTCTCACTGATTGCAAAATGGTTGTTTCGGCAGATGTCATCATTCTCGAGGATCAACCTTTTCACTCCTCTCATCCAGCTCCTCTTATTTTTCCCCTTCTACCACATCCTACCATCCATGTTACGTCTCAACTTCCACCACTTCTTCCAACAATGTCACCAAAGCAACCCAAACCACCTCTTCGTGTCTACACCTGTCATCCTTCCAAATCTGATGCTCTATAGCAATTACCCTCTACCAGGGATATCTCGCAACCTACCGATCAGGAATCGACCTCTACGGCTCATCCCTTGACGAATTATGTATCATTACATTATCTCCCCCTGCCTCTTCTCAAATTCACGCTTTTTTATCCTTCATTTCTCTACCTAACTCTTTGCAGGAGGCTCTCCAACATCGGGGGTTGCGTGCGGCAATGGATGAGGAAATGACTGGCCTATAGGCTAACCAGACCTGGGATCTTGTCCTTCTTACTCCAGGACAGACTTGTGTGTGATATAAGTGAGTTCATGTCATCAAACATGCTCCGGATGGGACAGTCAAACGCCTAAAGCTCGGCTTGTGCCTCAAGGGTTCACTCAGCAACAAGGTCTCGACGATGATAAGACTTTCTCACCAGTCGCAAAGTTGAATACTATTCGGCTCCTGATCTCCTTTGTTGTTCATCGACAGTGGCCCTTGCATCAGTTAGATGTCAAGAATGTTTTTCAAAATGGCGACCTTCAAGAAACTATCTACATGCATCAACCTTTCAGGTTTGAGACCACGGGGGAGTCTCGTGTTTGTCACCTTAAGAAATCTTATGTATGATGGCAAGCAGTCTCCTCGCGCATGGTTTGATAGGTTTAGTAAGGTTGTCCGGAATGTTGGAATCACTTGACGCTCGACTGACTTCTCTCTATTTACTCGACATCAACCAACCAGTACAACAATTCTCTTGGTTTATGTTAATGATATTTTGATTACCAGAAATGACTTCATAAGAATACAAATTATTAAGCAGCACTTAAACTCAGTTTTTCAAACTAAAGATCTGGAAAATCTTCGGTACTTCCTTGAACTTGAGGTAGCACGACGTCATGATGGCCTTGTCTTATCTCAATGAAAGTACTGTCTTGATCTTCTTCAGGATGTTGGCTATTTCGGATGCAAGCCTGCTGATACTCCTGTGAATGTTAACCACAAACTTTGCATTCATAGCTCTGACTCAGATCTATTGCTTCCAAACCCTGAGTATAATTGTCGTCTTGTTAGAAAGTTGATATATCTTACTGTTATAAGACATGATATCTCATTTGTTGTTGGAGTTGTCAATCGATTTATGCATGCTCCACGAATCTCTTATCACCAAGCAGTCGAGCGAACCCTCGAATACTTAAAAACTGCACCCAGACAAGGGCTTATATACAAACTATCTTCCTATCTTTGATTGCCTATTCTGATGTCGACTATGCTGGCTCTCTGGATGATCGATGCTACACAACTGGTCTTTGTACTTTGGAGAAAATCTTATTACCTGGCATAGCAAGAAGCCAATATGCAATCTGTTGTTGCTCGCTCATCTGTTGAAGCTGAGTATCATGCAATGGTTATTATTGTGTCTGAGCTTACCTAGCTAGAAAGTCTCCTTCATGATTTGGTAATCAAACTTCCATCACTAGCAACTCTATTTTGTGTCAGTCAAGCGGCTATACACATTGCTAAAAATCATGTATTACATGAGCAAACAAGATACATTGAGATTAATTGTCACTTAATTAGGGAGAAGGTTCAATTGAAGAAGTTGGAATTACAGCATGTTCCTACTACCGGGCAAGTTGTTGACATTCTCACCAAGGTCTTACCATAGCCGTTGTACTATCAGTTTTTGTCCAATCTTGGTGCCTACAATTTGTATGCTCCAGCTTGTGTGGGAGTGTTGAAGAAAATATGTAAAGACCCAAACTAAGGCCCAATATTTAGCTCATCAGACCGCAACTCATTGTAACCCTTCAGCCCCTCTATTTCATGCCCCTGACACGTTCATGGCCCATCATGCCGTGAGGACACCTCTGCCTCTTTCTCCGCTAACTCTCATCGCATGAATCAACAAGACGCTCGGTTTGAGGATCTCACTCTCCTCATTCGAGAGCTCACGGTCATAGCGGTAAACCACCCACCGGCATCTCCTTTGACGTCATTGCAACCCCCTCGGATTGTCCACGATTACATAAGGTTTCTCCACCCTACTACAGACATCCAACTAGCACATATCCAGCGGAACAAGTTTCTTGTATTTGACAGCACCGATCCACTCAGTTAGATCGCCCGCATCGAAAAGTTCTTTGACCTTTACTCCACTCCCGCCAACCAGAAGATTCCTATGTAGGCAACCTTGTCCTGAGTGGACAAGCCAAATGGCCAATAATGCACTTAGGACACGGTTGCCTTTTCGGGTATTATCGTATTTTATGTATCCTCATCCCGCCTACAGAAGTGAGTGGAGTAATTTAAGTTGTTTTAGAGATCTTGTTTAGTTGTAGACTCTCATATATGAGAGAGACTCTTAGAGGAAACCAACCCTCAAGAGTTTGAGAGCTTGTCTTAATATTTTGTATCTTATATTGCGTTCAAGCATACAATTTTGGTTCTTGACTGTGTGCATCTATCACAACATGGATCGAGGAAGCAGATGTTCAAACACAATTTCCAACTTTCGACCTTCGGGTAAGTTCATTCTTGATTACGGGGGTATTGATAACGATAAAAGCGCGGGGAGGCTTGGGACTATTCATGTATACTCGCGTCGTACGCCGATGGACACGGGACCAGACCATTCTTGCTAATATAACCATAAGGTGGACTAGTCGGCGAATGTAGGGGGAAAAGGCATAATTGTAATTTCTTTTTTTCTCTTGGTGCGGCTCCCTATATAAATAGCGTGGGGAGTCTATTGCAATAGCAACTTTTGGATCATTAATAAAATTGGATGGAGGAGATAAATGACAGAACGTTCCTCCTTTTTTATCTTGCCTCTACCCTTTTTGTCTAATTTGTATTAGTCAATCTCCACTCCGCAAAAATAGAACTAATACCATCACATATCAGATTATAACACAAGGAAAGAGGCACTCTTGCTTTTAACTTGCAGAAAATTATGTAAAAAAGAGAAACAAGCCTTATGAAATTTGTTTTCCATTACATGCAAATAATCACTAATATCAACTTGTTGAGATAACGATTACACAAACAACAATTCAGGAAAAAAACTAAACCATTTAACGCGTGATAATGACTCTATCAAAGAGGAGTATTTAACAAATTTACTCAATGCAAAAAAATATCATTAAAATAAATGTAAACAGAACAGAAGGACAAATAAAATCTGAACCTGAAGTATCATAAATTTTATAAAATTGTATACCTACAACATAGCATCCTATAAATGTTTTGTCCAAATGTTAGGAATACATGAATATAGTCAATATGAGTCTTTTACAATTCTTTACCTACCTATCAGAAATTTTCCCGATCTCCCCACCAAGAGCATCTACTTCATGTACCAGCTGAGATTTGGCAGGACCACCAACTGCTGGATTGCAAGGCTGTTTGTGATAAGAATAAACAAATTAATTTATCCATATATTTATTAAAGACAATTATTTTTTACATCTGATTCATAATTATGAAAAAAAATAAATGTAACAAGCGTTAAAAATAAGAAACCTAAAGTGTACATCTACAGTTGAAAGGAAGCATTCCTAAAAGAGCGGGAAAAAGGATAAGGCTTATATTCCATGTCCATGCTGTCATAATGTGATAACCTGAAGCAGCTGTGTGGTATGATCAAATTTTATCTTCCCTTTTCTAAACCAACTATAAACTAATTTTCTTAGCTAACTCAATCTCACCTCAACACAAAATTACAGTGCTGCTCTACAATCAAAGTTAAGAAAAGTCAAAAATAAACCAACATAGACCAACCTAAAAATGATACATCAAAATGGGGAGTAATAGCACAGTCGTACTGCAACAATCAACATAGTTCTAATTTCCTCTTTAAAGTTCTGATAAGTGCTAGATGCTATGCATCCAACTTAAAATCAATTAATTGAAAGTGGATGGCCACAATCTATATTTAGCGTGCAAGACTATGAATTTACCAATGTGGGACAATATTCTCAATTAAATACCATTACGAGTAAGGTTACTAAATTCTAACGCGTAAGCTTTTTTTATTGGGTAGTGTGGGAGTGGGTTCCTAAGCTTAGCCTACTCTGATACCATGTTAAAACATATGTATGCAACCTAAAATCAATTGGTTGTAGCCTTGTAGATGGAAGCCACAAGATCTATATGCACAAAGTTATGAGTTTCCTAGTGGCGCATCTGCTCTTCCGCCGTATTTGTATGTGTCGGAAGTCCCTTAGTGTTAGTGCTCCTCCTGAGCGCTCTGCTCTGACTAGCATTGGTCGTGGTCATGTTCTCACCCCTAGTTTGTCTGCTCCTACTTGTGATTATTGTGGTCGTAAAGGCCACACTCGGGAGATGTGTTACAAACTCAACTCACATCTTGCCCCACGTGGTCGTGGACGTGGTCGGGGACCAGGATGTGGGGGCCATCGCCATGGTGGCCTCAAGCCTCATGATGTTGCTTCCTCTCCAGACATCTACGACGAGTCCTCCAGTGTTGTTTCTGGGCAGCTCACTTCTCATGAATTGGAATCTTTCCGCCGCCTCCTGGACTCTTAACATGATCTGTCCCCAGGTGCCCCTGCTTCCATTGTTTCTATTGTTATGTTGAGTGCTCATGCGGCCGCTGCCTCATCTTCCAAGTGGGTGCTTGATTCAGGTGTCACTCACCACATGACTGGCTCCCTATTCAGGTTTTCTCTCTTATACTCATTTATTTGGCAAGGACAAAGTCATTTCTGTTAATGGCATGTTGTCTCTCATTACTGGCAGAGATCATATTTTATGTTCTCCAACTGTTTCTTTGTCATCTGTCCTTCGTGTTCCTTTTTTTCCACGCAATTTACTTTCCACCAGCAATATTATTCGATCTCTTAATTGTTCTATGACTTTTTTTCTTGATTCCTGTGTTTTTCAAGAACTTGGTACGAAATGGAACATTGGCAGTGGTAGGAACAGCAGTGGACTGTATTACTTGGATCTCCAGCCTCCTTCTCAAGCTCTTTCCTGCTCTACTGTTACAGCTGATGATGTTCGCCGCTGGCACCTGCGGCTTGGACATCCGTCTCCTACCTATCTTCTGAAATTGTTTCCTATTTTTTTTACAGTTTTTACAAACTATTTTTCAATGATGTATGTGATATGTCTAAACATGTGAGACATAATTCATCGCATTTATCTTCACCCAGTACCACCCCGTTTGATGTTATTCATTCTCATGTCTAGGGGCCATCCCACGTATTATCTATATCTGGTTTTCATTGGTTTGTCACTTTTATTGATTGTTTTTCTCTCACAACTTGGATGTACTTGTTAAAAAAAGAATGGAGTTTCTTGTTCTCAAATTTTTCATAAAATAGTTTAGACCCAATTTAAGGGCTTTATTCATGTCCTTTGAAGTGATAATGCGGGAAATATGACGATTGTGGAGCGTTTGTCTCATATCTTACCAAACATGGTATCATCTATCAGACCACGTGTGTCCACACCTCTACCTAAAATGGAGTTTCCGAACGAAAAAAAATAGTATCTTTTGGATGTTGTTCGTTGTCTTCTTGCTACTATGCACCTTCTCAAATCCTATTAGTGTGATGCTATCCTTACTGCTGCCCACCTTATCAACTAGCTTCCCTCACGAGTTCTTGGCTATGCCACTCCCCTAGCCCAACTGTCTACCATGACAGTGGTATATACTTCCTATATGTCATCTCGTGTCTTTGGATGTGTCTGTTTTGTGCATTTTCACTTGCCTCACCGGGACAAACTGGACCCTCGGGCTCATCGTTGTGTGTTCATTGGTTACTCTATAGCGAAAGGGTATCGGTGTGATCACCCCCACCCCCCTCCAGGCGTATGTTCTGCACTATGGATGTTACCTTCCGAGAAGGGGAATCGCATTTATTGCTATTGGAAAAGCCCATGTAAAGGGCCCATTATTGGACCCTCTTTCTTCCTTTCTCTTTCCTCCTTCTTTAGTCCCACATCTTGTATAGGATTTATTCTTCTCTCCTCTTCCCTATATATTTGTATTCTCCCCTTGTATTTACATACTGAAGTAATGCATACGAGCTTTTGGGTCATTCTCTACATGGTATCAGAGTCAGGTTCCGATCTCCTGCGGATTCAAATGTCTATCCGCCCGGCGGCCTGCGGTTTTCGCGGCCTGACTTTTTGTGTTTGCACCTCCTAGTCGCATAGCTTCTGTGGCCTGCCCTTCTCCAATCCGCTCCCTCTCCTTCCGTGGAACCACTCCTCTTCTGGTCCTTTTTATAGCCCTCTCTCTCTGATCTGTGGGGTCCACTGCTTCCCAAAGTCCGCTGCGCCCTCTTTCTGTCCGCTGCGAGCTCGGCGAACTCGCTCCCTAGCTCTGCGGTCTCCTTCTGTCCGCTGCGAGCTCGGCGAATTCGCTTCCTCTTCTTGCTCTCTTTGGTCCGCTGCGAGCTCGGCGGTCTCCTTCTGTCCATTGCTTGTTGCTATTGCAAGCTCCCTTCTGTCCGCGCTCCTTTCCCTGCCCGCTGCTGTTCTCATTCCTCTTCTGGAGGACAAGTTCTTTTCCCTGTCCGCCGCGGACTCGCTCCTCTCTGCGATTTCCGTCTTGTGGACTGGTCCATCCCGCTGCGGTCTCCCTCTAGTCGCCGCACATCGTCGCGACTTGCCGAGCTCTCCCCGCTTGTCTTCTCCTCGCCGCGGCCTGCCCTCTCTTCTCGGCGAGCTGTTGTGCTCTACTCGCCGCGGTCTGCCCTCTCTTCTCGGCGAGTTGTTGTGCTCTACTCACCACGGCCTGCATCAGACCGCCGCGGCCTGATCCAGTCCGCCGCGGCCTCCAATAGCTCGCGCCTTGCCTAGCGTGTCTGTACTCGCCGCGGCCTGCCTTCTGCTCTGCTCCAGTCCGTTGTTTCTGCTCGCTTCCTCTCCTCCAGGTCGCCATGTCTTCTAGCGACTCCACTACAGCTACCCCTACGGCAGACCACGTGGCTCCTCCTCATGAACTCCGCGATGAGCTTCGGATTACTACTCTTTCCCTCTCTGGAAAGTCGAACTTCATCATGTGGGTTCACTCCGTTCGGAGGGTCCTGCAAGCCAAGGGTCTTGCGTGTCACCTTACTCAGGGACCTCCGTCTCCTACTACTGACGAATGGCTACGAAATGACGGTCGCGTCCAGACCTGGATCCTGAACTCTCTGAAGGGTGAGCCCTACCAAATGATCATGTATCATGAGACCGCCAAAGAAATGTGGAATGAACTCCACTCCTTGTACTCGGGCAAGGACAGCCTCCAACACCTCTTTGACATCATCACCGATCTTCAAGCTTTGGATGTTGGCAAAGCTATGGACATGACCTCCTTTGTGGCTCGTGCTAAGACTCTCACGTAGGCCTGGATTCAGCACCAGTCATCTACTACTGATCTCGCTGCTTAGCGTGCCCAGAAGGAGGCGGTCTGTATTGCTATGATTATGGCTCGAGTCCCGCCACACCTTCACAGTATCCGGGCCCAGGTTCTGGCATCACCTGCTACCCCCTCCTTCTCAGATGTTTGCTCTATGTTACTTCGAGTACCACCTCCCCTGGAGACATCTGCACCACCATCGCCGGCCCTTCTTCAGCAGACCCTTCCTCCCTTACTTCCCCCACCATCTTTTACTCGGGGTGCCTGTACGGGCTCCCGCGGACGGGGCCGTGGTGGTCGAGGTCGCCCAAAGTGCACATGGACACACTGAAGCTGTATGTCACAAGAAACATGGCTACCCTTCTCGCCCGCCTACTGCTGCTACAGCTGATAGCTCTCCACCCACCAGTACGGATCTTGAGGCTCTTCGCCTTCAGCTGCAACAACTCCAGGGGCTACTCAACCCTCCGTCTGCTTCAGTTGCCTCCACCTCTACTGCAGGGATAGCCTCCACCTCCACTACAGGTACTGCCTGTCTTTCCTCCAGTTCCCGTTGGATCCTGGACTCGGGAGCCACCCACCACATCACCTCCCTGCTACTGCCAAGGTTCTCAGATGCTCCTCATCCCACGTCTATTACTGTGGCCAACGGTGCGATTGTTTCGGTCTCCGGATGTGCTGATCTCTTGATCCACCCCTCCATCTCTCTTCGCTCCGCACTTTATGTGTCGGCATCACCATTTAATTTACTATCTGTTGGCCGTCTCACTACTGATATGAACTGTTATATCACATTCACCTCTTCTGGTTTTTTGATACAGGATCGGCAGACGCAGATTACCATTGGTAGGGGTCGACTGTAGAACGGGCTCTACCTCCTCGATGTCTCTTCTACCGCCTTTTCCTCTGTATCCTCTAGTGATTGGCATTGCCGTCTTGGGCATGCTCCTCTACCTATCCTCCAGAAGGCGCTTCCTGACGTCTCCCTTCCTGCATTTAAATGTGATTCCTGTATTATTGGCAAAATGTCACGTTCTTCTTTTCCCGCACATTGTACTCGGAGCTCTGCTCCTTTTGATTTAATACATTCTGATATTTGGGGTCCGTACAAGATTCCAAGTATCTCTGGTTATCGTTACTTTATAACGTTTATTGATGATTACTCTCGCACCACCTGGTTGTATTTCCTTCGTAATCGCTCAGAGCTTCCTTGTGTCTTTCAAACTTGTTAGGATTAGGTAAAACCGATATATTCTATTATAACAAGCACCCCCTCTTATATAGTGAGGGGAGAATACAAGGCTAAAAGCACACCAGAAAAAACAACTAAATATAAATTCTAACACTCCCCCTCAAGTTGGGCATGTTATATTTCTCATGCCCAACTTGTCAATCAAGCCATAGTGAAGATTTGTCTCAAGACTCTTTGTAAGAATATCTGCAAGTTGGCCCTCTGAGGGAACAAAGGGAATACATATGATCTTCTTCTCAATGTGTTCCTTAATGAAATGTCTGTCCACCTCAATGTGTTTTGTGCGATCATGCTAAACAGGATTGTTGGCAATGCTAATGGCAGCCTTGTTGTCGCAGTACAACCGAATAGGAGCAGTTTCACTCAACCTCAGATCACTCATGAGGGAGCGCAGCCAGAGTCCTTCACAAATGTCATGTGTCATGGCACGAAATTCTGCTTCAGCACTGGACCTGTAGACGACTTGTTGTTTCTTGCTTCTCCAAGTGACAAGATTCCCCCCAATAAACGAACAATACCCAGACGTGGATCGTCTATCTTCAACACTTCCTGCCCAGTCAGCATCAGTATAAACTTCGATCTTCAGGTCAGAATTGGAGGTGAAAAGGATTCCTCTTCCAGGTGAAGTTTTCAAGTATCTCAAGATCCGATGGGCAGCATCAAGATGTCTGGCCCTCGGAGAGTGCATGTATTGACTCACAACTCCAACGGCGTAAGCAATGTCGGGTCGAGTATGAGACAGGTAGATCAATCTCCCTACAAGTCTTTGATAACCTTTAACATCTTTTATAAGATCGCCATCATTTTTTCCAAGATTGTGCTTAACCTCCATGGGAGTGTCAGCAGGTCTACACCCACTCAGACCCGTTTGTTCTAAGAGATCAAGAATGTACTTCCGTTGAGAGATGAGTATGCCGTTCTTAGATCTGGCAACTTCAATACCCAGAAAATACTTCAGTTTGCCAAGATCTTTCACCTCAAATTCTTGTGCCAAGTGTTTCTTTAAGGCTTTTACTTCATCAATGTCATTCCCTGTAATAATGATGTCATCAACATAGACTATTAAAATTGTTACAATGTTGGCCCTCTTTTTGATAAACAGAGTATGATCAGCATGACTTGGTTTGTACCCCAGGGAGACCATGGCGCTATGGAACCGTCCAAACCACGCCCTTGGGGATTGCTTCAGGCCGTAGAGAGCCTTCTTCAATTTGCAAACTTTTCCATCTGAACCCTGAGAGATAAAACCGGGTGGAAGGGACATATACACTTCTTCTTCCAAATTGCCATGAAGGAAGGCATTTTTAACATCCAATTGGATGAGATCCCAACCCTTGCATGCAGCACATGACAGCAGGACCCGAATAGAATTCATTTTTGTCACAGGAGCAAAGATTTCTTGATAGTCAATGCCAAGAGTTTGAGTATACCCTCTCGCCACTAATCTTGCCTTGAAACGTTCCACTATGCCTTTGGAATTTTGTTTGACCGCAAAGACCCACTTGCAACCAACAGTTTTCTTCCCATGTGGAAGGGTGGTTAAGTCTCAAGTATTATTCTTCTCCAAAGCTACCATTTCTTCTACCATTGCCCTTTTCCAATCAGGATGTTCAAGTGCCTCCTGCCAGGTAGATGGAAGAGAGACCGAAGCAAGGGACGACACAAACCCTTTATAAGAGGGAGTCAGCGTATCATAGGAAACATATTGAGATATAGGGTGTTGAGTACTCAACCGGATACCTTCATGGAGGGAGAGATCCTCTGACAGAGTTGGCATAGGGTCTGGGAGCATGGGATTAGCCGTTGTGTGCTGACCTTTACGTCGTCGGGTGTAAACCTGTATGGGACGAGTAGGCGGAGGAGAAGAGATAACGGGAGGAGCAACGGGAGAAACAGTGGGATAATCAACCGGAGAAATAACCGATATGATATTCTCGCTAGAGGGAGGAATCGGAAGGGAGAAGGTAGGAGAACTCACTTCAACAGCAGGCTCCCCCTGAAGTGAGGGAGCATAATAAGGAGTAGAATCACGAAAAGTAACGTCAGCAGATACAAGTGTCCGACGAGTAGGAGGGTGATAACATTTATACCCCTTTTGAGTAGGAGAATAACCAATGAAGACATACTTGAGGGCGCAGGGGTCGAGTTTAGACCTCCCAGGAGAGGGAATGTGGACAAAGCACGTACTCCCAAATATGCGAGGAGGAAGAGAGGATGTCGGAGAAACTCCTAAGGTGGTGAGAGGAGTTTGGTTACCAAGGACAGGAGAGGGCAAACGATTAATGAGATAAACAGCGGTAAGGACAGCATCCCCCCAATAGAACTTGGGGAGATGCATAGTAAGCAAGAGGCACCTGGTAACATCCAGCAAGTGACGGTTCTTTCGCTCGACTACCCCATTCTGTGACGGGGAATGAGCACAGGAAGTTTGATGAATAATGTCATGAGTGGTAAGGTAGTGGTCAAAGGAAGAGTTGATATACTCTCTACCATTGTCACTGCGTAAAATTTTTATGGATGCAGAAAATTGAGTAGATACCATCTTATGGAAGCGTTGAAAAATAGAAAAAGCTTCACCCTTATGTTTCATGAGATAAACCCATGTCGTTCGAGAAAAACAATCAATAAAGGAAATAAACCAGTGACATCCAGAGATAGAGCCAATAGAGCAAGGCCCCCACACATCAGTATGAACAGTATGAAAAGGAATAGTACTAGGTAAAGAAACATGATTAACAGGGAGACGATGATGTTTTGCAACGTCACATACATCACACACAAAATTTATAAAACAACTAGAGGGAAAAGTAGATAAAAGACGTTGCATAGTGGAAACAGAAGGATGGCCAAGACGACGATGTCAGGTAAGCAGCTGGGATGACTGGGTGGCATGAAGAGCGTGCGGAGAGGTGGACCCGTTGGAGGGGTCAAACACATACAAGCCGTCCTGCAAGCTACCAGACCCAATCGCCTTCCCCGTCTTCAGATCCTGAAAAACACAATAAGTAGGAAAAAAGGTGACTGAGCATTGAAGGGAGGTAGTCAACTGACTAACAGAAAGTAAACTGCGGGTGAAATTTGGAACATGGAGGACAGAAGATAAAGTGAGAGATGAACAAGGTATGGACCCTTTCCCAGCAATGGAGGAAAAGTATCCATCAGCAATACTCACTTTATCTCGACCAGAGAGAGAGGAATAAGACACAAAACCTGAAGTTGAGCCAGTCATATGATCAG
This sequence comes from Platanthera guangdongensis, assembly GCA_039583875.1. Taxonomy (NCBI): domain Eukaryota; kingdom Viridiplantae; phylum Streptophyta; class Magnoliopsida; order Asparagales; family Orchidaceae; genus Platanthera; species Platanthera guangdongensis. The sequence goes on along the minus strand of CM077162.1, from coordinate 36,593,418 downwards.
TAGCTCCTGAGTCAATAATCCAGTGGGGAGAGGAGGAAGTTGTAGCAGAGTGAGCACCTAAGATACCTGAATGGGCAAGGGCAGAGGAGTAAGAAGCAGGAACCGGCTCAGTAAGAAGACCTTGCATCAAGCGGCGAAGCGTCTGCATCTCATCAGCAGAAAAAGAGGACATAGTTGCAGGAGGAGGGCCAAGAAAACCCTGAGGGCTGCTCTCAGGAATCTCAGTCAGATGGGCAGAAGGATGTGAACGGCCAGAAGTGCGTCCACGACCTCGCCCCCCACGGGAAGAAGACCCACCACGAGAAGAAAATCCTGGAGGGAAGCCGTGCAGACTGTAACAGGTATCCCGGGTATGACGAGGCTTGCCACAATAATCGCACATGAGATGATCCTTATCCGTGGCACGAGGCTTGAAGTCCCGAGAGGCCCTGCTACCAGTGGTGGGAGGATGAGCAACCAAAGCTGAACCCTCAGGAGTGGTGGTCATGTTCCAGGACTGTCTACGATCAAACTCCTGCTGAATAATACTAAAGACCTCAGGCAAGGAGGGAATGGGAACACGTCCCAAAACCTGCACAGTAATCTGATCGAAATCGCGGTGAAGCCCCTGGAGAAATTTGAACACCCTGTTGCGATCCTCACGAGCCCTTAATAGGAGGGCATCAACATCACAGACCATTGCAAGAGACTCAAAATGGTCATACTCCTGGTAGAGCTGGGTAAACTCCAAATAGTAGGCAGAAGGAGGACGATCTCCCTGACGAAGATGGAACAGCTGTCGGCGAAGATGGTAGATTTGTGCGCATTCCCTTTGCGGGAGTAAGTAGATTCAGCCTGTTTCCAGATGTCAGCAGCAGTGTCGAGGAAGAGGTAATTCCGGGCAATGGACTCCTGCATGGAATTGAGGAGCCAAGACATGACCAACGAGTTTTCAGAGTCCCAGTGGGACCAGGTAGCAGAGGTGCAAGCAGGCGCAGGAGTGTCGCCACTAACATAGCCAAAGAGACGCCGACTCTTTAAGGCCAGAGTAATAGAACGGGACCAAGATAGGTAGTTGGTGTCATCCAGATGAATCGTAGTGAGCTGAGAGAAACTGTGATCGGAGCCAACCTGGGTAGATCCAGCGGGGGGCACAGAGGCACCGAAAGCACCGGAATCAACGTCTGACATGGCACCAACGAAGAAGAACGGTCTAAAGGAAGAGGGGAAATCTTAGGGCATCATAGATCTGAACATCCGGGAAGACGAACCGGGAAAAACCACCAAGAATCAAGGATGATAATAAGGAGAGGAAAGCGAAATTATTTCCAGAAGGGCGGCCCAAACGGACACGAGGAACAGACCCGAGGAAGGCCGCAAAAAATCCCGCCGGTTAAGCCATAGCAAAACCGGCGGATGCAACCAGGAGAGAAAAGAAGAGGAGGCGGGAGAGAGAGGAGAGGAGGTGGTAGAGAGGGGGGAGGACGCAGGCGGGGCGAGCGGCGGACAGAAGCGGGCGCAGGCGAGGCGAGCGGGCGCAGGCGAGGCGAGCGGGCTAGGTTACGCTGGCTTTGATACCATGTTAGGATTAGGTAAAACCGATCTATTCTATTATAACAAGCACCCCCTCTTATATAGTGAGGGGAGAATACAAGGCTAAAAGCACACCAGAAAATACAACTAAATATAAATTCTAACAAGACTTTTGTGTTAGAGACTCGTACGCAATTCTCTACTACTATCAAAACATTCCGCTCTGATAATGCCCGTGAGTACACTAGCCACGAGTTTGTCAATCTATGCGCAGACTTCGGTATTGTTCATCAGACATCGTGTCGATACACCGCTCAACAAAACGGGGTCGCAGAACGAAAGAACCGCCACCTTCTTGATGTTGCTCGCTCCTTCATGCTTCACATGCATGTTCCCAAAGTATTCTGGAACTTTGCGGTCTCCACTGCGTGTTTTCTCAACAACAGTCTCCCCTCTTCGGTTCTCCAAAATGCTACCCCATTCAGCCTTCTCTTTCCCTCCGCACCCGCCTTTCCTCTCACACCCCGGGTCTTTGGTTGTACTTGTTTCGTCCATACCCAGGGTCCCACTATCGACAAACTGGATCCCCGCGCGGCGAAGCACATTTTCGTCGGCTACTCCCGCACCCAAAAAGGCTATATGTGTTATTCTCCGACTACCCGGAAGGTCTCTGTGTCCGCTGATGTTACTTGCTGGGAGGATCAACCCTTCTTCCCTCCTCCTTTACCGCTTCTTCTACCCTCAACCACTCTCCCACCCTCCATTCCACGGCCGGTTATCCCCGTCCACTCGCCTCCAACCCTCCCTCAGCCCCCTCCCACTATTGCTCCTCCTAGGCCGCCCGTCATTCGGGTCTATACTCGCCGCCCTCTTCCTTCTGTTGCCCCTATGCAGTCGGCTTCGACCTCGGCTTCTCCGTGTTCTGCTGCTCCGGTGCCCGCCTCTACAGCTCATCTGATGGCCAACTATGTTTCTCTACATCGCCTCTCTCCACCTCTTCAGACATTGGCTACTTCACTATCCTCGGTCTCTATTCCTAACTCCATCCAGGAGGCTCTTCAACATCCTGGGTGGCGCGCTGCCATGGAAGAAGAAATGGCTGCTCTTTGGGCAAACCAGACTTGGACCCTGGTGCCCCTTCCTCCCGGACAGAAATCCGTTGGGTGCAAATGGGTCTTTGTCATCAAACATGCTCCTGATGGGACCATTGACAGACTCAAAGCTCGTCTGGTAGCTCGTGACTTCACTCAGCAACAGGGTCTCGACTATGACGAGACTTTCTCTCTGGTCGCTAAGCTCAACACAGTCCGCGTTCTCATCTCGGTGGCTGTCCATCGCCAATGGCCCTTACTTCAACTAGACGTCAAGAATGCTTTTCTGAATGGCGACCTCCACGAAACGGTTTACATTCAGCAACCTCCCGGGTTTGAGACCACAGGGGAGTCTTGGGTGTGCCACCTTCTCAAATCGCTCTATGGTCTCAAACAATCCCATCGGGCATGGTTCGACAAGTTCAGCAAAGTTCTCCGGGAAATTGGCTTCACTCGGAGCTCGGCTGACTTCTCATTGTTTACTCGCCACCAGGCAACGGGTACGGTTCTTCTATTGGTATATGTCGACGACATCATCATTACTGGAGACGACTCGGACAGCATACAGGCCGTTAAGCAACATCTGAGCTCCGTCTTCCAAATTAAAGATCTGGGACATCTTTGGTACTTCTTAGGTCTGGAGGTGGCTAGACGATCAGATGGTCTGGTTCTCTCTCAGCGAAAATACTATCTGGATCTTCTTCATGATGCAGGCTACTCCGGCTGCAAACCTGTGAACACTCTCATGGATGTCAATCACAAACTATGTGCTCAGGCCTCGGATTCTGATACTTTTCTACAAAATCCAGAATATTATCGTCGTCTAGTTGGGAAACTAATCTACCTAACGGTAACAAGACCTGATATATCCTTCGCTATGGAGCTTGTTAGTCGGTATATGCACTCTCCTCGAAGCTCTCATCTTCAGGCAGTGGAACGGATTCTCAGATACCTCAAGACAGCTCCTGGCCAAGGAATTGCATACAAAACCTCATCTTCAATCCCAACATTGGTGGCATACTCTGATGCCGACTACGCTGGCTTTCTTAATGATCGACGATCCGCTAGCGGGTTCTGCACATATTTTGGAGGACATCTGATTACTTGGCGGAGCAAGAAACAAGCAGTGGTTGCTCGATCCTCAGCAGAAGCAGAATATCGGGCAATGGCTTCTGTGGTCTCGGAACTCACATGGATTGAGAGTCTCCTTGCCGACCTTGGTGTAAGGCTATCTTCACCAGCTCTCCTCCTATGTGACAGTCAAGCTGCTATACATATTGCCAAGAACCCGGTCTTTCACAAAAGAACGAAGCATATTGAGGTAGATTGTCATTTCATCCGAGAGAAAGTCCACATGAAGAAGATCGCGCTTAAACATGTTCCGGGTACTGAACAGGTCGCGGACATCCTCACAAAAGCTCTACCAAGTACCCTCTTCTATCAGTGTCTATCCAAGCTTGGCGCATACAACTTGTACGCTCCAGCTTGCGGGGGAGTATTGGAAAAGCCCATGTAAAGGGCCCATTATTGGGCCCTCTTTCTTCCTTTCTCTCTCCTCCTTCTTTAGCCCCACATCTTGTATAAGATTTATTCTTCTCTCCTCTTTCCTATATATTTGTATTCTCCCCTTGTATTTACATACTGAAGTAATGCATACAAGCTTTTGGGTCATTCTCTACACTTGCATTTGACTCACTCACTTCATCAGGGGGAGAGTGGTGGCGCTACAGATATACCTCTTCCTCTTCCTCCTCTACCACTGCAGCTTCCTCCTCTACAAGAACCGGATCCACCCATCCCTGTTCCTCTGCCCGATACTCTGATCTCTCCTTTTCCCCACGTATACCACTGACGTCCCTCAAGTATACAGGCTACTAAGTTTTCGCCTCGACCACTGTCTGCTTCTGCCTCAGATTTTGATGATGTGAATTTGCATATTCCTCTTGCGTTGCTGAAAGGTAAGGTTGCATGTACTAAACACCCTATTTCTAATCATGTGGCTTACCACCATCTTATCACGGCCCATCAGGCCTTTGCCTCTTCACTTTCTTCGGTTGTTATTCATAAGACATGGCAGAAAGCTTTGGGTATCCCGGCCTGGACTCAGGCTATGAAAGAGGAGATGTCAGCCTTGGACAAGAACCATACCTGGGATGTAGCTTCTCTTCCTCCTGGCAAGAAAGCTATTGGCTTGAGATGGGTGTTTTTGGTCAAACAGAATCAAGAGGGTAAGGTCGAACGGTACAAGGCATAGTTGGTTGCCCAGGGATACACCCAAACTCAGGAAGTTGACTATCATGAGACTTTTGCCCCTGCAGCTAAGATGGACTCTATTCGGGTATTGTTGTCATGTGCGGCTTGCATGGACTGGGATCTTCACCAACTGGATGTTAAGAATGTGTTTTTCCATGGTGAGCTTGATGAAAAGGTATACATGAAATTCCCTCCTGGGTTCGTGAAAAAGGAGCTGAAAGTCTTGCATGTCGTCTAAGGAGGTCCTTATATGGCTTGAAACAGTTTCCTAAAGCATGTTCCGGCAGATTCCTCACTGTTATGGTCAAATTTGGGTACAAACAGGCGAAGTCTGATTATACTATGTTTATTTGGATACGTGATCAAGGTATTGTGGTTCTTAATGTTTTTGTGGATGACATTGTGGTCACTGGTAACGATTTGGACGAGATTGTGAATCTCAATTCTCTTTTATCTATTGAGTTTGAGGTGAAAGACTTGGAAAGATTACGATACTTCATGGGTATTGAGCTGACTTGGTCCGATCAAGGTATCTTCATATCTCAGCGGAAATACATTCTAGATCTATTGCAGGAGACCGGGACGCTTGGTTGTGTTCCTGCGAACATCCCGATGGAAGAAAAACATGGAATTAGTGAAGATGGTGACAGTGATCGAGCAGATGTCTCATGCTACCATAAATTAGTTGGAAAATTAATATATCTATCGCATACTCGTCCCGATATTATTTATGTAGTTGGTATTCTGAGTAGATACATGCATGCTCCCAGGATCAGACATCAAGAGGCGGCATACCGTGTTACGGTATTTGAAGAAAGCCCTTGGTCGTGGGTTGCTGTTCTCCAAGAATGATCACTTAAGGATTGAAGTTTTCATTGATGCTGACTGGGCCGGATGTCGCAATGACCGGAAATTCACAACAGGTTATTGTTCTTTCGTTGGAGGGAACCTTGTGACATGGCGCGGTAAAAAACAGAATGTGGTGGTCAGATTGAGCGATGAGACAGAATACTGTGCAATGTCACAAGGCATGTGTGAGGGCCTATAGTTGCGTGTCGTTCTATATGACTTGGGGTTTTCCGTAACGTCTCCTTTTTTCTTGTTTTGCGACAACAAGGCAGCGATTAGTATAGCTCACAATCCAGTCTAATATGACAGGACAAAGCATGTTGAGGTGGACTGACATTTTACAAAAATCACTTGGATAAAAAACTGTGGTCACACCATTCGTCCACTCTAAAGATCAAGTGGCAGGTGTGTTCACTAAAAGCTTGGGAAGTGATGTGTTCATTGATGACATCAAAAAACTTAGAATGACTGACATTTTTCGTCTGACTTGAGGGGAAGAGTTGAGAGATACGCATTAGTATTTACAAGTCACGTTATTTACTATTATTATTATTATTACTAGTATTTGTAAGCGTGAGTGGGTTTTAGTCCCACATCTTGTGTTGGAGTTTGTGAGTTCCTTGTAATATTACAAATAGCCCGTTATGGATGAATAATAATATTGAATTGTTTTTCCCTATCTCATTCAACTCTATATTCTTAACAATAATCATATAGCTTTTAACTTTATGAAGAACAATATTTAGCATTGTTTTGATCTCTAACTATGAACTCATTCAGTTTACAACAAATGCAGAGTAAGGGTCATGGCTTACAACAAAGGTCAATTTCTTTCTTGTTGTTAAGATACTCTTCAAAATCCTCTTCGCTCTTATTCTCTTCCTATTCTTTTTTAACGTAACTATTATGATTTGCAATTTTTTGGATATTCTATTACACAAGTGGAATAATAAGGAGCTTATTCGAATATTATGTTCTTTTTCCTTTATTTTTAACACTTTGAATTTTTGCTCATTAGTATTTATGCTTAAAATAGAATCTGAGCGGTGTTGGTTGAAGTGGAGAGGCGCATCAGGGATCTTATGTGATCGTAAAGTACCAATAAAACTTAAGGGCAAGTTTGACGTACTACAATTAGACCAGCGATGCCCTATGGTTCTGATTGTTTGGCAGTGAATTGTGTACATGAGCAAAAAATGGGAGTTGCAGAGATGAGAATGCTTAGGTGGATGTGTGGACACACGAGACTGAATAAAATTAGGAATGAATGTATCAGGGATAAAACAGGAGTAGCACCAATTGCAGATGTTGAGTGAGCTCAAAACTTATATGTATTGTTTGTGTATGTAAATACAAGGAGAGAATACAAATAAATAGAAGAGAGAAGAAGAGAAGAAATCTTATACAATGATGTGGGACTAATAGGAGGAGAAGAAAGTAGAAAATAAATGGGTCCAATATTGGGCCAATTACATGGGCTTTTCTAACACTCCCCCGTAAGCTGGAGCGTACAAATCGTATGCACCAAGCTTGGACAAGCACTGATAGAAGAGTGTACTAGGAAGAGCTTTAGTGAGAACATCCGCCACTTGTTCTGTCCCGGGAACATGCTTCAGGTCAATCTTCTTCATTTGAACTTTTTCTCTGATGAAGTGGCAATCGACTTCAATATGTTTAGTTCTCTCGTGGAATACCGGGTTCCTGGCAATATGTATCACCGCTTGGCTATCACAAAGGAGAAGAGCTGAAGAAGGAAGTTTTATACCCAGATCGGTAAGAAGACTCTCCAACCATGTTAGTTCAGAAACAACAGATGTCATTGCCCGGTATTCAGCCTTAGCAGATGATCGAGCTACAACAGCTTGTTTCTTGCTCCGCCACGTAATCAAGTGTCCGTCAAAATAGGTGCAAAAGCCACTGGTTGAACGTCGATCATCAAGAGAACCAGCGTAGTCAGCATCAGAGTAAGCTATCAATGTAGGAGCTGAAGATGAGGTCTTGTAGACCAATCCTTGACCTGGGGTTGTTTTGAGATATCTGAGAATGCGTTCAACGGCTTGAAAATGAGATTTCCGCGGGGAATGCATATAACGGCTGGCAATACCAACTGCGAAAGATATGTCAGGTCTAGTTACCGTGAGGTAGATCAATTTTCCAACTAGACGGCGATAGTATTCAGGATTCTCAAGTAAGAGATCTGAGTCAGAAGCATGAGCACATAACTTGTGATTCACATCCATTGGGGTATTGATCGGCTTATAACCTGAGTAACCTGCATCATGGAGAAGGTCGAGACAATACTCTCGTTGGGAAAGTACGAGACCATCTGTTCGTTTAGCAACCTCAAGGCCCAAAAAATACCGGAGGGGTCCCAGATCCTTTGTTTGAAAAACAGTACCGAGATGTCGTTTGACCTCCTGTATTTTCTGTGAGTCATCCCCTGTAATTATGATGTCGTCAACATAAACTAACAAAAGGACCGTCCCCGTTGTACGGTGGCGAGTGAACATCGAGAAATCTGTCGTGCTTCGAGAAAAACCAACCTCCCGGAGAGCTTTGTTGAACCTGTCGAACCATGCCCGTGGTGATTGTTTGAGGCTATACAGAGCTTTCTTAAGGCGACAAACCTGAGACTCCCCCGTGGTCTCAAACCCGGGAGGTTGTTGCATATAGACAGTTTCCTGTAAGTCGTCATTCAAAAAGGCATTCTTAATATCCAGTTGCATTAAGGGTCACTGGCGATGGACAGCCACCGAGATAAGAACCCGAACGGTGTTGAGTTTGGCAACCGGAGAGAAGATTTCCTCATAGTCCATCCCGTGTTGTTGGGTGAAGCCTCGGGCAACCAGGCGAGCTTTCAGGCGGTCAATCGTCCCATCAGCGGCATGTTTGACAACGAAGACCCACTTACACCCAACCGGTTGCTGACCCGGTGGAAGTGGTGCGAGAGTCCAGGTCTGGTTGGCCCAGAGAGCAGTCATTTCCTCCTCCATGGCAGCCCGCCAGCCGGGATGTTGTAGCGCCTCCTGCACAGTGTTAGGAACCGCAATGGAGGAAAGATAAGTAGCAAATATATGTAGCTGGGGAGAGAGACGATACAGAGAGACATAATTTGCCAAAGGATGAGCGGTAGAGGGAGATACCTGATCAGCAGGGCGCGGGGTAGCCGAGGAAGAGGCCGACTGCAGAGGGGTAGCGGGACGAGGAGGAAGGCGGCGAGAGTAAACTTGTATAACGGGCGGCCTGGAGGGAGCAGAAGTAGGGTTAGAAGGACGTAGAGGAACAGAGTCAGTAGTAGGGATGACGGGTCGGGGTACAGGCAGTGGTGGAGATGTTGTCGGGGAGGAAGGTGCAGGAGGTGAGGGAAAGAAAGGTTGGTCTTCCCGAAAGGTAACATCGGCGGAGACGATGACCTTCCGTGTGACAGGAGAGTAACACAGGTAGCCCTTCTGAGTGCGAGAGTAACCGACGAAAATGGATTTAGCGGCTCGGGGATCCAACTTATCTGAGGATGGACCCAGGAGGTGAACGATGCAAATGCAGCCAAAGACCCTCGGTGTAAGCGGGAAGGCCGGAGTGGAGGGGAAAAGGAGACTGAAAGGAGTGGCAGAGTTAAGAACCGAGGACGGGAGGCGGTTGATGAGGAAACATGCAGTGGAGACCGCAAAGTGCCAGTAAATTTTTGGAACATTCATTTGGAGCATGAGGGAGCGGGCAACGTCGAGGAGGTGGCGGTTCTTTTGTTTGGCCACGCCATTTTGTTGGGGGGTGTACGCACAGGAGGTCTGATGAATAATACCAAATTCGGCACATAGATTGGCAAATTCATGGCCTGTGTATTCGCGAGTGTTATCGGTGTGCACGGTTTTAATAGTTTTGGAGAATTGCGTGCGAGTTTCTTGTATAAAGGCGCGGAATATGTGAGGCAGCTCGGAGCGATCACGAAGTAAATAAAGTCAGGTGGTGCGTGAATAATCATCAATGAATGTTATAAAATAACGGTACCCAGAAATACTGATAACTTTAAAAGGACCCCAGATATCGGAGTGTAGTAAATCAAATGGAGCAGCGCTACTAGTACAATGAGCAGGAAAAGAAGTACGCGGCTGTTTGCCGTAAACACAAGAATCACATTGGAAAGTAGGAAAAGAGATATCAGGCAGAACCTTTTGGAGAACAGGAAGAGGGGCATGCCCAAGACGTCGGTGCCAGTCAATAGCTGAGACAAAGGAGAGAATAGTGGGAGAGGCGTCAAAAAGGTAGAGCCCGTTCTACAGTCGTCATCTACCAATGGTAGTCCGCGTCCGCTAATCCTGTATCACAAAAGAAGAGGGAGTAAATGTGACAGAGCAATGCATATCATGAGTGAGGCGGCCAACAGAAAGCAAATTAAAAGGTGAGTCTGGGACATAAAGAGCCGAGCGAAGAGAGATAGAGGGAGCAAGAGAGATGTCAGCGCAGCCGGAGACCGGAACAGTCGCCCCATTGGCGACGGTGATAGACTTTGGATAAGGAACATCCGAGTACTGGAGGGGCCGCATCGAGGTGATGAGATGAGTAGCCCCCGAGTCCAAGATCCAACGCGGAGCGGAGGAAGGACAAGTAATACCTGCAGTAGAGATGGAGGCAACAGAAGCAGGAGGAGGGCTAAGAAGCCCCTGGAGGTGCTGGAGCAGGAGACGGACGGCCTCAAGGTCGGTACCAGTGGAGGAGGAGCCATCAGTGGCAGCAGTCGTAGTGGGGCGAGGAGGATAGCCATGTTTCTTGTAGCAGACGGCATCCGTGTGGCCATCTCGGTCGCAATATGAACACTTGGGGCGGCCCCGACCCCCACGTCCCCTTCCGCGAGAACCGGAACAGCCACCGCGAGCAGAAGGCGGTGGGGGAAGGGGGGAAGGGTCTGCTGAAGGAGAGCCGGAGAGGAGGGTGCCGGAGAATCCAGGGGTGGTGATACGCGAAGGAGCATAGAGCAGACATCGGAGAGGGAGGGTGTAGAGGCTGAGGCCAAGACCTGAGCCCGGATGCTCTGAAGGTGAGGCGGGACACGAGCCAGCATCATGGCAATGCAAACGGTCTCCTTTTGCATGCGCTGAGCAGCAAGGTCGGTGGTAGAAGGCTGATGCTGGATCCAGGCCTCTGTCAAAGTCTTGGCACGAGCAACAAACGAGGTCATGTCAGCTGCCCCGCCAGCATCAAGAGTCTGAAGGTCAGTGATAATGTCATAGAGGTGTTGAAGACTATCCTTTCCAGAGTACAAGGAGTGAAGCTCCTCCCACATAGCTTTGGCGGTCTCATGGTACATGACCATTTGGTATGTCTCACCCTCCAGAGAATTAAAGAGTCATGTTTGAACTCGGCCGTCATTCCGTAGTCAGTCCTCCGTAGTAGGGGAAGGGGGTGCGTTAGTAAGGTGAAGCACTAGGCCCTTGGCCTGAAGAACACGCCGAACCGAGTGGACCCACAGAAGAAAATTCTTCTTCCCAGATAATGAGATAGTGGTGATCCGCAGCTCATCTCGAAGGTCAGGAAGAGAAGTCGGGCGGTCAGCAGGAGGATTAGCCGCATGTCTGTTAGAGTCGATGGAAGATCCCATGGAGCAGGAGAAGGCCGCAGCGAATAGAAGTGTGCGGTTAGAGAAGAGGCCGCAGCGGATAGGCACTCAGACAAGCACGGGGGAGAGACCGACGGGAGGCCGCGACCAGGTGCGGGAGAGATCAAGGACAGCCCGCACAGTCACACGGAGAGAACGCAAGCGTCCAAGCCAGAGCGAGAAGAGAAGACGGCAAGAAAGCGCAGCGGTTAGAAACAGAGTCCGCGCGACCAGAAGAGGGAAGCGGAGGCAGAGACCGCGAGTAGGAACTCGAGCGGCTAGAAAGAGAAACCGCTAGGAGGGACCTGAGCGGCAAGAAAAGAGACCGCGAGTAAGAACTCGAGCGGTAAGAAGAGAGACCGCGAGTAGGAACCCGAGCGGCTAGAAAGGAGACCGCGAGTAGAAACTTGAGCGGCAAGAGGAGAGACCGCGAGTAAGAACTCGAGCGGCTAGAAAGGAGACCGCGAGTAGAAACTCGAGCGGCAAGAAGAGAGACCACGAGTAAGAACTCGAGCGGCAAGAAAAGAGACCGCGAGGAGGAGGCCGCGCGGTAAGAGGAAGAGACCGAGAAGGCAGTGAGGAGTGGGGCCCACGGGTGGAGAGGAGAGGAGAGGCTATAAAAGGAACTGAGGGGGGTGGAGCCACGTGAGGGAGGAAGAGTAGAGCAGGCAGCGGTTTAGCAAGGGAGAAGCCGCGGAGAGACCAGCGGGTAGAACAGACCGCTACCCGGGCGAGTAGAGGAATAGGTCGCAGAGAGAGAGAGCGGTCAGGAGAGAAGGATAAGCCGGGCGGTTAGGAAAGGTGAAGCCGCGAAGTCGGAATCGCTGGCTCTGATACCATGTTGAGTGAGCTCAAAACTTGTATGTATTGCTTGTGTATGTAAATACAAGGAGAGAATACAAATATATAGAAGAGAAAAGAAGAGAAGAAATCTTATACAATGATGTGAGACTAAAAGGAGGAGAAGAAAGTAGAAAATAAATGGGTCCAATACTGGGTCAATTACATGGGCTTTTCTAACAGCAGAGAAGATGCGAGAAGCTTGACAAAGATGGTTTGGACACGTACAAAGGAGACCATTAGAGGCACCTTTTAGGCATTGTGAGAGTCTAGTCACTAGGCATGTTAAATGAGGGAGAGGTAGACCAATAAAGACTTGGAATGAAACTATAAGGAAAGATATGATGTACTTAGGCATTAGTGAGATTATGACAAAAGATAGGACACAATGGCGACAAAGGATCCATATAGCCGACCCCACTATAGTGGGATAAAGGTTTGAGTGTTGTTGTTGTTGTGTTTATGCTTATTGTTATTATTCAATACTTCATGTTACTTTCTCTTTATTTAAGTATTCCAAACTAAAATGTTTTGGTTATTTTTTATGCATACACAACCGAGCTTACTAGGGTCATTTCTTCTCTGTTTGTATGTTATCCTACCAAATATGTAATGAGCATAGAGACATTCAAAGACAATGCAAAAAAATGCATTTGTAGGAAAAAATAAAGGAATGTGTCTACATAAAATTCTTATAAACCCAACCGTAGTTCATAAAAAAAGGAGTATGATCCCTGATGCAATGATTTAACTTACTACTAATGTGAACTGGCAACATAGAGATCAAATCCTAAACAACTTCACTAAGAGTAAGGATGTGTACGGTAACTCATGTGCTGAATGCATTTTTTATAGTAGCTAAGATTAAAAAAAAAAGTAAAGAAAAAAATTTACCTGCCATGCAATGCGATCGATGTTGAGGGTCAAAAGAAGAGTTTGTGCACCAAGACGAGCAGATGCAAGTGCAGCTTCACAGCCTGCGTGGCCGCCTCCAACAACAATGACATCATATCTCTCGTCAGAAGCTTCAGCATGATCTTTCAAATTTGTGTTAACGAAATTAACCATTATCATATAACCAGTTGGTTTAAGAAAGGACAGATTTTAAGAATGAAATAAAAAAAGTATAAATTGTAACTTTCTAATAACTACAAACGAAATTTTTATCTCAATAAGATGCACCTAAAAACAACAAAAAACAAAGTAATATATGATAAAATTATAATTAATTATATATATACATGTACGTATACAATTGTAATCAGCATTTCAAAGTGTAAGTGTAGTTCGTTATCATGTTTCTAATAAAGTGGAATCAGGTCCGAGTTCATGTGATGCATAATTTGAAATTACTTCACTTATGTACACTCATTTAGAACTGAGCATTATGAGATATAAATGAGAAAGAAAAACATATTCAGTTATTCAGCAAAAAATATAAAAGTATAAGGATAAAAGAATTCCATAAATAAATTGGAGGTGATGGGAGGCCCAGATTAGGACCTAGTCCGTGGCCATGAGAGATGGAAATCGAGAAGGATATTGGAGTTCCCCTCCTTAGATCTGTGGGAATTTAAGGGCACGAGAGTAGGAAGAGAGAGAGAATTTTAGATAATGATTGCTTACATTCATTTTTCCTCGTCCCTTCCTAAGTAGGAAGGATAAAATTATACAAGCAATCTAGATCCAAAAATTAAAATGCGCGACATGAAATAAAAATAACAATGGATATCCAAATAAAACGGGTAAGATGATGGCACCCTCCCCTAGTCCGCATGTGTCGCCCCGCAGCGGCGATGGTGGGTGACACCCCAGTGTGGGTCCACAATATGTCCCTCCCCTTAGAGATAATCTTGTCATCAAGCTATGGTGGGAGATGCACCAAGGGAGCAAAAGGTTTGACCATGAAACTATTTCAACTGGGGGACGTGGAAGACGTCATGAATGTGGGCTTTCAGAGGGAGCTGAAGGCGGTACACAACCTCCCCAATGCGTTGGATGATCTCGAAAGGTTTGTAGAGCTTGCGTCCCAACTTGTGAGATGGGGTCCGGACTGCCAAGTTCTAATGATAAGGGAGGCGCCTAAGCCACACACACTCTCCTGAGGCAAAGGCTAGATCGTGATGGCCCCGATTGTAAGCGGTCTACATATGCTCCTAGGCCTGAAGAAGGCGCTCAAATGCAAGTGAAAGAATTCGGTCCTAGTCCTACAGTTCGCGGTCGACGGCATCCATGTGGGTTGTGTTGCTCTCGTAGGACAACAGGCAGAGGGTATCCCATCCAAAAACAAGGTAAAAGGGCATCGTCTGCAGCAATGAGTGGTTGGAGGTATTGTAACAATATTTCACCCACAGAAACCAGCGGGCCCAATCCTTGGGCTGATCCCTGGTAATGCAACGCAAGTACATCTCCACCATGCGATTGACGATCTCGTCTGGCCATCAGACTGCGGATGGTAGGAGAATAAGAAAGAAAGCTTGGTGTCGCTTAGATTAAACAGATCCTTCTAGAAATTGCTCGTGAACACTTTGTCCCGGTCGAGAAAATGCACTTTGGGAGTCCATGGAAACGGAAACCTCTGCAAAGAAGGCATGGGCAACCCCCTCCGCTATCAGTGGCCTATGCAGGGCGATGTAGAGTGCCACCTTCAAAAAACTATCAACTACGACCATGTGAATAGACTTCCAGCGCAAAGTAGGCAGGCACTCGATGAAGTCCATCGAGATATCGGCCCAAATTGGGTGGGAATCGAAAGTGGTCGAAGAATGTTGGCTGGAAGTAAATGCTCTACCTTATGGCGTTGGAATACTGTGCAAGCAGTAACAAAATCATGGACACTGCACCGTAAGTCCATCCAAAAGCAATCGATGTGAATCCGCTGAAGGGTCTTAAAGACACCTTTGTTACCTAAGGTGTGGGTTGTCTCCACTATTTAGAAAATGAGTGGGGAAGGGAGCAAACACACGCATCCTTTGTAGAGCACTAGGCCTTCCTGCACCGTCCAATGGGTTGGAAGGTGCCCTTCGGCAATTCGCCGACTGAGCTCCACGAGAACGGAAGAATCTTGTGACTCCTAACGCAATTAAAGGAGGACGCGGGGGTGAGCAGAGATGTGGCGCAAAGTATCTCGTCCTCCTGTCACGGTGAGAGAAAGATTCGGCAGCACGGTTTAAGGCGTCAGTCTTATACTTTACATGTAAATCGAAACAAAAGTTTGCTCACCCGACATTGTTGTGGAGCGGTGCTGAGATGATGCTCTAGTAGGTACTTTATGCCGAAATGGTCTGTGCGGATCAAAAAAGGTCTCCCTCATAGGTATGGATGTCATTGCTGCACCGCCTGGCTAGGCCGATCAACTTGAGCTCGTAAGTTGGTAGTTTCTAATGATGAATCGCCATCTTGCGACTGAAAAAAGCGATCGGGTGGCCCGCCGATTGTAGCACAGTGCCACAGCACTACTCAGATGCATCGCACTCGATGAGTAACTCATGTATGAAGTCGGGCAAGCGGAGGATTGGGGCGGTGCTTGAGGCATGTTGGAGGGCCCGGAAGGCCTTGGTGGCGCGATCACTCCAAAGGAATTTGCTATACATTAGTCACCAAGGGTATCGCAATGGTGTTGTATCCCTAAATGAAATGGTAGTAGCGTCCTGTCATGCCAAGGAAGCCCTGCAACTCCCATAGGGATTAGAGAACCGACCATGCTATCACTTTCACCTTGCGAATCTTTTCGGGGTCTACATAAACGCCTGTTTTGTGGGTCACATGATCCAAGTACGCCACTCTGTCGGTTGCAAAGGAGCACTTTAGCCCGCTTCAAAAATAGCTAATGTCAGGGGAGGCGGACAAGGACGGCTTGCAGATGTTGCATGTGTTCTTCTCGGGTCTTGCTATATACCAAATTATTGTCAAAGAAAACGAGAACATAATGACGGAGCATCTCGCGGTGGAATACCTCATTCATCATGACCTGGAAGGTAGACGGGGCATTGGTAAGCCCAAATGGCATTATCATTTATCAGAAACTCAAAGTGCTCGTGGTGAGTGTGAAAAGTCGTCTTTTACACGACATCTAGGGCATGCACACTTGATGGCAACAGGAATAGAGGTCGAGCTTGGAGAAGAATTTGGCGTCATGGAGCTTATCCAACATCACCACCACCGCAGGAATTGAAAATTTGTCCTTCACAATCTTGGAGTTCAACTTTAGATAATCGATGCAAAACCGCCGAGTGGCGCCCTTCCTATGAACCAAGAGAGCAAGGGAAGAAAATGGTAAGATGTTATGGTGAATGATGCCCGGTTGTAGCATGGCACTGCACTAGCGGTTGATCTCGTCCTTCTGTCGGAAGGGATAGCAATAGGACCGCACCACAACGGGGGCGATGTTAGGTAGGAGGCAAATGTTGTAATCATGGCGATGCGGCGGAGTAAGTCTCTGAAGAGGAACCAAAACGTCCCCAAACTTCTGTAGAAAGTGATCAAGGTTGTCGTGTAAATCTCGGTCGGATGATAAGAAAAATGCTCAATGTGACTTCACAGTCAAACAACCCTGCTAGACTATCTAATCACCTCTCGATGCCAAGTCGCGGTGAGGCGATCAAACTCCCATGTCAGGGGGCCAAGGGTGTGCATCCAACGGACACCAAAGATCACCTCAAAACCTCGGAGAGCAATCACTAAGAAGTCCACCTTGGAACGGTACCCTTCCCCAACAAGGGACACAGCCCGGCAAATAATGGGGCACTCCATAGTACTCCCATTAGCCACGGCCACACAAAGGCGGTCACTGTCAGGTTGACTTGGTTGAGGGTCTCTGCACTAATGAAGTTGTGTGTGTCCAGGAAGTCAACCAAGAGATGATCAGCTACGAGAACCGGAAGTTGGAGTCTCCCCGGAGTGGGGCCCATCAATGGTACAAAGGGAAAACTTGGGATCCCGAAGGTCATCCCCTTCCTCCTCCTAGGATGGGTCGTCCACCTCCAAAAAGAACAGACGCTTACATTTGTGATCGCTAGGTCTCATCATAGCTTTAACAAAGACCCATAGCGCGGTGGTCCACCATCTCTTGGGACGAGAGACTACAAAAGGGTGGGTGGGGCGCTCTCTTTCCCCTTAATAGGTGGGATAACCGCATGGTGTAAAGGCGGGTCGAAGCCACGGGAGGGGCCCTCCCCGCCCCGTCGGTCGCTATAAGGCCAATCCATCAGCAAACGTCTCTCGCAGAGGCGAGCGATACACATAACAATGGTCAGGTTGGCAGGTGTCTGAAACTCCGCGTCAAGGCGCAAACGCTCATGGAGACCATCCTTAAATATGGACACATGATGGGCCAGAGCATGGGCGGAGCACAGGCAAGGAGAACCTGAAATTGCTTTAGATAATCATCGAGGGTGCCCGTAGGTTTGAGGGATACTAGGTCACCAATGGGATTGCCATGCAGGGGGTACGAAGCAAAGGTTGCATATGCACTTGAACTCTTCCCAGGTCAGAAGGGGTTTCTCCCGTTGCAATTGCGACTACAAGAGCTTAGGGAGCCCATCAAATGACATGAGGCGACATTGAACCAGCCTTCCCACGGTGTGTGTTAATTAATAAAAAATTGTTCATAGCGGGTTAGCCAGATCAAGGGATCTTCATGGCTGTTAAAGATCGAGAAGCCCATCATGACATAGCAGAGAACATCGCTACCTTCGATACGAGGTGGGTGGTAGGTCGGTTGGTGGGTTTCCGGGCCTTGGTATGAGAGGAATCAGAGGAAACTCGCGGCGGTTGTGAAGAGGAACGATCGCGTTTGATGCGGGCTGTGGGGGCCTCGAGGGAAGTGGAAGGCATCGTCATCAATTTGTCAAACAACTCCATGACCTTGGCAGTGGAGACGTGGTGGTCCTCCATGGAAGTAGATGGAGGCAAGCGGGAAACACAGTGGGGAGTAGGGAGTAGGCCGGTGATGCCTGTAAGAAGGGGTGAGTCCGTGAAAATGGCGCCAATGAGGAGACTATGTGTAGCTGGGCGGAGAAAAGGAAATGCGGGCAATTGGAGGAAATGTGTGGAATCTGCGTATTTTACCAACGCGGTACGGACGCGGAAATGACGGGTAGTATTGGTGTGGAGCGCGGAGGTGAGGAGAAGGTCGTAGCGACGGCGCATGGCTCTGATACCAAGGTGATAGGAGCGCACGATTGAGCCCTCATTCGTGGCCATGAGAGATGGAAATCAAGAAGGAGATTGGAGTTCCTCTTCTTAGATCCGCGGGGACATATGGTAAATGCTCGGAAGGGAAGAGGCCCGGCGGATGGGCGGTAATGGGTAGCGAGTTGGGCGACTTCGTAAGACAGGACAGCTTGCGGTTTTCATAGGGCACGGGAGCAGGAGGTGAGACAGAGAACGAGAGAAATTAGAGAGAGAGAGATAAAGAGAGAATTTTATATAGTGATTGCTTACCTTCATTTCCCCCCACCACCCATCCTTTCCTAAGAAGGAAGAATAAAATTATACAAGTCAAGCTAGGTCCAAAAATTTAAATGCGCGACATGAAATAAAAATAACAACAGATATCCAAATAAAACAGGTAAGATGATGGTGCCCTCCCCTAGTCTTTGAATGTCATTCCGTAGCGGCGGTGGTAGTCACGCCTCCGGTTACGATAATACCCAATACAAAGAAATATACAAATGTTGAATCATCCATAGAATAAACATTTACTATAAATACTTGGTAAATCTAAGAGAGTTTCTCATAGTAATGAAAATAACTCAAACTATTGAATCATGGACCTGTTTTGCAAACAATCCAATTTTCATGGTATGGCCATTTAATAATTAAAGAAAGATTGGCATGTTAGAGTTTTAGGGTTATAGAGATTTGTTATCTAGGATTTACGGTCAAAGAATTTGTAAGCTAATGTGGCATAATTTGTATAATTTATGATACTTTAGATCGAAGATGTCCGTTAATTCTAATTTAATATATTATAAATGATGTCACCTTGCTCCTAAATATATCCCAACGCAATAGCATTATAATTCGCAGGTATTTCTTCAAAATTTATTATAAGGGAATTTTGGGGGAAACATCCGAGTATATGGGCACATTATTCTTGATTTTGATGATGGTGTTGAATTAGTTGTGCGGATTGCAATGTGAATCAAATGCTATGACAAATATATTTATTTGATGCATGCACCAAATTCATGGGTAAAAGCCTTCATAAAATTTTCTTAGCGGAAAAACATTAAGTGAAATATCCCGCTGAATTTAAATTGATCCATGATTCAAAGAAATAGTGAGAATTCTTGATCTCTTTCAATTTGAATATCTAGGATTTACATTGATGTCATTTCATTGATCCTCCTGAGCATTTCATTTCAAATGGAATTTGGTCATTTACAGGTTATAAAGATCAATGTTAAGCGTCTGTGGTGGAATAATTAAGGGTCGGTTTGGCACGGCGGTGGCGGACGTGAATGCAGTGGTTGCGAACCGTCATTTGTTTGGCGCGGTGTTTTTGCTCCGGTGAGTTTGAAAAAAAATGTCACTGTCATGAATAAGTGTTTGACATTACAATAGTTATGATCACCACCATGAAAAAAGTTAATTTTAAACATAAAAATGGATGGAGTTCCTTGGGAGAGGTCGAGCATTCACAAACAAACAGTTCGTAACCACCGTGGTCACGATCGCCATTGTTGTGCCAAATGGACCTTAAGGCTCCATTTGACATGGCGATAGCAGTCATGAACATAGTGGTTATGAATTGTCGTTCGACCTCACCTAAGGAAGTTCATCCACTTTTATGTTCAAAGCTTGTTTTCTTCTCTTGGTGGCGGTCATAACCATTCTCTTGCCAAACATAAATTCTATGATGGTGGCATTTTTGTCCTAACTCGCCAGAGCAAAAAAAAATTGCGCCAAACAAAGCCTAAAGCACCCAATTCACAAATGGCAAACTCGTACGTTTGATTCTTGTTATTAATTCTCTAAACCGCATCATTTTATATACTCCTACCCTTACTATAAAAGGGTATCACAATCCCAATTTTATCCCCATGACAACCACAAACAACCAAACACTTCAACTCCAACTCCATCACTACCCGCTCCTTCCTCCCTCTCTGTAAAATTTATCTCCATCGATCTATTTTCATAGATAAAAACTGTCTCAACACAATCTCCCCACCCCACCCCACCCCACCCCAACACGCGTCTCTCTCAAAAAAATCATCTATTTCTCTTTCTCCCTATGCTCTATAAGCCAATAATAATTACAGTATCCAACAACTTCTCTGGAACGCCACTTGTTCTTCCACGCAGCACCACTTAACCACGGTTTTTCTCTCTTCCTCTATCCTCTCTCATCCACTCTCACATCCCCGCAATCAGAAAATTTCTACACTGCCTAAAATAAATGGAAACATAACAGAAAGGATACCTTTATGGTCGGATTTTGATGTAACTGCGCTGAATCTCCGGCGAGGGCTCCATCTCAAGGCGAACTTTATAAGAGGAGGCCAGGACGTTGTTTTTTGAGACGGGACGATAATTCGGTGGTAAGAAGAATGGAAGGAGGAGGAGTACGCGGCGGCGAGGAGAGAGGTGAAGCGAGGAGCAGCAATGGCGGTGCCGGTCATCGGACGTAGGAGTAGAAGCATCGCAGGTTCTCGCCTTCGGAGAGCGGTGAAGGGATGGCAATGGGATTATTATGAGCAAAAATAGGTCTAGAAAAACAAATTTTGAAATATACATATTTTTTAAAAATTTATAAAATCTCCGGATAGAATTAAATTATAAAAAAGTGAATAATGTGGAAGTTATATTTAATTTGGCTTAATTTTTCAACCGATATCGGACTGGAGGTAGGAGCAGTAGCAGGGAACCGTGGTATTTCTTCATTCATAGAAAGCGGTAACCGAAAACAGCAGGAGAAGGCAGAAAAACAAACTGGGGCGCCCCCAAAGGTGGTGTTTGTTGTGATGGTGATGGAATCCCCAACAAAGTGTCGAACAGGGAAAATTTTTTGCTGCGGGTAATGCAGGATGGAGTGCTGTGGAAATAAATAGTTGAGGCCCACTTTTTTTACTTTTCGAAATTACTGTTTTCCCCTACCCCTTCGCCTCTCTTGCTCCCGACTCCGCTCCCTCGAGCTTTCGCCGCTCCTCCTGCTCCCGCTGCTACTCCTCTCGTCGCTCCGTCGTTAACTCGAGCTCCCGCAGATCGCGAAACTTTTTCTCTGGAACAATCTTCCTGCATAGCCTCTCACTATCAGAAGCTTTGGAGTACCGCCAAGTTCCGTCAGTTTTCCCAGCACTGAAACACTAACCTGAAGAATAAGGTCCAGGAAAAGTAGTGTAATCTGTATAAAATTTTCCATTTTGCTGTACTTCAATCCGACTTTGTATGTTATCCATGTTGATTGCAGTCGCATTTTTAGGGCAAATATGTTTGCAGTCGCATTTAACCGTTTGCTAGCGCTTGTTTAGGGTTTTGCACTAAATTAGGTTGGTTGCGGTTGCATTGCTAGTTGATTGAAGTTGTTTTTTTTTTGTGGTTTCCTGTTTGCAGTTGTTTCCCCTGAGAACTAGTGTACAATTTGTATGTCATTCTTGTTGATTGCAGTCGCATTTTTTGGGTAAATATGTTTGCAGTTGTATTTATCTGTTTTTCTAGTGCTTGTTATGGGTAATGCGCTAAATTAGGTTGGTTGCGGTTGAATTGCTAGTTGATTGCAGTTGTTTTTATTTTTTGGTTTCCTGTTTGCAGTTGTTTACCCTGAGAATTAGTGTAATATGTTTGCAGTTGCATTACCTGCATATGCTTGTTTGCAGCTGCATTACATGTATTTTACTGTTGAGTTTGCAGTTGCATTAACAGTTTATTCCCGTAGAGCTTGCAGTTGCATTACCTCCATATTTCTGTATTGTTTCCAGTTGCATTATCAGTGTACTCTCGTACTTTTTCCATTTGAATTTTCCATATATGCTTATTTGTATGCAGTTTCATTACCTGCATATTCCTGTATAGTTTGCACTAGCATTATTTTTGCTTTTTTTTCTTTGTTTTCGGCTAAAATGCCTGGAAGTAAGTACTTGTCATCTCGTTGTTCATCCAAGTCATTCACTGCGCACGTTACGCACCTGGTGAATATGTTGTCCGAAGATTCTAAAGAAGCCTTACGCCTGGCTTGCATTTTCCCACTGCTGATGATGTTTGGGATTCCACAGAACATACCATTGTTGTATGTTCTTCTCAGGTTATATAATAGGGATAAGCAAGCGTTCCTAATAGGTAACTACTACATGAAACTTACCGTCAACGAGGTCGCACTCGTATTGGGCCTCCCAAATTCTAGAATTCCGTTTAAGTTCACTCGGAGTCCCCTCCTAGACCTCACACACAAGTGCCTCAATGAAAAATTAAGTGAAGTTATCGAGGAGGAGAGGTCCCCTGCATTGGAGGAGAGAAGGATCTCCCTTATAGTTAAATATCTATTATGCATGTTCTTTTTCCCCCTTAAGAATCTGAAGGTCCCGGCTTGCCTCGATGGCATAAAAGATATTCAGGATTTTGTGAAGTACAACTGGCCGCAGACAATCCATGGCTTCCTGCATAGCCAATTTGATGGATTGAGCAAAATCTGCGAAGTAAGAGGGGCAGGGGAGAACATCGGATATTTGGAGGGCTGCTCCACCGTATTGCTGGTATGAAAGCCTTTTTATTTAGCTTTCATTTTATTTTTTTATGTTGCCAACTTCGTATGTGTTTTCGTAAAGGTGTGGTTATACGAGCACACGAAGATTCAGCCACCACTGGTCGAGACAGCACGGCCCCGCATATATCGGTGGTCTCTCACTCTTAGCTACAGTGCTAAATTCTGTCTCGAAGTAGAACGCAACCTCAGGCGAAGAAAATATGTATGTGTTCTCATTTATGATTTATGCTCAATCTAGGTATTAATATGTAAATGCTAAAGTAATATTCTGGTCTATTATCTTGAATCATTACATAGGTTATCACCACCTTTGCTAATGTTGGTGATGACGAGCTATCATTGCTTGGAGTTGAGGAACTGGAGTCCGATTTTGAGACAGGGCCGGAAAAGAAGGAGAATAGAAAGAGGGACGTGGAGGTGGACTCTCTTGGCTATGAGAGTGAGAAAGAGAAGAAAATGAAATATAAGAAGCAAGAGCAAGAACTATTGAAGAAGATTAGGTCGGAGATAAAGAAGGAGAGGAGAGGCATGGAAGCCCGCCTCAAATCTTATATTAATCGGAGGTGCAGGGATTAAAGACCTTTTGCGAGTCTTTATTCCTGAAATTTCAAGCAGGGCTAAAGCCTACTCCTACTCCATCACCACCGCCGCATTCACCACCCTCACCTCATTCACCCATCATGACATCAGTATCCCCTACACCGTTGTCGCAACCTGCTTCCACTCTCTAGTGCACGTTAGTGTCTCCCACACAGATTCGCTCGCAAGAGTTAGTTAGTAGGACCCCAAGGAAGGGCTTTCTACGGGCCAAGACCGTTTCTAGACGGACCTTTTAGAAGGGTCAAATCATTGAATATGAGCCGGATTACCCGGGACGGCTCCATGTGGTAGATAAAATAAGAAAAACCCTTGATTCAGTGTTAAGCAAAGCGGTTGATAGGTAATTTTTTATGTTTATGACACAGTATTTTTTTCCTGAACATTATTATTTTCATGCATTTTTGACTATGATGTCCATTATTTGGTGGTATTTAACAGGAATATGCTGATTATTGAATGCGGGAATATTTCAATGAGTAGAGGTGATATGGATGACCTTCTAGGGGTTGGTTGGGTCATGGATACGCATTTGAATGCGTACTCCATGGTCCTCGGAGCCCGTAGGAAAAAAAACCCCGATCTAGTTCAAAGTTTCCTTTATGTGTCGCCCAACCACGCCGTGCGTTACCTGAATATCTACTATTATCTTTAAGTTTTACTACGTACTCATTTATAAAACATTATCGGTTTTGCAGTACTACAAGCAGAGCAAGGCGAGGAACTACCAAGCTCTGATAGGCCACATTACCCCCGAGTCGGTTGAGGCTTCAGATTTAGTTCTCATGTCATGTCATCTTGGGAGTCATTGGGCTTTGCTAGTAGGCTGGTTGAAGGAACAAAGGTGGGAGTACCTCGATTCCCTTCCAAGTAGCCTGCACCATTCTGGTGTACGCGCAAATGTACGTTTAACGAGCTATGATTTATTTCTTTGGCTTATTTTATAACATTGAGCACTTCTAATTCTTTTTATTTTCATGTCATGTAGCTAAAAGACCTTCAGGAAGATGCACTCCATGCATTTCCTGAAGGATTCATTGATTGGCCAGTGGTGGACGCAAGGAAATCACCACAACAAAGCAATAGCTACGATTGCGGGGTGTTTGTTATAAAGTACATGGAGGTGGTAACGTCGTTGAAAGTCGTCACTTAGCAGGATCACCAAGGATGGCAAGCCGACATGCACCGATTTCGGGCCGAAATCGCCGCTCAAATTTGTAAAACCTTTGCAAGGCATATTGCTGACAAGATGGCTGCGTGTTAACATTATTGTGGAAGATATTTTTTTGTGGTAAATAGAGATACATTGAACGTGCATTTGAAATGTCCAGAATCATTTTTCTCTACATACATAAACAGAGATACAGTATAAATTATATGACACCAAATATCATTACATATGGGGCTTAAACACATTCGGGACGCCAGGAAAATCAAACGACAAATCAAAAAATCTATCCTCGTTGATATCCATTTGTGCATCGGCTGTGGTAGGATGCTGATTTTGGGACGATATATTGAGAAAATCTATCTCACGCACATCACCCGAAGCCTCCCCTACAAATGTGGGCTTTGATTTAACTGTGACATTTTTTTCTGAAAATGATAAGCAAAAAATAAAATTGAGTTAAACAAACAATAACAACAGGAAAATTATTTGAATGTTGAAAGAAATACTTGGTTTTTTGGTTCTTGTTTCCAAATGTCCATTCAAACGTGCATTTGAAATTCCTTTTGGTTTCTTCTTGGCCGGATCCCTAACGAGTGGAGTGCTTCTTTCCTTCTGACCGTCAGTGTACCCTTGTTTTTCCTTTTCTTCCGCCGCCACCATGTCGTCAACTTCCTTACCCAACTCATTTAATTCCGTCAGAACCCTTGTCCTTGCAGGTTGGCAGTTCCCCATACGGTTTGCGAGGTCATACGAATAACGCACCAAATGATTTTGAAATACCAAATTGGAGTCGCACTGTAACATGCATGGGGTATTTGATCGGTATATATTTTTTTTGGCGTTTTGAGAAAATCTTTTAAGCAAGTATTGGTTCGAAACTTGCCAGACATTTTTCATATTGTATATCCTTAGTATATGCTTGCATAGTATGCCCCGCATCTCGAAACCTCTGCTTGAACATTGAGATTCATTGGAATCGGAATGCAAGTTCACAAACCATCGTTTGTCTTCTTCAGAACCGTCACATTTCTTCGTTACATATAGAGAATGATTTTCGTCATATCTAGTCTCATCAACGATGCAAACGCCAACGGCTCCCTCCATGTACGCTTTCTCAAAAATACTAAACATTTTGCGTGTGTAAAATTTGGAAGCATGGCGGAGTAAACAACTATTAAACTTTAAGCATACCGTCCCTTGATTGCCTCTAAAATCATCACGCTCGGCTCTACGCAAAGAGCCGACCATTTTCTCCAACCCGTGGAAACACTCCACTAGTGTACTTGTGCTCTTTGAACATCCGTGCATGCCATTGTTGGCCGATTCGCTGCATTGTGTTGATAATATACCCAAATCCAATACATCTTTGTTGAACGTCGTGGACCACTTTCTTCTAACTTGATGCAGATCTCCTAACCATTTGTTATTTTCTAGAGATCCCTTGGAAACCATCTCATTCCAATGCCTATCAAACTCAATCTCGCTGTCACACTTACTTAAACATTGATAAAAAAGTGCACGAACACTTTTGTCTTTATTGAAGCATGGTACTTTGGAGGGGGCCTTCTTGGAGATATGCCGCTGGCATAGGCGGTGACGACTCTGGGTAAGTACTCTACCAATCGCTACGGACATTGCCTGATCTTGATCCGTGAATATAGTCATTGGTTGTTTGCCTCCGACAAATTTTAAAAATATTTCAAACACCCAAACAAAGGAATCAATGGTCTCTTCAGCGATGAAAGCGCCGCCAATAAAAATATTCTGCCATTGATTGTTGACTGCGATTAATGGAGCACAAGCCAAATTGTACTTGTTCAATCTGTAGGTTGTGTCAAATATAATAACATCCCCATAGCAGTCATAATCTATTTTGCTATGCTCATCCATCAAAAAGAAGCTTGTTAACCTGTTTAGTTCATCCATACGAACATCGAATGAAAACATGTTGTCCTCCAACTGCTTTCCCTGGAGTATCTTCAAAAGACTAAATGAATCACCGCTCTCTATCAAGGTCTTTCTTTCCCGCTGCAAAAAGTTATAGGCATCAGATTTGGAGAACCCAACATTCTCCACCCCTCCAACTTCATTGGATAAAAAGTTGTATGCATGAACAGTTCTAATCCCAGCATCTGTCAAATTTTTCATAAGATTACCCTGCATGTTTGAAATGTTACGGTGCGATCTCAACAAATGCTGCTCCTTCTCGGTGCCAAGGGGATGATTGTGCTCCTCAACGAACTTCGACACTGTCTAATTCCTACCTTCTTTGTCTGCGGAAAAAAATATACATGCCAGACAACCTGTCCGTGTCTCCAATTTTCGATACTTTTTTGGAGACGGCCCGACACTTCGAAAACCAGTTTTGGCACAACTGTACTCCCGAGATCTAATAATCCGAGTGTGCGTCCAGTAGGTTGTGTTGTTTTCGGACACTAAAACCTGTGCAACGAGCATACTGACAATACATAGCGTAGGCCTCGTCCTCTGAATGAACTACTGGAAACACCACAGGTTTTTTGGGACCTGGCATTTTTCGAAGGAATGCAGTTGAAAAATGTGCTGATATTAAAAAAATGCTGTTACAATCACCAAAAAAATGCATTTGCATTAACTTACATTTATCTCTTCTACAACAACACTACCGGAACCCTGACTACTTGTTGCTCTCACTTCAGACATTTTTGGGACCTAGCATTTTTCGAAGGAATGCAGTTGAAAAATGCGCTGATATTAAAAAAATGCAGTTACAATCATAAAAGAAATGCAGTTGCATTAACTTACAGTTACCTCTTCTACAACAACACTATCGGAACCCTGACTACTTGTTGTTCCCACTTCAGACATTTTCGCCTACAACTTTCCCGAAAAATACAGAGACATATAAGAGAAATCTGATGAAGTTTATAATGTTAGGGTAAGCACTAGATCACAATACCTGGACTGAAACGATAGAAAAACTGTAGGGAGCACGAACATGGCCAGAGAAGGAGAAGGAGCGGCGAGTTGCACGAGAACTAGGGGCGACGAGTGGCGAGAGAGATGAGACACCTTTGTTCTGCCGAAGTTCACTGAGTTTCGGTTGATAGTTATTGCTCCCGCAGCTGCTGAGAAGGGAAGAAGCAGGGTGGAGGGAAAAATAGTAATTTCAGAAAGTAAAAAATGTGGGCCCCGACTATTTATTTCTGCAACACTCCTTCCCGCGTTACCCGCAGCAAAATTTTTTCCGTCGAACAGACCCTTGATCGTAAGCCGATGGTGCTCAAGTACATGTAATATTTCTTATTGTTACGAGTCGCCCGGTTTTCCTCTGATATAGGGAATCGGACCGCCTTAGCTCTGAGTCGAATCAGGCACGCAAATTGTCAAGTGAAAACAAAGCAACAATGACGAGAGACTTTTTTAACATGAAAATCCCAGAAATGGAGAAAAACCACACGATCGGATTTATGTTAGGCCAACATCCACTATTTTTCCTTTGTCATAAGTATTTGGAGTTTCTCAGGATGACAAGTCGCCTCTTCATTACAAACTGTAAGTACAAAGAGAGGAGGAAAAAAAGTTAAGTACATGGAGCTTTCACAAAAAATCCACGAGAGCGTCTGCTTGAGCGTTCTCCAACGCCTCCTCCCGGATCACTGAAGCGGTCAAGTGAGTGTAGAGCGTTGAGGGGACTAGAGAGGGTGTGGAGCGAATTCCAAGCCGAGAAACAATCTAAGTCCTCCCATTCTTGCCAGAAAATCTCAGAGTTATCTATATTCTCTAGAGTTGCATGTCTTCAAATGAAGGTCTTGGGGCTTTTTTAAAGCTTTCTATAAGAGACGTGTTGGTAATTTGTGATAGTTGAATCTTAAGTTGGAGAATAACGTTGCTCTGTTCTGGTTACACGGATCACCAGTTTTCCCAAAACGACGAACGTGCCCCTTGGGCGGCCCTGGCAAGTTGTTCAGCATCGGTGGTAGTTGGAAACGGCGACGGCGGACGGAAATGCTGATGACGCTGACCGACCACCTAACACGCATGCAATAGTCACTATGTTCGTGCGTGTTGAGCGCTCCCGAGGGTTGCGCGTGCACAAGGTCTTGTGCATTGCGTGCTCCCGGACATCGTGAGTGCGTGAGCTTGTGTTGTGTGTGCGTGCACGCAGGGTACCCATGCGTGTGAGGGGCATGCGCATTAGGCGCGCTCCGGCGTGCGGTCTGCACATGCATGGGTAGTTTTGGATCCCTTCAAGTGAGCGTGATCTGTGCACGTAGCTAATTTGATCGGCTTGGTTTACTTGATTGCTTTGGCAAAGTTTGACTGCGAAATCTTTAGGGGAAACATCATCAAATGGCCCAAATTCTTACGGGTCGTGATTCGTGAAGCGATGAGCACGGAATTTTTTCTTAATCCTCTCTCCCTGGGTCATAGACTTTGAATTATGACTCTGTGTTCGTGCCGCAAAATTTTTTTTGTTTGTGGGGTGGAGTGCCCTCTTGTTAAGGCTGGAGGCGTGTGCTGATCGCTTACTTCATAACTTGTGAGTTAAAGATTTTACAATGGGCGTTTAGTCGGC
The DNA here is from genome assembly GCA_039583875.1 of Platanthera guangdongensis. Classification (NCBI taxonomy): domain Eukaryota; kingdom Viridiplantae; phylum Streptophyta; class Magnoliopsida; order Asparagales; family Orchidaceae; genus Platanthera; species Platanthera guangdongensis. The sequence goes on along the minus strand of CM077162.1, from coordinate 36,564,249 downwards.
GGATTTTGCAATTATTTGCTCGTGTGTCGCTCTTACTTCTTATGTGGCTCTTACGGTGCTTTGTGTGAACATTCTCATGTTTTGTGCTTTGCGCGCTATGTTGTTGCAGAAGTAACTTGCTTTCCTTGCTCCCCTTAAACGTGGACCATTGTACACTAGCTCTAGCGGTTTCCTCTAGCATTAGTTATCACAACCTATATTTCCTCAATATATAAATTGAAAGTCTTTAGTTTCAAGGATAGCTAAATCACCTAAAGGGGAGGTGAATAGGTTTTTTAGTCTCTTGTGACTAGGGGTGCAAGTTGAGTTGAGCCGGCTCGAAAGCTCGATGAGCCGACTCGAAAAAAGCTCGACTCGAGCTCGAGCATGTCGAGCTCGAGCTCGTCGAGCTCGAGCCTGATTTCAAGCCGAGCTCGAGCCTAAGTAACCATGTTCACGAGCTCTCGAGCCGGCTCGCGAGCTTTTTTTTAATTAAATAATATATATTATTAGTATTAAATATTTTAATATGTTATATTATTAACATAATATTAATATAATATTATTAAAATAATAGTTTTATATTATTAACATAATATTAAGTTCGAGTCGAGCTCGAGCCGTGCTCGTCGAGCTCGAAAAAAGAAGCTCGAGCTCGAGCCAGCTCTTTTTGATGAGCTCGAGCTCGACTCGTTTGCAGGTCTACTTGTGACTATCTTTTATTGTATTCCTTTAAGTGCTATGTGAGTGAGTAGTTATCTGCTTTCAAGGCATACACAATCTACAATCAAACAAACAATACAAAAAGCACACACAAGATATATAATGGTTCCCCAGATTATGAGTACGTCCACTTTCCCTCCCACCTTCCTAACTTATAGTTTGACAAGTCATTTCTCCAATCTCGGCTCATAAGAGCTTACAACAGGATCCCACAGGACCACTCAGTCTCCTCCAAGACCTACAGCTCGGGCACAAGCCCCTACAACTCAGTGATCCAAAGATCACCTATCTCAAGACCAAAGGCCCTACAACTCGGGCTGGGAGGACAGCCCCACCTCAGATCCACAAGGGATCCTACCTCAGAGAGAATGACTCTCCTACAGCTCAGGCACAAAGTCCCTACCTCAGATTCAAACTGAATCATACACTTAGTGATCAACTGATCACCTACCTCAGATTCTCAACAGGATCCTACTCTCAGATCTGCACCCAGATCCTACACTCAGGCTAAACAACCCTACAACTCAAATCCAAAATTGGATCCTACCTCAGAGCGAATTTGCTCCTACCACTCAGATCCAAAAAGGATCCTACAAGGTGGAAGTGGGTTGGTGAGTTGGTCTTGACACAAGAGATATTTCTCTATGTCAATCTTTCTTGACTGAGATAAACTCAGTCCAACTTTGACTATAGGAAATAATTTCAGATCCTACTGCTACCTGAACTGAGAAATACTCAACCCTATCTTCTTCTTCTTAACACCAGAGATTTCTTGTTGGAACTGAGAAGTGACTGCAGCTAGACTTGCTTCTACCCGAGCTGAGATAATATCAGCCCTAACTTCTTCTCAGCAACAAGGATGCAGATCTTGTTTTGGCTTATGCTGGAAGCAACTAGCAGATCTACTGCTCTGCACCTTTCCGAACTGAACCAGAAGATTAGTCCTATCTCCTTCTTCACAGCCCCAAAGATTCTATCTTCGGGATTAGGCTTACTTGAACTGTGAAGTAATTGCAGTATGATTTATCCCTTTGTTGCAACCTGAGTAGTGATAAACTCAGCTTTATCTTCTTGACTGCAGAAACCAGATGACTCTGCCTTTTCTTCTTTCTCAAGGACCTTCCCTAAACTTGCTGGTGAAGACAAATGATTTATCTATTCTGGTTGTTCTTCACACAACTTATGCTTCTTCTTCTCCCTCATAAAGTAAGCTTTTTGAACTTGCTGGTGCAGGTATAAATGGCAACAACTAACTTGCATTAGATCTCAGATTCTGCAGCTAGGGTTTCTCCCTTAGCTGCTTCCTTTTTCTCAGAGATTAACTCTGAACTTGCTAATGTTGATGAGAAAGACAACATCTAACTTTGTTGAGCTTTTAGACCCGCTGATTTGAACTTTATTCTTCAGCCTCTACAACAATGACGAGTAAGAAGATGAGGGCCAACTGTCTTTTCCAAAAGCTATTTTCTCTTCCTCGATCTCCACCTTTTATTATTAGCCCATCAACAGCTCTTTTGACATATAGGCCCCGTTGAAATTGACAGCTGCAACTTTGCTTTTGTATTAATTGCAGTACTAAAGGCACGCGGCTACACTTGTCGTATACTGTAGCCTTTTCGCAACAAATTTGAATTTTATTGACTTGTTGACTTTGCTGACGTCACTATCTATGGACTTAGCCAAAATCAAGCATCAGTAGTATAGAAGTTGAGTGAGTAAGTATCATTCAACGCCAAAACACTTAAACAAATTTATGTCTATCTCAGGCATTGAGTGAATAAGTTTCACTCAACGCTTTTGGCCTTAGTCAATTATTTTATCACTAGGCGTTGAGTGAACAACCTTCACTCAATGCCAAAACACTTAGAAAGTTTTTCTGTCATTAGGTGTTGAGTGAGCAACCTTCACTCAATGCCAAAACACTTAGAAAAATTTCTCTGCCATTAGGCGTTGAGTGAGTAAACTTCACTCAACGCCAAAACACTTAGACAATCTTTCAGTCATTAGGCGTTGAGTGAGTAAGCCTCACGCAATGCCAAAATACTTAGAAAAAATTTCAGTTCATTAGGAGTTGAGTGAGCAACCTTCACTCAATGTCAAAACACTTGGAAAAATATTTGTCGCTAGGCATTGAGAGCATTGAGTCCACTCAACGCTTTTTGCCTTAGAAAATATTTCAACTTCTCTGACGTTGAGAGCGTTGAGTGTGTCTTCATCACTCAATGTTTTTTGCATTTGCCAACTTTCTGTTACTAGGCATTGAGTGAGCCTTCATCACTCAACGTCATAACACTTGGACAAAATTTATCACTTGGCGTTTAGTGAGTAAGCTTCACTCAATGTCAAACTACTTAACAAATATTCTTCTGTTATCTGGCATTGAGTGAGTAAGCTAAACTCAACGCATTTGGACTTAGCTAAATTTCTGTGAAATCACAGTCTCTGACTGACAAAGATTCAGTCAACGCTTTTTATCACATGGCGTTGAGTGAGTAAGTTTCACTCAACGCTTGTGGACTTGTCAAATATTTATACAGATTTTTTGTGGCTTTGACTGACTGAGCAATACTCAACGATTTTGATGTTACGGCGTTGAGTGAGTGGACTTCACTCAACGCCTGTGGACTTAGCCACATTCTTATTGTTTCTTCTTAGGCTTTGCATATCTCACAGCTTTTAGCTGTATGGCGTTGAGTGAGTACACTTCACTCAATGCCTGTGGACTTGGCCTCATTTCTTGCTAGCCAACATCTTTCCTTATATCTGGCATTGAGTAAGATTGCTCCACTCAACGCCTGTGGACTTAGCTTCTTTTCAAACTTTGTCACCTACTCTTTGACTTCTGGTATTGAGTGAGCTTGCTTCACTCAACACCTATGGATTTAGGCAAATTCCAGCCTTTTCCAACCAGCTTCTTTGTGTCCACCTTTCTACCTTGTGACCACCTGTCACAAACTTGGAATACCTGTCCTATCAATGTTATAAGGACTAACATATATGCATGAACTTAAGCATACATCAAATACAACTTTGTGTATGTCATTGATATGATTGACTTCTTCAAATCTCGGACATTGTGGGCTATGGACCCAACAATCTCCCCTTATTTGAACAAGTTAAAACCCTCAATCAAATGAGTCAATGACATACACTAACTAATGAAGCAATAACATATCAACTTGTAAAACATATAACGAGAGAAGTTACAGTTACCATACTTTCTCGCCTGCAGGGCACACCTGCTCCTGCTCCCCCTTAATTATTTCTACCACTTACATCTTTCTCTTTCTCCTCTCCTTTTTGACTTCTGTAAATAATTAGGGAGGTTCAGATTATATGCTCCCCCTTTTTGAGCACAGATAAGTTACTCTAGTAGCAGTTGAACCACTTGAATCTGCCTTTGCAAGTGCTGGACTTGCTCCCCCTCAACTGAAGCATCCTCTAACTTACTTCCTGGTAGACATTCTATTCAAAACCTTGATATTGTAGTCCACTTGTTGATGTTGTATCCACAGAATTTGTGAACTTCAACATACTCTTGTGGTGATACCACTGATACACCACATCAGTACAACCCCTTGACACTTGAGTGGTACAATGATCCACTTGAGCTGGCTCCTATCATTCATTCTCTTAACCTAATACCACTTCTTTTCTCCTACAGTAGCACTACCCTTTCAGCAGCAGTAGTGATGATCTTTGATCCATGGTAGCTGTAACGCCCCCATTTGTCACATGGCATATAACGATGGGTCCGGACGGTGCCCCACGCCATATATCACAGACAAGTAGTGGAATTACTTGTGGAAATCAAATTCTATTTGCATTCTTAACTCAATCCATTCTAGCGCAGCATGTTTTAAGTTAAACTTAGCTCAGAGAATGTCCACTTCTATATAAACTCCACATTTATATAGCAACACCAGGAATGTATACAACGTGTAACACCCCCTATCCGTCGCATATCATATAGTAGTAGGTCCGGTTGGGGCCCGACGCCATATACCACAGACAGACCGGGTGGTTACTCAATGGAAACCATCCAACCAATCCAACGTCCTACACAGAGCATTCTAGTGGAAGCAGTTTAAATAGTTGCAATTAAAATAACCCAGCAACAAGCATGAATGCCCACTAACAAGCAAAAAAGGAATGAAGTACATACACAAGTACTGGCCTTAAGGCCTTACAAATGGTTTACTCATATTACATGTTTTCCATACCACGACACGCAAGTTGGTCATACATGAACAAAAGCAAGTAAAACACTCTAATTAGGCTTTCGAGGGCCGGCTTCGCAATTTGGGCTTTAGCCCGCTATTGACCGCTTGGTCCAGCAGCACCTGCAAGCACAATCCACCGTACGGTGGCAAACAAAAGCAACGATCAGCAATGCTGACCAAATTATAACGATCCTGCCCCCAACTCGGGGCGGCGATGCTCCTTCCCTGCATTTTATTAACACAACCAAGCAGTATATAAATACATTGCATCACAGGCGTTGGCACGCACAGCCACACGCTCCGTGCTCCCAGGGCACATTCTCGGTGATCACGGTCTAAGTCGGCCGACTCACCACCGTCCCCAGGACGACAATCTCTCGTGAGCATTTGGTCTTTCTGGCCACTGCCTAAGACCCTCCATCTATGCCAACGGTAAGTGCCAAGTAACTTTAGGTCTCTTTAACCGAACGACATAGAGCGGGTACGGTTCCACCTGACCCGTTACTCATACCGCAACGTTAATTTAAAACATATGCGCGGGTCAAACTTTCCCGAGTCCCAAATCGTTTACACACAACACATAACCCAGTTATGTTCAAGTTGGCTCTCAGGCCCACATGTTTGGCAGAATCACGCATCTGCCCAGTTTTCCGGGTGCACCTTTGGGTTAATCCCCAAGGCTCCCTGTTGCAATCTACCACGTATAAAAACCTCAAAAACAAACATTCGCACGGAGTCTTCTCCGGCCATTCATGCAATGCAACATCACCGATCCAGACCAACATGTCCGGATAGGCTTAACACATCATGTCTATGTCCGTTCTCGATTATGGACTCTACACAACGGGGACTTCACATATCTACCCGAAGGAACGCCTCAATCTCACCGCAAACTTGCGAGAGCGGGCTTCCTATGCAAAAGAAGTAGAGCTTCACATGCTCAAGTAGAGAATCGTTACCCTAGCGTTCTTCCTTGGCGCCATGGAAATGTACGCGGATGAAAAGCACCGCAATCTCCTTGTCTTCGTAGATCCAAAGTCGGCTCGCGATTTGGAGCTCTGAAACTCCTCCAATGACTGGATCTAGACTTCTTCCTCCTTTGCTCTCCCCTCTCTCTAAGATTTAGACAGAGAACTACGGCAGAAAAATAAGGGTTTTGAAACCCTTCTCTCGGGTATAACCCCTTCGGGATAACCACAGCCGTCGGATCCCACAAAAAGGGATGCACGGACACGATCCAGGTCTGACCTGGACAAATGGGGTTAAACACCGCATAGTACACCAACAGGAGTAGGACACATCCGCGACAAAATAGTGTCAGAACAATTAGTCAACTCCCGCCAAACTCATGTGTAGACACTTCGCGTTGACAGAGTCAAACACGCCACAATCCGCTCCGCGCACGACGATCGTCGAACCAAGATCGTCGACCGTTGCCATATTGTTGAACGAAGATCTCTGGAAAAATCGTCGAACGCACAACCCGATCGTCGAACGGAAATCTCTGGCCAAATTGTCGAACGCACAACCCGATCGTCGAACCCACGACCCGATCGTCGAACCCACGGCCCGATCGTCGAACCCACGGCCCGATCGTCGACCGCAGAACGTCGACCAAATCGTCGACCGCAGAATGTCGACCAAATCATCGAACACAGAATGTCGACCAAATCGTCGACCGCAGAATGTCGACCAAATCGTCGACCGCGGCTCGGTGATCGTCGAACCCAGATTTTTGCCTGATCGTTGCTAGATCTTTGAACGACCCCGACACGCCCTAGGACATGCCCGTGTCCCAGGCCGTGTACCCCTGCCAAATTCCAAATTTGGTACAGAAACGTTACCCGTCGCTCTTTTGAGTTTCGGGGCGTTACAACTTTCCCCCTCTTAAAAGAATTTCGTCCACGAAATTACATAAAGGAAAGATAAGTACAAAATTAAATTGTACCTGAGCAGAACAACTCTGGATACTCATCAAGCATAGTCTGCTCTCATTCCCAAGAGAGCTCTTCGCGACCGCAATTGTCCCAACGGACCTTGACCATCCTGATCTCTTTATTGCGTAGCCGCTTGACCTCCGAGTCTTCAATCCGCATGGGCTTGACCTTTGTCATCAACCCACTATCAATCGGCACTTGATCGACCGCGATCACTTGAGTAGGCTCTTGCACCGCCTTCCGTAGCACCGATATGTGGAATACAACGTGTAAACCACTAAGCTCCACCGATAGCTTCAACCAATAAGCCGCTTCGCCAATCCGCTCCAGAACCTCAAACAGCCCAAGGTACCTCGGGCTTAGCTTTTTCAAGCGCCGCACCCGCGAAACACCCTTGAATGGCTTGATATTTAAGTACACCCAGTCGCGCACAGCGAACTCCACGTTCATATGCTTGGCATTATAGTACTTCGATTGCCGGTCCTGAGCGATAAGCAATCTCTCATGAATGGTTCGCACCAACGAAGTAGCATCTTCCAGCTCTTGACGCTTGTACAACTTTGACTCACCCGTTTCCAACCAGGATAACGGCGTGCGACATCTTCTACCATAAAGGGCCTCGAAGGGCGCCATTTGAATACTCTCCTGGTAGCTATTGTTGTACGCAAATTCCACCAAATAAAGATGGTCTTCCCATTGCTTTCCAAAGTCCAAGACACACATGCAGAGCATGTCTTCCATAGTTTTATTGACCCTCTCGGTCTGCACATCCGTCTGCGAATGGAAGGCAGTGCCAAAACTCAGCTTTGTTCCTAACATTTGCTGCACAAGCCTCCAATCATTGGACGTGAACCGCCCATCTCGGTCACTCACGATGCTGCGGGGCACACCGTGAAGCCGCACTATGTTATCCACATATAACTTTGCCAACTTTTCCACCGGATCATCCTTCTTATGCGGAATGAAATGCGACACCTTCGTTAGCCGATATACGACCACTCAGATGGCGTCGTTCCCCCTTTGCGACCTTGGCAACCCGTGCACAAAGTCCATAGTGATGTCGTCGAATTTCCACTCTGTAATAGGCAAGGACTTCAGAAATCCTCCCGGCTTTTGGCACTCCGCCTTCACCAAGGCGCAAGTTTGGCACTTCGCCACGTAGAGCGCCACATCCTTCTTCAAATCCGGCCACCAAAACAGTTTCTTAACGTCGTGGTACATCTTTGTGCTCCCCGGGTGAATCGAGTACTTGGTATGGTGCGCCTCGTACAACAAATCCACACACAAACTTCCCACACTTGGGACGCAAAGACGATCGTCTTTCCAAAGCAATCCATCCACAACTTCATATTGGGAATTTGACCCATCCAGATCCTCTATCATGAGTTGCTTCATGTGGCCATCCAAATCCAAAGCCTGCCGAATCCGATCAGCCAGGTCATATTGGACTTCAGTCCAATTTAGTACTGCTACAACACTTGATTGCTTATCAACGCAAAAGATCTCCAACGCCTCTAACTCCCGAACCAACCGCTCGTCATGAACCGACAGCCAATTGGCTTGAGCTGGGGCCCGTCGACTCAACGCGTCCGTAACCGCATTACCTTTACCAGGCACGTAGTGGATCTTGAATATATAGTCGCCCAGGAACTCCATCCATCTACGCTGCTGCATGTTCAGGTCTTTTTGATCAATCAAATACTTCAGGCTCTTGTGATCGGTGTAGATATCAATCTTCACACCGTACAAATAATGCATCCACAGCTTCAAGGCAAAAATCACGGCCGCTAACTCCAAGTCATGGACCGGATAGTTCCTCTCGTGCACCTTCAGCTGTCTCAAGCCATATGCTATAACGCTTCCATGCTGTAACAACACACAACCCAAACCACTGCCCGAAACATTGCTATAAATCTCATAACCTTCGGTCCCACTCGACGAACTCAGCACAGGCGTCGTGGTCAACCGACATTTCAACTCCTCAAAAGCTCGCGCGCACTCCAGCGTCCAAACGAACTTCTGCTCCTTCCTCGTCAAAGTAGTGAGAGGTATTGCTATCCGCGAGAAGTTCTCTATGAAGCGCCTATAGTAGCCAGCAAGCCCCAGAAAGCTCCGGACTTCCGCTACCGTAGAAAGCTCAGGCCACTCCCGTATCGCAACAATCTTCGCCGGATTCACTATAATACCTTCCCCACTCACTATATGACCGAGGAACGCCACTAAGGACAACCAAAACTCGCACTTCGAGAACTTGGCGTACAATTGATTCCTCCTTAGCGTCTTCAAAACCAAATGAAGATACCTGAAGTGATCTTCCTCACTCTGCGAGTACACCAAAATATCGTCGATGAAGACGATCACAAAATGATCCAAGTACTCCCTGAAGGTCATGTTCATCAAATCCATGAACACTGACGGCGCATTAGTCAGCCCAAACGGCATGACCGTAAACTCGTAATGCTCGTATCTCGTACTGAATGCTGTCTTCGGGATATCACTCTCCCTTATTCGCAGCTGATAGTACCCGGACTTGAGGTCCAACTTTGAGTACACCGTCGACCCGACTAACTGATCGAATAGATCATCAATCCGGGGGATCGGGTACTTGTTCTTTTCCGTCAACTTGTTGAGCTCCCGATAATCAATACATAGCCTCAAGCTTCCATCCTTCTTCTTAACAAAGAGGACAAGCGTGCTCCAAGGCAAAGAACTTGGACACACATACCCTTGCTCCAATAACTCTTGCAGTTGAACCTTCAGCTCCGCCATTTCCTTAGGCGCTAGCCGATATGGAGAGCGTGACACAGGCTTTGCACCTGGTACAAGCTCTATCATGAAATCTATCTCCCGTTGAGGTAGGGCTCCAGGAAGATCTGCGGGGAACACATCAGGGTACTCCGATACCACTGAAATACTGTCCAACGCGGGCTTAGACTTTGCAACCTCCACTAGTGTAAAGAACAGTTCTACACCGGCACGAACCGCCTTCACCACCTGAAGAGCAGACATCAACGTCTTGCTCGACCCCTTCAAGCCCGTGAAAGTCATCTCACGACCTGCCCCCAGCTTGACTTCCTTGCTACCGCAATTAATATAGGCTCGCTGCTCCGAGAGCCAGTCCATGCCAAATATAACATCGAATTCCATTAGCGGCAATAACGGCGCTTGCAAATGGAACTCCTGTCTCCCAATTCGAATCTTCACGCCACAGATTCTATCCGCGTGCATCGAACACCCATTGGGCAACAACACATTCAACTTGTCCTTCGCCATCAAAGAAGGTACTCCGATGCGCGATATGAATTCTTCGGACAAAAAGGAGTGTGAAGCTCCTGTATCAAAGAGTGCTCTTGCCGGATTTTCACAAATAAAAAAAAATCCTAAACAAGCAGTGGTAAGGTAACATGTGCATAACAAGTATTTAAAAGATTAACTTGCTATAAATTTAAATTTTACATGTTACTACATCCGCATGTTTGATGGCCTCCTGTTGGCCAAGATTATAAACTCTCGGTTAGGCCGGAGCATAATGGGACGCGGTTGACTCCACCGCCTTGCCCTTCTCTTCATAAGTCGCTCCCGGCTTCCTTTCGAACTTGGGACGTCCGCTCCGGCAATCGCGAGCAAAGTGCCCCGACTTTCCACAAGTAAAGCATGCACCCGGGGTCCGACCCGTAGACGCCCCAGAAGCACCTGAAGAAGGAGCTGGACCCGAAGTCTTAACCTTCTTAAAGAATTTACGGTACCCAGACTTTGAGGTAGTCGGCACCTTGAACTCAGATTTCTTATCACCAATGCTCTTCTTCGCCTGAACATTCTTCATGTCTTTCTCCAAGGACCGGGTCGTGTTGACCAAGGTCAAGAAACCCTGCGTCATCGGCCCCGAGAGTAGTAGCCTCAAATCATCTCTCAACCCTTTGTAGAATCGATTCGCCTTGCGCTCCTCATCCGCGATGGTGGAGCTAGCATATCGACTCAATCGAGTAAACTCGTGGAGATATTCATCCACGCTACTGTCTCCTCGAACCAACTTCAGGAACTCGTTCTCCAAAGCTATCCTCTGCGTCGAAGGGAGGTACCTAGCCAAGAACAGTCTCGAGAACTCCTCCATCGAGATGTCTGTAAGTTGACTACCTCTCAATAGATGCAGCTCCAAACCCTCCCACCACAGCCTAGCATCTCCATCCAATAGGAACGTAGCTATAGTGGTCATCTTCCACTCCTCCGTCTATGTCGTTGTCAAGACTCTCTTCACATGGGAGAGCCAGTCTTCAGCTTGAGATGGGGTTCCCAACCCTGAGAATACGGAGGATTAAAGCTCATGACATGTTTGAGCTGTCTCTCGGTTGCCCTCCTTGGCACCAACGGTTCCTCTACTACCTGTTCCACCCTTCTCTGCTCAGCCGCTTGCAGTGGTACCTGCTCCATCACAGGAGCGGGCTGCTGCACCTGCCTTGCAGGCTGTGCATTGATCATTGCAAACACTGCTTCAGCCACCAATCGAATGGTTTCGGTCGAAGGAGGTGTTGCAGGAGCATCATTTGGTGCACTGCTAGCCTCAGAAGCTCGACGTTCCAACGGCCCAGCACCGCTTCTGGTCACATATAGTGGCACAAAACACCGTTAAGCGACCAAACAAAATTACAAACAACAATTATAGGAACACGCAGGTTCCCCAAACACGTGTATTTTCATTCCTAAGTGGACATTCATGGGTTCTTTTGTTGTTATAACGATGACAAACATACATGTGCTCACCACCCCTTAAAAAGAATTTATCCACGAATTCATTTTAAGCCTGACCAAAACCAGTAGTCTGATACTAAATTGTAACACCCCCTATCCGTCACATAGCATATAGCAGTAGGTCTGGCCGGGGCCCGACGCCATATACCACAGACAGACCGGGTGGTTACTCAATTGAAACCATCCAACCAATCCAACGTCCTAAACAGAGCATTCTAGCAGAAGCAGTTTAAATAGTTGCAATTAAAAGAACCCAGCAACAAGCATGAATGTCCACTAACAAGCCAAAAAGGAATGAAGTACATACACAAGTACTGGCCTTAAGGCCTTACAAATGGTTTACTCATATTACATGTTTTCCATACCACGACACGCAAGCCGGTCATACATGAACAAAGGCAAGTAAAACACTCCAATTAGGCCTTCGAGGGCCGACTTCGCAATTTGGGCTTTAGCCCACTATTAACCGCTTGGTCCAGCAGCACCTGCAAGCACAATCCACCGCACGGTGGCAAACAAAAGCAACGGTCAGCAATGCTGACCAAATTATAACGATCCCGCCTCCAACTCGGGGCGGCGATGCTCCTTCCCTGCATTTTATTAACACAACCAAGCAGTATATAAATACATTGCATCACAGGCGTTGACAAGCACGACCACACGCCCCGTGCTCTCAGGGCACATTCTCGGTGATCACGGTCTAAGTCCACCGACTCACCACCGTCCCCAGGACGGCAATCTCTCGTGATCATTTGGTCTTTCTGGCCACTGCCTAAGACCCTCCATCTATGCCAACGGTAAGTGCCAAGTAACTTTAGGTCTCTTTAACCGAACGACATAGAGCGGGTACGGTTCCGCCTGACCCGTTGCTCACACCACAACGTTAATTTAAAACATATGCGCGGGTCAAACTTTCCTGAGTCCCCAATCGTTTACACACAACACATAACCAGTTATGTTCAAGTTGGCTCCCAGGCCCACATGTTTGGCAGAATCACGCATCTGCCCAGTTTTCCGAGTGCACCTTTGGGTTAATCCCCAAGTCTCCCTGTTGCAATCTACCACGTAGAAAAACCCAAAAACAAACATTCGCACGGAGTCTTCTCCGGCCATTCATGCAATGCAACATCACCAATCCAGACCAACATGTTCGGATAGGCTTCACACATCATGCCTATGTCCGTTCTCGATTACAGACTCTACACAACGAGGACTTCACATATCTCCCGAAGGAACGCCTCAAACTCACCGCAAACTCGCGAGAGTGGGCTTCCTATGCAAAAGAAGTAGAGCTTCACATGCTCAAGTAGAGAATCATTACCCTAGTATTCTTCCTTGGCGCCATGGAAATGTACGCGGATGAAAAGCACCGCAATCTCCTTGCCTTCGTAGATCCGAAGTCGGCTCATGATTTGGAGCTCTGAAACTCCTCCAATGACTGCAACTAGACTTCTTATTCCTCCTTTGCTCTCCACTGTCTCTAAGATTTAGACAGAGAACTACGACAAAAAAATAAGGGTTTTGAAACCCTTCTCTCGGGTACTCGCTTCCCGGGCGCACTACCAATTGATCTCTCTTCAACCAGGAGCTTAACCAAAGCCTCCTTACATCCATAATTCACATTCATACAGCCATACCACAATCATAAATCTTTCATAGCATCAAATCTACGGAGTCTTCTCCAATTTACCCATGATCATCACCAATCCAGACTACCCGTCCAGATGGGCTTCACACAGTATGCTTATGTCGTACTCCACACTTCCGGCTCTAGATGCAGACTCAACAAAGGAATCATTTCCGAAGTCCACCTCTTGGTGGAGGATTCCAAGCACATGCATAAAGAAAGGACTTCGATGTCCAAGAAGGAGATCGTTACCCTCGAAGATCGCTTTGGCGCCATGAAGTAGCCGGATGGAAGTCACCGCCTCGGCTCTACCTTCACGAATCCGCTCTCGGACCTTCGCTCCGCACTTCGCAGCTCCTCCAGCAGCTGGCTTTACTTTCATCCTTCCTTCCTTTGCTCTCTCCTTCTCTTTCTCTCTCTTGAAATGAGATGAAGAAGAAGAAGAGGAAGGGCTTGAAACCTCAGATTTCGGCCAGAAATCCACATGCATAAACCCTAACCCTTGGATACAGGACAAAGAAATCAACGGCCAGAAAAACATTGAAAAATCATGTTTCGGCCCTGACACGCCCGTGTCACAGGCCGTGTCCCCAAAGCGGTGCACGAACCGCCTTATCCAAACTTATCCACGCCAAGATGACACGCCCATGTCACGCCCGTGTCAGCCGAATTACGCCTGTGATACAGGGCATGTCACCCACTCGACGATCACCACTCGACGATCTCCGCTAGACGATCTCCGCTCGATGATCTCCACTCGACGATCTCCGCTCGACGATCTCCGCTCGACGATCGACAAGCAAATTGTCGAACCGATGGGACACGCCCGTGTTACAGGGCGTGACCACCCAAACACTTCGTCGACCGAAAATTCGTCGACCTCGCGCCTCGCGACGCAACCCGAGCGGGACACGCCCTTGGACACGCCCATGTCCTAGGCCGTGTCATCTAATTTTTGCCAATTTCAGAATTTAGGCTGTTACAACCCTCCCCTCCTTCAAGAGGTTTCGTCCTCGAAATTCGTACATAGGCAGGAAAACAACAACCAAATTGTTACAACATCAAAATCATAGGTTACAACAACCTTTTTTCTGTACAATCTTCACATATGCACAGTATTCCATCAATTCAGCAAATGAACAAACATTTTATCCCCTCAAACAGCATATATCTATATCATAACACCAAGTATGCACCAATATTCCATGGTTCTCATATAGAACACATGATCGGATATTGTCCAATACACATATTGTCCAAGTGATACAAATCACGATTCACTTTCGCTCAGCCTCCTTATTTTGCATTTCTCGCGAAAGAGCCAAATTAAACACTCGAGGCTGAATTTCGCCAATGGAACTCTGCGGCTCTTGCACTTCCAAATTATGTAATCGAGGCTGCGTCCGGGATGCAGATGACTCGGCCACTACTTTACCCTTTTTTTCATACGATGCACCTGTCTTTTGCTCACTTCTTGCAGGAGCATTCCAACAAAATCTCGCTATGTGCCCTTGCTTTTCGCACTTATAACAGATACATGTATCAACACGTCCTTGCCCATAGGTCGCCCCCGAAGAAACAGTCGGCGGAGCTGAATCATCAGGCCTAAACCTTTTCTTCTCTCGTCTTCTCAACTCCTGCTCCGACTGTGGCACTTTGAACTCTGGCTTCGCCACTGCCAGTTTCTTCTTTTCTTGTACCTGCTTCAAATCCTGTTCCAGGGCACGGGCTGTATCTACCAATGCTTGGAAGCCTTGGTTTACCGAACTAGGGAGTAATAATCTCAACTCATCCCGCAGTCCCTCATAAAAGCGATTTGTCTTTCGCGCTTCCTCCGCGAAGGTAGACCCCGCATATCTCCCCAATCTGGTAAACTCATGCAGGTACGTATCAATATCAGTATCACCCCGCACCATACATTGAAACTCGTTCTCCATTGCAATCTGCTGCGACACCGACAAATATTTGGCAAGAAATAATCGGGAGAATTCAGCCATTGAAACCTCCGCTAAACCTCAACCTGCCAAATGATGCACTTCTATCTCATCCCACCACAATCTTGGCTAAGGTCACTTTCTGCTCTTCTGCCGTCCTGATTGCAGTCAGGATTCTCTTCACTCGAGCCAACCAATCTTCCGCCTGCATTGGGGAAATCGCCCCACCGAACGTAGATGGATGAAATTCCATAAAGCTTTTCAATGACTCATCGATTGCTTGCGCCTCCACCACAACTGCAGCACGCTCTTGTCTTACACCAGTTCGTACTGGCACGTCTACAGGCCTTGCCTGTCCAGTAAGCTGTGCCTATAACACCGCAAGCACTGTCCCCGTCATCACCCGTATAGTCTCCGCTGAAGGAGGCGTAGGCGCTTTAACAGGTGCTGCACTCTCATCAGACCGCTGGGGCTCAGACTGCCTAGCTCCACTCCTCGCCACCTATAGTCAATGTACAAAACACGATTAATCATCCATGGCATAACGGGAATGATACATTGACTACACACACATATATCGCACGTACATGAAATACATTCCTAGTGGACATTCGTGAGTTCAATAATGTTCTCTCCCTCCCAAACAATCTCAACCTGGCTCTGATACCACTTTGTAACTCCCCCATTCGTCACATGGCATATAACGGTGGGTCTGGCCGGGGCCCCACGCCATATGTCACAGATAAGTAGTGGAATTACTTGTGGAAATCAAATTCTATTTGCATCCTTAACTCAATCCATTCTAGCGCAGCATGTTTTAAGTTAAACTCACCTCAGAGAATGTCCACTTCTATATAAACTCCACATTTATCTAGCAACACCATGAATGTATACAACGCACACACATTGGCCTTAAGGCCTTACAAATTTCTCTTTTCACACAATTACAGTTTCGTACATCGGCACGCGGGCCGGCCACACATGAAATCCAAACACACTTCTTCGCATGGCCTTCAACGGACTTTAGCAGGAATCCATCCACTCCACAAGTTCATTCTACCTGCAATTTGTCATCCAAGCCAAAACAGAAAACAAAGTAACGGTCAGCATTCGCTGACCCATTTATGACGACCCTACCCCCTACCCGGGGCAGTGGTTCCTTCCCTGTATGCATTGCTATCATCATCTCATCAAGCATCATATGTATCATTCTCTTTATCAATCTATCAAGCACACCACATCATAAACACTAGTATCCACCAGACGCTACGTGCACTAAGGGCACCTTCTTGGTGTATCAGACATCCCAGTCGTACACCGCCGATCTGAGGTACTTCACTTGTTGGTTGGACGGCTCAAGCCTAGTCCACCAGTCTCGCAAGCTGGCGACATCCCGTCCATACCACTCAGAGGTACAACCTCCCCAGCATCACAAATAACTAGAGCAGATTGACCCACCCTTGTGGTGTAGCAGGCTGGGTTATCGTTGCTCGCCAGGCATACCACCAATCGACCCCTCATCATTTCCTGATCGACCCACCATTGTGGTGCAGCAAGTCGGGTGCTCGCTTCCCGGGTCATGCCACCAATCGATCCCGTCTAACCAGATCAACCCACCCTAGTGGTGTAGTCGGTCGGGTACTCGCTTCCCGGGTGCACTAACAATTGATATTTCTTCAACTAGGAGCTTAACCAAAGCCTCCTCACATCCATAATTCACATTCATACATCCATACCACAATCATAAATCTTTTATAGCATCAAATCCACAGAGTCTTCTCCGGTTTACCCATGATCATCAACAATCCAGACTACCCGTCCAGATGGGCTTCACACAGCTTGCATATGTCATACTCCACACTTCCGGCTCTAAATGCAGACTCAACAAAGGAATCACTTCCGAAATCCACCTCTTAGTGGAGGATTCCAAGTACATGCATAAAGAAAGGAATTCGATGTCCAAGAAGGAGATCGTTACCCTTGACGATCGCTTTGGAGCCATGAAGTAGCCGGATGTAAGTCACCGCCTCGGCTCTGCCTTCAGGAATCTGCTCTCAGACCTTCAATCCGCACTCCGCAGCTCCTCCAGCAGCTGGCTTTACTTTCCTCCTTCCTTACTTTGCTCTCTCCTTCTCTTTCTCTCTCTTGAAATGAGATGAAGAAGAAGAGGAAGAGGAAGGGCTTGAAACCTCATATTTCGGCCAGAAATCCACATGGATAAAGCCTAACCCTTGGATCCAAGACAAAAAAATCAACGGTCAGAAAAACACTGAAAAATCATGTTTCGGCCCTGACACGCCCTGTGACACGCCCGTGTCACAGGCTGTGTCCCCAAAGCGGTGCACGAACCGCCTTATCCAAACTTATCCATGCCAAGATGACACGCCCATGTCACGCTCGTGTCAGCCGAGTCACGCCCATGACACAGGGCGTATCACCCACTCGACGATCACCACTCGACGATCTTCGCTCGACGCTCGACGATCTCCGCTCGACGATCTCCGCTCGACGATCTCCACGTGACGATCGACAAGCAAATCGTCGAACCGATGGGACACGCCCCATGTCACGCCCATGTTACAGGGCGTGACCACCCAAACACTTCCTCGACTGAAAATTCGTCGACCTCGCGCCTCACGACGTAACCCGAGCGGGACACGCCCGTGTCCCAGGCCGTGTCACCCAATTTTTGCCAATTTCAGAATTTGGGCTGTTACAATCCTCCCCTCCTTCAAGAAATTTCGTCCTCGAAATTCGTGCATTGGCAGGAAAACAACAACCAAATTATTACAACATCAAAATCATAGGTTACAACAACCTTTGTTCTGTACAATCTTCACATGTGCACAATATTCCATCAATTCAGCAAATGAACAAACATTTTATCCCCTCCAACAACATATATTTATATCATAACACCAAGTATGCACCAATATTCCATGGTTCTCACATAGAACACATGATCGGATATTGTCCAATACACATATTGTCCAAGTGATACAAATCATGATTCACTTTCGCTCAGCCTCCTTATTTTGCATTTCTCGCGAAAGAGCCAAATTAAACACTCGAGGCTGAATTTCGCCAATGGAACTCTACGACTCTTGCACTTCCAAATTATATAATCGAGGCTGCGTCCGGGATACTGTTGGGTACATTGGTTTAAATGTACCTGATTTGAAGAAGCCTCACCCAACTCAATGAAATACATCAAAATGTATTTGATGTGTTTTTGAGTTACTTGTGCAGGTTAAGTATTTGCAGGAATAAAGCAAAAAGTTTCTAAGTCCATGTGTCGACACCCAGAGGGAAAGTGTCGACACTTAAGAAGACTTGTGTCGACACCCAGGCAAGCAGTGTCGACACTTGGAGTCATTGTGTCGACACCAGGGATGCTGAGTCGACACCAGACAGAAAGTGTCGACACAAGGAGCAATGTCGACACTCAATGAAGAAAAGCCAGTAAAGCTGTGTCGACACTTAACAGTTGTGTCGACACCCAGTGAAGCTGTGTCTACATCAGAAAGTGTCGACACTTGGAGCTGTGTCGACACTCAGTAGAAGTCTGCAGAGACTAAGTACAAGTGTCGACACCCAGAACAATGTGTCGACACTCAGCAGAAGAGTCAGCACTTGAAGCAAGTGTCTACACCCAGAACAATGTGTCGACACTCAGCAGAAGAGTCAGCACTTGAAGTAAGTGTCGACACCCAGAACAATGTGTCGACACTCAACAGAAGAGTCAACACTGGAAGAAAGTGTCGACACATGGAGCTGTGTCGACACTTAGCAAAGAATAGCAAGATCAACAAATTATTCTAAGTACAAGTGTCGACACTATGGGAATGTGTCGACACTCAGCTGAAGTCTCAATAGAAGAATCAAGTGTCGACACAAGGAGCTGTGTCGACACTCAGCAAGTATCAACATAGAAGACTATGTGTCGACACCAAGAAGCAGTGTCGACACTTAACAGATTCAACACAAGAAGTTGTGTCGACACAAAGGAGATGTGTCGACACTTAGAAGAATTCAGCAAAATTCTGAAGAACAAGTACTTGTGTCGACACTCAATATTCAGTGTCGACACATGCAGAAGAAACTGTGTCGAGATATAGTATCTACAACACAAGGAGTTGTGTCGACACCTTGTAGACTAGTGACGACACTTAGACAACATATGTCGACACTTGGCCTATAAGTGTCGACACTTAAAGACAGAAAGTCTCGACACTTTCAGACAGTTAGAGAACTTTCAAAAACTGACTGGATGACTTGACAGCTGCCGTTCCAGCCGGTCTACAGCACCTGTCAGAGATGTCAGAATTCAGTTATGGACCGGACCAGCCGGTTACCATGAAGAAGGCCTATAAATAGGCCTTTGCTGTCTACATAAGAAGATGATCAACAAGTTGTTGAAGAGATTGAACACAAGTCCAAGTTCAGATTTAAAGAATATCTAGCTGTCCAAGTGCAGATCTAAGAAGTTGGAGAGAGAGGGCTTCATCCAAGAAATCAGCCGTTGGAACTCGGCTGAGAAGAAGGATTCAGTTTTAATTCTGGATCTTAAGAAGCAGAGGTCAAGGATCAACTGCAGAAGTAATCAATCTTATTCAGTTCTACTTTCAAGAAGCTTTGAAGAAAGCTAAGTCAGATTGAATCCAGCTGAGTTCTTCCAAGAACTCATCAAGAAACTCACAACCACCCTCTCTTGTCCTTGGGTTGTTGAGTTAACAATTGTAAATTCATTTTTATCTTGTAGGGTCCTTTGGATCTGAGTGATTGTAAGCCTGTATTTATAAAGGCTGAGGGTAGGGCTTGAGAGCCTGAGTGTAGGAGATTGAAATCTCTGAGTGTAGGCCTTGGTGGCTGAGTGTAGGCCTTGTTGGCTGAGTGTAGGCCTTGTTGGCTGAGTGTAGGCCTTTGTGGCTGAGTGTAGGCTTTGTGGAAAAGCTGAGTTGTAAGGCTTTGGGCCTGAGGTGTAGGAACCAGTTTGGGTTCTGAGACAGTGGTGAAGTTTGGCCGAATCTAGTACACTGCTAGATAGGCGAAGGGGGAAAGTGGATGTACCCAAATCTTGGGGAACCACTATAAAACTCTGTGTCTGCTGTGCTGTGTTTTGCTGTGTGATTGCTGTGCAAAAATAGAGTAGATTCTGTGATATAACTGTTTGCTGCCATTAAAGTTTAAAAAGGATTAGGACACCTATTCACCCCCCCTCTAGGTGTTTAGGTACTATATCTTTCAAGTGCTATCAGAGGCAGGTTCTTCAAAAAGGACTAACAGTCTGAGGAGATCCTGATTGGCAGTTTCAGTCTAAGTCAGATTACAGATTCAAGAAAAGCAAGAACCATGGGTTCCACAGAAAATCACAAGGAATTGGGCTCCATGAAATTACCCATATGTAGGAAGGAAATCTTTGGCATATGGAAAGAAAGGGTAAGGCTGTTTATGGAGGCCTCAGACCCTAGGATATACATCACAGTAAAAGAGGGGTCATATGTGCCCATGAAGATATCAGTTCTAGATGCAAATCAGAGAACTCCAAAGGATTTCTCTGAAATGACTAAGGATGAGATTGTCCTAGCCACCATGGACAAGATGGCACAAAACATTATAGTAAGTGCCATAGATGATGCAACATTTCAGAATCTTATACACTGTAAGACAGCCAAAGAGATGTGGGACACTCTTATTGTGTATATGGAGGGTTCTGAAGAAGTTAGACAAGATAGAAAATCCTTGCTAAATCAGGAGTATGAATGTTTTAGACAAGGAAAGGGTGATAGCATAACTGAGTGCTATAAGAAGTTCTACAGAATAGTGAATGAACTCATGTCTTATGGAAGAGAGTTCAGCAATTATGAACTAAATGATAAGTTCCTAAGGTCCCTAACTAAATATTGGGACACAAAGATTTGTGCCATTAGAGAAATGACTAAGTTGGGAGAAATTCCTCCACCTACACTGTTTGGCAAGTTATTGTCTTATGAAATTCAGTTGACAATGAGAAAAGAGGAGGAGAAATCAATAAGAACTGAACACAAGGAAAGAACTGTAGCTTTCAAGACAGAAGCCTCCAGAAAGTGCAGGAATAAATCACCAACTCCATCTCCAAAGGTTGCTGAATCAGAGTCAGATGAATCAGTCAGCACAAAGTCAGAAAGCAGTGAATGTGATGAAGACTTTGCTGCCTTCACTAGATATTTTCAGAAGTTCTTGAAAAAAAAACAGTGGAGGTCAAGGCCTTCTACATCACAGGAAAAGGAAGACTCTTATCAGAAAAAGAGGTCTTCAAAGAAAGACAAGAAAAGGACTAAGTCTAGCAAGGTAACTGTTTCAAAAATAGTGTGCTATTGCTGCAATAGACAAGGCCATGTTGTTGCAGATTGTCCTGAGAAGAGAAAAGAGTCTAGTGACAGGAAGAAGACTCATTTCAAAGGCAAGAAAGAGAAGTCTTTTGTTGCCAAGAAAGAGAAGACTCTATCAGATATCTCTTCTTCAGAAACTGAGTCTGATGCTGAGGCATACATAGGGCTGTTTGCTGAAGAAGAAGAAGAATTCATGCAGATAATGGAGTCTATATATGAACAAGAAGACAGTCAATGCCAAGGGCTAATGGCTTTGATAGAGCATGACAAAATCCTGGAGCAGCCAGGACCCAGTAAGGTACAATGTTCAACTCTAAGTTCAATTTCTTGTGCCAGTACAGAATCAGATTCATCTTCATCAAGTGATGAAAGTGTATCTGAGTCTGAGGATGATATTCATCAGCTGATAGATGAATATAAAGTACTGTTGCAAGCTTACAAGAAGAGCAAGTCCCTAGCCAAAAGTCAGGCAAAGGAAATTGCTGATCTTAAAGCTGCTGCAACAGATTCTGAGAAGCTATTTGATCAAAAGCTTAATGAGATAGCCAGGCTGAAACACATAACAGTGATTCAGATGGGGACTATCACCTTTAAGAATGATCAAATCAAGAATCTGGAGATCAATCTTCAGAAAGAGAGAGAGCTTGTTGCTAGGTTTTCTAAACCTAAGTCAGTGTTACCCATAATTGATGAATTTGTTCATCACAAGGGTAAAGCTGGACTGGGCTTTACTAGACCTGCAAGGACTGAGCAGTCCAAGTCCAAGTCCAAGAGCAAAGCCTCAACATTCAACAAATCTGCTGTAGATAAGACAGCAAAGACAGTACCTAAGCAAAGGTACAATAAGTTTGAATGTTGGTGCTGTGGCAAAGTTGGCCATTTTGCTATGGACTGTTGGCACAATGCTAGTGCCAAAGTGAGTACCAAATTACCTGTTGGAAAGCCAGTAGGTAGTTTTGTCAAGTTACAAACTAACAAGTACCAAGGACCCAAGAATTCTTTGGGTTCTAAGGTTCATTAATCTGTTTTGCAGGTGAGTCCAAGTGGCCATACCCCAACATGGTACTTGGACAGTGGATGTTCCAGACATATGACTGGAACTAGAGGATTACTAAGGGACTTCATTCCAATAAAAGATGGTCCAAAAGTAACCTTTGGCGGTTCTGAAAAAGGAATCATCAAAGGGTTTGGTAACATTTCTAGCAACTTAGTTACCATTACTCAAGTGGCTTATGTTAAAGGGTTGAAACACAACCTAATAAGTACAAGTCAATTAAGTGATGTAGGGTATGACATCTCATTTGTTAAAAACGGTTGTCATATCAAGAGGTCAAGTGATCAAGAGATCATTTTGACTGGTTATAGGAAAAGGAATGTCTATTGCTTAGACATTATGGTTGAGAACAGTGGTTCTCCAGTATGTCTTGTAGCTGATGAGACAGTCTCTCATTGTATCAAATGGCACAAGAGGCTTGCCCATCTTAACTACAAGACTATTAGCAAACTCTTTAGCAAAGAGTTAGTGAGGAATGGTCCTCAAGTTAAGTGTGTTAAAGATGGTATTTGCTCAGCTTGTCAAAAGGGCAAGCAGACTAAATCCATCTTTAGAAGCATAGAAAACAAAGATGCTGTGAGGTGTTTATACCTCTTGCATATGGATCTCTTTGGTCCAATGCCAGTTCACAGCTTAAGTAGGAAGATCTATACCCTTGTAGTTGTAGATGACTACTCAAGGTTTTCCTGGGTATTCTTCTTAAGACAGAAATCTGAAACACCTAATGTCTTCTATAACTTTGTCAAGCAAATTCAGAATGAACTAAATAGTACAGTGGTCAAAATTAGAAGTGACCATGGTACTGAGTTTCAGTCTGATAGCATGACAAAACTTTGTGAAGACTTTGTGATATTTCAAGAATTCTCTTCACCAAGAACACCTCAGCAAAATGGCATTGCTGAGAGGAAGAATAGGATCTTGATTGAGGCAGGTAGGACCCTATTAAGTGATACATCACTGCCAGAGTATTTCTGGGCTGAAGCAGTTAATACTGCATGTCATGTTATAAATAGGGTTACCATCACTAAAGGGCTCAACAAGACCCCCTATGAAGTTGTGAAAGGCAGGAAACCAAACCTATCCTATTTCAAGATCTTTGGTTGCAAATGCTTCATACTTAACAATGGAAAGTTTTACTTGACTAAGTTTGCTGCCAAGTCCCAAGAGGGAATTTTTGTTGGGTACAGCAATAACAGTAAGGCTTATAGAGTCTACAACTTGACTACTCAAGTTGTAGAAGAGACTGTACATGTAGTTTTTGATGAGACTAAACTTATTAACAATGAGTTGTCTAGTAGTGTATGCAGCCCCACAGGTTTAACAAAGAAAATGAACAAGCTTACTATAGAAGAAGTACCTGTTGCAAGACAGCAAGTAGAAGAAAGTAGCTGTTGTCCAGGGGGAGAACTACATGTACCAATGGCAAATGCAGAAGAAGTATAACATGATGATGAAACTGAAGAGGTTCAACTAGAAGTCGGGATGCCTCCAGCCAATAGGCATCTTAGAGATCATCCAGTAGAGCAGATTATTGGAGATCCAAGACAAGGAGTACAAATAAGGAGCAGAAACCTGAATACAGCAGTCTACTCCAGTTTTCTATCTCAAGTTGAATCTAAGAAGTTTGAAGAAGCCATATTAGATCCACAATGGACTGAAGCAATGCAAGAAGAGCTTAATCAGTTCAAGAGGTGCAAGGTCTGGGAACTTGTTCCTAAACCTAAAGACCACAATATAATAGGAACCAAGTGGATCTACAGGAATAAGATGGATGAACAAGGGGTCATCATTAAGAATAAAGCAAGATTGGTTGCTAAAGGATATAGGCAAGAAGAAGGTATTGACTTTGATCAAACCTTTGCTCCAGTAGCCAGACTGGAAGCCATAATGATGTTCTTGGCCTATGCAACCTATCAAGGATTCAAGGTTTACCAAATGGATGTCAAGTCAGCATTTCTAAATGGTAATCTTAAAGAGGAAGTCTATGTGAAACAGCCTTCAGGTTTTGTTGATCCAACTCTACCTCATCATGTCTATAGACTTAGGAAAGCTTTATATGGGTTAAAGCAAGCCCCTAGGGCTTGGTATGAAACCCTATCTAGTTTCCTCATTGAGAACAAGTTCTCAAGGGGGAAAATAGATAAGACTCTATTCCTTAGAGAATCTAGAGGCAAAGTTATACTAGTCCAAATATATGTAGATGACATTATATTTGGGTCTACTGAAAGCAGCCTTTGCAAAAAGTTTGCAAAACTTATGCAAGGTCAATTTGAAATGAGTAGTATGGGAGAGCTGAAGTTTTTCTTGGGTCTTCAAGTTAAACAGACTGAGAGTGGTTTATCCATTTGCCAGTCCAAGTTCACCCTAGAACTCATAAGGAAGTATGGTATGGATTCATCCAGCACCATGAAGACTCCTATGGGGTCAAGTATGTCTCTTAGCAAGGATGATGCAGGGAAACCTGTAGATGAAACCTTGTATAGAGGGATAGTTGGCTCCCTATTATACTTGACTGCTAGTAGACCAGACATCATGTATGCTACATGTGTTTGTGCAAGGTATCAAGCCTGCCCTAAAGAGTCTCATTTGATAGCAGTCAAAAGAATATTGAGATATCTAAAGGGCACTCCCTATCTAGGCCTCTGGTACCCTAGGAATGGAGATTTTGAACTAACAGGTTATTCAGATGCAGACTTTGCAGGATGCAAAGAAGATATAAAAAGCACTACTGGAACCTGTCAATTCCTAGGTGAGAGACTAATTTCATGGAGTAGCAAAAAGCAAACCAGTGTGACTATCTCCACTGCAGAGTCAGAGTATGTGGCTGCAGGAAGTTGCTGTACTCAACTTCTGTGGATACAGCATCAGCTAGAGGACTATGGATTTTAGGTAAGTAGAACTCCACTCTTTTGTGATTCTACAAGTGCTATTTCAATAGCTAATAATCCTGTATCTCATAGTAGAACAAAATATATTGAAATTAAATATCATTTTCTTAAAGAGCATGTAGAAAGAGAAGATATTTTATTGGAATATGTGAAAACTGATAATCAATTAGCTGATATGTATACTAAGCCCCTAGAAGAAGCTAAGTTCAATAGGTTTAAGATTGAATTAGGAATGATAAACTTAGAGTAAGTTTATAATATTGAAAATGACTAAGTAAATAGGTGTCGACACATAGAGATTTCTGTGTCGACACAGAATAGTGGTGTCGACACTTCAGGAAAAAGGTGTCGACACATCTAGGAAGTTGGTGTCGACACTTCAGAATATTAGTGTCGACACATGACATGTAGGTGTCGACACATCCAATGTGGTGTCGACACTTAGTATTTACTCAGAATTTTCTAAGTAAAGTCTCGACTATGTGTCGAGTTATGTTGTGTCGACACATAACCAAGTGTCGACACATAAAATTTGTTGACTAAACTTGTGTCGACACATATGTGTCTAGACATTATAAGTCAGTGTCGATACTTATTGCCAGTGTCGACACATTTTAAGTTAGCTGTCCCGCCTGTTCATCTTCAAAATCAGAAAGGTATAAATAGGATTTTGCCTTAGTTTGTCGACACGCTTTCAAAGTTTCGAGACCAAAACTTCTGTGTCGACACCTCTCTTCTCTCAAGACAAATTCTACAAACCCTAATGGCGCCTAAGTTAGAGGAGAATGTCAACGAAGGTTACGAGCTGGTGCGCAGCGCTTTTGAGGATGCTGATCAAGAAATCAAGCACGTGATAACCCTAGTTGCCGATTCTGGGTTAGAATATCTCGTTTCAGAACCTATTAAGATATGGAAGAAAGAGGTACTTGAATTCCTCAATGGAGCAAAGGTGGACGAATCTGGATACAAAATCAAATCCAGAGTTCATGGTGAGAAGGTCAAGGTATCACCAAAAAAGTCTGAGGAAGATTCTACAGCTTCCAAGAACTAAAGATGAAGATGAGGTTACTGCTACCAAGACCAGTGAAGCTCTAACCTGGTGTGGCCTTGATTCTACAATGAAGATTGGTTCTGTTTTCAACAGGAAGGGGATGAACAATCAAGGAAAGTTTCTTTCTGAAATTATTGGAAAGGTCATCCTCAGCAAGCCAGGAGGGCATGACAGAGTGTCTGCCTCCATGTTCAATATTATGACAAGAATAATTTTCTCTCTAAACAATGACTGGTCTATGGTAGTCTTTGAGAAGATCAAAGAAAGCTTGAAGAAGCCCAATCTGGGCAGAATCATAAGTCTTTACCTAGCTGGTACCATACCAGAGGTAATGCAACAAGCTGCTGGAAGTAAAATTAATCACATGAGGAAAATGGACATGAGGTTGTTCTCAAGATGGGACAGGGTGTTGTCTAAAGAGATGCCAACCCCTGAAAAGGTTGTTTCTGAGAAAGAGATTCCTCCCAAGAAGAAAAGGAAGACTGCTCCAGTGGCACAAGAGTCCACTAGCAGTTCTGAAAGTGAAGAACAAGTGGTTTTTACACCAGATGAGCATGAGGAAGAGCCTGCAGTAAAGACTCCTGCTCTACAAGATGATGCTGAGATCCAGGGGGAGCTACCACAAGCAAGCCCCATCCACAAGGATCAAAGCCAGGGGGAGTTTCCAGTTGTAGAAGAACCAACTACACTGGAAAGTGAACTAGCAACCACCATCATACTAGAGGTAATCACTGAACTAAACACTATAGATTTTTCTATGGAAGATACTGATTTGTCTGATGATCATCAGCAAACTCAGCTGAATAGTCAAGTTCCAGATGCTGTTATATAAGACACATCTGTTGTTGTTCAAGTGGTTCCTGATCCAGTGGTTGAAGAACCTAGAATTACTCCAGCTCCTTCACCACAAGAATTCACCATGGAAGATTTATTTTTAAATCTAGATCAAGTAGATTTTGACATGGACAAGGTTGCTGCTGAAAGAGATAATGCTGCTGCTGAGGGGGAGCAAGTGCAGATTCTGGAAGAGCCTATAAGGCAAGAAACTGAGAAGGCACCTGATGTGCAGCCTGAGAGGCCTCCAAGCCCTAAGGAGAGGGTTGACATAGCCAGCTCCTCAGAATCTGAAGATGAGGAGGCTACAAGGGCTAAGCAAAAGAAACTTTATGTATTCAAGAGAAGAAGCCAAAGTTATAAGAAGGCTCTACAATCTATTGCACCACAGCCTATAGTTCAGCAAACACCATAAGTTGATTATAGTGCTTTAATGGTGGCAATGCAGATTAAATTGGATGAACATAGAAAAGCAATTGAAAAGTATGTAGATGAAGGGCAAAAATCATTGCAATTTGATCTGGCCCAAGATATCAAGTCTATAAGGTTTGAAATGAACCTTAACAAGAAAGAGATGACAGATTGTTTCCACAAGGGTGGAAATGCAGTGGTGTACTTGGCAACACACCAGGAAAAGATCAAAGCACAAGTAGATGACATAGCATTGAAGCAAGGGTATGTTCTTGAAAATCAGCTAAGGATGAATGACAATCTTACTGCTTCCCATAATGCTATTGTCACAGAATTAAAGAACCAGGCTGCTGCACCTTCTACCTCTACTGCTACTGTTAAAGCTGAATTTGATAAAGTATTTCAAGAAGAAATCAATGCTGTTAAGACTGCCATTGAAGACTCCCAGAAGGCCATATCTGAACAACTTAAAAAGCTCAAACCTTTCTTTAAAGATGGAGTCAGATACTTGGATAATCAAATAAGATTTCAGAAGGATGATGTCAGAGATCACATGGCTAGAGAAGTCATAAAGGGGGAGAGAGTGTTAGTCAAGACAAGCTTTGACCATGCTAAGTGGATATCAAATTCTATCAGAGCTACACTTGGATATCCTCCTCTGTGTGATGACAATGATGTTGCTGAATCTGGAATTAACCCTGCCTATCTTGGAGGTGAGCAACCAGAAGTAGCTCAAGTCATATATCCTCCTCCAGATTTTGAAATGGTGCATGCTAATGTACAGACCATGTACAGCCCACCTGGGGGCAAGGACAATGTAGTTATTGAAAAGGTTGTTCAACCTATATCTGAAGCCATGTAAGAGGCATTACAAAAAGAAGAAGAGACAAGATTGTCTAAGAAGAGGTTTAGGGAACAAGCTGAACAGAGACCAGATTTTGAACAATGGAGCCCTACCTCTAGAAACATTATATTAACTGCCTGGAAAGCTGCCAAAGACAACATTCATGACAGGAACAAATGGTTCTCTGAGGCTGAATGGAGAAAACATGAGACTAGACAGGAGGCCATAGTTCAACATAGAAGGAAGGCAAAGATGGGAAAGCTACCTCCTACTGCTCTGGAGCCTAGCAAGTACTTTCCAAAGCCATACCATTATTTTGAGAGGCAGAAGATCAAAGATGAAGAGCTTAAGAAGAAAGATCTGAAAGGCAAGAAGCCTGCTGATGCTGAAACTGCTGATGCTCCTGTCCAAGCTAAGGTTCATGCTGGCAAAGGAATAGTTATCAAGGAACCAGAACAGAAATAGATTAAGAATTTTCTTGAAGTTTACTTTGTATTCTTTTTGATGTAAAACATTTTTGTGAACTTCTGAAAATGTATAAGACAGATATTAAAACAATATATGATTAATCTATTTCATGTTTGTTCTGTGATAATGTCTATGTCTATTTCATATTTGTTCTGTGATGATGAATTTATATACATGTGAAATTGTTACATGTTTATGTTAACCCTGCTGTATATTATCCTGCCTTACATCATTGTGTAATTTTAATTATGAATGGTGTATATCATTGACTAAGGGTTATGACTTCTCCAAATAGGGGGAGATTGTTGGGTACATTGGTTTAAATGTACCTGATTTGAAGAAGCCTCACCCAACTCAATGATATACATCAAAATGTATTTGATGTATTTTTGAGTTACTTGTGCAGGTTAAGTATTTGCAGGAATAAAGCAAAAAGTTTCTAAGTCCATGTGTCGACACCCAGAGGGAAAGTGTCGACACTTAAGAAGACTTGTGTCGACACCCAGGCAAGCAGTGTCGACACTTGGAGTCATTGTGTCGACACCAGGGATGCTGAGTCGACACCAGACAGAAAGTGTCGACACAAGGAGCAGTGTCGACACTCAATGAAGAAAAGCCAGTAAAGCTGTGTCGACACTTAACAGTTGTGTCGACACCCAGTGAAGCTGTGTCTACATCAGAAAGTGTCGACACTTGGAGCTGTGTCGACACTCAGCAGAAGTCTGCAGAGACTAAGTACAAGTGTCGACACCCAGAATAATGTGTCGACACTCAGCAGAAGAGTCAACACTTGAAGTAAGTGTCGACACCCAGAACAATGTGTCGACACTCAGCAGAAGAGTCAGCACTTGAAGTAAGTGTCGACACCAAGAACAATGTGTCGACACTCAACAGAAGAGTCAACACTGGAAGAAAGTGTCGACACATGGAGCTGTGTCGACACTTAGCAAAGAACAGCAAGATCAACAAAATATTCTAAGTACAAGTGTCGACACTATGGGAATGTGTCGACACTCAGCTGAAGTCTTAACAGAAGAATCAAGTGTCGACACAAGGAGCTGTGTTGACACTCAGCAAGTATCAACATAGAAGACTATGTGTCGACACCAAGAAGCAGTGTCGACACTTAACAGATTCAACACAAGAAGTTGTGTCGACACAAAGGAGATATGTCGACACTTAGAAGAATTCAGCAAAATTCTGAAGAACAAGTACTTGTGTCGACACTCAATATTCAATGTCGACACATGCAGAAGAAACTGTGTCGAGACATAGTATCTACAACACAAGGAGTTGTGTCGACACCTTGTAGACTAGTGTCGACACTTAGACAACATGTGTTGACACTTGGCCTATAAGTGTCGACACTTAAAGACAGAAAGTCTCGACACTTTCAGACAGTTAGAGAACTTTCAAGAACTGACTGGATGACTTGACAGCTGCCATTCCAGCCGGTCTACAGCACCTGTCAGAGATGTCAGAATTCAGTTATGGACCGGACCAGCCGGTTACCATGAAGAAGGCCTATAAATAGGCCTTTGCTGTCTACAGAAGAAGATGATCAACAAGTTGTTGAAGAGATTGAACACAAGTCCAAGTTCAGATTTAAAGAAGATCTAGCTGTCCAAGTGCAGATCTAAGAAGTTGGAGAGAGAGGGCTCCATCCAAGAAATCAGCCGTTGGAACTCGGCTGAGAAGAAGGATTCAGTTTTAATTCTGGATCTTAAGAAGCAGAGGTCAAGGATACTCTGCAGAAGGAATCAATCTTATTCAGTTCTACTTTCAAGAAGCTTTGAAGAAAGCTAAGTCAGATTGAATCCAACTGAGTTCTTCCAAGAACTCATCAAGAAACTCACAACCACCCTCTCTTGTCCTTGGGTTGTTGAGTTAACAATTGTAAATTCATTTTTATCTTGTAGGGTCCTTTGGATCTGAGTGATTGTAAGCCTGTATTTATAAAGGCTGAGGGTAGGGCTTGAGAGCCAGAGTGTAGGAGATTGAAATCTCTGAGTGTAGGCCTTGGTGGCTGAGTATAGGCCTTGTTGGCTGAGTGTAGGCCTTGTTGGCTGAGTGTAGGCCTTTGTGGCTGAGTGTAGGCTTTGTGGAAAAGCTGAGTTGTAAGGCTTTGGGCCTGAGGTGTAGGAACCAGTTTGGGTTCTGAGACAGTGGTGAAGTTTGGCCGAATCTAGTACACTGCTAGATAGGCGAAGGGGGAAAGTGGATGTACCCAAATCTTGGGGAACCACTATAAAACTCTGTGTCTGCTGTGCTGTGTTTTGCTGTGTGATTGCTATGCAAAAGTAGAGTAGATTCTGTGATATAACTGTTTGCTGCCATTAAAGTTTAAAAAGGATTAGGACACCTATTCACCCCCCCTCTAGGTGTTTAGGTACTATATCTTTCAGATACAGATGACTCGACCACTGCTTTACCCTTTTTTCATACGACGCATATGTCTTTTGCTCACTTCCTGCGGGAGCATTCCAAAAAAATCTCGCTATGTGCCCTTGCTTTCCGCACTTATAACAGATATGTGTATCAACACGTCCTTGCCCATAGGTCGCCCCCGAAGAAACAGTCGGCGGAGCTGAATCATCAGGCCTAAACCTTTTCTTCTCTCGTCTTCTCAACTCGTACTCCGACTGTGGCACTTTGAACTGTGGCTTCGCTACTTCCAGTTTCTTCTTTTCTTGTACCCGCTTCAAATCCTTTTCCAGGGCACGAGCCGTATCTACCAATGCTTGGAAGCCTTGGTTTACCGAACTAGGGAGTAATAATCTCAACTCATCCCGCAGTCCCTCATAAAAGCAATTTGTCTTTCGCGCTTCCTCCGCGAAGGTAGACCCCGCATATCGCCCCAATCTGGTAAACTCATGCAGGTACGTATCAATATCAGTATCACCCTGCACCAGACGTTGAAACTCGTTCACCATTGCAATCTGCTACGACACCGACAAATATTTGGCAAGAAATAATCGGGAGAATTCAGCCATTGAAACCTCTGCTAAACCTCGACCTGCCAAATGATGCACTTCTATCTCATCCCACCACAATCTTGGCTAAGGTCACTTTCTGCTCTTCTGCCGTCCTGATTGCAGTCAGGATCCTCTTCACTCTAGCCAACCAATCTTCTGCCTGCGTTGGGGAAATCGCCCCACCGAACGTAGGTGAATGAAATTCCATAAAGCTTTTCAATGACTCATCGATTGCTTGCGCCTCCACCACAACTGTAGCACGCTCTTGTCTTGCACCAGGCCGTACTGGCATGTCTACAGGCCTTGCCTGTCAAGTAGACTGTGGTTGTAACACTGCAAGCACTGTCTCCGTCACCACCCGTATAGTCTCCGCCGAAGAAGGTGTAGGCGCTTCAACTGGTGATGCACTCTCATCAGACCGCTAGGGCTCAGACTACCCAGCTCCACTCCTCGCCACCTGTAGTCAATGTACAAAACACGATTAATCATCCATGGCATAACAGGAATGAGACATTGACTATACACGCATGTACCGCACGTACATGAAATACATTCCTAGTGGATATTCATGAGTTCAATAATGTTCTCTCCCTCCCAACAATCTCAACCTGGCTCTGATACCACTTTGTAACACATCCATTCGTCACATGGCATATAACGGTGGGTTCGGCCGAGGCCCCACGCCATATGTCACAGACAAGTAGTGGAATTACTTGTGGAAATCAAATTCTATTCGCATCCTTAACTCAATCCATTCTAGCGCAGCATGTTTTAAGTTAAACTCAGCTCAGAGAATGTCCACTTCTATATAAACTCCACATTTATATAGCAACACCAGGAATGTATACAACGCACACACATTGGGCTTAAGGCCCTACAAATTTCACTTTTCACACAATTATAGTTTCGTACATCGGCACGCAGGCCGGCCACACATGAAATCCAAACACACTTCTTCGCATGGCCTTCAAGGGCCTTTAGCAGCAATCCATCCACTCCACTTGTTCATTCTACCTGCAATTTGCCATCCAAGCCAAAATAGAAAACAAAGTAACGATCATCATTCACTGACCCATTTATAACGAAACTACCCCCTATCCGGGGCAGTGGTTCCTTCCCTGTATGCATTGCTATCATCATCTCATCAAGCCTCATTAAGCATCATATGTATCATTCTCTTTATCAATCTATCAAGCACATCACATCACAAATGCTGGTATCTACTAGACGCTCCATGCACTCAGGGCACCTTCTTGGTGTACCGGACATCCCAGTCGTACACTGCCGATCAGAGGTACTTCACTTGTTGGTTGGATGACTCAAGCCTAGTCCACCAGTCTCGCAAGCTGGCGACATCCCGTCCATACCACTCAGAGGTACAACCTCCCCAGCATCACAAATAACTAGAGCAGATCGACCCACCCTTGTGGTGTAGCAGGCTGGGTTATCGTTTCTCCCCAGGCATACCACCAATCGACCCCTCATCATTTCCTGATCGACCCACCATTGTGGTGCAGCAAGTCAGGTGCTCTCTTCCCGGGTCATGCCACCAATCGATCCCGTCTAACCGGATCAACCCACCCTAGTGGTGTAGTCGGTCGGGTACTCGCTTCCCAGGTGCACTACCAATTGATCTCTCTTCAACCAGGAGCTTAACCAAAGCCTCATCACATCCATAATTCACATTCATACAACCATGCCACAATCATAAATCTTTCATAGCATCAAATCCACAGAGTCTTCTCCGGTTTACCCATGATCATCACCAATCCAGACTACCCGTCTAGATGGGCTTCACACAGCATGCATATGTCGTACTCCACACTTCCGGCTCTAGATGCAGACTCAACAAAGGAATCACTTCCGAAATCCACCTCTTGGTGGAGGATTCCAAGCGCATGCATAAAGAAAGGACTTCGATGTCCAAGAAGGAGATCGTTACCCTCGAAGATCGCTTTGGCGCCATGAAGTAGCCGGATGGAAGTCACCTCCTCGGCTCTGCCTTCACGAATCCGCTCTCGGACCTTCGCTCCGCACTCCGCAGCTCCTCCAGCAGCTGGCTTTACTTTCCTCCTTCCTTCCTTTGCTCTCTCCTTCTCTTTCTCTCTCTTGAAATGATAAGAAGAAGAAGAGGAAGGGCTTGAAACCTCAGATTTCGGCCAGAAATCCACATGGATAAAGCCTAGCCCTTGAATCCAGGACAAAGAAATCAACGGCCAGAAAAACACTGAAAAATCATGTTTCGGCCCCAAAGCGGTGCACAAACCGCCTTATCCAAACTTATCCACGCCAAGATGACACGCCCATGTCACGCCCGTGTCAGCCGAGTCACGCCCGTGACACAGGGCGTGTCACCCACTCGACGATCGCCACTCGACGATCTCCACTCGACGATCTCCGCTTGACGATCTCCGCTCGACGATCTCCACTCGACGATCTCCGCTCAACGATCGACAAGATAATCGTCGAACCGATGGGACACGCCCCTTGTTGCGCCTGTGTTATAGGGCGTGACCACCCAAACACTTTGTCGACCGAAAATTCGTCGACCTCGCGCCTCATGACGCAACCCGAGCGGGACATGCCCTGGGACACGCCCATGTCCCAGGCCGTGTCACCCAATTTTTGCCAATTTCAGAATTTGAGCTGTTACAACCCTCCCCTCCTTCAAGAAATTTCGTCCTCAAAATTCGTACATAGGCAGGAAAACAACAACCAAATTGTTACAACATCAAAATCATAGGTTACAACAACCTTTGTTCTGTACAATCTTCACATGTGCACTGTATTCCATCAATTCAGCAAATAAGCAAACATTTTATCCCCTCAAACAGCATATATCTATATAATAACACCAAGTATGCACCAATATTCCATGGTTCTCACATAGAACACATGATCGGATATTGTCCAATACACATATTGTCCAAGTGATACAAATTACGATTCACTTTCGCTTAGCCTCCTTATTTTGGATTTCTCGCGAAAGAGCCAATTTAAACACTCGAGGCTGAATTTCGCAAATGAAACTCTGCGGCTCTTGCACTTCCAAATTATGTAATCGAGGCTGCGTCCTGGATGCAGATGACTCGGCCACTGCTTTACCCTTTTTTTTCATACGATGCACCTGTCTTTTGCTCACTTCCTGCGGGAGCATTCCAACAAAATCTCGCTATGTGCCCTTGCTTTTCGCACTTATAATGGATACGTGTATTAACACATCCTTGCACATAGGTCGCCCCCGAAGAAACAGTCGGCGGAGCTGAATCATCAGGCCTAAACCTTTTCTTCTCTCGTCTTCTCAACTCCTGCTCCGACTGTGGCACTTTGAACTCTGGCTTCGCCACTGCCAGTTTCTTCTTTTCTTGTACCGGCTTCAAATCCTTTTCCAGGGCACGGGCTGTATCTACCAATGCTTGGAAGCCTTGGTTTACCGAAATAGGGAGTAATAATCTCAACTCATCCCGCAGTCCCTCATAAAAGCGATTTGTCTTTCGCGCTTCCTTCGCGAAGGTAGACCCCGCTTATCACCCCAATCTGGTAAACTCATGCAGGTACGTATCAATATCAGTATCACCCTGTACCAGACGTTGAAACTCGTTCCCCATTGCAATCCGCTGCGACACCGGCAAATATTTGGCAAGAAATAATCGGGAGAATTCAGCCATTGAAACCTCCGCTAAACCTCGACCTGCCAAATGATGCACTTCTATCTCATCCCACCACAATCTTTGCTAAGGTCACTTTCTGCTCTTCTGCCGTCCTGATTGCAGTCAGGATCCTCTTCACTCTAGCCAACCAATCTGTTGGATCCCTAGTTGATTTGGGCTAGGTTCACTAACTTAGGATGTGACCCAACATGTATAGCCATGGTCAAAGCTGTATCCTAGAGTCTAGGCCAAGTCCTTGGTGTCAACACCAGATGAACCAGATATCAGCAAGACTGCTAGAGACTCAAGATTGAGAAGATTTCATGACTAAGTAAAAATGAGTTCGACGTTCGTCGAACTCAGGTCGACGAAAGACGTTCTCAGCTCGACGATCTTGAGATATTTCTCTGAGCTGAGCTCGACGATCTTCATTCTCTGGTCGACGAAAGTTGGGATATTTCAACAAACTAAAGTCAGGATAACTTCAGATTATTCTAAGTTCAACTTCAGACTTTGGTCGACAAACTAGATTCTGAGCTCGACGAACTTGGATCTCAGACTCACAGCTTCTCAGGTCGACGAAGTCAACTTCTCAGGTCGACGAACTCAGTACTCTACTCAACGAATTCTGGAATCAGAAGATTTGTGTCGACACTTAGGGTATGTGTCGACACCAACTTATGTCGACACCAAAAAACTTATGTCGACACCAGAAGAGTTGTGTCGACACCAAGACTAATAATTCGACATCCACCTGTGTCAACACCAAAAGATTCATGTCAACACACAAAATATCTGTCAACACAAAATACTTGACTAAGTCTAGAATTGTTGCTGAACTCCAGTCGACGAAGTTACAAACTCAGCTCAACGAAGTTACAAACTCAGCTCGACGAAATTCAGACAGAAAAGGCAAAGGCTCTGAAGCATGCAGCTCTGTTATCAGCTCAACGATCTTGGAACTCAGCTCGACGAACAGGAAGTTGTCTGGTCGACGAATTCAATATCTCAGCTCGACGAATTGGTAACTCAGTTCGACGAATTCTGCCAACTGTTTGACGATTCCAGACTTAGCCATTTCTGGCATTCAATCCTCATTCAAATGCAATAATTCCTGACAGATTAATGCTCAAACATTCTCTGAATGTATCCGTTAGAGGGAGCATTAATTACAGTCTTCCTCAGGAATATTACTTGCTGATTTTCCACAAGACAGTTGGGGAAATACATTAATGTCGATTATTCTCAGGCCGTCAGCATTAATTACAGAGGATTCAAATTTTTGAAAAGATATAGAAGAAAAGAAGATAGAGAATCAGCAAGGAGAACGAGAACACACTCGGTCAAAAAATAAAAAGTGAAATACACAGACTGACTGGAAGAATACTGATAGAAGCAGAAAAGCTTTACACAGAAAATTACTGAATTCCTTCCAGTGACAGGCAGTGATCATCATTCAGAAGAAGAAGAACAATCATACAATATCAAGAGTCTTCTTCTTCCATATTCTCTCCAGGACTTCCAAGGACAACAGATATCAAATCAGTCAAGAAGCTCCTGCATCACTGCTTGTCAAGAACTCTGATTGAAGACCTATCACCCTACAACAAAGCTTCCAAATCTTCCTGAACCATTCAATAATTCAGGGGGAGCTTTTGCTAAACATAAATCCACATAAGTCTTCTCAGTTTACTGAGATAGAGAAGACATAATCACTCTCTCACCCCCTCCTGTATAAAGGGTTGTCATCTCCCTTCAAAAGTGATTCCTGGTTGCAAGTCTCCTAACCAAAATACTTGAGTTGGTTTTTGGGGACTTGATCAAAACCCATTTGTACAACCCCGTGTCCGGCGAGCAAGGTCACTAGGGGGCGAGCAGATCAAGCTCGGCAGCAGCAGGCGAGCTCGGTATCAGCAGGGGCGAGCCCGAGCTCGGCGTCCGACAACCAGAGATCGTCAATCGGCGACCCCGAGCTCGGCATTCGCCGAGCGGGCTGCAACTCGCGCCCTCGCAGTGGATTTCGGCAGCAGCGTGCGAGCAGAGCACGCCGAGGTAGCTAGAGCGCCCAGCTCGCCTGGGGGTCAGAGGTACTTTTTACTGTTTTACCCCTACTGGTCTGCCCATAGCCCTTCAAAACAGCGGAGTCTGGCTGTTGGCAGACTCAGCTGGGGGTCTTCTGGTAATTTCAGGTCAGCTGTTTTGGTTATTGGCAGTCCGGATTTCAAAAGCTATAAATAGGACCCAAGGGGTACCCTAGGAAGCAAGTTTGCCCGGTGCTCTTCTCCCCAAAATCTTTTAGTGCTTTCTGAGGGTACCTTAGCTCGGCTTCAGGCTAAGGAGGGGAAAGCGCTCTGAGATCTTCCGAGTTTGTGGTGGGACTCCCTGCCGAGCCCTTGGGTCTGTTTCTCCTTGCTTTCGTCGTTTTTCTTGCAGGAACAAAGTAGGCGCGAGACCACCCCCTTCCCCAAGGGCGAGCTCCACAAGAAGCCGGGTTTCGGTTTCAACATTTTGGTGGGGCGAGCGTGGAAAGTGGTCAGCGCAGAAAAGTTTCCGCGAGTTCGATGACGGGACAAGGGTCCGACAGGCCGAGCTCGCCGCCCCCCCCGCCTCTCGCAATGGTGGGGATGTTCGAAGATTTCAGAAACGAGGTGCTGAATCTGGTCATGTTCGCACTCGGCACGCGGGCCGAGTGCTCGACTCCGGCAAACAGATCGCGGCCGCCCCTCATTGGGCGAGGACGCTCCCGGTAGGCGAGCTGGGAAGGAAGTGGCTGAGGAAGGCCGAGGGTGCGAGCTCCCCGGGCGCGAGCTCTTCCCCGGCTCGGCAGGCCGAGGTCGCTTCGGCGAGCTGGGCTCGCGAGACTCGCCAGCTCGCCCAGTGGGGGGAGGGAGCCCTTTTAGCGAGCTGGTCTCTTCAGCTCCAGTTCCAGATGGGTTCAGGGAGCCCGAGATGTCCTATTACACTGGGAAGGGAGACCCGGTCCAGCATGTCCAATGGTTCGAGGACGTGGTCTCCATCCGTCAGATGTCGGACGGATTCAAGTGCCGGCTCTTCGCCATCACCCTCCGGGAAAAAGGCGAGAGAGTGGTTCCACCAGCTACCAGCCAGCTCCATCTACTGCTTCGAGGACCTGCGCCGAGGATTCATGCTGAGATTCACCACTTCGAAGAAGAGGAAGAAGGAGTCCGAGTCTCCGTTCCACATAAAGCAGGGGGTGAACGAGACATTGGGGAGCTATGTGGATCGATTCCAGGAGGAGGTTACCCAGGTCCAAGAGATGCCGGGCCATAGTCTGATGATGGCCTTTACCCTGGGCCTGCAGCAGGGTTTCTTCCGGATGGAGCTGAAGAGAGTTCCCCCCTCTCCTACGAGGAGCTGATGGAGAGGGCGGCAAGGGAAGTCGACGGGGAGGCATCGAACCCGGAATTTGCAAGGAAGCTGGCCAAGTGGGCCACAGAGGAAGAGAAAGAGTCGAAAGGAGGAAAGGCACAGGAGGAGAGAAGGGGGGAGCCCAGGCAGAGAGAGCAGAGGCAGCTCCAAGGGCAGCAGCAGCCGAGGTGTGGGCGTCAGGAGCCCGACCGACGGCTGGGATGGAGGCCTGAATGGCAAGGCCAGGGGCCGCAGAGGGGGAACTTCAGAAGGGACCACTACCAGAGGAGGCAAGACCAGTTCCACCCCCCGGGCTGGAGACAGGGCCAGAGGCCCCGGCTCCCCGATCAAGAGGAGGCCATGGCCATAGCCCTGGGAGCAAGGAGGGGAGCATGGAGAAGGAGAAGAAGAGAGGTCAGGGTGGAGCTGCCCTATTGCGACTTCCACCAGGAAGAGGGGCACGCCACGGCCACCTGTCCAGAGTTCCTCGAGATGAGAGGGAACAGGGAGCGGCAGCAGCAGCAGTAGGAGGCGCGACAGGAAGTAAGGATTGAGGAGGTCCTGCCTCGGGTGGAGGAGGATCGGTGTGAATACCGGGTGGATGTGGGGACCCGAGGAGGGATCGGGGTGATCCACGAGGGAGTAGGGATCGAGGCTTCCCGCAAGGCAAGCCTCCACACCATGTACCGGCGGAGCGTCGCCTCTACATCCCAAACCCCGCCACCGGAGGAGAGGATCACCTTCTCCAGGAGTGATCTGCCAGACCACGAGGATCCATTCTGTGATGCGCTGGTCATCAAGGCGGCCATCGAGAACTTCACCGTCTCTCGGATCCTCGTGGACAACGGGAGCTCCGTCAACGTCGTCTTCAAAAAGGCGTTCGACGCGATGAAGGTGGAGGCAAAGAGGGTGCTGGCCTCAGATGGCCCCTTGTTCGGATTTTCAGGAGAGAGGAAAGAAGTAGAGGGAGGAGTTGGACTCCATGTCACCTTGGGGGGGGGGGGGGGCAGTCCCGAAACTGCAAGTTCGTCATCGTGGACGCCCCCAGCAGCTACAACGCCATTTTCGGGAGGCCTCTCATCAGCGCCTTCCGCTGCATCCCCTCGTCTTACCACCAGTGTTTGAAGTTCAACGCTGAGGGGGTGCAGGTCAGGGTTAGGGGAGACCCAAAGGTGGCGCGGGAGTGCTATGTCACTGCGGTGAACACCATCTCTTGGCAGGAGGGAGCCGAGGAGATGGGACAGAGGATGGAATAGGTCGAGCAGGAAGCAGGAGGGGAAGAGCTGGGAGTGGAGGACTGCGCGAAGAAGGCGGCAGGAGGAGATCTGGAGGAGGTGGCCGAGGTAGGGGCCGTAGGGGGAGAGATGGAGGTAGAGGCCCCTGTTCCGGAGGAAGAGGACGCAGAAGGATGGGGGGAGCGGCCCAGGCTGGAGGCGGCAGAGGAAGTGGTGGAGCTGGAGGTGCTCACCCGGGGAGAAAGGGTGGAGAAAGTTCGCGTCAGCGGAGGGCTAACCCCGGAAGACCAAGGCAGGATGCTGGAGTGCATCTAGAAGAACGTGGACATCTTCGCCTGGAACACCGCGGAGATGCCGGGGGTTGACGCGGATGTGGCTTGCCACCGCCTCAACCTGGACCCGGGAACACGCCCCGTTCAGCAGAAGAAAAGGTCCACGGCAGACAAGCTGGCAGAACCCATCCGGGAGGAGGTGGCGAAACTCCTCAAGGCAGGCTTCGTGTCTGAGATTCAATACCCCGGCTGGGTCTCCAACATGGTTATGGTTAAAAAAGGGGATGGCCGATGGAGGATGTGTATCGACTTTTCCTTACTTAATAAAGCTTGTCCCAAGGATTGTTACCCCTTGCCTCGGATCGACGCGCTGGTTGACTCAGCCGTCGGTTTTTCTGTAATAAGTTTTTTGGATGCTTTTTCAGGTTATCATAAGATCAGGATGCACCCCCGGACGTCAAGGATGTCTCATTCATCACAGGGGACGGCTGCTACTGCTATAAGATGATGCCCTTTGGGCTGAAAAATGCTGGGGCTACCTATCAGAAGATGATGGACAGGGTCTTCAAGGATCAAAGGGGAAAGAACTTGGAGGTGTACGTGGACGACCTCATGATCAAGAGCCGGGATGTGGACGCCCACCTCCGGGACCTGGAGGAAACCTTCACCACCCTGCGCAGATACAAAATGCGGTTGAATCCCCTTAAGTGTGTCTTCGGGGCCAGCCGAGGGAAGTTCTTGGGGCATCTCCTCACCCCCGCAGGGGTCGAGCCGAATCCAGACAAGGTCAAGGCTATCCTAGAACTGGGGTCCCCGCGGAATGCAAAGGAGGTCCAACGGTTGACGGGGAAGCTAGCGGGGCTGAGTCGCTTCCTTTCTCGGGCAGGGGAGAAGTGCTCCCCCTTCTTCAAGACGCTGAGGGGTGGTCAGGGGTTTGAATGGACCAAGGAATGCGAGGAGGCGTTCCAGGCCCTCAAGATGCAGTTGACACAGGCCCCGCTGCTCCAAGGGCCGAAGGAGGGGGAGGACCTGTTCCTTTATCTCGGGGTCGGGGCAGAGGCCTTGAGCTCCGTCTTGGTTCGTGAAGAAGGGAAGAGACAGCTCCCTATTTATTACGTGAGCCGGGTCCTG
The DNA here is from genome assembly GCA_039583875.1 of Platanthera guangdongensis. Taxonomy (NCBI): domain Eukaryota; kingdom Viridiplantae; phylum Streptophyta; class Magnoliopsida; order Asparagales; family Orchidaceae; genus Platanthera; species Platanthera guangdongensis. The sequence continues at coordinate 36,522,527 of CM077162.1, read as the reverse complement.
AGGAAGGCCGAGCTCCGGTATCCGATCTTGGAGAAGCTTGCGTTCGCCCTAATCATCTCGGCTCGGAGGCTGCGACCTTACTTCCAGGCACACTCAATCCGAGTGGTGACCGACCATCCCCTCCGCAACATCTTCGAGAAGGTGGAGCATTCAGGCAGGTTGGCTAAGTGGTCGGTGGAGCTGAGCGAGTTTGACGTCTCCTTCATTCCGCGGCTCTCGATCAAGGCTCAGGCGATGGCCGACTTCCTAGCCGACTACGTGGTTGAAGTGGCGGAGGAAGAGCTCACCCGCCCGACTCCTTGGAAGGTGAGGGTGGATGGAGCCTCAGGAAGGCGTTCCCTTGGAGTAGGAGTGGTTCTAGAAAGCCCCCAAGGAACTAAGATCGAGCAGATGGTGGTGGTGCATTTTCCCATTACCAACAACCAGGCCGAGTACGAGGCAGTGATAGCGGGGCTGCACCTGGCCAGGGAGTTGGGGGTGCTAGATGTGGAGGTCCTAACCGACTCCATGGTGGTGGCTTCCCAGGTCTCCGGGGAATTCGAGGCAAGGGAGCCCGCTCTGAAGTTATACTTGGCCAAAGTGAAGGGGGTCATAGGGACCTTCCAGACCTTCTCCATCCGGCACGTGCCCAGGGGGGAGAATGAGCAAGTCGATCAACTAGTGAAGCATGGTCCCCAGGTGGGGGGCACCATCACCGACCTGTTCCTCCCCTCCATCGAGGAAGGGGAGCTCATGGAAATCGATGAGCAAGCTTCATGGATGGATCCAGTCGTGGCCTTACTCTCCACAGGAGAATATCCGGAGGGGGTAGATAAGAATAAACTGAGGCACAAGTCAGCCTATTATCTCCTCTGGGACGGGCAGCTATACCAGAAGACCCTCTCGGGGATGTTAGCCCGCTGCGTGACCGAGGGTGAAGTACGGAGGATCTTGGAGGAAATCCACTCCGGGGAATGTGGGAGCCACTCCGGGAGTCGGACCCTGGAAGGAAGGGTAGTCAGGCAAGTGTATTTCTGGCCCACCCTGGGCCGAGACGCCGCTGAGTTCGCGAGAAGATGTCATAAATTCCAGCTGTTTGCCCCTCTCCAGCTGCAGCCAGCCCAGCGGCTCCGTAGTATCACGGCCCCATGGCCCTTCGCAATCTGAGGAATGGATTTGGTTGGGCCATTTCCCCAAGCCAGCGGCCAGAGAAGGTTCCTCCTAGTGATGATTGACTACTTCTCGAAGTGGATGGAGGTGAAGGCGTTGGCCAAGGTGACCTCTCAGGTGATCATGAATTTTGTTTGGGGGGAGATCATCTGTCGTCATAGGCTGTCGCAGGCCATCGTCACGGACAACGGACCCCAGTTCGCCAGTGCCGAATTCACCAGCTTCTGCGAACAGCTTGGGATCGATCTCAGGTTCGCCTCGGTCCACCACCCCAGGAGTAACGGGCAGGTGGAGGCCGCAAACAAGATCATCGTCAACCTCCTCAAGAAGAAGGTGGAGAATCTGAAGGGGAGCTGGGTGGAGCAGCTCCCTGCTGTTCTTTGGGCCCTAAGGACCACCCCCAACACGGCTACGGGAGAGACACCATTCAAACTCTCCCACGGGTGCGAGGCAGTGCTCCCCATAGAGTTCGAAGTCCAAACGCCACGAGTCGTGGCAGCCCAAGAGGGCCGCAAGGAATGGCAAGCAGAAAATGAGGAGGAATTGAGGCTCTCCCTTGACATGGTGGAAGAGGTTAGGGACCTTTCCGCTATCCGACAGGAGGAGGTAAAAAGAAGAATGGCCAAGTACTTTGACAAGCATGTCAGGGTCAAGCAGTTCGTGGAAGGGGACTTGGTGCTGAAGAAAGTAGATGCGGCAGGGAGGTCGGCATCCGTAGGGAAGCTCAATCCCAGCTGGGAGGGACCATTCATTGTAAAGGTAGCCTTGGGGTCAGGGGGCTACCGACTCCAAAATGTAGAGGGCGAGACCCTGAGTCTCACCTGGAGTGGTGACGACCTCAAACGATTTTTCCCCTGAAACATGTAAGCAACACTTTGATTATAATAAATTTCTTCAAGTCCTCTGACAATTTTGTAACTAGCCTGTGTGATAGAATGTGATGTGTGTTGGACCCCGAGCAGATCCCGCTGTCAGACTCTCACCTAGCTGACAGGGCTGGAAGTCACTCGGTGTCATACTTGGCCTCGAGCAGATCCCGCTGTCAGGCTCTCACCTAGCTGACAGGGCTGGAAGTCACTCGGAGTCATCCTTGGCCTCGAGCAGATCCCGCCGTCAGGCTCTCACCTAGCCGACAGGGCTGGAAGTCACTCGATGGCGGTAGTGTTGGACCCCGAGCAGATCCCGCTGTCAGGATCACACCTAGCTGATAGGGCTGGAAGTCACTCGGTGTCATCCTTGGCCTCGAGCAGATCCCGGTGTCAGGCTCTCACCTAGCTGACAGGGCTGGAAGTCACTCGATGGCGGTAGTGTTGGACCCCGAGCAGATCCCGCTGTCAGGATCTCACCTAGCTGACAGGGCTGGAAGTCACTCGGTGTCATCCCTGGCCTCGAGCAGATCCCGCTGTCAGGCTCTCACCTAGCTGACAGGGCTGGAAGTCACTCGGTGTCATCCCTGGCCTCGAGCAGATCCCGCTGTCAGGATCTCACCTAGCTGACAGGGCTGGAAGTCACTCGATGGCGGTAGTATTGGACCCCGAGCAGATCCCGCTGTCAGGCTCTCACCTAGCTGACAGGGCTGGAAGTCACTCGGTGTCATCCTTGGCCTCGAGCAGATCCCGCTGTCAGGCTCTCACCTAGCTGACAGGGCTGGAAGTCACTCGATGGCGGTAGTGTTGGACCCCGAGCAGATCCCACTGTCAGGCTCTCACCTAGCTGACAGGGCTGGAAGTCACTCGGTGTCATCCCTAGCCTCGAGCAGGTCCCGCTGTCAGGCTCTCACCTAGCTGACAGGGCTGGAAGTCACTCGATGGTGGAAGTATTGGACCCCGAGCAAATCCCATTGTCATGCTCTCACCTAGCTGACAGGGCTGGAAGTCACTCGGTGTCATCCCTGGCCTCGAGCAGATCCCGCTGTCAGGCTCTCACCTAGCTGATAGGGCTGGAAGTCACTCGATGGTGGAAGTATTGGACCCCAAGCAGATCCCGCTGTCAGGCTCTCACCTAGCTGACAGGGCTGGAAGTCACTCGGTGTCATCCTTAGCCTCACACAGATCCCGCTGTCAGACTCTCACCTAGCTGGCAGGGCTGGGAGTCACTCGATGATGTCGACCTTAAAGTCATCAGGTGCAGGCCAGTCTGTGGTAAGGAGCCAAGGGGAAGGGTCCTGCCAGGACGAGGTCGGGCTCGGCGAACTCAGCTCGGCACAGTCAAAAAGGCAGGCCGGGCTGAAGGGCTTTGCATGGGCGTGTTTGGGCTCGTCATCCCCAGCTCGGCATTGGCGAGTAGGCCGCAAGCCCTGGCCTCGCCAAAGGGAGGCAAGCCGGGTCAAGGAATCTCGCCTCCCTGGCCCATTACACTTCAAAATTTCTTCTCCGGCGGGCACGACCTGGATGGATCGCATGCGAGTAAAGGTAGGCGAATAGAAGGGAGGAGGCCGCATGCGAGTAATAGTGGCGTGATAAGGGCGGAGAGCAACTCGCCGCGAAATCGTTTGGGGCTCGGCGAACACCCCAAGCACGTCTCGCTCGCGTGCGCGCTCTCATAATCACTCTACTCGCGGAACCTGTCCCTGCGAGGTCGCGGGAGGAAGCACTCGCATACATTCATAACACAACAAGCATAGTAAAGGCACCGGTATGATCAAAAAACTTTCATTGATTATTCACGAATATACAGGGAGCTCGCCACGACGAGTAGTCAAAAAAAAGGGGGGGAAAGAAAGGAAAAAAAAAAAGAAGAGAAGAAAAAATACAAGGCTGTCAGCTGGCCTCGCCCCCTCCGTCGGGCTGGTCCCCGCCGTCGCCCGAATGGTCCTGGAAGCTCTTCCCGAACATTGTGTCCAGGCTATCTTCCTTCTCGCTGGGCGGCATCACCGGAAACAGACTCGGCATCAGGTCCCGAGCAGAGATCTCCCCACACCCTTCCACCAGCACCCCGGAGTCCTTCATCATCGCGAGGGTGCACTCGGCGGTCTGGATTGAGTTGATACGCAATCTCTCGACGAGGTCGGCCTCGCCGAAGATGCGCGGGCTCTTGTAGGGGAGTGTGGGATCGATGTCGTGCGACGGGAAGAAGATCTCCGCCTGGCGACGAACCTCACCGAGAAGGTGCTGGTTCTCCCCTTTCAACTTCGCGTTCGCGCCCTCCAGCTCTCCAAGGCGCGCGCGCAGGCGGCCGTTCTCCTCCCCGAGCTCGGCATTGCGAGCCTGGAGCTCGCCAGCAGTGTCGGCATCCGCGGCCAGTTGCGCGCGCAGGCGGCCGTTCTCCTCCCCCAGCTCAGTGTTACGAGCCTGGAGCTCGCCCGCCGCCTTGACATCCTGGAAAAAAGCCCATTTAGCGGCAGCAAAACTTTCTAGGTAAAAGAAAGCGGTGCGTAACACTTACCAGCCCGCCAGCAGTCTGGGCGAGAAGACTATCCGCGATGCCGAGCCGCCTCGCCTGATCGGTGACCTGCTCCTTGGCGAGGTCGCGAGCCTGCTCGCCTTTTCGAGCTGGTGGCTGATGGAGAAGGTGCGGGCGCGCCAGCATGTGGTGCAGCTCCAGAGTCCGCAGGTGAGACTGCAGGCCCTCATGGCCGAGCTGCCGGAGGGTCGTCCTCTTGTAGGCCTCGGCATCCTCCCGGCCATAAAGGCCGAAGCCGAGGGCGTAGGCATGACCGGTGGCGGGCTCGCGGTCGTGCCAGGACGGGTGCAGAGTGGAGACGGAGACTCGATGAGCGAGCTCGTCCCACTGCAGCATGGGCTCGCCCGCGAAATCCTTCCAGCGCGCACCGAAGTTAAAGAGGGGGTGCTGCTTCGGCGGCGCGCGCTCACGGGCGGTCCTCTTCGCCGAAGGAGGGGAGATCGCAGCCGAGGTGGAAGGGCCCTTGCCACCCTTTCGACCCTTGCTGGTCGTCTCCTTCAGCGGGCTCCCCGGTGACGCGTCGGGAGGAGTCTCCGACGAGCTGATGTACTTGGGGCTGGGCTGATGTTGATGTTGCCCCCGCGGAGCTAGCAGGGCTCTCCGCATCTTTTTCATCTGACGGGGGCCAGATGGCGGGTTCGACCCCGCGTCCTCAGGTCGCCTCTTGCCGGAAGAGGGATGCGAGAGGGCCGCCTCGTCTCGGCAGGCCGCTGCCGCCGCCCTCTCGCGAGCAAGAGGATCAGTATCAAGCCCCGGGTCCGCAAACGGCGGGTTCGCGGGGACTGTTCGCTCCCCTGCAGAAAAACACTTGGAAAGGTTAGAAAATTCAGATATGATGATGTGCCGGGCTCGGCGAGTAGGCGAGCTCGGCAAGATGAGGAGAGCATACCTTCGCCGGGCAGAACCGGGGGAAGCGCGTCGAGGCCCCTCCGCAGGAAGGCGACCTCGAAATCTTTGTGGAGGAAGAATTTGTGGAGCTCGGCGTCGTTGCCGGACATAGCCGGCGGGCGGTACACCTCCTCGCCTTTTTGTTGCGGCGAGTAGGGGATGTTGCCGAGATCGCCCTTGATGAAGACAATCTTGGTCATCCAGGTATGGCGCTTGTTCGCGATCTCGCGGACTTTGATCAAGGAGCCGCCGAAGTAGGCGACCCCGTCCGTCGTCGCCTTATAGGAGAAGAGTTTCCTGAACACCGTCAGGTTGAACTCGATCCTCTCCCGCCGGAGGTAGCTCGCGAACGCCACCATCATGGCGATGGCGTTTGAGTTCAGCTGCGCGGGGACGGCCCCGTAGTATTTCAGGATCTGCCGGATCTCCGGCCACAAGGGAAGTCGCAGCCCCACCTCGAAGTGCGAGATGGGGAATGCAAGCTCGTTCTCATAGAACGTGTTGATGGCCTCGCCCGGTCCCGACCTGCGCGCCTCAAAGCCCGGCGGCACATACAGGGCTATGAATTCCGCGAGCTCCTCCTCGCTGGTGTGGCCGTCGAAGAAGCAGTAATCCGCGAAGTGTTGCGCGCATTTGGAGCGGTCATCGGCGTCCGGGTTGGTCTTACCCATGATCGCAGAGAAGAAGCGAAGCGCTGGGCGAGCAGAGAAAGAAAAAATCAAGGAAGGGAAAGCAAAAGCAATAAAGACAGTACGAGGGTAGGTGAGGGGGGGGGGGGGGGGGGGGGGGCTATTTATAGGAAAAGGAATCTGAGGTAGGCTGTCACATCGGCGCAGCTCGCCGCCCCAGCTCGCCACCCCAGCTCGCCACCCCAGCTCGCCGACTTCCGGCGCATCCCAACTGAGGCTAAGTCAAACATTACGGCTTTTTATTTAAATAACATAATTAAGAATGTTCTAAGAGTTGTTCATCACAGAAGGGGAAAGTTCAGAATAGAAAAGGAGGCGCGCGAACAGGGAGGCCGTCGGGACGCGAGCGACGGTCGGCTCGGCAGGGGAGCCCGCAAAACTTACCTACCCCGGCCTCGCGATCCCCGCCCCCCAAGCTACCGCGCGCGAAGTAACTCGCGGATCCTCCCGGAATTCCTTTGAGCAACCAAGAGACCGTCGTCTATCTCATCCAGGAGTCGAGAGGGAGACATCAACTCGCGAGCTCGGCCGAGGCGCACCTCCTCGTCAAGACGCGCGTAGTCGCGCTGCAGCGTCTCATTGACCCCCTGCACCTCGCGCAGTCCACACACCAGCTTCTTGAGGAGCTTGACCTCCCTCCTCATCAGCTCGCCTTGATCCACTTTCGGACCCAGGTAAGAGTCCAGCGAGCTCGGAGATGGGAGGGGAGAGTGGTGGGCTGCCCACGAAGACTCCTCGGCAGCCGATTGACTGGGAAGAGCTGTAAAGGCAAATGTCAGCAGAGCAAAAGCTTGCAAAGAACAGGGGTGAGCGAGGCTGACCTGAGGAGCTCGGCGGTTCAAAGGAGATGCGGGGAGGGACAAACCTCAGGTCCTTCCCGCGACCTGGGCCGCGAACCCCCGGCGAGATCAGCTCGAAAGCCGGGGTGGGAATGGACGCCCGACCTCTCCCGTCGGCCTCGTCAGTTTGCTGAGGAGGGGAGCCCGGTGGCGAAGTCGGCCTCTGCGAGCTCACATGCAGGATCCCGAAGAGGAGCGGCGGATCCCGGGGATGGCTATCCGGTGCCGGGAATCGCGAAGTGGCGAGCGCGGCCTCGCCTTGCGGCGTGGAGACCCGCGGGGTGGTGCCCTCGCCATCTGGTTGGCCGTCCTGGTCGTCGCCAACTACAACGACCTCCCTGTCACTCTCTGGAATGGTTCGAGTAGAGGAGCCGGTCTCGCGAGCCAGGGTGGCCCTCAGGTCGTGGAAGATGGGATCGGCCGCCTCCGGGAATGGCTTTGTTCTCTTGGAGCTCAGCTCGGCAGAATCAACTTGGGGAACTTTCGCAGGGACCGCCGTCAGCGCGGCAACGCGAGCCGCGGAAGTCTGGCGAGCTCGGTCTATGCGCTCTTGAATCTCCTTGGGAAGGGGCATCTTGGCAAGGCAGCAGGGGGAATGGCAAGAGCCAGGCAGCATAGCAGGTGCATATATATAGCCCCAGGTGGCCCCCACCAGAAGATTCCCTCCAACTCGCCAGCCAGAGCTCGCCGCACACTTCGGGTTGGATGATTCTTTCCGAGCTAGTGCCAAGCTCGAAAAGAGCGGAGATTGTGTACAACCCCGTGTCCGGCAAGCAAGGTCACTAGGGGGCGAGCAGATCAAGCTCGGCAGCAGCAGGCGAGCTCGGTATCAGCAGGGGCGAGCCCGAGCTCGGCGTCCGACAACCAGAGATCGTCAATCGGCGACCCCGAGCTCGGCATTCGCCGAGCGGGCTGCAACTCGCGCCCTCGCAGTGGAGTTCGGCAGCAGCGTGCGAGCAGAGCACGCCGAGGTAGCCAGAGCGCCCAGCTCGCCTGGGGGTCAGAGGTACTTTTACTGTTTTACCCCTGCTGGTCTGCCCATAGCCCTTCAAAACAGCGGAGTTTGGCTGTTGGCAGACCCAGCTGGGGGTTTTCTGGTAATTTCAGGTCAGCTGTTTTGGTTTTTGGCAGTCCGGATTTCAAAAGCTATAAATAGGACCCAAGGGGTACCCCAGGAAGCAAGTTTGCCCGGTGCTCTTCTCCCCAAAATCTTTTAGTGCTTTCTGAGGGTACCTTAGCTCGGCTTCAGGCTAAGGAGGGGAAGCACTCTGAGATCTTCTGGGTTTGTGGTGGGACCTCCCTGCCAAGCCCTTGGGTCTGTTTCTCCTTGCTTTCGTCGTTTTTCTTGCAGGAACAAAGTAGGCGCGAGACCACCCCCTTCCCCAAGGGCGAGCTCCACAAGAAGCCGGGTTTCGGTTTCAACACCATTGGTGTCAGGCACCTGATCAAAAACCTGAGTGGATTCCCACCAAGGGTGGTAGAAGAGTGGACTACCCGGATTTGGGGAACCACTATAAATTTCTTGTGTCGTCTGGTTACCTATCTTTTTTTTGTTCTTGTTGTATTGCTGTGATTAGGTTTATTATTTTCTGCTTTCCAGTTTATTAATTACTGCACCCTTTCAGTTTATAGCAAAAGCTGTAACAGCACTATTATAGGGACCTAACAAAATTTAAATATACTCTATTCACCCCCCCCCTCTAGAGTATTGTAGACCTAACCCTCACTTTCAATTGGTATGAGAGGAAGGTTCCTTTGGTTGGACAAGTTAACCCTTGAACCAAAGATCCTTTGTTAGATTTACACATCACCTTCATTCACATTTAACTTTTAAAGTAGAAACGCAGCTATGACACAAAATAAAGATTATTCAAGCACCAGACCTCCAGTTTGCAACTTGCAAAAGTTTGGAATCTGGAAGGCAAGAATCAAGCTATATATGAATTATATTGATGAGGATATCTTTGCTTCCATCTTAACAGGAGTACCTCCACCACCTGCAGCTCCTCCAAGTAGCTCTATAAATATGACTGCAGTACCTCCTCCAGACTACAATGATGCTTACAGGAAAGTCAAGATGGCTGATGCAAAATCCATGAACATATTGGCACAAACAATGTCTGATGATATTTTCCAGAAGGTTGCTGAGTGCATATCAACAAAAGCCATTTGAGATTCCTTAAACCAAATGGTTGATGGATCAGCTGATGAAAGGAAGGATAGGAGATCAAATCTCATCTCCCAATATGAGAATTTCAAGAAACAGGAAGCTGAGACAGTCTCAGAGATGTATAACAGATTAAGCTCAATCATTAATGAGCTAAAAACTCTAGACAAGGTCATCACTCTCACTGAAGCGAATGACAAAATTCTGATGTGCTTCCCAAGCTCATGGGACACAAGAATTTGGCCCATCAAGGAGGTCAGATGCCTGAATGAGATGTCAACTGAATCTCTATTGGGCAAACTAAAATCTTATGAGCAGTTAATAAAAACATGGGAGGCTGCTGAACAAAGAACACCTCCTGCAGCCAGAAGAGATCAGAACATAGCATTCAAAGCCTCAGAAGAATCAGAACCCACTGCATCAAATGAAGAGCTCATGAGTCTTTTCGCAAAGAGATTCTTCAAGATGGCTAGAAAGGACTTCAGGAGGAAGTCGGCAAGAAAGGATGACAAGCCAAAGTATGACAAGACACCAACAAAGGAAGTGATGTGTTATGGATGCAGAAATCCTGGGCACTTTCTCTCTAAGTGTCCAGAGAACCAGAAGAAAGAGAAGATAAGAGAAAAGAAAAAGGATTCCAGGAGACAGTACACCAGCAAACCCTCTTCCAGCAAACCCAAGAGGAAGGAAAAGGGGTTTGTGGCTGAGTGCTGGAGTGAGACTGAAGAAGAGTCAACATCTTCAAGCTCCAGTGAAGATGAAGAAGAAGAAAGAGCAAAATAGGTTTGCCTCATGGCAATTGATGCCTCAAGAAGCAACTCAGAAGAAGGAGAGTCAGAAAATGAGGAAGCTTCTGAATTAGAAGCTGATCAGGTATTATCATGGTTTGATTACAATTCAGAATCTTTTAAATCAGACTTTAAAATCATGTGTTTGGATTTAATCAACTCTGAGAAGGAAATCAAACTTCTCAGAGATAGACAAGTTAACTATGATAGCTTAGTATTAGAAAACACTAAATTGAAAAATGAAATAGATATGTTTAGTGAACAAATCATCCTTCTGAAGGATGAATTAAATAAGACAAAACAGCTAGAAGAATCACTAAATGGAAGAAGCAAACAACTAGCAGAAATCACTAACACATCTAATGCTAGATTTAATGGAAGTAAGTTAGGATTAGGTGCATCATCTAGTGAACCACCTATTATTCATAAAAACCACCTGTCACAACACATAAATTTTATTTCTGAGAAAGGAAAGAAGAATACTGATCAAGTATATAAAGTAAATAAAATCCTTGAACAAATTAAAACTAAGGACAACATTAAAAAACAAAAAACACCCAATAAAAACAAAGTCCAGCAATTTTCGTCGATCTCTGATCGACAAAAATGGGCCAGTTCGTCGAACCCAGATCGACATACTCTGAACGCCAACTATAGTTATTATTATTCGTCCAACTGCGATCGACGAACTTTGTATGGCTCGTCGAGCAGAGATCGACGAACGTGGGGCGCAGAGAATGAACATGTTTATTCTCTGGATAGAGATCGACGATCTCAACCCAATTTGTCAAACTCTGGTCGACGAACTGACATTAATTCGTCGAACACAGGAAGACTTAACCAAAACTATAACTTTAACAGGAACTTAAATACTTCTAGAAAATCATTTAATCCCCTAGCTGACTGAACCATTCCACCTAGGAGATACCACCCCCTAGGATATAAATCCCAGCCAAAATTTTCTGTTATTTTTAGTTTCTCTTATCAACCAGACAAAGGGCCCAAGGTAACCTGGGTCAAAAATCATTAACTGTTTGTATTGCAGGTGAGAAATTGTCCAAGGTAAAATCAAACTTTGTACCTGGATAGTGTCTGCTCTAAGCATATGACTGGCATCAAGGACATCCTACTCAACTATAAGTCCAATCTGGGGCCAAAAGTTATTTTTGGTGACTCAAAATGTGGACAGTCAGAAGGAGTGGGAGAAGTGAGAATAAGAGCTGTCACATTCAGAAAGGTGACATATGTAAGTGGACTAAAGCATAACCTCATCTCCATAAGTCAATTATGTGATGATGGTTATCAGGTATACTTTAACCCATCTACTTGCTCTATCATTGATAAAAAAAATCAAACTGTTTTAACTGGTAGTAGACAAGGGAACATTTATTTAGTAAATTTTCTTTCTGCCACAACTGATATCTGTTTACTGAATCTAACTAGTAATCAGAATGACTTATGACATAAAAGAGTAGGACATGTAAAACTGAAAAACATTGCCAGGCTATCTAAGCACAAGCTTGTTAGAGGTCTACCTTCTTCTCCCTACAAGAAGGAAGGTCTCTGCATGGCTTGTCAATTAGGCAAGCAAACTAAAACTAGTTTCAAATCAATTAATAAGAGTGATTCACCTAGGATCTTGTACTTGCTACACTTGGATATTTTTGGACTCATTGCTGTACAAAGCCTAGGAGGGAAATCTTACAATTTAGTTATAGTGGATGACTTCTCCAGGTTCAATTGAATATTCTTTCTGAGAACAAAGTCAGATACATTCAAGGTTCTTATAGATTTTCTCAGGACCATACAGATTGAGTTCTCTACTCATGTTGCATTGATCAGAAGTGATCATGACACAGAGTTTGAGTCTCTTCTTATGCATGAGTTCTGTGAGAAGGAAGGTATTAGGCATTGCTTCTCAGCTCCTAGAACTCCCCAACAAAATGGGGTAGCTGAAAGGAAAAATAGGACACTCATTGAAGCTGCAGGCACATTGCTTGCTGATGCATACATGACACTAACCTTTTGGGCAGAGGCTGTAAGCACTGCAAACTATGTCCTGAATAGGAGTTTAATTCACAAACTGAAGAATAAGACTCCCTATGAATTGCTCAATGGGAAGAAACCTAAAATAAACTATTTTAAAGTTTTTGGTTGTACATGCTATATACATAATAACAACAAGAAATATATTAGAAAGTATGAAGCTAAGGCTGAAGTGGGAGTTTTTCTAAGATACTCTCGAGTAAGTAAGGCTTATAGGGTATTTAATAAATCAACATTAAAAGTATTAGAGTCAATTCATGTTTCTTTTGATGAAACTAACATGTATTGCAAGGAGAAAAAAGTTTCTACCAGTAGCAATTTGCATGTACCCCACTTGTGTGAGGCATTGGATGGCCTAAACCTCACCCAAGAGGTTCCCACTCATCCCTCTCCACAAGTCATTGAAGATAGTGAAGAAGATGAAGCTGAAGAACATGAGCCTCAACCAACAACAATTATAATTCCACAAGAGGAGTTTATTCAAGATGTTATTGCACAACCAACTCCACCCAGTGATTTTGTCACACTTAGGGATCACCCCAGATCTCAAGTAATTGGAGACATATCAGCAGGTGTACCAACTCAATCAAGACTTGATGCATGCATGTTTTCTCTCTTAGGTTGAACCTCTAACCATTCATGATGCTGAGCAAGATCCCCACTGGATCCTTGCAATGCAAGAGGAACTAAACCAATTTGAGAGATGTAGAGTTTGAGATTTGGTTCCAAGATCTCAAAACTACCCAGTTATTGGAACCAAATGGGTTTTCAGGAATAAGCTTGATGCCCAAGGAGTTATTGTGAGGAACAAGGCTAGGCTTGTTGCTCAAGGATATAGACAAGAGGAAGGAATTGACTATGATCAGACCTTTGCACATGTTGCAAGGTTGGAAGCTATAAGGATCTTCCTTGCCTATGCAGCATTCAAAAGGTTCAAAGTCTTTCAAATGGATGCGAAAAGTGCTTTCTTAAATGGAGTATTACAAGAAAAGGTTTATGTAGAATAACCTCCAGATTTTGTCTCTCCAACTTATCCCTCTCATGTTTTTAAATTAAATAAGGCTATTTATGGTCTAAAGCAAGCTCCAAGTGCTTAGTATGAGACCTTAGCAAGTTTCCTATTAGAGCATAAATTTACAAGAGGAACTGTAGATAAAACCCTTTTCACTAGACATCATAAAGACCAAATCTTGTTAGTGCAAATCTATGTAGATGATATTATATTTGGCTCTACATATTCAAAATTGTGCAAGAGGTTTTCTGACCTCATGCATTCTAAATTTGAAATGAATAGCATGAGAGAGCTTTCATATTTCCTTGGTCTCCAAGTGAAACAGCTTCCTGATGGTATCTTCATCTATCAAGCAAAATATGCTAAAGAACTTCTAAAGAAGTTTGGGATGGCTGATGCCTCAGCAAAGAAAACTCCCATGGCCACAAATGCTGTTGTGGATTCTGATATACCAGGAAAACCTGTAGATCAGAAACTTTATAGGGGCATTGTTGGGTCCCTATTATACCTCACAACAAGTAGGCCAGATATTATGTTTGCTACATGCCTTTGTGCTAGGTTCCAAGTGAACCCTAAAGAATCTCATCTAATTTTATTAAAAAGGATCTTAAGATATATAAAGAGTTGTCCTGATCTAGGCCTATGGTATCCTGCAGAATCAGAATTTGAGTTAACTGTGAGTGAAATAATTTTCGTCGACCAGCATTCGACGAACTTTGCTTCAGAAAATATTCGTCGACCTAAGCTCGACGAACCGTCTTCAATTCTTTTGATGAGCTCGACGAATTATTTAACTTTAAACTATTTCATCGACCTCAGTTCGAAGAATTAATTTTATTTTCGTGGAACGGAATTTGTCGATTCATATTCTGAAAACCTTATATCTAGGTTTTCTTCGACCTCCATCCCGCGCTTTCTATTCCTTTGCACTTGATCGTCGTTTCTGTGTTTTTCTTGCATGTGATTTCCATGGCGACTCTGGCAAGCACTCTCACCGAAATGAAGTTTGATACAGGATTCGACGTGGATTTCGATTCCTTTCAACATTTCGATCCAATCTTTCTTTATATCCTGGAACTTCTTGAAGAACAGGAACTCAAAACCCTGATGACGAAAAGTACTAAACTACACAGCATGGAAATCCGGGAATGGGTATACACACTATCATCAACAAAAGAGAACATCATGACGGGGACTATCGCGGGTAACTCAGTTTCTTTAACCCCCGCAATCTTAACTGAGATTTTTGGATTGAGAAATGGAGTAGAGGACCTCGAAACTAAAATAGAGGAATCTGATATAATGTTGAACCTCATGGAATATGCTAGCGACAATCCCCACAAACTGTTGAAGAAACACCTGTCTGCTCCCTATAAATTCTTAGCAGACTTGGTTGGTAAAGTACTACTTGGAAAACACACTGCACACGATTATATCACCAGACAACAATTTCTGGTTATGTGTGCAATCATTAACAAGAAGCCAATAAACTGGGCACAACTTCTGTTTGATTTGATAAAGAAGAAGAACTCTAAGAAGGAAGTATGTTTTGGACGAGTTCTAGGAATCTTCCTACAAGAAAAGGTTGTTGAATCCCTGGTCTCCCAGACCATATTCATAAATGCCAGTAAAAGGCTAACATGTGCCTTATTTGGCAGATGGGAGAGGACCATCACTAAGCCCTCTCAGGCTTCCACCTCTTCCATCAAAGCTTCTGAAGGCACAATGGCTATCAAAGCCACTCCCCACCTTGCTGAAGAGAACGTTCCTTCCACATCTTCTCTTCCAGCCCCTCTTCCAACAACCACAAAATCCCTAGTCACTCCATCTTTACCAATCACCATCACTGACATTCCATTTTCCTCCCTTCAGGCAAATCAACCACCCACACCTCCTGAATCCCCTCATGCCACCTACATTTCTACACCACCACAGTTTCCACTTCCCCCACATCTATCTTCCATACCATCTTACATCCTACCATCAGACACCATGATGCAAGATGTCACCCCTCCATCCTCATCACCATCTCATCTTCACATAACTGATGTTCCACCGTCTGTTCCCTCACCAACTGCAACATCATCCACCACTGTCTCATTGGACCCCTCTACCATCTCATCTATCATCACCATCCTCACTCCTCTTCTTAAATCCCTTATAACAGAGGCCATTACACCTCTTGCTACTATCATTACCTCTTTATCTGCCCAAATATCTGCTCTCACTGCTGCCCCCTCCTCAATCAGGGGCCTGGCCTCAGTTTCCACTAAAACCAGGCAGGGGGAGATGTCTGATGATGAAGCAGCAGCTACAGCTTTAGACACTTCAGCTCCAGCACCAGCAGATACTCCAGTCCCCATAGCAGCATACACAGATTGTATAGATAAAGATTTAATTGATTTCATTGATACTGACATGGATTTTGATGAGTCAGATTCTGAAGGATTCACAACTGTTGGTGATTTTATTCTAAATCCCACAGTTAACTTAGAAGAATTGCTGAAAACCTTTGACACTGTACATACACAATATCTTCCAGAAGAGTTTACTAAGCCACAGTTGGCTATTGTTCCTTATACTCCTCCTATTAGTCAAGCAGTTGCTAAGCAACTATGTGACAGCCTTGTAATTCCAGTTTCTGCACCAACCTTAGCAGTCATTCAATCCCCTCCAGTAGCTATCTCTGCACCATATTTTGTAATGGATGATTCCCCTATGCCAGATCTAGATGAGTTGATCTTGGCTGTCATTGAAAAAGAAAATAAGGATAAGGCAACAGCTGAAAGCTCTGTCCCAGTTACTTCTGATTCTTGTATAGTCTCTTCCTCAACTCCTGCTGAAATTCCAGCCTTTGAAACCTCTGCTCCTGCTACAGCAAAGATTGCTACTTATGATAAAGCCTTGAAAGTATTGGATGCTCTATATGATAACCCTCAGGGTTCTGTCAGTGATTCAGATGATGATGATGATGAAGAAGATTCAGATGAAGAAGCTGCTAAGAAGAAGAAGAAGAAAATGTTGTCAAAGAAAAGGAAAGCACCTCCTCCTCCCGATGTTAAGCCAAACCCAAAGAATGACACTCCATTCTATATTCTCCAAAATATTACTCCTTACAAAGGAATACCAGCATGGATGTGGCTATCTAAAAATCAGCAAAAGGAGAAGAAAATAAGTAGAAAATACTCTCCTCCACCAGTTCATAAGTACAGAAGAGATCCACCTCCTCCACCTCCTCCATCAGCTGGTGCCACTAGCTCTAGCTCTCAGATATCTGCCCCTATGCAAACTTATCAGAGACATCAAGGGAGATCTTCTGGAAGCAGTCAGCAAAGACATCACTCTTCAGGAAATCAACAACAGCAACATCAACAATATCAATGACCTCAGCAGCAACATCAAAGTATCCCTGCAGATCAAAGGCTAATAGTCCTGAAAGACCATATTCACCTCCTGTTCCTTTTGAGGATCCTGAAATAACAAACATTGCTAAAATGGCCAGGTTCCAGGAACTTGTTGGTCTGTCTTTGATTAATAAAGCAAAAGCTGAAGGTAAAGATATATCAGGATATTCCACTATGTCCAAATACAGGAAGGAAGAACTCAAAATATTTGATAAAGTAAATAAACCGTTCAATGTTGTTGATTACATGAAACTACATCCTGAAGCAGTTGTCCCCAGTACTACATCCCTGAAGATTATTGGGGCAGCTGACATGACAATGACACAAGCATAAGCTTTGGATCCTAAGAGAGAAATTATCTTTACAAAGCCAAGTGGAAAGACCGAAGAAGACAAGTCCACAGATAAGCAGAAGAAATAATCTTTACATTACTTCAATTTCTTTTCTCTGTATTAGTTTTAAAACTGATCTGTCTGTTTAAAACAAAGCTCATGTATATATATCTGCTGCTTGTGTTAGTAAATATCTGCCAGATATACCTCTTTCTTGCTTTGTTTATTTTTATGTTTTTGTTTTGAGTCTATTAGTAACCTCACCCAAATAGGGGGAGATTGTTGGATCGCTAGTTGATTTGGGCTAGGTTCACTAACTTAGGATGTGACCCAACATGTATAGCCAGGGTCAAAGATGTGTCATAGAGTCTAGGCCAAGTTCTTAGAGTTAACATCAGATGAACCAGCTATCAACAAGACTGCCAGAGACTCAAGATTGAGAAGATTTCAAGACTAAGTAAAAATGAGTTCGACGTTCGTCGAACTCAGGTTGATGAAAGACTTTCTCAGCTCGACGATCTTGAGATATTTCTCTGAGCTGAGCTCGACGATCTTCATTCTCTGGTCGACGAAAGTTGGGATATTTCAACAAACTAAAGTCAGGATAACTTCAGATTATTCTAAGTCCAACTTCAGACTTTGGTCGACGAACAAGATTCTGAGCTCGACGAACTTGGATCTCAGGCTCACAGCTTCTCAGGTCGACGGAGTCAACTTCTCAGGTCGACGAACTCAGTACTCTACTAGACGAATTCTGGAATCAGAAGATTTGTGTCGACACTTAGGGCATGTGTCAACACCAATTTATGTCGACACCAGAAGACTTGTGTCGACACCAAGACTAATAAGTCGACATCCACCTGTGTCAACACTAGAAGATTCATGTCGACACACAGAATATCAGTCAACACAAAATACTTGACTAAGTCTAGAATTGTTGCTGAACTCCAGTCGACGAAGTTACAAACTCAGCTCGACGAAGTTACAAACTCAGCTCGACGAAGTTACAAACTAAGCTCGACGAACTTCAGACAGAAAAGGCAAAGGCTCTGAAGCATACAACTCTGTTATCAGCTCGACGATCTTGGAACTCAGCTCGACGAACAGGAAGTTGTCTGGTCGACGAATTCAATATCTCAACTCGATGAATTGGTAACTCAGTTCGACGAATTCTGCCAACTGTTTGACGATTCCAAACTTAGCCATTTCCGGCATTCAATCCTCATTCAAATGCAATAATTCCTGACAGATTAATGCTCAAACATTCTCTGAATGTATCCGTTAGAGGGAGCATTAATTACAGTCTTCCTCAGGAATATTACTTGCTGATTTTCCACAAGACAGTTGGGGAAATACATTAATGTCGATTATTCTCAGGCCGTCAGCATTAATTACAGAGGATTCAAATTTTTGAAAAGATATAGAAGAAAAGAAGATAGAGAATCAGCAAGGAGAACGAGAACACACTCAATCAAAAAACAAAAAGTGAAATACACAGACTGACTGGAAGAATACTGATAGAAGCAGAAAAGCTTTACACAGAAAATATACTGAAGCTTCCAGTGACAGGCAGTGATCATCATTCAGAAGAAGAAGAACAATCATACAATATCAAGAGTCTTCTTCTTCCACATTCTCTCCAGGACTTCCAAGGACAACATATATCAAATCAGTCAAGAAGCTCCTGCATCACTGCTTGTCAAGAACTCTGATTGAAGGCTTATCACCCTACAACAAAGCTTCCAAATCTTCCTGAACCATTCAATAATTCAGGGGGAGCTTTTGCTAAACATCAATCCATATAAGTCTTCTCAGTTTATTGAGAAAGAGAAGAATAATCACTCTCTTACCCCCTCCTGTATAAAGGGTTGTCATCTTCCTTCAAAAGTGATTCATGGTTGCAAGTCTCCTAACCAAAAGACTTGAGTTGGTTTTTGGGGACCTGATCAAAACTCATTGGTGTCAGGCACCTGATCAAAAACCTGAGTGGATTCCTACCAAGGGTGGTAGAAGAGTGGACTACCCAGATTTGGGGAACCAATATAAATTTCTTGTGTCGTCTGGTTGCCTATCTTTTTCTTTTTGTTCTTGCTGTATTGCTGTGATTAGGTTTATTATTTTCTGCTTTCCAGTTTATTAATTAATGCAACCTTTCAGTTTACAACAAAAGCTGTAACAACACTATTATAGGGACCTAACAAAATTTAAATATACTCTATTCAGCCCCCGCTAGAGTATTGTAGACTTAACCCTCACTTTCACAATCTTCCACCTGTGTTGGGGAAATCACCCAACCGAACATAGGTGGATGAAATTCCATAAAGCTTTTCAATGACTCATCGATTGCTTGCGCCTCCACCACAACTGCAGCACGCTCTTGTCTTGCACCAGGCCGTACTGGCACGTCTACAGGCCTTGCCTGTCCAGTAGGCTATGCCTGTAACACCGCAAGCACTGTCTTCGTCACCACCCATGAAAGTGAGGGTTAGATCTACAATACTCTAGAGGGGGGGGGGGTGAATAGAGTATATTAAAAATTTGTTAGGTCTTAAAACAAAAAGTGCTGTTACAGCTTTTGCTGTAAACTGAAAGGTGCAGTAATAGAAAATTGTAAATCAGATAATAGTCTACCTAATCACAGCCACACAGTAAGAACAAAAAGAAAAAGATGAGCAACCAAACGACACAAGAAATTTATAGTGGTTCCCCCTCAACTGGGTACATCCACTCTTCTACCACCCTTGGTAGGAATCCACTCAGATTTTTGATCAGGTGCCTGACACCAATGGGTTTTGATCAGGTCCCCAAAAACCAACTCAAGCCTTTTGGTAAGGAGACTTGCAACCAGGAATCACTTTTGAAGGGAGATGACAACCCATTGTACAGAAGGGGGTGAGAGAGTGATTTTGTCTTCTCTGTCAACAATCAGAGAGAAGACTTATGTGGAATGATGTTAGCAAATAGCTCCCCCTAAGATGAAGAATGGTTCAGGGAAGATCTGGAGCTTTTTTGTAGGGTGATAGGTCTTCAATCAGATTTCTTGACAAGCAGTGATACATGATCTTCTTGACTGATTTAACATCTGTTGTCCTTGGGGAAGTCTTGGAGAGAATGTTGAAGAAGAAGACTCTTGATATGTTATGATTGTTCTTCTTCTGAATGAATGAATATCAATGCCTATCACTGTAATCTTCAGTATGAGTTGCGTGTGAAGCTTTTTTGGTGCTGTATGAATTCTTTTAGTCAGCCTGTGTGTCTGTGTTTTTCTGACTGAGTATTTTCTTGTACTCTCTGATTCTTACTTGAGATTGTCGATCTTCTTTTCTTCTATATCCATTCAAAAATTTGAATCCTCTGTAATAAATGTTGACGCCTTGAGAATAATCGGCATTTACTCATTTCCTCAACTGTCCCGTGGAAAATCAGCAAGTAATATTCCTGAATAAGACTGCAATTAATGCTTCCTCTAACGGCTACAATCAGAGAATGTTTGAGTCATTAATCTATCAAGAATTATTGTATTTGAGTGAGGATTGAATGCCGAAAATTTCAAGTCTGGAATCGTCGAACGAATAACAGAATTCGTCGAGCTGAGTTACTAGTTCGTCGAACTGAGATTTTGTATTCGTCGACCAGACAACTTCTGTTCGTCGATTTGAGTTCCAAGTTCATCGAGCTGAGTTCCAATTTTGTCGAGCTGATAACAGAACTTGCATTATTTAGAACTTTGCCTTTTTCTATCTGAAGTTCGTCGAGTTGACAATTGCATTCGTCGACTGGAGATCAACAATAATTCTGGACTTAATCAAATAGTTTTTGTTGACTGATATTCTATGTGTCGACATGAAAACATCTGGTGTCGACACAGGTGGGTGTCGACTGATTAATCTTGGTGTCGACAAATCTTTTGGTGTCGACATAAGTTTTCTGGTGTTGATATAAGTTGGTGTCGACACATGCCCTAAGTGTCGACAAAAATCTTCTGGTTCCAGAATTCGTCGACCAAAGAACACAGTTCGTCGACCTGAGGATTCGTCGGCCTGAGAAGTTGACTTCATCGACCTGAGATCTTCTAACAGAAGGTTGTTGTGAACTCAATGTCCAAATTCGTCGAGCTCAGAATCTTGTTCATCGACCAAAGCTTGAAGTTGGACTTAGAATAATCTGGAGTTACCCTGTCTTCAGTTTGCTGAAGTATCCTAGTTTTCGTCGACTAGAGAATGAAGATCGTCGAGCTCAGCTTAGAGAAATATCTCAAGATCGTCGAGCTGAGAACGCCTTTCATCGACCTGAGTTCGACGAACGTCGAACTCATTTTACTTAGTCTTGAAATCTTCTAAGTCTTGAGTCTCTGATGGTCTTGTTGATAGCTGGTTCATCTGATGTTGACTCTAAGGATTTGGCCTAGACTCTAGGACACAAATTTGACCCTGGCTATACATGTTGGGTCACATCCTAAGTTAGTGAACCTAGCCCAAATCAACTAGGGATCCAACAATCTCTCCTTATTTGGGTGAGGTCACTAATAGACTCAAAACATAAACATAAAGATAAACAAAGCAAGAAAAAGATATATCTGACAGAGAATTACCAACACATGCAACAGATATATATGTACATAAGCTTTGTTTAATCAGATAACATGGTTTGAAAGCAAATGCAGAAAGAAATCAAAACAAAGTAAAGATTACTTCTTCTGCTTCTTCTCCATGGACTTGTCTTCATTTGTCTTTTCTCCTGGCTTTGTAAAGATAATCTCTCTATTTGGATTTAAAGTATGTGCCTGTGTCATTGTCTTGTCAGCTACCCCAATAATATTCAGAGATGTAGTTCTGGGGACAACTGCTTCAGGATGGAGCTTCATGTAATCATCAAAATTAAACAGTTTGTTGGCTTTATCAAATATTTTTAGTTCTTCTTTCCTGTATTTTGACATAGTTGTATATTCTGATATGTCTTTGCCTTCAGCTTTTGTTTTATTAATCAAGGATATACCAACAAGTTCCTGGAATCTGGCCATTTTAGCAGTGTTAGCTGTTTCAGGATCCTCAAAAGGAATAGGAGGTGAATCTGGTCTTTCAAGACTCTTAGTTTTCTGTTCTGCAGAGAGAGTTGGCTGTTGCTGCTGATGCTGTTTATGTTATTGATGTTGCTGTTGTTGATTTCCTAAAGAATGATGCCCTTGCTGACTGCTTCCAGAGGATCTCCCTTGATGTCTCTGATAAGTTTGCATAGGGGAAGATCTCTGAGAACTAGAGCCAGTGGCACCAGCTGCTGGAGGAGGTGGAGGAGGTGGATCTCTTCTGTATCTCTGAACTGGTGGTGGAGAATATTTCCTACTTCTTTTCCTCTCCTTTTGCTGATTTTTTGACAGCCACATCCATGCTGGCATTCCTTTATAAGGAGTAATGTTTTGAAGAATATAGAATGTGGTGTCATTCTTTGAGCTTGGCTTAGCAGCAGGAGGAGGAGGGGCTTTCCTTTGCTTTGACAGCATTTTCTTCTTCTTCTTAGCAGTTCCTTCATCCGAATCTTCTTCATCATCATCTTCATCATATTCACTGCCAGAACCCTGAGGATTATCATATAGAGCATCCAATGCTTTCAAGGCTTTATCATAAGTGGCAGTCTTTTTTGGAGCAGGAGCAGAAGTTTCAAAAGCTGGAGCTTCAGCAGTAGTTGAAGAAGAGACTATACAGGAATCAGAAGTAATTGGGACAGAGCTTTCAGCTGCTGTCTTATTTTCTTCTTCAATATCAACCAAGATCAACTCATCTAGATCTGGCATATGGGAGTCATCCATCACAAAGATTGGTGCTGAGATAGCTTCTGGAGAGGATAGAATGAATGTAGAGGTTGGTGCAGAAATTGGAATTTCAAAACTGTCACATAATTGCTTAGCAACTGCTTGACTAATAGGAGGAGTATAAGGTATAATAGCCAACTGTGGCTTAGTAAATTCTCCTGGAAGATACTGCATATGTACAGTGTCAAAAGTTTCCAGTAATTCTTGTAAATTAACTGTGGGATTGAGGATAAAATCACCAACAGTTTCATCAATGTCCGTATCAGTATCAATAAAATCAATTAAATCAATTAAATATGTATCTATACAATCTGTATATGCTGTTGGGGGGACTGGAGTATCTGCTAGTGCTGGAGCTGAAGTATCTGAAGCTGTGGTTGCTGCTTCATCATCAGGCATCTCCCCCTGCCTGGTTTCAGTGGGGACTAAGGCCAGGCCCCTAACTGAGGAGGGGGCAGTAGTAAGAGCAGATATTTGAGCAGATAAGGAGGTAATGGTGGTAGCAAGAGGTGTAATGGCCTCTGCTATGAGGGATTTAAGAAGGGGAGTGATGATGGTGATGATAGAGGATATGGTAGAGGGGTCCAGAGAGAAAGTTGGAGATGATGTGGCAATTGGTGTGGAAGAGGTGGCAACCTGTGATGGAATGGAGGGTGGAACATCAGGTATATGAAGATATGATGGTGATGAGGATGTAGGGGTGGCATCTTGCATCATGGTGTCTGTGGGTAGGATGTAAGATGGTATGAAAGATAAATGTGGGGGAAGTGGAGACTGTGGTGGTGTAGGAATGGAGGTGTCTTGAGGTGATTCAAGAGGTGTTGGTTGTGGATTTTCTTGAAGAGGGGTAGATGGAATGTCAGTGATGTCAAGTGGTGGATATGGAGGTGGAGTAGGCACATGAGTATGCTGTTGTGATTGGAGTGTTGAAGAAATAATGGGAGAGGAAGTGAGTTGTTGTACTGGAAGGGGTGCTGGAAGAGATGGTGGAGTGAGATGAATCTCTTCAGCAGGTGTGGGAGTGGCTTTAATAAACCTGGTGCCTTCAGAAGTTGGGGTGGAAGAGGTAGAAGACTTAGTGGGCTTGGTGATTGTCCTCTCCCACCTGCCAAATAAAGCACATGTGAGCCTTTTGCTGGCATTAATGAATATGGTCTGGGAGACCAGTGATCCAACAGCCTTTTCCTTGAGGAAGATCCCTAGGATCCTTCCGAAGCATACCTCCTTTTTGGTATTCTTCTTCTTAATCAAGTCAAACAGAAGTTGTGCCCAGTCTATTTGCTTCTTGTTTATTACTGCACACATGACCAAGAACTGATGTCTTGTGATGTAGTCATGGGCAGTATGCTTGCCAAGCAAGACCTTCCCAACAATGTCTGCCAGGAACGTGTATGCTGCAGACAAATGTCTCTTCAACAATTTATGTGGGTTGTCACCAGCATAACCCATTAGATTTAACATCATATTAAACTCTTCTGAATCAATTTCTAAATCCTCTTCATCATTTGTCAAACCAAATATTTCAGTTAAAACCGCGGGGGTTAAGGAGACAGTGTTACCAGCGATTGATCATGTCATAGTATTGTCTTCAGAAGTGGTTGAAGTATAAACTCATTCTCTGATTTCTGTTCCTGCCAATTTTATCCCGGTGGTCATCAGGTTCTTCAGATTCTATTCTTCCAAAAGTTCCAGAATATATAGGAAGATTGGATCTGAGTGTTGGAATGATTCGAAGTCAACATCAAAGCCAATGTCAAACTTCATAGTGGCTAGAGCTCCTGCTGGAATTTCCATTTAGATCACCTGCAAGAAAGACAGAGAAAACGACAATCAAGTACAAGGGAACAGAAAGCGCGGGATGGAGGTCAAAGAAAACCTAGATATAAGGTTTTCCTGAATATGAATCGACAAACTCCGTTCCACGAAAATGAAATTAATTCTTCGAACTTTGGTCGACGAAATGAGTTAATAATAAATAATTCGCCGATCTCATTCAGAAGACTTGAAGACAATTCATCGAACTCCGGTCGACGAATATCTTCTGAATCAAAGTTCGTTGAACTCCGGTCGACGAAAATTTTTCACACAGAGAATTCGGCGAACTCCATTTGACGAATATCTCTCAAACCGTCCCCGGTTCGTCGAACTCCGTTCGACGAACTTTGGAAAATTCGTCGATTGCAGACAAAACTTAAGCTAAGTCTTCTCCATTGATCATTCTCAGCTGATTTAGAAAGAAAGCATGATTTTTCTCATCCAGAGGTTTGGTGAATATGTCAGCTTTCTGTAAATCAGTGTAGATATAGACAAGCTTAATCTTATTTTTGTCTACACACTCCCTAATGAAATGATTTCTTATATCAATATGCTTTGTCCTACTATGGTGAACTAGATTTTGTGTTATGGCTATAACAATAGTATTATCACAGAATATGGTTGAATTATTTAAGTTGAACCCATAATATAGATGTTGATTTTGTATCCACAACATCTTTGAACAATAGCTTCCTGTTGCAATATATTCTGCTTCAGCAGTGGATGTTTATACTGATGTTTGCTTCTTACAAAACCAAGATACTAGTCTCATATCCAGGAACTGACAAGTTCCTGAAGTACTTTTTCTATCTACCCTACATCCAGCAAAATCAGCATCAGAGTATACAGTTAACTCAAATTCTGATTCTGCAGGATACCATAGGCCTAGATCAGGACAACTCTTTATATATCTTAAGATCCTTTTTAATAAAATTAGATGAGATTCTTTAGGGTTCACTTGGAACCTAGCACAAAGGCATGTAACAAACATAATATCTGGCCTACTTGTTGTGAGGTATAATAGGGACCCAACAATGCCCCTATAAAGTTTCTGATCTACAGGTTTTCCTGGTATATCAGAATCCACAACAGCATTTGTGGCCATGGGAGTTTTCTTTGCTGAGGCATCAGCCATCCCAAACTTCTTTAGAAGTTCTTTAGCATATTTTGCTTGTGAGATGAAGATGCCATCAGGGAGTTGTTTCACTTGGAGACCAAGGAAATATGAAAGCTCTCACATGCTACTCATTTCAAATTTAGAATGCATGAGGTCAGAAAACCTCTTGCACAATTTTGAATATGTAGAGCCAAATATGATGTCATCTACATAGATTTGTACTAACAAAATTTGGTCTTTATGATGTCTAGTGAAAAGGGTTTTATCTACAGTTCCTCTTGTAAATTTATGCTCTAATAAAAAACTTGTCAAGGTCTCATACCAAGCTCTTGGAGCTTGCTTTAGACCATAAAGAGCCTTATTTAATCTAAAAACATAAGAGGGATAAGTTGGAGAAACAAAACCTGGAGGTTGTTCTACATAAACCTCTTCTTGTAGCACTCCATTTAAGAAGACACTTTTCATATCCATTTGAAAGACTTTGAACCTTTTGAATGCTGCATAGGCAAGGAAAATCCTATAGCTTCCAACCTTGCAACTAGTGCAAAGGTCTGATCATAGTCAATTCCTTCATCTTGTCTATATCCTTGAGCAATAAGCCTTGCCTTGTTCCTCACAATGACTCCTTGGGCATCAAGCTTATTCCTGAAAACCCATTTGGTTCCAATAACTGGATAGTTTTGGGGTCTTGGAACCAAATCTCGAACTCTACATCTCTCAAATTGGTTTAATTCCTCTTGCATTGCAAGGATCCAGTGGGGATCTTACTCAACATCATGAATGGTTAGAGGTTCAACCTGAGAGAAAAAACATGCATGCATCAAGTCTTGGTTGAGTTGATGCCTTGTTTGTACACCTGCTGAAATGTCTCCAATTACTTGAGATCTGGGGTGATCCCTAAGTGTGACAAAATCAGTGGGTGGAGTTGGTTGTGCAACAATATTTTGAATAAATTCCTCTTGTGGAGTTATATTTGCTGTTGGTTGAGGATCATGTTCTTCTGCTTCATCTTCTTCACTATCTTCAATGACCTGTGGAGAGGGATGAGTGGGAACCTCTTGGGTGAGATTTAGTCCATCCAATTCTCACACAAGTGGGGTACCTGCAAGTTGCTAATGGTAGAAACTTCTTTCTCCTTGTAGTATATGTTAGTCTCATCAAATGACACATGAATAGACTCTTCATCTTTTAAGGTTGATTTATTGAATACCCTATAAGCCTTGCTTACTTGGGAGTATCCTAGAAAAACTCCCACTTCAGCCTTAGCTTCAAACTTTCTAATGTATTTCTTATTGTTAATGTGTATATAGCATGTATAACCAAATACTTTAAATAGTTAATTTTAAGTTTCTTCCCTTTGAGAAATTCATAGGGAGTCCTATTCTTTAGTTTGTGAATTAAACTCCTATTCAGAACATAGTTTGCTGTGCTTACAGCCTCTGCCCAAAAGGTTAGTGGCGTGTATGCATCAGCAAGTAATGTACCTGCAGCTTCAACGAGTGTTCTATTTTTCCTTTCAGCTACCCCATTTTGTTGGGGAGTTCTAGGAGCTGAGAGGCAATGCCTGATACCTTCCTTCTCACAGAATTCATGCATAAGAAGAGACTCAAACTCTGTGTCATGATCACTTCTGATCAATGCAACATGAGTAGAGAACTCAATCTGTATGGTTCTGAGAAAATCTGTAAGAACCTTGAATGTATCTGACTTTGTTCTCAGAAATAAAACCCAACTGAACCTAGAGAAGTCATCCATAATAACCAAGGTGTAGGATTTCCCTCCTAGGCTTTGTAGTGCAATGGGTCCAAATAGATCCAAGTGTAGCAAGTACAAGATCCTAGGTGAATCACTCTTATTAATTGACTTGAAGCTAGTTTTAGTTTGCTTGCCTAATTGACAAGCCCCGCAGAGACCTTCCTTCTTGTAGGGAGCAGAAGGTAGACCTCTAACAAGGTTGTGCTTAGATAACGTAGCAATATTTTTCAGATTTACATGTCCTAATCTTTTGTGCCACAAATCATTCTGATTACTAGTTAAATTCAGTAAGCAGATATCAGTAGTGGCAGAAGAAAAATTTACTAAATAAATGTTGTCTTGTCTACTTCCAGTTAAAACAGTTTGGTTATTTTTATCAATAATAGAGCAAGTAGAAGGGTTAAAGTATACCTGATAACCATCATCACATAATTGACTTATGGAGATGAGGTTATGCTTTAGTCCACTTACATATGTCACTTTTCTGAATGTGACAGCTCCTATTTCTACTTCTCCAACTCCTTCTGACTGACCACATTTTGAGTCACCAAAGATAACCTTTGGCCCCAATTTGGACTTGTAGTTGAATAGGATGTCCTTGCTGCCAGTCATATGCTTGGAGCAGCCACTGTCTAGGTACCAAGTTTCATTTACCCCTGGACACTTTTTCACATGCAATATAAAAAGTTAGTGATTTTTGACCCAGGTTACCTTGGGCCCTTTGTATGGCTGATAGGAGAAACTAGAAATAACAGAGAATTCTGGCTGGGACTTATACCCTAGGGGGTGGTATCTCCTAGGTGGAATGGTACAATCAGCTAGGGGATTAAATAATTTCCTAGAAGTATTTAAGTTTCTGTTAAAGTTAAAGTTTTGGTTAAGTCTTCTTGGGTTCTACGAATTTATGTAAGTTCGTCGACCAGAGTTCGACGAATTGGGTTGAGATCGTCGATCTCTGCCCAGAGAATAAACATGTTCATTCTCTGCGCCCCACGTTCGTCGATCTCTGCTCGACGAACCATACAAAGTTCGTCGATCGCAGTTAGACGCATAATTATAACTATAGTTGGCGTTCAGAGTTCGTCGATCTGGGTTCGACGATCTGGCCCCTTTTCGTCGATCTGAGGTCGACGAAAATTGCTGACGCCTTGAGAATAATCGGCATTTACTCATTTCCTCAACTGTCCCGTGGAAAATCAGCAAGTAATATTCCTGAAGAAGACCGCAATTAATGCTTCCTCTAACGGCTACAATCAGAGAATGTTTGAGTCATTAATCTGTCAGGAATTATTGCATTTGAGTGAGGATTGAATGCCAGAAATTTCTAAGTCTGGAATCGTCGAATGAATAACAGAATTCGTCGAGCTGAGTTACTAGTTCGTCGAATTGAGATTTTGTATTCGTCGACCAGACAGCTTCTGTTCGTCGATCTGAGTTCCAAGTTCGTCGAGCTGAGTTCCAAGTCCGTCGAGCTGATAACAGAACTTGCATGCTTCAAAACTTTGCCTTTTCTGTCTGAAGTTCGTAGAGTTGACAATTGCATTCGTCGACTGGAGATCAGCAACAATTCTGGACTTAATCAAATAGTTTGTGTTGACTGATATTCTGTGTGTCGACATGAAAACTTCTGGTGTCGACACAGGTGGGTGTCGACTGATTAATCTTGGTGTCGACACAAATCTTCTGGTGTCGACATAAGTTTTCTGGTGATGACATAAGTTGGTGTCGACACATTCCCTAAGTGTCGACAAAAATCTTCTGGTTCCAGAATTCGTCGACCAAAGAACAAAGTTTGTCGACCTGAGGATTCGTCGGCCTGAGAAGTTGACTTCGTCGACCTGAGTTCTTCTAACAGAAGGATATTGTGAACTCGAGGTCCAAATTCGCCGAGCTCAGAATCTTGTTCGTCGACCAAAGCTTGAAGTTGGACTTAGAATAATCTGGAGTTACCCTGTCTTCAGTTTGTTGAAGTATCCCAGTTTTCGTCGACTAAAGAATGAAGATCGTCGAGCTCAGGTCAGAGAAATATCTCAAGATCGTCGAGCTGAGAACGCCTTTCGTCGACCTTAGTTCGACGAACATCGAACTCATTTTACTTAGTCTTGAAATCTTCTAAGTCTTGAGTCTCTGATGGTCTTGTTGATAGCTGGTCCATCTGATGTTGACTCTAAGGATTTGGCCTAGACTCTAGGACACAAATTTGACCTTGGCTATAAATGTTGGGTCACATCCTAAGTTAGTGAACCTAGCCCAAATCAACTAGGGATCCAACAACCCGTATTGTCTCCGCCGAAGGAGGCATAAGCGCTTCAACGGGTGCTGCACTCTCATCAGACCGCTGGGGCTCAGACTGCCCAACTACACTCCTCGCCACCTATAGTCAATGTACAAAACACGATTAATCATCCATGGCATAACGGGAATGATACATTGACTACACACACATGTACCGCACGTACATGAAATACATTCCTAGTGGACATTCGTGAGTTCAATAATATTCTCTCCCTCCCAAACAATCTCAACCTGGCTCTGATACCACTTTGTAATGCCCCCATTCGTCACATGACATATAACGGTGGGTCCGGTTGGGGCCCCACGCCATATGTCACAGACAAGTAGTGGAATTACTTGTGGAAATCAAATTCTATTCGCAACGTCCTTAACTCAATCCATTCTAGTGCATCATGTTTTAAGTTAAACTCAGCTCAGATAATGTCCACTTCTATAAAAACTCCACATTTATATAGCAACACCAGGAATGTATACAACGCACACACATTGGCCTTAAGGCCTTACAAATTTCTCTTTTCACACAATTACAGTTTCGTACATCGGCACGCAGGCCGACCACACATGAAATCCAAACACACTTCTTCGCATGGCCTTCAACGGCCTTTAACAGCAATCTATCCACTCCACTTATTCATTCTACCTGCAATTTGCCATCCAAGCCAAAACAGAAAAGAAAGTAACGGTCAGCATTCGCTGACCCATTTATAACGACCCTACCCCCTACCCGGGGCAGTGGTTCCTTCCCTGTATGCATTGCTATCATCATCTCATCAAGCCTCATCAAGCATCATATGTATCATTCTCTTTATCAATCTATCAAGCACATCACATCACAAACACTGGTATCATTTATGTCGATGTTATGAATGTTGTGTAAACTATGTTTCTATATCAGGTGTGATGAATAATAGCTGATGTGCATCACTTGTGACGAATTAAATCAATTCTGTCGTTTTGTTTGAGGTTTTAGGTGGCTGAATGGGCACAAGTGGAAGTTAGGGATGTTTGTTGTGTTGTCTGTTGTTAGTGTGTGCGGAGGCTATGATTTTGTGATGTTGTGCCTGATTGGTTATTTGGAGTCAAATTTCGAGGACGAAATTATTTGAAGGGGGGAGGATTGTAACACCCCGAAGTCAAGAGGATCATTTTGAGCAAAATCGGGTTCAGGCATGGGTGACACGGCCTGGGACACGGGCGTGTCCCAGGGCGTGTCAGTTGACACGGCCTGCGACACGGGCGTGTCGCAGGGCGTGTCGAGGTTGTGTCGACGATCGGACTTGGTGTCGACGATTTTCGCTCGACATCGTCGAGAGGGGCACATGGCCCAGGACACGGCCGTGTCGGATGCCGTGTCGACATGCTCGACGAGTGTTACGCGACGATCGTCGAGTATCAAGTTCCAGTGAGGACACGGCCTGTGACACGGGCGTGTCACAGGGCGTGTCAGTGGGCGTCAAATTCAGCTCGACGTCTCGGGTTAGGGCGTGTTTGCGGGACACGGGTGTATCCTGGTGCACACGGCCATGAACACGGGCGTGTGCCAAGCCGTGTGCCAGGCCGTGTGAAGTCTCGGGTTGGATTGGTATTATTTTCCTTGAGGAACACGGCCTCAGACACGGGCGTGTCTGAGGGCGTGTCGGGTACACGGCACGTGACACGGGCGTGTCACACGGTCGTGTACTGGTTGGATTGAGTCGGTTGTCTGCCGCTTAGGGGGACACGGCCTGTGACACGGGCGTGTCACAGGGCGTGTCAGGCCGTGTTCAGGGTTTTCTGGCCAGATCTGAGCCGTTCGTTTCCCTCTTCCTGGATCCAAGGGCTTGGCTTTGTCCAGGTGTCTAGGAGGCCGAGAATTAGAAGATAAAGTCTCTTATTATCTTCTTCTTCTTCTTCTTCATTTCCATTTCAAGGGAGAGAGAAGAAAGGCCTAAGGGAGAGAAAGGGAGGAGTCTTCCAGCTGCTGTAGGAGCTGCGGAGTGCGGATCGAAGATCCGAGAGCGGATTCGTGAAGGTAGAGCCGAGGCGGTGAGTTCCATCCGGCTACTTCATGGCACCGAAGCGATCTTCAAGGGTAACGATCTCCTTCTTGGACATCAAAGTCCTTCCTTTATACATGTGCTTGGAATCCTCCACCAAGAGGTGGATTTGCGGAAGAGATTCCTTCGTGAGTCTGCATTTAGAGCCGGAAATATAGCGGACGGCGTAGGCATGCTGTGTGAAGCCCATCTGGACCGGTAGTCTGGATTGGTGATGTTCATGGGTAAACCAGAGAAGACTCCGTGGCTTTGATGATGTGTAAAACGGATTTCTGTTGTGCTGAATGTATGGATGTGATGATTGTAAGGAGGCTTTGGTGAAGCTCCTGGATATGAGATGATCAATTGGTAACACGCCTAGTTAGTGCGAGATACACCCGGCCTGTTACACCACTAGGGTGGGTTGATCTAGTTAAGGTAGGATCGATGGGTGGCAATGCTAGGGGAGCCGAGGTAAACCCGGGTTGCTGCACCACATGGTGTGGGTCGATCGGATTAGGAGGGGGATCGATGGGTAGACAATGCCTGGGGAGCTTAGATAAACCCGGCTTGCTACACCACGGAGTGTGGGTCGATCTGCTCTGGTTGTGATGCTGTGAGGATGGACCTCTGAGTGGCTTGGGCGGGATGTCGCCAGCCTGCGAGCTGGTGGACTAGGGCCTGTCAACCAACAAGTTAAAACCTCGAGAGACAGCGGTGTACGACGGTGGATTCTGGTACGCCAAGAAGGTGCCCTGAGTGCACGGAGCGTTGGTGGACTCCAGCATTTGTGATGTGATGTGTTTGTTAGCTAGTGGAATAAAGAGAATAATCTAGCTATGATGTGATTTGGTGATGTTTGCTGATGCTTGATGAGAAAGGAAGCACTGTATACAGGGAAGGAACCACTACACCGGGTAGGGGGTAGGGTCGTTATAATGGGTCAGCAATGCTGACCGTTACTTTGTTTTCTGTGTTGGTTTGGATGATGAATTGCAGGTGCTGCGGTTTGGAAAGAAAAATGGATTGGCTAGCCTGGTGTTCGTAGCCCTTGAAGGCTATGTGAAGATTCGTGGTTGGATTTCATGTGTGGCCGGCCTGTGTGCCGATGTACGAAACCATTGATGTGAAAGAGGAACTTGTAAGGCCATAAGGCCAGGGTGTGTGCGTTGTATACATTCCTGGTGTTGTTATATATAAATATGGTATTTATATTTGGTGGACATTCTGGTCTGAGTTCATGCTAACATAAAATATGCTGCGCTAGAATGGAATGAGTTAAGGATACGCGTCGATTTTGATTTCCACACATGATTCCGTCGCTTTGTCTGTGAGATATGGCGTGGGGCCCCGGCCGGACCCACCGTTATTTGTTTTTCGCGCTTCCTCCGCAAAGGTAGATCCCGCATATCTCCCCAATCTTGTAAACTCATGCAGGTAGGTATTAATATCTCGCTCACCCTGCACCAAACGGAGAAACTCATTTTCCATCGCAATCCTCTGCGACACTGGCACATACTTGGCTAAAAATATTTGCGAGAATTCATCCATGGAAACCTCCGTTAAACCTCGACCTGCCAAGTGATGTACTTCAATCTCATCCCACCACAATCGCGCATCACCCTCCAACAGAAAAGTGGCCAACATCACTTTCTGTTCCTCGACCGTCCTGATTGCGGTTAGGTTCCGTTTTACTCTTGCCAACCAATCTTCTGCCTGCGTTGGTGAGAGCGCTCCACCAAACGTCGGTGGATGAAAGTGCATAAAATGTGACAAGGCATCGTCACTTGCTTGCACTTCCACCACCTCGGCAGCATGCTCTTGCCTTCCACCAGGTCTTGCTTGTCCAGTTGGTTGTGCTTGTAACACTGCAAGCACTGTCTCCGCTACCACCCGTATGGCCTCTGCCGAGGGAGGCATCGGCGCTTCCACGGGTGCTGCACTCTCATCCGACCGCTGGGGCTCAGACGGCCCAGCTCCATCCCTCGCCACCTATCACTGTACAGAACACCATTAAATTCTTCCAAATCATAACGGTACTGGTACATTGACTACACACGCACGCACATCATGTGCATGACATACATTCCTAGTGGACATCATGAGTTCATTTATGTTCTCTCCTCCCAAACAATCTCAACCTGGCTCTGATACCACTTTGTAACGCCCCCACCTGTCACATGACATATAACGGTGGGTCCGGCCGGGGCCCCACGCCATATCTCACAGACAAAGCGACGGAATCACGTGTGGAAATCAAAATCGACGCGTATCCTTAACTCATTCCATTCTAGCGCAGCATATTTTATGTTAGCATGAACTCAGACCAGAATGTCCACCAAATATAAATACCAGATTTATATATAACAACACCAGGAATGTATACAACGCACACACCCTGGCCTTATGGCCTTACAAGTTCCTCTTTCACATCAATGGTTTCGTACATCGGCACGCAGGCCGGCCACACATGAAATCCAACCACGAATCTTCACATAGCCTTCAAGGGCTACGAACACCAGGCTAGCCAATCCACTTATTCTTTCCAAACTGCAGCACCTGCAATTCATCATCCAAACCAACACAGAAAACAAAGTAACGGTCAGCATTGCTGACCCATTATAACGACCCTACCCCCTACCCGGGGTAGTGGTTCCTTCCCTGTATACAGTGCTTCCTTTCTCATCAAGCATCAGCAAACATCACCAAATCACATCATAGCTAGATTATTCTCTTTATTCCACTATCTAACAAACACATCACATCACAAACGCTGGAGTCCACCAACGCTCCGTGCACTCAGGGCACCTTCTTGGTGTACCGGAATCCACCGTCGTACACCGCTGTCTCTCGAGGTTTTAACTTGTTGGTTGACCGGCCCTAGTCCACCAGCTCGCAGGCTGGTGACATCCCGCCCAAGCCACTCAGAGGTCCATCCTCACAGCATCACAACCAGAGCAGATCGACCCACACTCCGTGGTGTAGCAAGCCGGGTTTATCTAAGCTCCCCAGGCATTGTCTACCCATCGATCCCCTCCTAATCCGATCGACCCCACACCATGTGGTGCAGCAACCGGGTTTACCTCGGCTCCCCTAGCATTGCCACCCATCGATCCTACCTTAACTAGATCAACCCACCCTAGTGGTGTAACAGGCCGGGTGTATCTCGCACTAACCAGGCGTGTTACCAATTGATCATCTCATATCCAGGAGCTTCACCAAAGCCTCCTTACAATCATCACATCCATACATTCAGCACAACAGAAATCCGTTTTACACATCATCAAAGCCACGGAGTCTTCTCCGGTTTACCCATGAACATCACCAATCCAGACTACCGGTCCAGATGGGCTTCACACAGCATGCCTACGCCGTCCGCTATATTTCCGGCTCTAAATGCAGACTCACGAAGGAATCTCTTCCGCAAATCCACCTCTTGGTGGAGGATTCCAAGCACATGTATAAAGGAAGGACTTCGATGTCCAAGAAGGAGATCGTTACCCTTGAAGATCGCTTCGGTGCCATGAAGTAGCCGGATGGAACTCACCGCCTCGGCTCTACCTTCACGAATCCGCTCTCAGATCTTCGATCCGCACTCCGCAGCTCCTACAGCAGCTGGAAGACTCCTCCCTTTCTCTCCCTTAGGCCTTTCTTCTCTCTCCCTTGAAATGGAAATGAAGAAGAAGAAGAAGATAATAAGAGACTTTATCTTCTAATTCTCGGCCTCCTAGACACCTGGACAAAGCCCAGCCCTTGGATCCAGGAAGAGGGAAACGAACGGCTCAGATCTGGCCAGAAAACCCTGAACACGGCCTGACACGCCCTGTGACACGCCCGTGTCACATGCCGTGTCCCCCTAAGCGGCAGACAACCGACTCAATCCAACCAGTACACGGTCGTGTGACACGCCCGTGTCACGTGTCGTGTACCCGACACGCCCTCAGACACTCCCGTGTCTGAGGCCGTGTTCCTCAAGGAAAATAATACCAATCCAACCCGAGACTTCACACGGCCTGGCACACGGCTTGGCACACGCCCGTGTTCATGGCCGTGTGCACCAGGACACACCCGTGTCCCGCAAACACGCCCTAACCCGAGACGTCGAGCTGAATTTGACGCCCACTGACACGCCCTGTGACACGCCCGTGTCACAGGCCGTGTCCTCACTGGAACTTGATACTCGACGATCGTCGCGTAACACTCGTCGAGCATGTCGACACGACATCCGACACGGCCGTGTCCTGGGCTGTGTGCCCCTCTCGACGATGTCGAGCGAAAATCGTCGACACCAAGTCCGATCGTCGACACAACCTCGACACGCCCTGCGACACGCCCGTGTCGCAGGCCGTGTCAACTGACACGCCCTGGGACACGCCCGTGTCGCAGGCCGTGTCAACTGACACGCCCTGGGACACGCCCGTGTCCCAGGCCGTGTCACCCATGCCTGAACCCGATTTTGCTCAAAATGATCCTCTTGACTTCGGGGTGTTACACGGGACATCCCAGTCGTACACCGCTAATCAGAGGTACTTCACTTATTGGTTGGACGGCTCAAGCCTAGTCCACCAGTCTCGAAAGCTGACGACATCCCGTCCATACCACTCAGAGGTACAACCTCCCCAGCATAATAAATAACTAGAGAAGATCGACCCACCCTTGTGGTGTAGCAGGCTGGGTTATCGTTGCTCCCCAGGCATACCACCAATCGACCCCTCATCATTTTCTGATCGACCCACCATTGTGGTGCAGCAAGTCGGGTGCTCGCTTCCCGGGTCATGCCACCAATCGATCCCGTCTAACCAAATCAACCCACCCTAGTGGTGTAGTCGGTCGGGTACTCGCTTCCCGGGCGCACTACCAATTGATCTCTCTTCAACCAGGAGCTTAACCAAAGCCTCCTCACATCCATAATTCACATTCATACAACCATACCACAATCATAAATCTTTCATAGCATCAAATTCGCGGAGTCTTCTCCGGTTTACCCATGATAATCACCAATCCAGACTACCCGTCCAGATGGGCTTCACACAGCATGCATATGCCGTACTCCACACTTCCGGCTCTATATGCAGACTCAACAAAGGAATCACTTCCGAAATCCACCTATTGGTGGAGGATTCCAAGCACATGCATAAAGAAAGGACTTCGATGTCCAAGAAGGAGATCGTTACCCTCTAAGATCGCTTTGGCGCCATGAAGTAGCCGGATGGAAGTCACCGCCTCAGCTCTGCCTTCACGAATCCACTCTCGGACCTTCGCTCCGCACTCCGCAGCTCCTCCAGCAGCTGGCTTTACTTTCCTCCTTCCTTCCTTTGCTCTCTCCTTCTCTTTATCTCTCTTGAAATGAGATGAAGAAGCACAGGAAGAGGAAGGGCTTGAAACCTCAGATTTCGGCCAGAAATCCACATGGATAAAGCCCAACCCTTGGATCCAGGACAAAGAAATCAACGGCCAGAAAAACACTGAAAAATCATGTTTCGGCCCTGACACGCCCTGTGACACGCCCGTGTCACAGGCCGTGTCCCCAAAGTGGTGCACGAACCGTCTTATCCAAACTTATCCACGCCAAGATGACACGCCCATGTCACGCCCGTGTCAGCCGAGTCACGCCTGTGACACATGGCGTGTCACCCACTCAACGATCGCCACTCGACAATCTCCGTTCCACGATCTCCGCTCGACGATCTCCGCTCGACGATCTCCGCTCGACGATCTCCGCTCGACGATCTCCGCTCGACGATCGACAAGCAAATCGTCGAACCGATGTGGCACGCCCCCTGTCACGCCCGTGTTACAGGGCGTGACCACCCAAACACTTCGTCGACCGAAAATTCGTCGACCTCACGCCTCACGACGCAACCCGAGCGGGAGACACACTGGGACACGCTTGTGTCCCAGGACGTGTCACCCAACTTTTGCCAATTTCAGAATTTGGGCTGTTACAACCCTCCCCTCCTTCAAGAAATTTCGTCCTCGAAATTCGTACATAGGCGGGAAAACAGCAACCAAATTGTTACAACATCAAAATCATAGGTTACAACAACCTTTGTTCTGTACAATCTTCACATGTGCATAGTATTCCATCAATTCAGCAAATGAATAAATATTTTATCCCCTCAAACAACATATATCTATATCATAACACCAAGTATGCACCAATATTTCATGGTTCTCACATAGAACACATGATCGGATATTGTCCAATACACATATTGTCCAAGTGATACAAATCACGATTCACTTTCGCCCAGCCTCCTTATTTTGCATTTCTCGCGAAAGAGCCAAATTAAACACTCGAGGCTGAATTTCGCCAATGGAACTCTGCAGCTCTTGCACTTCCAAATTATGTAATCGAGACTGCGTCCGGGATGCAGATGACTCGGCCACTACTTTACCCTTTTTTTTCATACGACGCACCTGTCTTTTGCTCACTTCCTGCGGGAGCATTCCAACAAAATCTCGCTATGTGCCCTTGCTTTTCGCACTTATAACAGATACGTGTATCAACACATCCTTGCCCATAGGTCGCCCCCGAAGAAACAGTCGGCAGAGCTGAATCATCAGGCCTAAACCTTTTCTTCTCTCGTCTTCTCAACTCCTGCTCCGACTGTGGCACTTTGAACTCTGGCTTCGCCACTGACAGTTTCTTCTTTTCTTGTACTCGCTTCAAATCCTTTTCCAAGGCATGGGCCATATCTACCAATGCTTGTAAGCCTTGGTTTACCGAACTAGGGAGTAATAATCTCAACTCATCCCGTAGTCCCTCATAAAAGCGATTTGTCTTTCGCGCTTCCTCCGCGAAGGTAGACCCCCCATATCGCCCCAATCTGGTAATGCAGGTACATATCAATATCAGTATCACCCTACACCAGACGTTGAAACTCATTCTCCATTGCAATCCGCTGCGACACCAGCAAATATTTGGTAAGAAATAATCGGGAGAATTCAGCCATTGAAACCTCCGCTAAACCTCGACCTGCCAAATGATGCACTTCTATCTCATCCCACCACAATCTTGGCTAAGGTCACTTTATGCTCTTCTGTCGTACTGATTGCAGTCAGGATCCTCTTCACTCTAGCCAACCAATCTTCCGCCTGCGTTGGGGAAATCGCCCCACCAAACGTAGGTGGATGAAATTCCATAAAGCTTTTCAATGACTCATCGATTGCTTGCGCCTCCACCATAACTGCAGCACGCTCTTGTCTTACACCAGGCCGTACTGGCATGTCTACAGGCCTTGCCTGTCCAGTAGGCTGTGCCTGTAATACTGTAAGCACTGTCTCCGTAACCACCCGTATAGTCTCCGTCGAAGGAGGCGTAGGCGCTTCAACGGGTGCTGCACTCTCATCAGACCGCTGGGGCTCAGACTGCCCAACTCCACTCCTCACAACCTATAGTCAACGTACAAAACACGATTAATCATCCATGGCATAATGGGAATGATACATTTACTACACACACATGTACCACACGTACATGAAATACATTCCTAGTGGACATTCGTGAGTTCAAAAATGTTCTCTCCCTCTTAAACAATCTCAACCTGGCTCTGATACTACTTTGTAATGCCCCCATTCGTCATATGGCACATAACGGTGGGTCCGGTCGGGGCCCCACACCATATGTCACAGACAAGTAGTGGAATTACTTGTGGAAATCAAATTCTATTCGCATCCTTAACTCAATCCATTCTAGCGCAGCATGTTTTAAGTTAAACTCAGCTCAGAGAATGTCCACTTCTATATAAACTCCACATTTATATAACAACACCAGGAATGTATACAACGCACACACATTGGCCTTAAGGCCTTACAAATTTCTCTTTTCACACAATTACAGTTTCGTACATCGGCACACGGGCCGGCCACACATGAAATCCAAACACACTTCTTCGCATGGCCTTCAAGGGCCTTTAGCAGCAATCCATCCACTCCACATGTTCATTCTACCTGCAATTTGCCATCCAAGCCAAAATAGAAAACAAAGTAATGGTCAGCATTCGCTGACCCATTTATAATGACCCTACCCCCTACCCGGGGCAGTGGTTCCTTCCCTGTATGCATTGCCATCATCATCTCATCAAGCCTCATCAAGCATCATATGTATCATTCTCTTTATCAATCTATCAAGCACATCACATCACAAACGCTGGTATCCACCAGACGCTCCGTGCACTAAGGGCACCTTCTTGGTGTATCGGACATCCCAGTCGTACACCGCCGATCAGAGGTACTTCACTTGTTGGTTGGACGGCTCAAGCCTGGTCCACCAGTCTCGCAAGCTGGCGACATCCCGTCCATACCACTCAGAGGTACAACCTCCCCAGCATCACAAATAACTAGAGCAGATCGACCCACCCTTATGGTGTAGCGGGCTGGGTTATCGTTGCTCCCCAGGCATACCACCAATCGACCCCTCATCATTTCCTGATCGACCCACCATTGTGGTGCAGCAAGTCGGGTGCTCGCTTCCCGGGTCATGCCACCAATCCATCTCGTCTAACCAGATCAACCCACCCTAGTGGTGTAGTCGGCCGGGTACTCGCTTCCCGGGCGCACTACCAATTGATCTCTCTTCAACCAGGAGCTTAACCAAAGCCTCCTCACATCCATAATTCACATTCATACAACCATACCACAATCATAAGTCTTTCATAGCATCAAATCCACGGAGTCTTCTCCGATTTACCCATGATCATCATCAATCCAGACTACCCGTCCAGATGGGCTTCACACAGCATGCCTATGTCGTACTCCACACTTCCGGCTCTAGATGCAGACTCAACAAAGGAATCACTTCCGAAATCCACCTCTTGGTGGAGGATTCCAAGCACATGCATAAAGAAATGACTTCGATGTCCAAGAAGTAGATCGTTACCCTCGAAGATCGCTTTGGCGCCATGAAGTAGCGGGATGGAAGTCACCGCCTCGGCTCTGCCTTCACGAATCCGCTCTCGAACCTTCGCTCCGCACTCCGTAGCTCCTCCAACAGCTGGCTTTACTTTCCTCCTTCCTTTGCTCTCTCCTTCTCTTTCTCTCTCTTGAAATGAGATGAAGAAGAAGAAGAAGAGTAAGGGCTTGAAACCTCAGATTTTGGCCAGAAATCCACTTGGATAAAGCCTAACCCTTGGATCCAGGACAAAGAAATCAAAGGCAAGAAAAACACTAAAAAATCATGTTTCGGCCCTGACACACCCTGTGACACGCCCGTGTCACAGGCCGTGTCCCCAAAGCGGTGCACGAACCGCCTTATCCAAACTTATCCACGCCAAGATGACATGCCCATGTCACGCCCGTGTCAGCCGAGTCACGCCCGTGACATAGGGCATGTCACCCACTCAACGATCGCCACTCGAGAATCTCCGCTCGACGCTCGACGATCTCCGCTCGACGATCTCCACTCGACGATCTCCGCTCGACGATCGACAAGCAAATCGTCGAACCGATGGGATACACCCCCTGTCACGCCCGTGTTACAGGGCGTGACCACCCAAACACTTCGTCGACCAAAAATTAATCGACCTCATGCCTCACGACGCAACCTGAGCGGGACACGCCTTGGGACATGCCCGTGTCCCAGGCCGTGTCACCCAATTTTTGTCAATTTCAGAATTTGGGCTGTTACAGTAGCATCTACTGATCTTGCTCCCCCTCAATAGGAGCACCTCCATCACCATCTCTAATGGACACATGAGTCCATTTAAGTCTTGATACCATTTATGATCTTTATATTCTTGATCCCCATCAAACACTTATCTGCCTCCAAGAGAAATAAATCATGCAATACAAATAAAATTAGGAGCAACTGAGGCTATCACAAGTTCCACATACCCAACTCAACCTAAAGGGTGTTGAACTTGATTTCATCTAGTGGCATGATAATTATGTCAGCCACTTACTTGTTTGTGAGGACAAACTCAAGACTGGGTTCTTCCTTTCCCACATGATCCCTAATTTATTGATACATAATCTCAATATGCATACTCCTGCTATGATGGACAAGATACCTAGCAATTGAGATTGTACTAATAAAATCATAATGTGAATGAGTTCTACTTATCTGAAGGTTATGGGCCTGGAGCTGAAGCTGGATCCACACCAGTTGAGCCCAGCAGCTCCCTTGCACCATGCTAGGTCTCTTCTTACTGAGCCAGGTCTTTTCCTTTCCTTTAGCAACAGACTTGCTTCTGCCTTCAACTTTCCGATCAACATCACAAGAGTGTTCAACCCACTGAGCACCATCTTGATCATCATATTGATCCGCCCTCTTGATCACCACACCGGTAAGGTATAAGTGAGCTAGAAATGTACGATGTACTTGAAATATCTAGTGATTTTGAAATTGAAGAAGGCGTATGGGGTCAAAGTCTAAATGTGTGCCTTGGGCTCAACCCATTTTGGGGAGGTTGCCTCCATGCCGCTGCGAAAAGTTATGGCGTTAGCATTTTCTCTTGGGTTCGGCTTTGTGTTTCGTGATAGAGTTCTTTGTTATCGCTTGGAGAACATCTTTGCTAGCTGACCCACTTGATTTTCCAAACTTTTAATTGACCTGGTGATGTTTCTGATATTAGATTCATTTGTAGCAGCATACTTGGCGAAGACCTCTTCAAGCGCAGGGGGCTTCAGAGGTTGCGGTGGGGAATCAGGTGGATTTAAATTAGGGGGGATAGATTAAAAGAAGGATTTATATTATGAGGGCATTGTGCATTCCCTTGGTTGCTCCATGAGAAATTCAGATGGTTCCTATAACCCGCATTGTAGGTGTTGTAATACAGAGCATTATTCGGGTTATAGGAAGGCCGAGGCGTGTTTCCCATGAAGTCAACTTATTCTTCTAGAATAACGTTATTATTATTATTTTCCCAAGGAGGGGTGGTGGAGTAAGCAGTCATCTCCTCCACTTGCTTAGTTAGGCGCTCAACTTGGATGGCTAGATTCAAAGTTGCGTCAATTTCAAAAATTCTTGCTGGCTTAACCGACCGCATAAGAGGCGCATTCCATTAGTACACATTCATAGCCATTTTCTCAACAAGCTCTTGAGCGGCCTCAGGGTTTGATTAGTTAACGCCCCCCAGCGGCTGCGTTGATCATTTGCTTTGTTTGGAAATTTAAACAATTATAGAAGATTTGCACTTGTTGCTAAGTAGGAAGTGCGTGGTACGGACATCTACGCAATAGTTCCTTGAAGCACTCCCATGTGTT
The DNA here is from genome assembly GCA_039583875.1 of Platanthera guangdongensis. Classification (NCBI taxonomy): domain Eukaryota; kingdom Viridiplantae; phylum Streptophyta; class Magnoliopsida; order Asparagales; family Orchidaceae; genus Platanthera; species Platanthera guangdongensis. The sequence goes on along the minus strand of CM077162.1, from coordinate 36,479,803 downwards.
GTAGAGAGTATCTGAGTCTATTTGCATATAGGATGTGATATCAGTGCGTAATTTGACAATTTTTGCAGGCAGGATATACTTTGTAAGGAATTTTTCTGTCATCTCAACCCATGTAGTGATAGATCCTCTAGAAAGAGAACTCAACCACTGCCTGGCCTTCGATCATAAGGAGAAAGGAAAAAGACGTAATTGAATGACGTCATCCGTGACTCCATTGATTTTGAAAGTATCAAAAATCTCAAGAAAATTTGAAAGGTGGTATTTGGATTCTCGTCCGGGAAACCATCGAAGGTCACCGACTGTTGCACCATTTGTATAATGCTGGACTTGATCTCAAAGTTATTGTTCGCCACCGCGGGACGGACAATACTTGATTGTGTATGTTGGGTACATTGGAAAATGTGTACCAGATTTGAAGAAGTCTCACCTTACTCAATGATATGCATCAAGGTGTATTTGATGTTGTTTTGAGTTTATATGTGCAGGTTAAGAAAATGCAGGAATGCAGGAAAAGTTTCTAAGTCCATGAGTCGACACCAGAAGAAGCTGTGTCGACACTTATGAAGGCTTGTGTCGACACTGGAGAAAAGCTGTGTCGACACTTGGAGTCAATTGTGTCGACACTTGGAAAGGCTGTGTAGACAATAGAAGAAACTATGTCGACACACAGAGGTAGAGTCGACACACAGAAAAGCTTAGTCGACAGCAACTGTGTCGACACACAGAGGCAGTGTCGACACACAGAAGACTTTGTCGATACACAGGACTTGTGTCGACACATAGCAGAGTTTCAACAAAGTTAATTTTTGTGAAGAGAAGAAGTGAATGTGTCGACACACAGAACTAGTGTCGACACATTCAATAGAAGCTGTGTCGAGAAGCAGTGTCAACATCAAGGGAGCTGTGTCGACACCACCAAGGCTTGTGTCGACACTTAGTCTACTTGTGTCGACACATGATGAAGTTCAGTCTCGACACTTTGCTGACTGAGACAGAGTTTCAAGAAGTGACTGGAAGACTTGACAGCTTCCATAACCAACCGGTCTACTGCAACTGTCAGAGCTGTTAGAAGTTTGTTAGAAACCGGGTCAGCCGGTTATCATGGAGAAAGTCTATATAAAGACATTCTCTATCAACAGATGAGAAATACACGTGATAGAGAAAAACAACACACGAAAAACAGAAGAAGATTTTCAACAGAAGATCTAAGAAGACATTCTCAAGTGGTGAGCTACTCAGAGTTTGTCAAGAGAATTAAAAGAAGAATTCAGAAGAATCTTCAGAAGAATTTGGAGAGAGAGAGCTCCATCTATTCAAGTGAAGAAAGGGACTTACATCAACAAGTCTCTTAAGTGCAGATTCTAAACCAGTCTGCCAAGAAGAATTCAGATTGATTTTTGAATTTCAAGAAAGAAGTTGATTGAAGATCGACTTCAAAGGAGATCAACTCTACTGTGTTCAGATTCAAGAAGCTTTGAAGAAAGCTAAGACAGGTTGATCTCTATCATCAGATTTGTTCAAGAACTGATCAAGAAACCGTCCATCCTTTCTCTCTCAACCAGGGTGGTGGTAGATTTATAATTAACATCTATTTTCTGTAGGATCTTTTTAAGATCTGAGTTGTAAGCCTGATTTATAAAGGCTGATTTGTAGGAGAGTAAGTTCTCTGAGTGGTAGGCCTTGTTGAAGGCTGAGGTAGGGCTGAGAGCCTGAGTTGTAGGAGATTTTCATCTCTGAGTTGTAGGCCTTGTTGAAGGCTGAGGTAGGGCAGCTTGCCTGAGCTGTAGGAGTGTGGACTCACTCTGAGTTGTAGGAGCCTTGTTGGGTTCTGAGCTGTAAGATCTGTGGATCTGAGGAGAAGGAAAGAAGTTAGGCCGAATCTAGCACACTGCTAGATAGGCGAAGGGGGAAAGTGGATGTACCCAGACCTTGGGGAACCACTATAAACCAGTGTGCAATCTGTGATTGTGTGTGGTATTATTATTTCTGTGCTGTGATAGCTGTAGAACTGACTATTTTTGTTATTTAACTGAATTAAAAGTTCTGCTTTAGAAGAAAAAGGAATTGCACCTATTCACCCCCCCTCCTCTAGGTGTTTAGGAACCAATTCTTTCAAGTGGTATCAGAGGGAGGTTCCTCAAAGAAAGACTTAACAGTCTAAGGTAGATCTTTAAGACAGAATTAAGTCAAAGAAGATGGGTTCAGGAGAAAACCATAAAGAGCTTGGTTCAATGAAGTTGCCTATCTGCAAGAAGGAAATTTTTGGAATATGGAAGGAAAGGGTCAGACTATTTATGGTGGCATCTGATCCTAGAATTTATATAATAGTTCAGGAAGGACCATATATTCCAATGAAGGTTTCTGTTCTTGATGCTAATCAAAGGACTCCTAAGGATTTTTCAGAGATGACTATGGATGAGATCATCTTAGCTACAATGGATAAAAGAGCACAGAATATTATAGTGAGTGCCATAGATGACTCAACATTCCAGAATCTGATTCACTGCAAAACCTCCAAGGAGATGGGGACACATTAGTTGTCTACATGGAGGGTTCTGAAGAGGTTAGGCAAGATAGAAAGTCTATACTTAATCAAGAATATGAGAGTTTCAGACAAGCTAAGTCTGATAGCATAACTAAATGTTATAAGAAGTTCTACAGAATTGTAAATGAACTAATGTCCTATGGAAGAATCTTCAGTACATATGAGCTGAATGACAAATTCCTTAGGTGTTTGACCAAGGATTGGGATACAAAGATCTGTGTCATAAGGGAAGTGGCCAGACTTGCAGAAATTTCACCTCCAATATTGTTTGGCAAATTGCTGTCTTATGAGATACAACTGATGGCCAGAAAGGAGGAAGAGAAAAATATAAAGGTTGAATCTAGAGAAAAGTCAGTGGCCTTCAAGGTAGAAGCTACAAGGAAAAATAGGAGGATGTCTCCATCTTCTCCTAAGAAATCTGCAGAAGTGAACTCAGAAAATTCTAATAATCACAGTTCAGACAGCAGTAATTCTGATGAAGACTTTGCTGCTTTCACAAGGCAGTTTCAGAGATTCTTAAAGAAGAAACAGTGGAGATCTAAGTCATCTTCATCTCAGTCCAAGGATGACTATTATCAGAAGAGGAAATCATCCAGGAAGGACAGGAGTGGGACAAAGCCTAGCAAGTAAACTACATCAAAGATTATTTGCTATTGCTGCAACAGACCTGTACATGTTGTGGCTGACTGTCCAGACAAAAGGAAGGAGTTTGATGATAAAAAGAAGTCTTAGCACAAGAGCAAGAAGGAGAAATCCTTGGTAGCTAAGAAAGAGAAAAGTTGGACAGATCAATCAACTTCAGAGTCCGAATCTGAGGCTGAGGCCTATATTGGTTTGTTTGCAACAGAAGAAGACGATGAGTTCTTGAAATTACTGGACTCTATCTATGAGCAAGAAGACCATCAGTGCAAAGGACTGTTGGCTATGTCTGAAGAAGATCAGTGTCAGGATCAACCTGGTACCAGTAAGGTAAAAAGTTTATCTACAGATTCTGATTACTACACTGGGTCAGAGTCAGATGCATCTGCATCAAGAGATGTGGATGAGTCTGAATCTGAAGGAGATATTAATCAGCTTATAGATGAATATGTGGATTTATTGCAGGCACTCAAGAGAAGCAAAAACCTGGCCAAAAATCAGGCTAAGAAAATTGCACCTCTTAAGTGGCTGCATCTGATTCAGATAAGCTGCTTGATCAGAAGATGAATGAGATTGTCAAGCTGAAAAACATAACTGTTATTCAGATGGGTACAATCACATTCAAAAATGATCATATCAAAAGTCTGGAAAACAGACTTTAGAAAGAGAAGGAAATAGTGGCTAGTTTCTCTAAGCCAAAATCTATCCTACCCTTAATTAATGACTTTGTGTCTCAAAAGGGTAAGGCGGGATTAGGCTTTAAGGGAACTGCATGGGCTGCACAGTCCAATAATAAAGGCAAAACCCCAGCATAAAACAAAGGATCTGCTGCAAACAATACAGCTATGATTGTACCTAAAAAGAGGTATAATAAGTATGAGTGCTGGTGCTGTGACAAGATAAGTCATTATGCCTTAGACTGTTGGCACAATACCAGTGTCAGGAAGGATAGCAGTCTACATGTTAGAAGAGTTACAGACAGATTTTTCAAGTTTCAGGCTAACTTGAACCAAGGACCCAAAAGTTATTTGGGTTCTAAGGTTAAGTAATCTTTGTTGCAGGTGAGTCCAAGTTGTCATGCCCCTATATGGTACTTGGACAGTGGATGTTCCAGGTATATGACTGGAATAAGAGGATTGCTAAAGGACTACTCACCAATATTGAATGGGCCTAAAGTAATCTTTGGTGGTTCTGAAAAAGGAGTCATCAAAGGGTTTGGTAACATTTCTAACAACTTAATCGCTATCACTCAAGTGGCTTATGTGAAGGGTTTGAAACACAACCTAATAAGCATAAGCCAGCTGAGTGATCTTGGATATGACATTTCATTTATTAATAATGAGTGTAATATCGAGAGGTCAAGTGATCAAAAAGTCATATTGACTGGCTATAAAAATAGAAATATGTATTGCCTAAACTTTAAGAGTGAGAATAGAAATTCTCCCATCTGTCTTGTGGCTTATGAGAAAGCCTCTCATTGTGTCAAATGGCACAAGAGGCTAGCTCATCTTAACTACAAGACTATTGACCAACTCTTTAGTTAAGAGTTAGTGAGGAATGGTCCTCAAGTTAAGTGCTTTAATAATGGAATATGCTCAGCTTGTCAAAAAGGCAAGCAGACCAGATCCTCCTTTCATAGCCTAGAAACCAAAGACTTAGTGAGGTGCTTATACCTCTTGCATATGGATTTATTTGGTCCTATGCCAGTTCATAGTCTAGGTAGGAAGGTCTACACTTTTGTGGTTGTAGATGACTATTCTAGATTTTCATGGGTATTCTTTCCGAGGCAGAAATCTGAAACCCCAAATATCTTCTGCAATTTTATCAAACAAATTCAGAATGAATTAGATAGTTCAGTGGTCAAAATCAGAAGTGACCATGGAACTGAATTTCAATCTGAAAGTATGACAAGGATGTGTGAAGAATTTGGGATTCATCAGGAATTCTCCTCACCTATAACACCTCAGCAAAATGGCATTGCTGAAAGAAAGAATAGGATATTGATTGAGGCTGGAAGAATACTATTGAGTGACACTACTCTCGTAGAATATTTCTGGGCTGAGGCAGTAAACACTGCTTGTCATGTGCTCAATAGGTCTTCCATCACCAAAAGCCACAAAAGACACCCTATGAGGTTATGAAAGGCAGAAAACCAAACTTATCCTATTTTAGGATCTTTGGTTGTAAGTGTTATGTGCTTAACAATGGCAAGTCTCACCTAACTAAGTTTGCTTCCAAATCTAAAGATGGGATATTTGTTGGGTACAACAACAATAGTAAGGCTTATAGGGTCTACAATTTGGCTACTAAAGTTGTAAAAGAGTCAGTTCATGTCATATTTGATGAATCTAGACTTATTAACAGTGAGTTGCCTAGTAGTTCTTGTAGCTCCACAGGTATACAGTAGAAGATGGACCAGCTTACTATCAGAGAAGATCCAACTACAAAGCAGGATGAGGAAAATGGTAGTTGCTATCCAGGGGGACTACAAGACACTCAAGAGGAAAATGAAGACCATAAGGTGCAGCATAATGAAGAGATTGAAGAAGGTCAAACTGTTGATAGATTACCTCCAGCAGTTAGACATTTAAAGGATCATCCTGCACACTAGATTATTGGTGATCCAAGATATGGAGTACAAACAAGAAGCAGGAACTAAAATACAATTCTTTGCTCAAGCTTCTTATCTCAACTGGAACCTAAGAGATTTGAAGCTATTCAAGACCCACACTGGATTGATACTATGCAGGAGGAGTTAAATCAATTCAGAAGGTGCAAGGTCTGGGAGTTGGTTCAAAAACCAAAGGGCCACAATGTCATAGGGACAAAGTGGATTTATAGAAACAAGCTTGATGAGAGTGGGATCATAGTGAAGAACAAGGCAAGACTAGTTGCCAAAGGATACATGCAGGAAGAGGGCATAGAATTTGATCAGACTTTTGCTCCAGTGTCAAGGTTGGAAGCAGTAAAGCAATTCCTTGCCTATGCAGCATATCAAGGCTTCAAAGTATTCCAAATGGATGTTAATTCAGCATTCTTAAATGGAGACTTAAAAGAGGAGGTCTATGTAGAACAACCCTCAGGTTTTCTTGATCCACTCAAACCTAATTATGTTTATAGACTTGGGAAAACTTTATATGAGTTGAAACTGGCCTCAAGGGCTTGGTATGAAACCTTGTCTACTTTCCTCATTGAGAACAAATTCTCAAGGGGGAAAATAGACAAGACTCTATTACTTAGAGAATCCAAAGGAAAGATCATACTAGTCCAAATATATGTTGATGACATAATATTTGGTTCTACTAAAAGCAACCTTTGTAAAAAGTTTGCAAAACTTATGCAAGGAAAGTTTGAAATAAGCAGCATGAGAGAACTTAAGTACTTCTTGGGACTCCAAGTAAGACAAACTGATGATGGCTTGTCCATATCCCAGTCTAAGTTCACCCAGGAGTTAATTAAAAAGTATGGTATGCAGTCATCCACAACCATGAGAACTCCAATGGGGACAAGTATTTCTCTAAGCAAAGATGATGCTGGGAAATCTGTAGATGAGTCTTTGTATAGAGGGATAGTTGGCTCACTCCTTTATCTGACTGCTAGTAGACCAGACATCATGTATGTTACATGTGTTTGTGCTAGGTACCAATCCTGCCCTAAAAAATCTTATTATACTGCTGTCAAAAGGATTTTGAGATATCTTAAGGGCACACCTAATCTAGGCCTTTGGTATCCTAGGAATAGAGATTTTTTACTAATGGGCTATTCAGATGCAGACTTTGCAGGATGCAAAGTAGATAAGAAAAGCACAACAAGCACCTGTCAATTTCTAGGAGGAAGACTAGTGTCATGGAGCTGTAAGAAGCAGACTAGTGTGACAATTTTCACAGCTGAGTATGAGTATGTTGCTGCAGGAAGTTGCTGTGCACAACTGTTGTGGATACAACATCAGTTAGAAGATTATGGTATTCAAGTAAGTAGAACTCCATTATTATGTGATTCTACTAGTGCTATTTCTATTGCTCATAATCCTGTTTCTCATAGTAGAACAAAGCATATAGAAATAAGATACCATTTTCTTAGAGATCATGTAGAGAAAGAAGATATTTCTTTAGAATTTGTTAATACAGATTTACAAATTGCTGACATGTTCACTAAGCCATTAGATAAAACTAAATTCAATAATTTCAAAATTGAATTAGGAATGTTGAACATAAATTAGTTTAACAAATTTGGCTAAGTAAAATTGTGTCGACACAAAAAGTTGTCTGTGTCGACACATAGTAGTTGGTGTCGACATTCCAGGAAAGTGATGTCGACACATCTAGAAAATCGGTGTCGACACTCCAGGGAAGTGGTGTCAAACTCATCTTAACTACAAGACTATTGACCAACTCTTTAGTAAAGAGTTAATGAGAAATGGTCCTCAAGTTAAGTGCTTTAAGGATGGAATATGCTCAGTTTGTCAAAAAGGCAAGCAGACCGGATCCACCTTTCATAGCCTAGAAACCAAAGACTCAGTGAGGTGCTTATACCACTTGCATATGGATTTATTTGATCCTATGCCAGTTCATAGTCTAGGTAGGAAGGTCTACACTTTTGTGGTTGTAGATGACTATTCTAGATTTTCATGGGTATTCTTTCTGAGGCAGAAATCTGAAACCCCAAATATCTTCTGCAATTTTGTCAAACAAATTCAGAATGAATTAGATAGTTCAGTGGTCAAAATCAAAAGTGACCATGGAACTGAATTTCAATCTGAAAGTATGACAAGGATGTGTGAAAAATTTGGGATTCATCAGGAATTCTCCTCACCTAGAACACCTCAGCAAAATGGCATTGCTGAAAGAAAGAATAGGACATTGATTGAGGCTGGAAGAACACTATTGAGTGACACTACTCTCCCAGAATATTTCTGGGCTGAGGTAGTAAACACTGCTTGTCATGTGCTCAATAGGTCTTCCATCACCAAAAGCCACAAAAGACACCCTATGAGGTTATAAAAGGCAGAAAACCAAACTTATCCTATTTTAGGATCTTTGGTTGCAACTGTTATGTGCTTAACAATGGCAAGTCTCACCTAACTAAGTTTGATGCCAAATTCAAAGATGGGATATTTGTTGGGTACAACAACAATAGTAAGGCTTATAGGGTCTACAATTTGGCTACTAAAGTTGTAAAAGAGTCAGTTCATGTCATATTTGATGAATCTAGACTTATTAACAGTGAGTTGCCTAGTAGTTCTTGTAGCTCAACAGATATACAGTAGAAGATGGACCAGCTTACTATCAGAGAATATCCAACTGCAAAGCAGGATGAGGAAAATGGTAGTTGATGTACAGGGGGAGTACAAGACACTCAAGAGGAAAATGAAGACCATGAGGTGCAGCATAATGAAGAGATTGAAGAAGGTCAAACTGTTGATAGATTACCTCTAGCAGTTAGACATTTAAAGGATCATCCTGCACACCAGATCATTGGTGATCCAAGACATGGAGTACAAACAAGAAGCAGAAACTCAAATATAATTCTTTGCTCAAGCTTCTTATCTCAACTGGAACCCAAGATATTTGAAGCTATTCAAGACCCACACTGGATTGATGCTATGCAGGAGGAGTTAAATCAATTCAGAAGGTGCAAGGTCTGGGAGTTGGTTCAAAAACCAAAGGGCTACAATGTCATAGGGACAAAGTGGATTTATAGAAACAAGCTTGATGAGAGTGGGATCATAGTGAAGAACAAGGCAAGACTAGTTGCCAAAGGATACATGCAGGAAGAGGGCATAGAATTTGATCAGACTTTTGCTCCAGTGTCAAGGTTGGAAGCAGTAAAGCAATTCCTTGCCTATGCAGCATATCAAGGCTTCAAAGTATTTCAAATGGATGTTAAGTCAGCATTCTTAAATGGAGACTTAAAAGAGGAGGTCTATGTAGAACAGCCCTCAGGTTTTGTTGATCCACTCAAACCTAATTATGTTTATAGACTTAGGAAAGCTTTATATGGGTTGAAACTGGCCCCAAGGGCTTGGTATGAAACCTTGTCTACTTTCCTCATTGAGAACAAATTCTCAAGGGGGAAAGTAGACAAGACTCTATTACTTAGAGAATCCAAAGGAAAGATCATCCTAGTACAAATATATGTTGATGACAAAATATTTGGTTCTACTAAGAACAACCTTTGTAGAAAGTTTGTAAAACTTATGCAAGGGAAGTTTGAAATGAGCAGCATGAGAGAACTTAAGTTCTTCTTGGGACTCCAAGTAAGACAAACTGATGATGGCTTGTCCATATCCCAGTCTAAGTTCACCTAGGAGTTAATTAAGAAGTATGGTATGGAGTCATCCACTACCATGAGAACTCCAATGGGGACAAGTATTTCTTTAAGCAAAGATGATGCCGGAAAACCTGTAGATGAGTCTTTGTATAGAGTGATAGTTGGCTCACTCCTTTATCTGACTGTTAGTAGACCAGACATCATGTATGTTACATGTGTTTGTGCTAGGTACCAGTCCTGCCCTAAAGAATCTTATTATACTGCTGTCAAAAGGATTTTGAGATATCTTAAGGGCACACCTAATTTAGGCCTTTGGTATCATAGGAATAGAGATTTTCAACTAATGGGATATTCAGATACAGACTTTGCAGGATGCAAAGTAGATAGGAAAAGCACAACAGGCACCTGTCAATTTCTAGGAGGAAGACTAGTGTCATGGGGCTGTAAGAAGCAGACTAGTGTGACAATTTTCACAGCTGAGTATGAGTATGTTGCTGCAGGAAGTTGCTGTGCACAACTATTGTGGATACAACATCAGTTAGAAGATTATGATATTCAGGTAAGTAGAACTCCATTATTATGTGATTCTACTAGTGCTATTTCTATTGCTCATAATCCTGTTTCTCATAGTAGAACAAAGAATATAGAAATAAGATACCATTTTCTTAGAGATCATGTAGAGAAAGAAGATATTTCTTTAGAATTTGTTAATACAGATTTACAAATTACTGACATGTTCACTAAGCCATTAGATGAAACTAAATTCAATAATTTCAAAATTAAATTAGGAATGTTGAACATAAATTAGTTTAACAAATTTGGCTAAGTAAAATTGTGTCGACATAAAAAGTTGTCTGTGTCGACACATAATAGTTGGTGTCGACATTCCAGGAAAGTGATGTCGACACATCTAGAAAATCGGTGTCGACACTCCAGGGAAGTGGTGTCGACACATCAAGAAACAAGGTGTTGACTATTCAGAGAAGTTGTGTCGACACATCTTAGGATTAATGGTGTTAATGGCCACCAAGGGGTGGGTTCAGCCCCCCTCCACACAACCCGAGCCACACCTTTAATGGTGTTAATGGCCATTGAAGAACCAGCCTCCCCTCTCCCCCATTTGCCATTTAAACACCTTCAGGGAGCCGAGGGGATCATTTTAGAGCGTTTACCTGGAGGAGACGAGCCATTCCACTGTGCAGTTGCAGAAGCTGAGCGCCGCCGCCGTCGTCAATGACATCCCGCCGCTCCTCTCGCATCCAGGCCGCCAGGAAGGTCCTCCTCCTCTCCTTAACCCGCGGGTAGATCTTAGGATTAATTAGGCTTGAGTTTCGGGCTCAATTGAGCCCGATCCAATCCGGGATTTTTCCTGGTTTCGGCAAGAAAACCTCTTGCTATATCCGCCGGAAAACGCCTCTCCGGCGGCGGAGCCGCCGCCTGGCGATAGCCACCACCTCAACGGAGGTGTTGGTGGCGGTGGCCGGCCGGGGAAGGGGCTGGATCGCCGGCGGCAGGGATTGGAAATCGCTCCAGGCGGGACGAATCTCAGCCGTCGGCTCAATGAAGATGATGACCAGATGCCGTTGATCCTTGCGCCAAGATTCGTGCTGCATCAGTATTAAACTATAGGAAATTAATGTTATTTATTTCATTCTGTCACACCTTTGACATTTAATGTTTTAAATTTTTAAAAATAGTTAGATGCTCTGTATGAGAAAATGATCAACACATGATTTGTAGCCCTTTCTGTCTACTTTATTTTAAAATTGGTGTGAACCCATTTAGGCTTCTGGTTTGACCAGGGCACCCATTTTGGTGGGACATACCCTTAGGGCTAGGCAGTCATTAAATTGAGTGCCCACTCTTCACCCCTAGCCCAAATTAGCTGAAATTTTGGCAGAGAGTCTATCTTAGATATACCTAGGGCCTGCCCAAAAATGGGAATTTTTGGAGAAAATATTTCTATAGTTTTTGTAAATATTTAATAAGTATTAGATAAATTAAATAGGTGCCCTAAACACCTCCAAACCCTCCCAAATCTTGGTGAGTGGTCCCTGGGTTCCAATTGGGTATCTGTATAAAATTTCATTCAATTTGGATGTGTTTTGAACAGGTTTTGACCCAACCCTAGCTATACCTTAAAAATGGCATTTTGGTCAAAAGTTGCACTTTTGATTTTGAGTGACCAAATCACCTCAACAGAGGCTGAAATTTGGGCCACTGACTTGTTAGGGCACTCATCACCTCCCCATGGAATATGGGATAGGGAGGAATAGATTTGCCCTAAGTTCCTAGGTCAAACCCTAAGGAGGGACCTTTTGGCCTTGTGAAGGGTATGAGTCCTAAACACCTTGGATGAACTTCAATTTTTGCAAGGAGGTTCCTAGGACATATATAACCCTCTGTTAAAAATATTAGCTAACTTTGAAAATGGTAGAGCCCCCAAAACTCTAACCCTAGCTTAGGACCTAAACTTGTAGTGTAGGTTTAGGTTAGCTAAACATCTTGAACCTTAACCAAATTTGGGTAGTGAAGGGGCTAGGGTATTTTGAGCCTCTGACAATTTACTTGAGGAATTTTGGACAATGGTTATAGCACTTCATTTGTAATCAATAGTAATGCCCTAATAATTATTTTGGCTATTGTGGTCTCACTGCCCATAGAGAGGGTATGAAACATGAGCAGAGTTGGTTTTAGGTTATAATAAGCTTGTATGAATTTTGTTAGAATTTTTGCGTATCTATTTAGGGCATCTACTTCACAAGTGCTTTATTTTGATTACATATTAATAATTCTTGTCAGAGGCCATTACTTACTGAAAAATCATGAAACTTCCTGCATAGTGTTTTTAGCTCAATGTTATCATATGGAAATTTTTGTGGAATTATTTGATGACTGATTAGCATACTTTGTTCATTAACCCTTAAATTAGAGAGTTCATAAGAAAATCAAATATAACTTTATTTCCAAATGATAAATTATGAAACTTTTTCTAGGGTACTTTTAGTCCATCACAATCATCCCTGAATTTTCTCTGAATTTTTGGAGGTGTTATTACTATAGAATCTTTTAATATGACTTTTTATGGGGCATCTTTGAAATTAAATTTAAAGGCCTAAACCTTGCTGCAAAATTGGGAGACTTAGTATTTAGAGTTGATTAGGCATTTTGTAATTATCATAAATTTAGTGGAATAATATCTTGTCTGAATATGGTACTTCATGTTCAAACCTGGGCCTTTTGGGACATTAGAATAAATAAATTAATTATCAGACAAATTAGGAAAATTATGAATTTCTGGATTTATGCTTCAAATGTCCTTTTAGACCTCTAATAATTATCATAAGGGTACTGGATGAGTATTTCATGTACTTCCCTTTTTACGGGTCATGTAGCTTAAGTGGTCTGCATATAGCAAAACTGCAGGATTTCATTTGGATGTGAATTAGGGCAAGTATGATGAGTCCTGATGGTTTGGACAAGTGGAATGGGCTGCGTCTTTGGAAGATGAGTGAGTAAGGTGTGGTTCTGTCTAGGGTTATAGGCGTTCGGGTCCGACGAAAGATCGTCCTACCCAAGGAGAGTTGGAGTCAAATTACCCTAGGATTAGCATATCGAAATATGAGAAATAAAGGGTAAGGGAATCAACCAATAATAAAATAAGTACCTTGCGAAAGGGAACGCTGGGCGTAATCCCAACATAGTTCCTAGTGCCCCTTGAGAGCCCTTCACAGGGAATACCGGGGGCAGTCCTGGGTTAACGTAAACTGTTTAACAAGCTGAAAAGTGTAACTTAGTAATTAGGGTTGCACATTCCACAACACTGATGGCACCAGAGGTTGGATAGGAGCTTCGGCTCGGATGGTTAAAAGGCGGACTTTGGGTCCGGGGAGCTTCGGCTCGATTGCTTGAGTCGGACGTGTTGGTCCGGGGAGCTTCGGCTCGATTCTTGATTACGCTAACTTGCATGTGCATAACAGGAAAGGAAATTAAGGTGGTGGGTCTTCGGTATTGGAGGGTCGATGCACCGACGCCAATACGTTGACTCGGCTAGTGTAGTTAGCACTTCGCCAACAGAAGTCCGGTGCGCCAGCCGGCAAGAGTACGCAGGAGTCCGCTTCGTGCACCAAGCGTTGAGGCGTACGATAGGTCTGACCGGTAGTGCTTTACTGGTTTAGAGGTGGGCGAGGCCCAACCCACCGCTTCCGTCTGCCACTACGGAGGTATCCTGGGAGGTTACGGCTCCAGAAAGGGGGAACTAAAGGTCTGTGTGCACAGAGTCGGGTGTGTGTGTTGCACTTGCATGTCCATCATACCCACTTGCATGTCATGGCATAATCGTTACCTTTAACCTTGACACCTAAAGTATAAGTGGAATGGGATGCTTATACTTTAGGACCTGCAAAACGACCCCTTAGTCTATAAGCTTGTGTGGGCAAGTTTATAAATTAAGGTTAATTTTGATATATTTAGTTACTGCTGTTTGACCACCGACACCCCAACGTATAAATCGGTATGGGACTTTTTATACGATGGGAGCCTTGCAAAAGACCCCTTGGCTTATGTGTTTTTCACATAAGTGAAGGTTACATTTCATATTACAGCTTATTGTCTTTATATGCTATAGAACTTGCTAGAATAGGACCGCTGCCATCTGCTTTTGATATTCTCCACCTTCAAGTCCTCCCCTTTCTTCCTCTCCGCTCGGTGCCTAGGAGCCGTGGGGGAAGGGGTGGGGGATGATAGGACTTAGTCTTTTAGACTAACGGTTTTCGAACCGCATCATTTAGGGGATCGCGGAGACCAGCATGGAGGAGCAGCCCCAGAGACCGGTGCGCTTGGAGGTGGGGCAGTCTAGCTCCGGAGTTCACACAGCCGGGACCGTGAGTCTCGACCCTGAGCAGTTTTCTACTTTTGTTTCTGCATGAGAGATCTTGTAGCGAGGATTTGATGTACCGGGCATAAGCCCGTTTGCTACTCTGATGTTATTTTCTGTGGACACTCCCTTCGTGGAGTTATATTTATTATGTCATGTGATTCTCTGTGGACAGATAGTTTACATTTACTTCATTATTTTGCTACTTTTATGTGATCGAAATGACCGGCAGAATCAGCGCTTTGTGGTGATGACTCTTCAGGGCGTGAAGGAGTCACCGCAAAATGGCGGTTCTGGGCCTAAGACCCCGGTGTCCAAGAAAAAAAAAAGGGGGTCTTACAAGTGGTATCAGAGGAGATCTCGATCGAAAAGTAGCCGTCCACAACCCTGGGTCACCCCCGCGCGGGTTTAGTTTGGGGACAAACTAAGCAGCAGAAGCAGTGGTGTGCCCATATGGTGGGAATCACATGTAAATTGTCCACTTTCATTAGGCATTGAGTCGATTACCTACTAATGTAGTTCGTTTTGCAGCCCCCAGCTCAGCCCACCCCACAAGGTGGAGCTCAGCAGACTCCAGACATTGCACCACCTTCCATGGTCCCCACACCTTTCCTCCAGTCAGACATGGGGCAGACCCTTACAGCTATCCTTGAGGCCTTCCGGGCTCAGCAAGCTCCAGCCCAGCAGCCAAACCCAGGGGCCAACTGGATGAGCACCTTCCGAGGACTCTCCCCCCCATCATACTTAGGGACAGAGTCGGCAGTACGGACAGAGGAGTGGCTGGATGTTATGTACGAGATGTTGACTGGGATACGATGCCCTTGGGAGGAGAGGGTGGCCCTAGTGGTATCTTGCTTGGAGTCACATGCTAAGCGGTGGTGGAAGACGCTGTTGGATACGGCTTTTGCTGATAGGGAGATTGCAGAAATTACTTGGGAAGAATTCAGGGCCACGCTGCTGGAGCACTTTGTTCCTCAGTCGGCCAGGGACGAGTTGGAGGAGCGGTTTCTTGCAGCTGAGGCAGGGCACCAGGACAGTGGTGGAGTACCACCGAGAGTTCGATCATTTGGCCCGATATGCGGGCTCCTATCAGCTGGACGAAGCAGGTTACGTCAAGAGGTTTTATAAGGGCCTAAAAGAGGAGTTGAGGGAGGCCTTGCTTTTTGTCTCTGACGGGCCCATCTCCCGGATTTTGGAGATGGCGAAGAGGATTGAGGCCGACTGGCACACCACTCGGGGCCGGAAACGGCAAGCGGAGGACTAGGGCCGGAGGGCCCGAAATGATCAGCGGCGAGGCACCATACCAGATGGAAGGAGGGCAGAGGAGCAGCCTCGTCAGGAGTTGAGGCAGGAGCCGAGAGAGCAGGTGGTTTTGGCCCTCAACCTCTCCGGATCCAGGAGATGCAGAGACCCCGGGGTATGGCGTATCCCCCGCCGGAGTGCTTCCATTGTCACCAGGTGGGACATCTCCGGAGAGACTGCCCTATGAGGGGGGCACCACCTCCAGCACCACGGGGTGGCCCACCGGCCCAGCATTTCGGAGGCCGAGGACGCGGCCGAGGACGTGGTTACCAGGGAGGCGACCGCAGGCAGAATGGGGAGCAGATTTACGCTTTGGACTTAGCACAGCCCCGGAACCCGGATAGGGTTATTGCAGGTATGAGAGTAATCTTAATTTTGGATTCATTCATTACTCATATTAAGTGTTAATAGAACTACTAAACGACCTAGGTTAGAAAACCTTACACCAGAGTTTCTTTCAAACTGATTTAGGAATGGTGATGGTGTGCGGCAAGCCTGCCCATACCCTGTTCGACACGGGGGCATCGCACAACTTTGTGTCGGAGGATTTCGTCAAGGACCTGGATCAGATTCGTTGTTATACGGAGACTACCCAGGAGGGTGCGCCTCCCCAATGGGATGGAGATCCAGTCCACAAAAAAGTGCCTCCTGGAGGTTACCATAGACGGGTTGACACTCGAGGCCCCGGCGACGATCCTGAGGATGCCGGACTTCGACCTCGTCTTGGGCATGACATGGCTTGTCTGGAACCATGCCCAGATTGATTGCCCAGCAAGGAGGGTCGTGCTGAGCCACGTCGATACTTATGCGACATTCGAAGGTACTACACCGGTCTCTCGTCGCCTGCTTTCATCTATTCAGGCCGTTAAGGCTCATATGCAAGGGGACAAGGTATATCAAGTATTATTCGAGATGACTGAGGAGAAGGACCTGATTGCTAACATTCCGGTGGTTCGTGACTACGCCGATATTTTTCCGGATAAGCTGCCAGGACTACCTCCGCATAGGGAGAAGGACTTCCAGATTCAGTTGGTACCAGGGGCTAAACCGGTATCCAAGGCCCCTTATCGGATGGCCCCAAAGGAGTTGGCGGAGTTTCGGACACAGTTGCAGGAGCTGGTGGAAGCAGGATTTGTTAGGCCGAGCTCCTCATCATGGGGAGCTCATGTCCTATTCGTGAAGAAGAAGGACGGCACTTTACGCCTGTGCATCGACTATCGAGCACTAAACAAGCTAACCGTCCGAAATACCTATCCGCTCCCCAGGATAGACGAGTTGTTCGATCAGCTGGAGGGAGCCCATTATTTTTCGAAGCTGGACTTGAGGTCAGGCTACTACCAGCTGCGGATCCAGGAGGAGGATATTCCGAAGGCGGCCTTTATAAGTAGCCGATATGGATTGTATGAGTTCATCGTGATGCCCTTCGGGCTCACGAATGCTCCGTCGGCGTTTATGAGCCTCATGAACCGGGTCTTCGAGGCTTATTTGGATGTGTTCGTCATAGTGTTCATAGACGACATCCTTATCTATTCTAAGACGGAGGAGGAGCACACACGACATCTGGCACTGACCTTGGAGAGACTGCGGGAGCATCGCCTTTATGCGAAGTTCAGTAAGTGTCAGTTCTGGCTGAAGGAGGTGGCTTTCTTAGGCCACATTATCAGCGGAGCCGGGCTGGCAGTGGACCCGGCAAATATTCAAGCTATTTCGGAGTGGCCGCAGCTGAAAACAGCCACTGACGTACGGAGTTTTCTAGGACTTGCCGGTTACTATCGGAAGTTCGTGGAGGGATTCTCTCGAATCGCCCTCCCGCTCACATCCTTGACGAAGAAGGAGGCACCGTTCATGTGGACCCCGCAGTGCCAGACAGCTTTCCAGGAGCTGAAGGATCGGCTGACCTCGGCTCCCATTCTTACTCTCCCCTCGGGGAGGGAGGGATTTCAGGTCTACAACGACGCATCATATCAGGGGATGGGAGCAGTACTGATGCAGAACGGACACGTCATAGCTTATGCTTCCCGCCAGCTGAAGACCCATGAGAAGAACTACCCAGTGCACGACCTGGAGATGGGAGCAGTTGTATTCGCACTAAAAAATATGGCGGCACTACCTTTATGGAGTCCACTGTGACATATACTCCGATCATAAGAACCTTAAGTACGTGGACACGCAGAAGGAACTAAACATCAGGCAGAGGCGGTGGGTGGAGTTCCTTTCTGACTATCAGTATGAGATGCATTACCACCCGGGGAAGGCGAACGTGGTAGCGGATGCACTGAGTAGGAGAGCTGCCACAGCAGGAGCAGCGCCTCAGTTGATGTCTATGGAGCTGCTGCAGAGACTAGAGGACATGCACATTACTCTGGTATCGTCTGATGATCCTGAGCTCTATGAGGAGTACTTGGCCGCGATAGGCGCTACCGATGACATCAGAGACCGGGTCAGAGAGGGACAGAGGCAGGATGCCAAGTTGGAACCCATCTTCCAAGCTCTGGAGGCAGGCACTGCAGGAGACTACACACTGAGGGACGACCTGGTGTGCTTCAGAGGACGGGTGTACATACCAGAGGGAGGCCAGATCCGGGAGGATATTATGACGGAGGCGCACTGCAGCCGGTATTCTGTACACCCGGGGATCACAAAGATGACGGCTGATTTGAAGAAGACGATGTACTGGCCGGGCATGAAGAAGGATGTCTCACACTTCGTGACCCATTGTGAGGCATGTCAGCTAGTGAAGGCGGAGTGCAGGAACCCCGCAGGATTATTGCAGCCACTCCCGGTGCCGGAGTGGAAGTTTGATGACATAGCCATGGACTTCATACATGGGTTTCCCCGGTCTCGGACAGGGAATGACTCGATCTGTGTAATCGTTGATCGGTTGACCAAGGTGGCTCGATTTATACCGATCAGGAAGGATGATTCAGTAGGAGTACTGGTGCGGAAGTTTGTGGAACAGTTCATTCGTTATCATGGCGTGCCCAGGACGATAGTGTCGGATCGGGATGGCCGGTTCACCTCCAGGGAGTGGAGATCCGTGCAAGCTTACTTAGGCACGCGATTGACCTTCAGCACTGCATTCCACCCCAGACAGACGGACAGACAGAACGCACCAACCGGACGCTGGAGGACCTTTTGAGGCTATGCATCTTGGACCGCGGGGAAACGTGGGAGAAACTCTTACCCCTTGTCGAGTTCTCCTATAACAACAGCCACCAGTCCAGCATCAGGATGGCGCCTTACGAAGCCTTGTACGGGAGGAGATGCCGGACCCCGCTTTCTTGGGTGCAGAACGAAGATCCGAAAGTATTGGGGTCAGAGTTTGTTGAAGACACCGAGGCACAGGTGAGGCTGATCAGGGACAGGATGCTCGAGGCACAGAGTAGACAGGCTAAGTACTATGACGCCCGGCATCGGCAGGTGGAGTTCCAGGTGGGGGACCGGGTGTTTTCTGAAGATCCGGCCCATGCATGGAGTCTCGCGGGTGCGTGGTCGGAGGAAGAAGCTCAGCCCTAGGTACATGGGCCCTTACAGGATCCTGGAGCGGATCGGACCCCTAGCCTACCGGCTGGAGTTACCACCAGAGCTGGAAGCGCTGCACGACGTCTTCCACATTTCTTCTTTGAGGAGGGCTCTGCTACGCCCGGAGCAGCAGATTTTGACCACCGAAGGGCCGGTAGCTTCAGACCGGTCGGTTCGTTTGGAGCCTGTGAGGATCGACGACCGAGGAGTGCGGGTCTTGCGACGCAAGAAGGTCCCACTATTCAAGGTCCTGTGGAGGAATCACGGCCAGGAGGAGCATACCTGGGAGCCACAGGACCTGATGCGACAAAGATACCCCGAGCTATTCAGTCAGGTATACCTCTCAGACCCCTCAAGATGTTAATTTATTTTTCCTGCTATAAGTATACTAAGGGCTGCTCTAGGAAGATAGATGCTTATCTTTTGTTTATTTGGGGCTTATCCTTGTTTATTGGGATTTTGGCTTGCCGATTAGGCGAAAGGGTCTTAGATCTAAGTTTTCCCGTAAAATCTAATTTAACAAACAAGGCGTCATAATGGGATGTTACAAGACTCTTTCCTTCGGTAGTAAGACCCGTAGGCCCAACCTTGATTTCGGGGACGAAATCTTTGTTTTGTTTATTGGGATTTGTAACATCCCATTTCCAACTAGACCCCTAAGAATGGTTTTAGCCATGACTAGGTCATGACAAACCCTAGGAAGCCAGAAATGGGCCAGGAGATAGGGGACAAAAAGGTGGAGACCATCATGGTCTGCAAATAGTAGAACTCTAAACAATGGCTTAGGATGACCATGGGCTACACCTTAACCCCAAGACCCTACCACAACACCCCTAATGCTTGGGAGACCCATTAGAGCCAAAAGGACCCATTAGGGTCAACCCAAGAGGCCCAGTTGACCAAGGTCAACCCTAGCCCTAAATGGGTCAAACTAGCCTACTTAGGGCCAACTGACCTACTCGTAGCCTAAAGGACCCCTCCTATGCCCTCCTAACCCTAAAGTGAGGTCAAATGGTCACTCAGGACACATTGGGGACAGCCCTAGAGGCCAGGTTGACCCAAGTCAACTCAAGCCCTAACCTGGTCAAAGTACCCTTACTAAGGGTATGTGACCTCCCAAGTACAGGGTAACCCTACATAACCCTACCTAGACCCTAAGGGAAGCCAATGGGTCACCCAGGACCCAATGGGGTCAACCTAGATGGTCAAATTGACCAGGTCAACCCTCATTTGGGTCAAGTCAAACTTAGCCCAAAAAGGGCTAACCCAAGCCCAAGCCACTTCTCCCTTAGGCTAAACCCATTCCCATGACCATCATAATCAAGTGGGCTGCATTTAGCTTGTGAGGTTGACTAGTCAACCAGGGGTGACTAGGAGAGAGAAAGGAGCCCCCCTCCATGATAATGGAGGAGAGAGAAAATGAGGAAGAAGAAGGGGGAAGTGAGAGGCCGACCAAGGGAGACTAACAGCCACCAATTATGGCTGCAATCAACTCCTCTAGGAGAGAGGAGTTGATTCCAGCCATTTCCCGGCCACCAAGGGGTGGGTTCAGCCCCCCTCCACACAACCCGAGCCACACCTTTAATGGTGTTAATGGCCATTGAAGAACCAGCCTCCCCTCTCCCCCATTTGCCATTTAAACACCTTCAGGGAGCCGAGGGGATCATTTTAGAGCGTTTACCTGGAGGAGACGAGCCATTCCACTGTGCAGTTGCAGAAGCTGAGCGCCGCCGCCGTCGTCAATGGCGTCCCGCCGCTCCTCTCGCATCCAGGCCGCCAGGAAGGTCCTCCTCCTCTCCTTAACCCGCGGGTAGATCTTAGGATTAATTAGGCTTGAGTTTCGGGCTCAATTGAGCCCGATCCAATCCGGGATTTTTCCTGGTTTCGGCAAGAAAACCTCTTGCTATATCCGCCGGAAAACGCCTCTCCGGCGGCGGAGCCGCCGCCTGGCGATAGCCACCACCTCAACGGAGGTGTTGGTGGCGGTGGCCGGCCGGGGAAGGGGCTGGATCGCCGGCGGCAGGGCTTGGAAATCGCTCCAGGCGGGATGAATCTCAGCCGTCAGCTCAATGAAGACGATGACCAGATGCCGTTGATCCTTGCGCCAAGATTCGTGCTGCATCAGTATTAAACTATAGGAAATTAATGTTATTTATTTCATTCTGTCACACCTTTGACATTTAATGTTTTAAATTTTTAAAAATAGATAGTCTCTGTATGAGAAAATGATCAACACATGATTTGTAGCCATTTCTGTCTACTTTATTTTAAAATTGGTTTGAACTCATTTAGGCTTTTGGTTTGACCAGGGCACCCATTTTGGTGGGACATACCCTTAGGGCTAGGCAGTCATTAAATTGAGTGCCCACTCTTCACCCCCAGCCCAAATTAGCTGAAATTTTGGCAGAGAGTCTATCTTAGATATACCTAGGGCCTGCCCAAAAATGGGAATTTTTGGAGAAAATATTTCTATAGTTTTTGTAAATATTTAATAAGTATTAGATAAATTAAATAGGTGCCCTAAACACCTCCAAACCCTCCCAAATCTTGGTGAGTGGTCCCTGGGTTCCCATTGGGTATTTGTATAAAATTTCATTCAATTTGGATGTGTTTTGAACAGGTTTTGACCCAACCCTAGCTATATCTTAAAAAGGGCATTTTGGTCAAAAGTTGCACTTTTGATTTTGAGTGACCAAATCACCTCAACAGAGGCTGAAATTTGGGCCACTGACTTGTTAGGGCACTCATCACCTCCCCATGGAATATGGGATAGGGAGGAATAGATTTGCCCTAAGTTCCTAGGTCAAACCCTAAGGAGGGACCTTTTGGCCTTGTGAAGGGTATGAGTCCTAAACACCTTGGATGAACTTCAATTTTTGCAAGGAGGTTCCTAGGACATATATAACCCTCTGTTAAAAATATTAGCTAACTTTGAAAATGGTAGAGCCCCCAAAACTCTAACCCTAGCTTAGGACCTAAACTTGTAGTGTAGATTTAGGTTAGCTAAACATCTTGAACCTTAACCAAATTTGGGTAGTGAAGGGGCTAGGGTATTTTGAGCCTCTGACAATTTACTTGAGGAATTTTGGACAATGGTTATAGCACTTCATTTGTAATCAATAGTAATGCCCTAATAATTATTTTGGCTATTGTGGTCTCACTGCCCATAGAGAGGGTATGAAACATGAGCAGAGTTGGTTTTAGGTTATAATAAGCTTGTATGAATTTTGTTAGAATTTTTGGGTATCTATTTAGGGCATCTACTTCACAAGTGCTTTATTTTGATTACATATTAATAATTCTTGTCAGAGGCCATTACTTACTGAAAAATCATGAAACTTCCTGCATAGTGTTTTTAGCTCAATGTTATCATATGGAAATTTTTGTGAAATTATTTGATGACTGATTAGCATACTTTGTTCATTAACCCTTAAATTAGAGAGTTCATAAGAAAATCAAATATAGCTTTATTTCCAAATGATAAATTATGAAACTTTTTCTAGGGTACTTGTAGTCCATCACAATCATCCCTGAATTTTCACTGAATTTCTGGAGGTGTTATTACTATAGAATCTTTTAATATGACTTTTTATGGGGCATCTTTGAAATTAAATTTAAAGGCCTAACCTTGCTGAAAAATTGGGAGACTTAGGATTTAGAGTTGATTAGGCATTTTGTAATTATCATAAATTTAGTGGAATAATATCTTGTCTGAATATGGTACTTCATGTTCAAACCTGGGCCTTTTGGGACATTAGAATAAATAAATTAATTATCAGACAAATTAGGAAAATTATGAATTTCTGGATTTATGCTTCAAATGTCCTTTTAGACCTCTAATAATTATCATAAGGGTACTGGATGAGTATTTCATGTACTTCCCTTTTTACGGGTCATGTAGCTTAAGTGGTCTGCATATAGCAAAACTGCAGGATTTCATTTGGATGTGAATTAGGGCAAGTATGATGAGTCCTGATGGTTTGGACAAGTGGAATGGGCTGCGTCTTTGGAAGATGAGTGAGTAAGGTGTGGTTCTGTCTAGGGTTATAGGCGTTCGGGTCCGACGAAAGATCGTCCTACCCAAGGAGAGTTGGAGTCAAATTACCCTAGGATTAGCATATCAAAATATGAGAAATAAAGGGTAAGGGAATCAACCAATAATAAAATAAGTACCTTGCGAAAGGGAACGCTGGGCGTAATCCCAACATAGTTCTAGTGCCCCTTGAGAGCCCTTCACAGGGAATACCGGGGGCAGTCCTGGGTTAACGTAAACTGTTTAACAAGCTGAAAAGTGTAACTTAGTAATTAGAGTTGCACATTTCCACAACACTGATGGCACCAGAGGTTGGATAGGAGCTTCGGCTCGGATGGTTAAAAGGCGGACTTTGGGTCCGGGAGCTTCGGCTCGATTGCTTGAGTCGGACGTGTTGGTCCGGGGAGCTTCGGCTCGATTCTTGATTACGCTAACTTGCATGTGCATAACAGGAAAGGAAATTAAGGTGGTGGGTCTTCGGTATTGGAGGGTCGATGCACCGATGCCAATACGTTGACTCGGCTAGTGTGGTTAGCACTTCGCCAACAGAAGTCCGGTGCGCCAGCCGGCAAGAGTACGCAGGAGTCCGCTTCGTGCACCAAGCGTTGAGGCGTACGATAGGTCTGACCGGTAGTGCTTTACTGGTTTAGAGGTGGGCGAGGCCCAACCCACCGCTTCCGTCTGCCACTACGGAGGTATCCTGGGAGGTTACGGCTCTAGAAAGGGGGAACTAAAGGTCTGTGTGCACAGAGTCGGGTGTGTGTGTTGCACTTGCATGTCCATCATACCCACTTGCATGTCATGGCATAATCGTTACCTTTAACCTTGACACCTAAAGTATAAGTGGAATGGGACGCTTATACTTTAGGACCTACAAAACGACCCCTTAGTCTATAAGCTTGTGTGAGCAAGTTTATAAATTAAGGTTAATTTTGATATATTTAGTTACTGCTGTTTGACCACCGACACCCCAACGTATAAATCGGTATGGGACTTTTTATACGATGGGAGCCTTGCAAAAGACCCCTTGGCTTATGTGTTTTTCACATAAGTGAAGGTTACATTTCATATTACAGCTTATTGTCTTTATATGCTATAGAACTTGCTAGAATAGGACCGCTGCCATCTGCTTTTGATATTCTCCACCTTAAAGTCCTCCCCTTTCTTCCTCTCCGCTCGGTGCCTAGGAGCCGTGGGGGAAGGGGTGGGGGATGATAGGACTTAGTCTTTTAGACTAACGGTTTTCGAACAGCATCATTTAGGGGATCGCGGAGACCAGCATGGAGGAGCAGCCCCAGAGACCGGTGCGCTTGGAGGTGGGGCAGTCTAGCTCCGGAGTTCACACAGCCGGGACCGTGAGTCTCGACCCTGAGCAATTTTCTACTTTTGTTTCTGCATGAGAGATCTTGTAGCGAGGATTTGATGTACCGGGCATAAGCCCGTTTGCTACTCTGATGTTATTTTCTGTGGACACTCCCTTCGTGGAGTTATATTTATTATGTCATGTGATTCTCTGTGGACAGATAGTTTACATTTACTTCATTATTTTGCTACTTTTATGTGATCGAAATGACCGGCAGAATCGGCGCTTTGTGGTGATGACTCTTCAGGGCGTGAAGGAGTCACCGCAAAATGGCGGTTCTGGGCCTAAGACCCCGGTGTCCAAAAAAAAAGGGGGTCTTACAAGTGGTATCAGAGGAGACGTCGATCGAAAAGTAGCCGTCCACAACCCTGGGTCACCCCCGCGCGGGTTTAGTTTGGGGACAAACTAAGCAGCGGAAGCAGTGGTGTGCCCATATGGGGGGAATCACATGTAAATTGTCCACTTTCATTAGGCATTGAGTCGATTACCTACTAATGTAGTTCGTTTTGCAGCCCCCAGCTCAGCCCACCCCACAAGGTGGAGCTCAGCAGACTCCAGACATTGCACCACCTCCCATGGTCCCCCACCTTTCCTCCAGTCAGACATGGGGCAGACCCTTACAGCTATCCTTGAGGCCTTCCGGGCTCAGCAAGCTCCAGCCCAGCAGCCAAACCCAGGGGCCAACTGGATGAGCACCTTCCGAGGACTCTCCCCCCCATCATACTTAGGGACAGAGTCGGCAGTACGGACAGAGGAGTGGCTGGATGTTATGTACGGGATGTTGACTGGGATACGATGCCCTTGGGAGGAGAGGGTGGCCCTAGTGGTATCTTGCTTGGAGTCACATGCTAAGCGGTGGTGGAAGACGCTGTTGGACACGGCTTTTGCTGATAGGGAGATTGCAGAAATTACTTGGGAAGAATTCAGGGCCACGCTGCTGGAGCACTTTGTTCCTCAGTCGGCCAGGGATGAGTTGGAGGAGCGGTTCTTGCAGCTGAGGCAGGGCACCAGGACAGTGGTGGAGTACCACCGAGAGCTCGATCATTTGGCCCGATATGCGGGCTCCTATCAGTTGGACGAAGCAGGTTACGTCAAGAGGTTTTATAAGGGCCTAAAAGAGGAGTTGAGGGAGGCCTTGCTTTTTGTCTCTAACGGGCCCATCTCCCGGATTTTGGAGATGGCGAAGAGGATTGAGGCCGACTGGCACACCACTCGGGGCCGGAAACGGCAAGCGGAGGACTAGGGCCGGAGGGCCCGAAATGATCAGCGGCGAGGAACCATACCAGATGGAAGGAGGGCAGAGGAGCAGCCTCGTCAGGAGTTGAGGCAGGAGCCGAGAGAGCAGGTGGTTTTGGCCCCTCAACCTCTCCGGATCCAGGAGATGCAGAGACCCCGGGGTATGGCGTATCCCCCGCCGGAGTGCTTCCATTGTCACCAGGTGGGACATCTCCGGAGAGACTGCCCTATGAGGGGGCACCACCTCCAGCACCACGGGGTGGCCCACCAGCCCAGCATTTCGGAGGCCGAGGACGCGGCCGAGGACGTGGTTACCAGGGAGGCGACCGCAGGCAGAATGGGGAGCAGATTTATGCTTTGGACTTAGCACAGCCCCGGAACCCGGACAGGGTTATTGCAGGTATGAGAGTAATCTTAATTTTGGATTCATTCATTACTCATATTAAGTATTAATAGAACTACTAAACGACCTAGGTTAGAAAACCTTACACCAGAGTTTCTTTCAAACTGATTTAGGAATGGTGATGGTGTGCGGCAAGCCTGCCCATACCCTGTTCGACACGGGGGCATCGCACAAATTTGTGTCGGAGGATTTTGTCAAGGACCTGGATCAGATTCGTTGTTATACGGGACTACCCAGGAGGGTGCGCCTCCCCAATGGGATGGAGATCCAGTCCACAGAAAAGTGCCTCCTGGAGGTTACCATAGACGGGTTGACACTCGAGGCCCCGGCGACGATCCTGAGGATGCCGGACTTCGACCTCGTCTTGGGCATGACATGGCTTGTCTGGAACCATGCCCAGATTGATTGCCCAGCAAGGAGGGTCGTGCTGAGCCACGTCGATACTTATGCGACATTCGAAGGTACTACACCGGTCTCTCGTCGCCTGCTTTCATCTATTCAGGCGTTAAGGCTCATATGCAAGGGGACGAGGTATATCAAGTATTATTCGAGATGACTGAGGAGAAGGACCTGATTGCTAACATTCCGGTGGTTCGTGACTACGCCGATATTTTTCCGGATAAGCTGCCAGGACTACCTCCGCATAGGGAGAAGGACTTCCAGATTCAGTTGGTACCAGGGGCTAAACCGGTATCCAAGGCCCCTTATCGGATGGCCCCAAGGAGTTGGCGGAGTTTCGGACACAGTTGCAGGAGCTGGTGGAAGCAGGATTTGTTAGGCCGAGCTCCTCATCATGGGGAGCTCCTGTCCTATTCGTGAAGAAGAAGGACGGCACTTTACGCCTGTGCATCGACTATCGAGCACTAAACAGGCTGACCGTCCGAAATACCTATCCGCTCCCCAGGATATACGAGTTGTTCGATCAGCTGGAGGGAGCCCATTATTTTTCGAAGCTGGACTTGAGGTTAGGCTACTACCAGCTGCGGATCTAGGAGGAGGATATTCCGAAGACGGCCTTTAGTAGCCGATATGGATTGTATGAGTTCATCGTGATGCCCTTCGGGCTCACGAATGCTCCGTCGGCGTTTATGAGCCTCATGAACCGGGTCTTCGAGGCTTATTTGGATGTGTTCGTCATAGTGTTCATAGACGACATCCTTATCTATTCTAAGACGGAGGAGGAGCACACACGACATCTGGCACTGACCTTGGAGAGACTGCGGGAGCATCGCCTTTATGCGAAGTTCAGTAAGTGTCAGTTCTGGCTGAAGGAGGTGGCTTTCTTAGGCCACATTATCAGCGGAGCCGGGCTGGCAGTGGACCCGGCAAAGATTCAAGCTATTTCGGAGTGGCCGCAGCTGAAAACAGCCACTGACGTACGGAGTTTTCTAGGACTTGCCGGTTACTATCGGAAGTTCGTGGAGGGATTCTCTCGAATCGCCCTCCCGCTCACATCCTTGACGAAGAAGGAGGCACCGTTCGTGTGGACCCCGCAGTGCCAGACAGCTTTCCAGGAGCTGAAGGATCGGCTGACCTCGGCTCCCATTCTTACTCTCCCCTCGGGGAGGGAGGGATTTCAGGTCTACAACGACGCATCATATCAGGGGATGGGAGCAGTACTGATGCAGAACGGACACGTCATAGCTTATGCTTCCCGCCAGCTGAAGACCCATGAGAAGAACTACCCAGTGCACGACCTGGAGATGGGAGCAGTTGTATTCGCACTAAAAATATGGCGGCACTACCTTTATGGAGTCCACTGTGACATATACTCCGATCATAAGAACCTTAAGTACGTGGACACGCAGAAGGAACTAAACATCAGGCAGAGGCGGTGGGTGGAGTTCCTTTCTGACTATCAGTATGAGATGCATTACCACCCGGGGAAGGCGAACGTGGTAGCGGATGCACTGAGTAGGAGAGCTGCCACAGCAGGAGCAGCGCCTCAGTTGATGTCTATGGAGCTGCTGCAGAGACTAGAGGATATGCACATTACTCTGGTATCGTCTGATGATCCTGAGCTCTATGAGGAGTACTTGGCCGCGATAGGCGCTACCGATGACAACAGAGACCGGGTCAGAGAGGGACAGAGGCAGGATGCCAAGTTGGAACCCATCTTCCAAGCTCTGGAGGCAGGCACTGCAGGAGACTACACACTGAGGGACGACCTGGTGTGCTTCAGAGGACGGGTGTACATACCAGAGGGAGGCCAGATCCGGGAGGATATTATGACGGAGGCGCACTGCAGCCGGTATTCTGTACACCCGGGGATCACAAAGATGACGGCTGATTTGAAGAAGACGATGTACTGGCCGGGCATGAAGAAGGATGTCTCACACTTCGTGACCCATTGTGAGGCATGTCAGCTAGTGAAGGCGGAGTGCAGGAACCCCGCAGGATTATTGCAGCCACTCCCGGTGGCGGAGTGGAAGTTTGATGACATAGCCATGGACTTCATACATGGGTTTCCCCGGTCTCGGACAGGGAATGACTCGATCTGGGTAATCGTTGATCGGTTGACCAAGGTGGCTTGATTTATACCGATCAGGAAGGATGATTCAGTAGGAGTACTGGTGCGGAAGTTTGTGGAACAGTTCATTCGTTATCATGGCGTGCCCAGGACGATAGTGTTGGATCGGGATGGCCGGTTCACCTCCAGGGAGTGGAGATCCGTGCAAGCTTACTTAGGCACGCGATTGACCTTCAGCACTGCATTCCACCCCCAGACAGACGGACAGACAGAACGCACCAACCGGACGCTGGAGGACCTTTTGAGGCTATGCATCTTGGACCGCGGGGAAACGTGGGAGAAACTCTTACCCCTTGTCGAGTTCTCCTATAACAACAGCCACCAGTCCAGCATCAGGATGGCGCCTTACGAAGCCTTGTACGGGAGGAGATGCCGGACCCCGCTTTCTTGGGTGCAGAACGAAGATCCGAAAGTATTGGGGTCAGAGTTTGTTGAAGACACCGAGGCACAGGTGAGGCTGATCAGGTACAGGATGCTCGAAGCACAGAGTAGACAGGCTAAGTACTATGACGCCCGGCATCGGCAGGTGGAGTTCCAGGTGGGGGACCGGGTGTTTCTGAAGATCCGGCCCATGCATGGAGTCTCGCGGGTGCGTGGTCGGAGGAAGAAGCTCAGCCCTAGGTACATGGGCCCTTACAGGATCCTGGAGCGGATCGGACCCCTAGCCTACCGGCTGGAGTTACCACCAGAGCTGGAAGCGCTGCACGACGTCTTCCACATTTCTTATTTGAGGAGGGCTCTGCTACGCCCGGAGCAGCAGATTTTGACCACCGAAGGGCCGGTAGCTTCAGACCGGTCGGTTCGTTTGGAGCCTGTGAGGATCGACGACCGAGGAGTGCGGGTCTTGCGACGCAAGAAGGTCCCACTATTCAAGGTCCTGTGGAGGAATCACGGCCAGGAGGAGCATACCTGGGAGCCACAGGACCTGATGCGACAAAGATACCCCGAGCTATTCAGTCAGGTATACCTCTCAGACCCTCAAGATGTTAATTTATTTTTCCTGCTATAAGTATACTAAGGGCTGCTCTAGGAAGATAGATGCTTATCTTTTGTTTATTTGGGGCTTATCCTTGTTTATTGGGATTTTGGCTTGCCGATTAGGCGAAAGGGTCTTAGATCTAAGTTTTCCCGTAAAATCTAATTTAACAAACAAGGCGTCATAATGGGATGTTACAAGACTCTTTCCTTCGGTAGTAAGACCCGTAGGCCCAACCTTGATTTCGGGGACGAAATCTTTGTTTTGTTTATTGGTATTTGTAACATCCCATTTCCAACTAGACCCCTAAGAATGGTTTTAGCCATGACTAGGTCATGACAAACCCTAGGAAGCCAGAAATGGGCCAGGAGATAGGGGACAAAAGGTGGAGACCATCATGGTCTGCAAATAGTAGAACTCTAAACAATGGCTTAGGATGACCATGGGCTACACCTTACCCCAAGACCCTACCACAACACCCTTAATGCTTGGGAGACCCATTAGAGCCAAAAGGACCCATTAGGGTCAACCCAAGAGGCCCAGTTGACCAAGGTCAACCCTAGCCCTAAATGGGTCAAACTAGCCTACTTAGGGCCAACTGACCTACTCCTAGCCTAAAGGACCCCTCCTATGCCCTCCTAACCCTAAAGTGAGGTCAAATGGTCACTCAGGACACATTGGGGACAACCCTAGAGGCCAGGTTGACCCAAGTCAACTCAAGCCCTAACCTGGTCAAAGTACCTTTACTAAGGGTATGTGACCTCCCAAGTACAGGGTAACCCTACATAACCCTACCTAGACCCTAAGGGAAGCCAATGGGTCACCCAGGACCCAATGGGGTCAACCTAGATGGTCAAATTGACCAGGTCAACCCTCATTTGGGTCAAGTCAAACTTAGCCAAAAAGGGCTAACCCAAGCCCAAGCCACTTCTCCCTTAGGCTAAACCCATTCCCATGACCATCATAATCAAGTGGGCTGCATTTAGCTTGTGAGGTTGACTAGTCAACCAGGGGTGACTAGGAGAGAGAAAGGAGCCCCCCTCCATGATAATGGAGGAGAGAGAAAATGAGGAAGAAGAAGGGG
Source organism: Platanthera guangdongensis (assembly GCA_039583875.1). Lineage (NCBI taxonomy): Eukaryota > Viridiplantae > Streptophyta > Magnoliopsida > Asparagales > Orchidaceae > Platanthera > Platanthera guangdongensis. The sequence continues at coordinate 36,449,024 of CM077162.1, read as the reverse complement.
GAAGTGAGAGGCCGACCAAGGGAGACTAACAGCCACCAATTATGGCTGCAATCAACTCCTCTAGGAGAAAGGAGTTGATTCCAGCCATTTTCCGGCCACCAAGGGGTGGGTTCAGCCCCCCTCCACACAACCCGAGCCACACCTTTAATGGTGTTAATGGCCATTGAAGAACCAGCCTCCCCTCTCCCCCATTTGCCATTTAAACACCTTCAGGGAGCCGAGGGGATCATTTTAGAGCGTTTACCTGGAGGAGACGAGCCATTCCACTGTGCAGTTGCAGAAGCTGAGCGCCGCCGCCGTCGTCAATGGCATCCCGCCGCTCCTCTCGCATCCAGGCCGCCAGGAAGGTCCTCCTCCTCTCCTTAACCCGCGGGTAGATCTTAGGATTAATTAGGCTTGAGTTTCGGGCTCAATTGAGCCCGATCCAATCCGGGATTTTTCCTGGTTTCGGCAAGAAAACCTCTTGCTATATCCGCCGGAAAACGCCTCTCCGGCGGCGGAGCCGCCGCCTGGCGATAGCCACCACCTCAACGGAGGTGTTGGTGGCGGTGGCCGGCCGGGGAAGGGGCTGGATCGCCGGCGGCAGGGATTGGAATCGCTCCAGGCGGGACGAATCTCAGCCGTCGGCTCAATGAAGATGATGACCAGATGCCGTTGATCCTTGCGCCAAGATTCGTGCTGCATCAGTATTAAACTATAGGAAATTAATGTTATTTATTTCATTCTGTCACACCTTTGACATTTAATGTTTTAAATTTTTAAAAATAGTTAGATGCTCTGTATGAGAAAATGATCAACACATGATTTGTAGCCCTTTCTGTCTACTTTATTTTAAAATTGGTGTGAACCCATTTAGGCTTCTGGTTTGACCAGGGCACCCATTTTGGTGGGACATACCCTTAGGGCTAGGCAGTCATTAAATTGAGTGCCCACTCTTCACCCCTAGCCCAAATTAGCTGAAATTTTGGCAGAGAGTCTATCTTAGATATACCTAGGGCCTGCCCAAAAATGGGAATTTTTGGAGAAAATATTTCTATAGTTTTTGTAAATATTTAATAAGTATTAGATAAATTAAATAGGTGCCCTAAACACCTCCAAACCCTCCCAAATCTTGGTGAGTGGTCCCTGGGTTCCAATTGGGTATCTGTATAAAATTTCATTCAATTTGGATGTGTTTTGAACAGGTTTTGACCCAACCCTAGCTATACCTTAAAAAGGGCATTTTGGTCAAAAGTTGCACTTTTGATTTTGAGTGACCAAATCACCTCAACAGAGGCTGAAATTTGGGCCACTGACTTGTTAGGGCACTCATCACCTCCCCATGGAATATGGGATAGGGAGGAATAGATTTGCCCTAAGTTCCTAGGTCAAACCCTAAGGAGGGACCTTTTGGCCTTGTGAAGGGTATGAGTCCTAAACACCTTGGATGAACTTCAATTTTTGCAAGGAGGTTCCTAGGACATATATAACCCTCTGTTAAAAATATTAGCTAACTTTGAAAATGGTAGAGCCCCCAAAACTCTAACCCTAGCTTAGGACCTAAACTTGTAGTGTAGATTTAGGTTAGCTAAACATCTTGAACCTTAACCAAATTTGGGTAGTGAAGGGGCTAGGGTATTTTGAGCCTCTGACAATTTACTTGAGGAATTTTGGACAATGGTTATAGCACTTCATTTGTAATCAATAGTAATGCCCTAATAATTATTTTGGCTATTGTGGTCTCACTGCCCATAGAGAGGGTATGAAACATGAGCAGAGTTGGTTTTAGGTTATAATACGCTTGTATGAATTTTGTTAGAATTTTTGGGTATCTATTTAGGGCATCTACTTCACAAGTGCTTTATTTTGATTACATATTAATAATTCTTGTCAGAGGCCATTACTTACTGAAAAATCATGAAACTTCCTGCATAGTGTTTTTAGCTCAATGTTATCATATGGAAATTTTGTGAAATTATTTGATGACTGATTAGCATACTTTGTTCATTAACCCTTAAATTAGAGAGTTCATAAGAAAATCAAATATAGCTTTATTTCCAAATGATAAATTATGAAACTTTTTCTAGGGTACTTGTAGTCCATCACAATCATTCCTGAATTTTCACTGAATTTCTGGAGGTGTTATTACTATAGAATCTTTTAATATGACTTTTTATGGGGCATCTTTGAAATTAAATTTAAAGGCCTAACCTTGCTGAAAAATTGGGAGACTTAGGATTTAGAGTTGATTAGGCATTTTGTAATTATCATAAATTTAGTGGAATAATATCTTGTCTGAATATGGTACTTCATGTTCAAACCTGGGCCTTTTGGGACATTAGAATAAATAAATTAATTATCAGACAAATTAGGAAAATTATGAATTTCTGGATTTATGCTTCAAATGTCCTTTTAGACCTCTAATAATTATCATAAGGGTACTGGATGAGTATTTCATGTACTTCCCTTTTTACGGGTCATGTAGCTTAAGTGGTCTGCATATAGCAAAACTGCAGGATTTCATTTGGATGTGAATTAGGGCAAGTATGATGAGTCCTGATGGTTTGGACAAGTGGAATGGGCTGCGTCTTTGGAAGATGAGTGAGTAAGGTGTAGTTCTGTCTAGGGTTATAGGCGTTCGGGTCCGACGAAAGATCGTCCTACCCAAGGAGAGTTGGAGTCAAATTACCCTAGGATTAGCATATCAAAATATGAGAAATAAAGGGTAAGGGAATCAACCAATAATAAAATAAGTACCTTGCGAAAGGGAACGCTGGGCGTAATCCCAACATAGTTCATAGTGCCCCTTGAGAGCCCTTCACAGGGAATACCGGGGGCAGTCCTGGGTTAACGTAAACTGTTTAACAAGCTGAAAAGTGTAACTTAGTAATTAGGGTTGCACATTCCACAACACTGATGGCACCAGAGGTTGGATAGGAGCTTCGGCTCGGATGGTTAAAAGGCGGACTTTGGGTCCGGGGAGCTTCGGCTTGATTGCTTGAGTCGGACGTGTTGGTCCGGGGAGCTTCGGCTCGATTCTTGATTACGCTAACTTGCATGTGCATAACAGGAAAGGAAATTAAGGTGGTGGGTCTTCGGTATTGGAGGGTCGATGCACCGATGCCAATACGTTGACTCGGCTAGTGTGGTTAGCACTTCGCCAACAGAAGTCCGGTGCGCCAGCCGGCAAGAGTACGCAGGAGTCCGCTTCGTGCACCAAGCGTTGAGGCGTACGATAGGTCTGACCGGTAGTGCTTTACTGGTTTAGAGGTGGGCGAGGCCCAACCCACCGCTTCCGTCTGCCACTACGGAGGTATCCTGGGAGGTTACGGCTCCAGAAAGGGGGAACTAAAGGTCTGTGTGCACAGAGTCGGGTGTGTGTGTTGCACTTGCATGTCCATCATACCCACTTGCATGTCATGGCATAATCGTTACCTTTAACCTTGACACCTAAAGTATAAGTGGAATGGGACGCTTATACTTTAGGACCTACAAAACGACCCCTTAGTCTATAAGCTTGTGTGCGCAAGTTTATAAATTAAGGTTAATTTTGATATATTTAGTTACTGCTGTTTGACCACCGACACCCCAACGTATAAATCAGTATGGGACTTTTTATACGATGGGAGCCTTGCAAAAGACCCCTTGGCTTATGTGTTTTTCACATAAGTGAAGGTTACATTTCATATTACAGCTTATTGTCTTTATATGCTATAGAACTTGCTAGAATAGGACCGCTGCCATCTGCTTTTGATATTCTCCACCTTCAAGTCCTCCCCTTTCTTCCTCTCCGCTCGGTGCCTAGGAGCCGTGGGGGAAGGGGTGGGGGATGATAGGACTTAGTCTTTTAGACTAACGGTTTTCGAACCGCATCATTTAGGGGATCGCGGAGACCAGCATGGAGGAGCAGCCCCAGAGACCGGTGCGCTTGGAGGTGGGGCAGTCTAGCTCCGGAGTTCACACAGCCGGGACCGTGAGTCTCGACCCTGAGCAGTTTTCTACTTTTGTTTCTGCATGAGAGATCTTGTAGCGAGGATTTGATGTACCGGGCATAAGCCCGTTTGCTACTCTGATGTTATTTTCTGTGGACACTCCCTTCGTGGAGTTATATTTATTATGTCATGTGATTCTCTGTGGACAGATAGTTTACATTTACTTCATTATTTTGCTACTTTTATGTGATCGAAATGGCCGGCAGAATCGGCGCTTTGTGGTGATGACTCTTCAGGGCATGAAGGAGTCACCGCAAAACGGCAGTTCTGGGCCTAAGACCCCGGTGTCCAAAAAGAAAAAAAAAGGGGGTCTTACAGTGTCAACACCAAGGGAGCTGTGTCGATACCGCCAAGGCTTGTGTCGACACTTAGTCTACTTGTGTCGACACATGATGAAGTTCAGTCTTGACACTTTGCTGACAGAGACAGAGTTTTAAGAAGTGACTGGAAGACTTGACAGCTCCCATAACCAATCGGTCTACTGCAACTGTCAGAACTGTCAGAAGGTTGTTAGAAATCGGGTCAGCCGGTTACCATGGAGAAAGTCTATATAAAGACATTCTTAATCAACAGATGAGAAATACACATGATAGAGAAAAACAATACACGAAAAACAGAAGAATATTTTCAACAGAAGATCTAAGAAGACATTCTCAAGTGGTGAGCTACTCAGAGTTTGTTAAGAGAATTAAAAGAAGAATTCAGGAGAATCTTCAGAAGAATTTGGAGAGAGAGATCCATCTATTCAAGTGAAGAAAGGGACTTACAACAACAAGTCTCTTAAGTGCAGATTCTGAACCAGTCTGCCAAGAAGAATTCTGATTGATTTCTGAATTTCAAGAAAGAAGCTGATTGAAGATCGACTTCAAAGGAGATCAACCCTACTGTGTTCAGATTCAAGAAGCTTTGAAGAAAGCTAAGACAGGTTGATCTCTATCATCAGATTTGTTCAAGAACTGATCAAGAAACCATCCATCCTTTCTCTCTTAACCAGGGTGGTGGTAGATTTATAATTAACATCTATTTTCTGTAGGATTTTTTAAGATCTGAGTTGTAAGCCTGATTTATAAAGGCTGAGTTGTAGGAGAGTAAGTTCTCTGAGTGGTAGGCCTTGTTGAAGGCTGAGGTAGGGCTGAGAGCCTGAGTTTTAGGAGATTTTCATCTCTGAGTTGTAGGCCTTGTTGAAGGCTGAGGTAGGGCAGATTGCCTGAGCTGTAGGAGTGTGGACTCACTCTAAGTTGTAGGAGCCTTGTTGGGTTCTGAGCTGTAAGATCTGTGGATCTAAGGAGAAGGAAAGAAGTTAGGCTGAATCTAGCACACTGCTAGATAGACGAAGGGGGAAAGTGGATGTACCCAGACCTTGGGGAACCACTATAAACTAGTGTGCAATATGTGATTGTGTGTGCTATTATTATTTTTGTGCTGTGATAGCTGTAGAACTGACTGTTTTTGTTAATTAACTGAATTAAAAGTTCTGCTTTAGAAGAAAAAGGAATTGAACCTATTCCCCCCGTCTAGGTGTTTAGGAACCAATTCTTTCAGTGTACCCTCCAGATTCGGCCGCGCATAATAGGATATGTTCCTTTGTTGAGCCTCATCTGGGTTGGGCGGATTAAGATCCATAGTATCTATGGTAGTGTCTTCGATCGACTCTTCGATGCCTAAGTGTAATTCCTTATCACGAGAATGGAGGTGATGCAACATGGTGCACTCTATCTCAGGATCAAAAGAAATATTCAAAGAGTTTTCTCGGGTCATACACTAAAAAGAAGAGAAGTGGAGAGAGAGATAAAATTAATAGATATTCTCTTTTGAAAATATCAAAACGAAACTCACCGGTAACGGCGCCAAAAGCTTGATAGAGAAAAATTGATTGTATTTGCATGTGTGGAGAAGAGAAGCGAAATGGTTGAGAAAAAAAGATGGAAATGAGGTTGATAATCTTCTCTGATTCTATATCTGATAAAGGTGTATACCTTATTGTCTATAATATAAGATATTTAAGTTCAATGTCAAGGTCGTATTACCCATGACAGATTGATTACTTTTACTTTGAGGAGTTACTATTATTTCATCAAATGATTGTTTAGGTTGATTTACTTAACTAAATTGCACGTTATAAAAAGAGTTAAAACTTACGGAGAAAAGATTAGTACTTGATTTTGAATCACTTCGGCATAAGTTAATCAAAATGAAATAACAAACTAAATCTTAATATAATAAAAGTAAACTTGACTGTGGGGGTTCCAGAAGTTTGAACACACTCCTCTCGAAGAAGTGCCCAACTGAGTTTAGGACGATTCGACCAAACTCTCGTCTCGTATTCGAATGCATAAATCTCACCTTAAGTTGTGAACCCCGCTATTGGATTTGACTCTAATCCAAGAGATCTATTGCATTCTATCGAGAGAGGTGCGTGCAACTCTCTTTACTCTTGGGTGATCAATTTAAACTATGAGGCTCTCGGCTAGCTAAAAATGAAAACCTAAGTGGAGACTATATATCGATAACATAGTTCTATTAGTTTAAATCAAGAGTAAATCGAAGGCCAGTACTTTAATAAGAGAAAGAAAGCTAAAATATCATAACTTGATCAACTCATTCTCAGATCATCACGATCGAGTACTAATGAGGATTTTGTTACTCTCGATGGAAGGGTGAGAGAGAGATGGGTGGTAGAAATTCATGAAAAAACTAAATAAAGAAAGGAAGAGAAACGGAGAAACTTTTTTCACTAAAATAAAGGGAATTACAAGTTGAAAAAAAGATTACAATTGTATGAAATAAAGACTAGATATGTACTTATTCCACACTATTAAAAGACATTACAAGTTTATTACAAAAGTTGCATGAAAAGTATAATAGAAATAACTTAAAGTGAGAGAAGGAAAAAATGTTAAATTAAGAACTAAAACACTAATAAAAACAAGTAGCAATACTCAAAAACTCAACTAATCTGTTTATAAACTGCTCGCAGCAGCTCTAATCTAGTCTAGAACACTTGGAGCTTGCTGGAATTTATAGAAAAATTTCTGGGAAGTACACAACCACTTACACGCCCGTGTAGGGTGGGCGTTCTTTGGCGGATGAAAATCCGGCGGGACAACAACTGGCACAGAACTTAGGGTACACGCCCCAGTATACGCCCGTGTATGGAGGGGGGGGGGGGGGGGCGTGACGACGGCTCGGCAAAATTCGCACTGCGGCGGGAGTTGGGGTACACACCCAAGGGACACGCCCGTGTTGTTCAGGCGTGTAAGTTACGACGCGATGGTGGAGTGGCGAAAGTCGTGATGCGACACCGAAAATATGGACTTGGAGGGACACACCCCAGTTAACGCTCGTGTAGTTGGTACGCGACTGTGACCTAGTCGTGTAAGGTGGACTTCAGACCATGGCTTCATTAGGATTGGGTTACACGCCCCAGGTGTAACACCCTCATCCGTCACATGAAATATAACTGAGAGTCTGGTCGGGGCCCCACGCTATAATCCACAGACAGTAAGCATGGCTACAAGTTAAATATCATAAGACCAAACGAATTCTGACTTAGAGCATTCTAGCGAAAGCTTAATGGGTTAAAATGAACTCAAGTATCAACAATGTCCACTATATAAAACCATAGGAATGTTATTATAAAATACACAAAACATTACGGTTTTAAAGCCTTACAATTATGCCTCAACAAGGTGATTTACAAATATCAGCTCGCAGGCTGGCTACACATAAAAATAATAAAAATCTTCGCTTGGCCTTCGAGGGCCGGCATAGCATCAAGGGCTTCAACCCGCTATTTTCTGCTCGGCTCTCCAACACCTGCACGCGGACAATCCACCACAAGGATGACAAACAAGGCAACAGTAAGCTTTAGCTGACCAATTTATAATGACCCTACCTCATACCTGGGGCAACGGTATTCCTTCTCTGCATACACAGTGATCATATATAGATATATCACAAGAAGGTACAACTCAAGCACCATTCAATATATCACAAATGTCTGCATCAACTGTCAAACGTTCTGTGCACTCAAGGCACATTCTCTATGTACTAAAATCACTAGTCCCACCACCGTCCAAAAGTCTGAGACTGACGAAAAAATATGAGCATTAATCCGTTTTATGCATTGACACGTGACCAAGGCCAGTGACTCACTCCAAGCCGATCATAAGGCGGGTCCAGGTCAGCCTATTCCATTGCTCAAATCATCATGTCATCGCCGAAAGCAAAACCTTCATGGCCAGATGGACAGACGTGAGTCAGCATCCCCCTTTACCCAAGCAGAATAATTTAAGCTCTCGCTTGAAAAACATGGAACAATGTAAGTTCCCACACATACATATAACAAAACAATTTAAGCTCTTGTTATCCAATATAGTAGAATAATTTAAGCTATCACTATCCAATTATCAAATGAGGTCCCCAGGTTTCCCAAAGACAGACCTCACAGATTAAGCTCACCAAGAGCTATAGCCAGCGATATCCACTGTTGCCCGGCGATATCCAACGATTATCCAAAACCATAGTACTTTCTGGGTATTTTCCTGGAGGCATCCCCAGTACTTCATGCTACTCAGTTCATAGGTACAACCATCGAACTCCGTGAACTACACGTTATACTCAGAGTTTTCTCCGGCATGCAAATTAAAACATTACCAATCCAGACCAACCTGTCCGGATGGGCTTCACACAGCATGCCTATTCTGTATTATGTCTTCCGGATTATATATGCAAAACTACCCGGGGATATCACGTATCAACCCATCATAATTCTCTTCACTTTTTCCACCTTTGGTGGGGGATTCCAAGCGTATGCAAAAAGAATGACTTCACTTGTCCAAGAAGAGAGATCGTTACCCTTATCGATCGCTTAGGAGCCATGTCCTTCTTCTTCGATCTGGATGGAACATATCATCACAGCTTCCTCTCAGCGGATCTAGCGTCGACTTGTAATTCTGATCACAAGTATACCTTAGATCGCTTCTCCTCTTAGCCTACTGGACTTTCTTCCTCCTCTTCCCTCAAGAAGCTCAAGAACCAAGAGAGAAAGTGTGAGAGAGGAAAATGAGAATGCAATCTCAAGTCCAACCCTTAACAGCGAGCTACCGTCGCACGGTATCAAAGGCGGTCATCGCTTGGCCCAATGGACATCGCTCTGTCGCCCAAAACAACATCCACCTTACTGCCACGTGGCAAGCTACCGCCAATTTTAACTTACAGCCGTCGAGCGGTACCTTCCCGAGACATAAGTCAATTTAATCAGCCATCACCGTGTGTTAGCTCACTACCGCCCTGTGGTAGTCTCTCAACGATTTGTCGAAAGCGTTGAGTGCGCCGAGTGGTATCGCCACGCGATAGCTCACTACTGCCCCCATGATAGTCTCTCAACGATTCTTCGAAAGCGTTGAGTGCGTCGAGTGGTATCGCCACTCGATACCTTTCTACCGCCACGCGGTAGATACCCGAGACGACAGATGATTTAATTTAATAGCCAACGCCAGCGTTAACACCACCGCCGCATGTTAACTTCTAATCATTCCTTTTTCAGTGTTTTTGGGGCATTACACCATGTACATACCCGTGTAAAGGGTACATGAATATGACCTAGAGGCGTGTAATCTGTATTTTTCGGGATCTGGACTCCGGGCTGCATCTTCATTGGGCTTGGATTACACGCCCGTGTAAGGGGTACACGGCCATGACGTACGGGAGTGTAACATGAAAAATGACCAAAAATTGTCCAAAACCCGAGTTAGAACAATTTTGATAAAAGAAACTAATTATAGACCCTAAATTCATAAAATATATAATTTTAAATAAGAAAATATGTGAATTTACACAAGTAATTTATGCTAAAATAAGTATCATCAGAATCGTCGACAGTTCTTTTTGTTTCACCGACTTGCCATTCTTTCTTCTTCAGAGACAACCTAGGCGGCGCCGACGACCTCATCTCTCTGAATTTTTGGAAATTTATCCTATCTCCACAGTTTTTTACTTAGAGGAACATGGTAAACGAGGTGCATTTGGGCGATTCCAAAGCCTCACCTTGCTTAATTTGTTCAGTGGCATACGTCCTTGCGTCTTGAATGTAATATGTGAGAAAATGACGGAGACTGGAGAGGAGGCAGCGCACATAGATTTAGGTTGGATGGAGGCAAAACCTCTAGGTTTAGATTACGAGGCTGAAGAAACCAGGTGGATACCTCGTCTGCTTACGAAGTGGAAAAACGTTTATTTTTTTCGACGAGACCATGCTAGCGTGAAAGTGAAAAAAAGGGCTCACATATTTACTATTTATGTGTTCTTAGAAGAGGGAATGATACATGTACAAAAAATTCCCCCTATTTGGGGGAAAATTTTTTGATCGGATTCTCGGACCTAGAGGAATGTCCGGGAATCAGACCAAAATTTGATTTTTTTTACCAATCTAAATTTTTTTCATAAAATAATTTATCAAATATCAAAAAGGATTTTTTCCTACTTATTTTAAGATATATTTGACTATATTTTTTTTTAAAAAAATAAATCTGACCGGATATCGTGCATTTGAAGATCCGGCCGGATATCTTAATTTTTTTCTTGAATTTTTCTGACTTTGAGATCAACGATTGGATGGAAAGGTGGTTGAAGACCTTCCTCTGTCTGGCTAAATTTTTCCTGCATTAAATGTGGGGAAATTTCATGCATTTTTAAAAATTCGGGCCCACCTTATTTTTTGAATTTGTGCAGTTTTTCTTCTCTCCCGACTTCGGCGGGAACGATTCCCTCGGCCTGCACTGGAAACCAAAACCTAACCGGCGTTCCGCATCGTTAACCGCCCTACCGGTGTTGTTCCCTCCTCCCCACCGGCGTTCCTCACATCTCCGCCCGATGGTGCTGCTCCTTCCTCCCCACCGGCATTTCTCAGATTTCCGCCCTACCGGTGCTTCTCCTTGCTTCCCACCACCGGTCGTCGCCGCAGACTTTCTTGCCCGAGGAATATTTCATTTTCATTTCATTTTCTTCTAGGTTTTTGCAGTTTTTATCTTTCCCATTTCACAGTTTTTACAGTCGAAATGGTTCAAATTCTCTATCCATACACATTTTTGTGCTGTTTTTACAGTCGAATGATTCACATTTTTATCCAACCACATTTTTGTGTTGTTTTTACAGTCAGAATGATTCACATTTTTTAGCTAGCCATATTTTTTTGTTGTTTTTACAGTCGGATTTCTTCACAATTTTTATACAGCCACACTTCTGTTTTACAGTCACAGTTCTTCATCATTTTTATCCAGTTACATTTCTGCGTTGTTTTTACAGTCGGATTTCTTCGCAGTTTTTATTTAGCCGCACTTCTGTTTTACAATCGCAGTTCTTCGCCGTTTTTATCCAGTTACATTTCTACGTTGTTTTTACAGTCAGATTCTTCACAGTTTTTATCCAGCCACACTTCTGTTTTACAATCGCAGTTCTTCACCGTTTTTATCTAGTTACATTTCTGCATTGTTTTTACAGTTGGATTTCTTCACAGTTTTTATCCAGCCATATTTTTATTCTATTTTACAGTCGGTTTTTCCTCCATTTGTTAACCAGTTATGTTTCTGTTGTGTTTTACAGTCGGATTTCATCGCAGATCCTATTTACATCCAGGGCAGTTATATTTTGTTTTATCTATCACAAGTAAGAGAGAATTATTTAAGGTTTGAAAAGTCGATTCTTTTTTATCTAATTAGGTTATTTTCCCCGTGTATTGTCTCCTATACCAAGTGCTTGGTAGCCCATACTTGAATTGCAGATGCGGTGTATCCACTTTTACTACAAATGTCCAACCTCTACTTGGTGGCCTATCTGAGGAATCAGGGAATATTCTAAATGAGGACAGAATCTTCCACTATTTAGTATTCCCAAGATTGCACAAAATATACCGCTTCTGTATATTCTTGTCGGCATATATAATTGTCAGAAACATGCATTCCTTCTAGGTAATTACTACGTCTCTCTCACTATTAACGAGATTGCACTAATTCTGAGGTTACTGAATAGTGGTGTTGAATTCTCTTTCTTTAGAAGGTTGTTTGCTCGTTATACTCAAAAAACTTGATTGAAGAGATGAATGGTTTGGTAGATGAAGAGTGGTCCCCCAGTTTGAAAAAAAGATGAGTCGACTTACTGGTTTGGTATCTGTTGGCCGTCTTCTTATTCCCACAATTAAATGGGTTTAAAAATTCCAAAATCTGTGATGGAAATCAAAGGACTTGATATGTTTATGAAGTACAATCGGCCCATGGCCGTCCACAAATACTTGCATGCCCAGATAGCTGACTTGAATGCCAAGAGCGCTCTTCGGGAACCATAGGAGAACTTGGGTTATTTTGAAGGTTGCTCGATAGTTCTTCTGGTAAGTGAAGTAGTACTTTTATGTTACTTAATAATTAAAAGGACTCTTACCACACAATTTTGCAGGTATGGCTCTATGAACACCCAAATCTATAGCTTGTCGTCGACTTCATTGCACGACCCCGTATCTGTTGATGGTCTTCAATGTTAAGTTATAGCTCGAAGGTCTGTTTTAATCTCCCCCATACTCTGCAGCTTCCCGACCAGGTGTGTTCTCTCATTCATATCAATTGCATGAGTGTTTATTTGTTGTACAATCTTCCAAATATCTATGTTTGCATTAGGTAAGAACCAAATTCACACATATAACATCGCAAGAGAATGCGCTACTTGGGGAGGAAGATGAGAATTCAGACTTCGAACAAATTAAAAAAATTAGAAAAGGTACAATCTTTTCTAGTAAACATTATTTATAATCAATGTATTTTATATGGTTTACCATGTTTTGTAGGTGCAGAAGCGAAAAAAAGTTATGCGATTTAATATCAATGAAGATGAGAGAATAGAGGAGGAGAGAGTAGAGGAGGAGTAGGAGAAAGAAAGAGAGAATATTCCTAAGAAGGGATAGGCGAGAGAAAGAGAAGTTTTTGAGGGCGGAGGAGGACTTGAGAGGTATGGAAGATCATGTTATGTTTGACATACAAAATGTTAGCCTGGACGTCCGTTCTCTAAGGGATTTGTGTATGTCTTGATTTAGTCAACCAAGGGATAGGCCCCAAATGGCTCCAGCTCCGATCCATCCCCAATCCATCTTCCAAACCTTCCTCCGTAAATCTCAAACCAGTTTCTACACTCAAGGGGACGCTTGTTGAGACCACCCCACCACCCCCGAAGAAGGTTTATAAGAAAAAAAGACCAAGACACTCCAAAAAAGGAGTCAAATTGAAGTTACAAGAATCCTACCCTGGTAGGCCTCTAATAAAAACTCGACAACGCAAAATTATTGAGTTTGTCCTGACTCGATTTACAGGAAGGTATATCCCCACTCTTTGTCCAATTAGTTATCTGTACTTTTTTTACAGTCGTTCTTTGCACAGTTGGCAATATGTACTGATTTTGCAGTCAGATTTTTTAACAGTCTCTATAGATGGATTTCTGTTCTGATATAAATATGACTTATCTTCTTTATCTTAATCTCAGCAATCAAATAATCTTTCAATGTTGAAATGTACATATTACAAGATCTTTATTGGACGATCTGTTGGGTGTTGGTTGGTTATCAGATGCCATCTGAATACCTATGCACTTGTGCTATCTGCCAGGAGAAAGAGATTGTCAAAAAGTTTGAGAAGTTTTTTGTATATCTCTCATGATCATGCTGTAAGTAGTTTTACCTAGAATTCAAAATTCTCATATTTAAAGAGATCATTAATATAATCAACTATGTAGTACTATAAAATGAACAAAGTAAACAACTGTCAAACAATTGTCAACCATATAGCCAAAGAGAACGTGGAAAACACGGATTTGATACTAATGCCAGTACACGCCCCAGATCAATGGTGTCTTCTAGTCTGTGACCTAAAGCATTGTGTGTGTGAGATTTTTATGACTCGATATCGCGTGTCCGACATCAAGCATCTCTTCCCGGCTTGGTATGTTTTGGTTTTTTTTCACTGGTTTATTATTTGTAGTAATTAATTTCTCATTATCTACTTTATTAAATATATGTATTATGATTCAAGCAGATTCATGCATTTCATGATGATTGTAGAGCGGCCTTGCCGCTCAAAATAATGGACTGGAAGATCGTAGCAGCTAATGAAATCCCTAAGCATAGCAATGATATTGAATGCGGAGTTTCGTGCTTAAATACATGAAGACCGTGCTCTCACCAATAGAGGTTTCATGGGCAATGAGAAAGGGTTGACAATCAGATATGTCGCGCTTTCGAGCAGAGATAACCGCCAATATACTACGTATTTTCCATGATTTGGTGTTGGAAGACATTGACAATTTGGATATATATAACATTATCGTGTTGTAATATTATTTCACTCTTTGACATTGTATGACATTAAAATTTTTGGCGCTTGCGATAGTTTCATTTGAACTTTTGATGCTTCACTTGAATTGGAAAAATAATCCATTAGCAATTAAACAAAGTTCTCAATAAGACTTGAATACATCAGGCACACTGGAGAAGTTAAATGACAAATTAACAAAATAGTTGTCGTTTGAATCTGTGCATGTCGGCATGGGCGGTGGTGAAGCTTGCTGCACTTGCGCTGTGCTGGCAAAAAATTCAAACTCTTTAATGTTTATTGCATCATCTTAAATGATCTTTTTAGCCTTGCTCTCTACTTTTTTCTCTGACAAACAATGAAGTACAAAACATATTTACTTTGAATTATAATAATACATGTACATATTCTATCAAATGAAAAAAACAAATTACTTGGTTTGAGTTGTCTATTTCCTCGCTCCCAATGGTATTTCATGCTTGCATTCAAAGCACCCTTTGGTATCTTCTTTGGCGGATCGTTTACCTTCGCCTTATGTTCATCATTATCATAAATACAACCTTTTTTCTGGTGTTCGTCATTGTCCACCAGGTCATCTATTTCTTTGGACATTGAATTCATTTTGCTTATAAGATGTTCTTTAGCTTGTTTGCAATTTTCAACTCTTCATACGAGATCATAGCTGAATCACATTACATGGTTTCTAAATAAAAGGTTGGAGTTTGATTCAGCCATGGAAGGTGTGTCTGCAAGGTAAATTTCCTTTTTGGCCTTCAGAGTAAATCTTTTAGCGCATAACAACTCTGTATTTGTTTTAGAGTTCTTAAGTTAAAAATCCTTAAGATATGTCGACATAAAATACCTTTAGTCTCAAACCCACGACACGAGCATTGTGCTACATTGGCTGCAGAGTTAAATGTAACAAACCATCTTTTATCAACATCCACTACATTGTTTTGCGTTGTAATGTAGAGTACGTTTCAGTCATCATATCCATTTTCATCGACCAGATCAACTCCTACTACGTCATCCATGAAGTTTTTTCGAATATTGCAAATATTTTTCGAGTATATTGTTTAGAAATATTCTTTAGTAGGATAAACAAGCTATATCGTAGACTAATTGCGATGTGCTTGCATTTGAAATCCTCATCTTGCTCATTGCGCCGCCATGATGAGACAAGTTTCTCCATTCCATAAAACACTCAACAAGTGAACTTGTGCCCTTCGAAGATCCATGCAAATAATTATTGGCTGACTCACTTTTTTGAGTGGATAAAATTCTTAAGTCCAATATATCTTTGTTAAATGTGGTAGACCACCTCCTCCTAATACTATGAATATCCCCCAGCCATTTGTTCTCTTGTAAGCTTTCTCTCGTTAGCATTTTGTGCCAATACCTATTGAACTCCTCTTCACCATCACACTTGCTCATGAAATTATAGAAATATCCTTGTACACTTCTGTCATGATTGAAGCTAGGGACTTTTGAGCGTTCCTTCTTGCATGTGTGCCACTGACATAGCCGATGCGACTAGACGTAAACACTCGTTCAATAGCGACCACCATTGCTTGATCTTGGCCCGTGAAGATTGTAACGGGTTGTTTGCCACCTATGCTATTCAAAAATGTCTCGAGCAACCAACAAAATGATTTGATAGTCTCATCAGCGATAAAAGCACCGCCAACAAACACATCCTGACAGTGATGGTTCACCGTAATAAATTGTGTGCATGCTAGATTGTACTTGTTTAGTCTATAGGTGGTGTCAAAAATGAGCACGTCTCTGAAACAGTCGTAGTGTATCTTGTTGTGCTCATCCATCCAAAAGAAACCTATTAGTCTATTAAATTCATCTGTCTGGACTTCGTATGAGAACATGTTATCTGCCAACTATTTTTTTAGTATAGTTAACAAGCTAAAAGCGTCACCGCTTTCTATCAAATCTTTTTGTTCTCTCTGAACGTAATTGAAGGCATCTGTTTTGGAGAATCCGATGTTTTCAGGCCCACCAGCTTCTGTAGATGAAGTTATACGAATCCATTGCTCTAATGCCCCCTGAAGTCATATTTTTCATAAGGTTGTCTTGCATTTCAGAAATATGGCGGCGAGAGCTCAACAAATGCATCTCTTTCTCGGTTGCCAAAGTATGATTATGCTCCTCAACAAACTTCGTGACTGTCCAATTTTTTCCCTCCTTATCAGCTTGTAATGTAATGCAAGCCAGGCATCCTGTACAGGTATCCGACTTGCGGTACTTTATGGGTGATTTCATGGTATCCTTGAACCCGGCTTTTGCACAGGAAAACTCTTGTTGTTTAACTATCCTTGTATGCGTCCAACACATTAAATGTTGTTTGCACACGCTGAATCCTTTTCTATGTGCATAATCACAATATATTTTGTAGACCTCTTCATCTGAGTGGACGATGAGAAAGACAAATGACTCTATCTTTACCTGCGACTAATAAAAAATGCGTCAGAAATCCAGTCTGAAAATTAGTTTATTTATAATACTAGATAAAAGTTGCATAAAATCCAGTCTGAAAAATAGGTCACATACACAGTTAAATAAAATAACCCATGAAACACAGCCGAAAAAGTAGCTAATTAGTGTAATAGAAATTCAGTCTTAATATTACACATGATGTAGAACTTAAAAACTCGACTCCCAGTCAAAAAATAGGAAATGTTGTGGACTAACTCGGCGTCCCGGTCAGACTGGAATAAACTGGACCGCCTTAGCTCTCTGGACGGTCGAGCTCGCGCACAGTCAATGAAAAGCTAGAGTTGACACAAGAGGTTTTAACGTGGAAAACCCCTCAACTGGGTAAAAAACCACATGACCGAATCTGTGTCGGTCAAAGTCC
This sequence comes from Platanthera guangdongensis, assembly GCA_039583875.1. Lineage (NCBI taxonomy): Eukaryota > Viridiplantae > Streptophyta > Magnoliopsida > Asparagales > Orchidaceae > Platanthera > Platanthera guangdongensis. Next base: position 36,431,838 of record CM077162.1, on the reverse strand, counting down.
ACTATCATATTGCGGTTACAATGTGTTTGGAAAATTGAGGGTTATAGGCCGCTCCTCGTTACAACTTGGAGGTGAGAGAGAATTTCTGACTCACAACGGGCAACAGGCTGTGCCGAGGGAGTTCTGGATGCTAACTTGGTTGCTGGTGTGCTTGAGTGCTAGTGGTTGTCGTCTTCTTCCCATCTCTGTGCACTTGGGGACTTGGGCATTCCTCTAGCTCGTAGGGGTCTTGAAGATGAACAGAGGGAAGAGTTCGATAGAGCTCTAGCCTGAGGAAAAAGAAGACTACGAAGCAAAAAGGTGAGAAATGAGGAAGCATGGAGCTATTTTTATAGCCTTCAGGAGGTGGTTATGGCGGGCCCCCACTAATCTGGTGGTTTAGTGGGTGGTTACCTGTAGATCGGACGATGACGGATGCTCGATAACGATCGGACGGTGGCTGACCTGCAAGCAGCGACGGCGGTTGATGGCGGCGGGCGGCGGGCAGCGGGCGGCGGCGGGCGGCGGTGGGTGGCAGGCGGCGACCAGCGGTAGTTGTTGAGTGAGAGGCCATGATCTCTACTATTGTGGTGGAGATCATGAGAGAGTGGGTTGACCAGTCAAACCCATGATCTCGACAATAGAAGAGATCATGGGAGAGATGGTTAAGTGCACACCCAAGACTATAAATGTGGCTTCATTAAAATCAATTGCCCCCCAAATCCTTTGTTGTCGAAGGTTGGTACGAGCGAGGGAGCAAAGATTTTCTCTCATTCTCTTTGACCATGATGGCGATGAGTGACAGGCCAGAAACATCGGAGAGTGGTGCTCGGCGAGCCCAGGTAATATGTTAAAAAAAATTTGTGGGAGAGGGGGGGGGGGGGGGGGGGGGCGACACGCCCACGATCGGACGACGCCACGACGGCCAACGCACAGGTACGCGAGGGGGCGCGCTAACCAAGTTGTGCGGGCCGCGCATCCGGCCATGTGCGCGCAACCGTAGCGCGCTATAGGGCGCACGCTATGGTGCGTGCGCACTGTAGTGCGCTATAGCGTGCGCGCACTATGTACGCGCTATAGTGCGTGCGTAGCTGTAGCGTGCTACAGTACGCGCGATACTGTAGCACGATACATCGCACGCTACAGCACTGTATCGCACTACAGTAGCACGATACAACGCGCAAGCCACTATCGCGCGGTGCTCGCCCACAGCCGCACGCGCGCCTGTGCGCGTGCACCTGTGCGGGGCCCGTAGGAGCTTTATTTTACGCGTGCGTGTGCACGGGGGCACCCCTCGGTTTGCTTTGAGAGTCTTACCGTTACGTGTTGTGCATCTCATATTGCGTCTGATTTTTATTTTTTGGCGACAGGGCTCAAAGCGTTCCGCGAGACCACTGCGTCTGCGCACTTCTCTTACTGAGTATCAAATTGTCATTTGGAGGAAGAAGTTCGGGCTACCCGCTGATTTGAAAGTGAGAATTCCGCATGTCGAGGAGAGAGTGTAGAATCCCCGCACCCCCCCCCCCCCAGGCTAGTTGACAGTCAGCGAGAGCACTTTAAGGCCTGGCTTTTGATTCTCGCCATGCGAGGAGGTTGTTGGGTACATTGGAAAATGTGTACCAGATTTGAAGAAGCCTCACCATACTCAATGATATGCATCAAGGTGTATTTGATGTTGTTTTGATTTTATATGTGCAGGTTAAGAAAATACAGGAATGCAGGAAAAGTTTCTAAGTCCATGAGTCAACACTAGAAGAAGCTGTGTCGACACTTATAAAGGCTTGTGTCGACACTGGAGAAAAGTTGTGTCGACACCTGGAGTCAATTATGTCGACACTTGGAAAGGCTGTGTCGACACCAGGAGAAACTATGTCGACATACAGAGGCAGAGTCGACACACAGAAAATCTTAGTCGATAGCAACTGTGTCGACACACAGAGGCAGTGTCGACACATAGAAGACTATATCGACATCAACTGTGTCGACGCACAGGACTTGTGTCGACACATAGCAGAGTTTCAACAAAATTAATTTTTGTAAAGAGAAGAAGTGACTGTGTCGACACACAGAACTAGTGTCGACACATTCTACAGAAGCTGTGTCGAGAAGCAGTGTCACCACCAAGGCTTGTGTCGACACTTAGTCTACTTGTGTCGACACAAGATGAAGTTCAGTCTCGACACTTTGCTGACACAGACATAGTTTCAAGAAGTGACTGGAAGACTTGACAGCTGTCATAACCAACCGGTCTACTGCAACTGTCAGAGCTGTCAGAAGTTTGTTAGAAACCGGATCAGCCGGTTACCATGGAGAAAGTCTATATAAAGACATTCTCTATCAATAGAAGAAAGAGAGATACATAACAGAGATATAAAGATAAACAACACACGAAAAACAGAAGAAGATTTTCAACAGAAGATCTAAGAAGACATTCTCAAGTGGTGATCTACTCAGAGTTTGTCAAGAGAATTCAAAGAAGAATTTTGAAGAATCTTCAGAAGAATTTGGAGAGAGAGAGCTCCATCTATTCAAGTGAAGAAAAGGACTTACATCAACAAGTCTCTTAAGTGCAGATTCTGAACCAGTCTGCCATGAAGAATTCAGATTGATTTCTGAATTTCAAGAAAGAAGCTGATTGAAGATCGACTTCAAAGGAGATCAACCCTACTGTGTTCAGATTCAAGAAGCTTTGAAGAAAGCTAAGACAGGTTGATCTCTATCATCAGATTTGTTCAAGAACTGATCAAGAAACCTTACATCCTTTTTCTCTTAACTAGTGTGGTGGTAGATTTATAATTAACATCTATTTTCTGTAGGATCTTTTTAAGATCTGAGTTGTAAGCCTGATTTATAAAGGCTGAGTTGTAGGAGAGTAAGTTCTCTGTGTGGTAGGCCTTGTTGAAGGCTGAGGTAGGGCTGAGAGCCTGAGTTGTAGGAGATTTTCATCTCTGAGTTGTAGGCCTTGTTGAAGTCTGAGGTAGGGCAGATTGCCTGAGCTGTAGGAGTGTGGACTCACTCTGAGTTGTAGGAGGCTTGTTTGGGTTCTGAGCTGTAAGATCTGTGGATCTGAGGAGAAGGAAAGAAGTTAGGTTGAATCTAGCACACTGCTAGATAGGCGAAGGGGAAAGTGGATGTACCCAGACTTTGGAGAACCACTATAAATCAGTGTGCAATCTGTGATTGTATGTTGTATTATTATTTTTGTGTTGTGATAGCTCTAGAACTATCTGTTTTTGTTAATTAACTGAATTAAAAGTTCTGCCTTAGAAGAAAAAAGAATTGCACCTATTCACCCCCCTCTAGGTGTTTAGGAACCAATTCTTTCAGAGGTGACCGAGATCTTGAAATTTTGCGTGGTGTCGATCTCCTAGTTCACCTCGTTGGGAGTGGTGCGCCTCATGTGCATAGTTTTTTTCTTCCATGAGCATGGCGAGAGACTTACTTTGGAATGCTTCCGAGAGTTGTGCGATTTCCGCTTCGATGGCGGGGAGCGCATGGAGATTCACAAGAATAAGAATTGGCTCGAGGAGGTGACGTGGTTTTGCTTGAGCGTTCCGCACTTGGTGCATTTATTTAATTAACTCCTTTATTACAGACTTTTACTATACTTATATTTATTTGACCAATTAGTTGTGGTTTTCAGCATTTCTTATACTCGGGTTTGGTAAACCCTTCCTTGCCTTTGTACTTATTACCGGATTGTTTTCCTTTGACACTTGTGTTTTCTTACTGAGGTGTTCTTTTTTGAATGCCTTAGGTTCAGGGCAGTAGCCGGTTGAGCGGCTAGGTTTGGGAGTTTGCTTGTGGATTGTTTTGTTGCAGAGGTTTTCCTCACCATTGTGAGGTAGTTTTTGGTTGTTTCCTTGTTAGTACAGACATACATACCTTTAGTGGGTTCGTATCAAGTTGTTGACGTCCACTGGTGGTTTTCTTTTGGATTATTAAGTACTTTGCTAAGCTGCTGAATTTGCCATTTTGTTGTTGTTTATACTTCCTCTCTGGGAAGGATTTATACTAGGTTGCACTGTTAGGTATTTTAAAATATATAAAAACTACTATTACGACTTCACGCATGCTATATTTGAAAACCTAAATCACTATATTTAAATGGTCATAAAAACTACTTTTACTATTATTATAAATCTTGAGTCTTACATATCATGAGTTGTCCTACAGGGATGTTTATGCTCATGTATGATATTAAATAAACATAATCAAAGTATTTCAGCAGCATATAACTATTTTTTTCTAGTGGACTAGTTGACCCACTGAGCCGAGGGATACAACTAACTGCTTAACTTAAACTGGATTTTATCTAAATTACACACAAATCTTTCAAATGGGTGTTTAGCTGAGATTTTGCTTGAGCGTCTGCAGTTATCACCTGGAGGGAATGTTTAAGTGAAGACTGGGAAGTTGGATTGGATAGACCGTCTAAAAATGTTTAATTTGTCTACCTAAATCACCTATAGGGGGTGAATAGGTGAGTTCTGCGTCTTTTTGCGGAATAAAAATTTGTACAGTGATGGACAGAAAGTAAACAAGCAACCACAGGCGACACCAAGAATTATAGTGGTTCATCAATCTTGGGTACATCCACTTTCACCTCACCGATCTAGCAAGACACTAGACTCAGCTACTCCATTATTCTCTTGGATTGAAAACAATCCTACCACTTGGAGTAACGCCCATACAACTCAGAGTCAAACACTCCTACAAAAATCTCGGAGAATAAAGCTCCTACAACTCGGAGAGTAATCTCCTACAAAAATAAAAAGTTGTACAGAAAATATACAAACAGTAATATTTCAGATCTGAATCTTCGGCTCTTCTTCCTTCTTGAAATATGAAACTCAGTCAGAAAAGGATTGAAGAAAACAAAGGCGAAATCTCTGGATCTGAAAACTTTAGAATCAGCACGATCAAGGAATAGATCTATCGATGTTGAAAATCTTGATCTGTTGAAACTTCTTGTTCTGAATCTCTTGGATCAGAGAAATTCAGCGGTGAAGAAGACGATGAACAGCGGTGGCGCTTCCCGATTTAGAATGAAAATTGCGATTCAGAATACTTAGATTTCTCTTGTTAGGGTTAGTCGATTATGATAAGACCTTTTATAGGACTTTCCTAACAGTCATAATCATTAATGAGAGCACACGTGGACCAATAAGAAAAGAGATCAATTTGAAATTACTTCTGTCAGGTATTTAGGAAATTTCAAAAAACAGAACTTCATTTCTCGAGAGAGGTAAGTGTTCTCGAGAAAAAAATGTCTGTTTCTCGAGAAGAGTTACGAAGTTCTCGAGAAAAACACTTAATAAAAATGTATAGGTGGAATACTGGTATCTCGAGAAATAATAGACTTGTTACTCGAGAACGACTCATCTGTCATTCGAGAATAATAATGCATCTCGAGAAAGAATCTCTGGTTCTCGAGAAAAGAAATTCTGGGTCTCTAGAAACAACATCTGGTTCTCGAGAAAAGATTCTGGCCGTCTCGAGAAAAGTCGTCGGCATCTCGAGAAAAATACTTAGAGAAAATTTTGACATAAATTAAAGTAACTCGAGAAGAAGAGTTATGATCTACTCGAGTACGCATGGCTTTCTCGAGAACTGCACTAGGCTTTCTCGAGAATAGTGTTGAAGCCAGGAAAATTCCCAACCTCAGAATTCGGACCAATGCCACCTAAGGTTACCGGTTCAGAGGTAAGATCAGATGACTAGGATGACTAGGATGGAGAATGAAGGCAAACATGACCCCATATGTTGCGGCAAGAAGGTCCCACCAAGTGCCCGGATGCTCGAAAGGAGCAGCCCCTTCTCAACCAAAAGTGGTCGGACTAGGTATGAGAGAGACTAGCTGATGACTAAGTCGCAAAGTCGCGACCTGGCCTCTAAGGAAAAGGAATCCAAAGGCTCGGCTAGTACTTGATAGGAGAGCTCGCGAGTATCCTGCGGTGGATTTTGTGTGTCTCACCTCGTACCCCTGTGGTCCTATTTATAAGGAAATCCAAGGAGGGGGGGGGGTCATATTTATACCCCACCCCCTAGCGACTAGGCGAATTCCAGGAAAACTCGCACAGGCTGGGCGAGTATCTCGCCTCGTCTCCTACCTGACGAGTATGCGCGGGGAGCTCGCCATACTCGCCCAGGCCTTCCGCGGTCTTGCGCGCTGATCTTGACTTCTGTCTTGACTTGTTGACCTTGACTTCTGCTAACATGGCTGTGGTAGGACCCATCCTCGACGAATACGGGTTGCACACAATCCCTGTTCTTTTCGAGCGATGTAGGAGATCGGAAAGGATCATCCAACACTTATTCGGCGAGCTGCTATGCCGAGTTTCAGGGTTGCTCGCACTTGATGACTGCCTGTCGATCTCTATAAATATGGGGGGCTGGTTTTTGAGACGGATCTCCAAAGGTCGCGCATGATGTCGGATGCCAACGAGAAACTCTTTCAGGACAGCCTCGCCACTCTGACCGGCTTTCTCGGCACTGCCAAGTCCAAGAGGTCGCGGGAAGAAGACATCGCCGTCGACTTACCCCCTTACAAAAAGAAGAAAACCAAGAAGTCCAAGAAGAAACCCGCCTCCAATGCGGTCGACCTGCTTCCACCACCTACGCAAGTCGCGGCTTCAACCAGCAATTCTACGCGCTCTGCTAGTACCTTGAAGCTTCTCATCGACCTTGGGCTAGACGACATCCCCAACATGGCCGCCCCTGACTCGAGCCTCCTTAGATTTCTTGGCATTCCGGAAGTCTCTAATACACCGGCGCCACGACAGATCGAAGTCGTATCTCTACCAGGTCGCCATTTTGCCGAACCATTCTTCTAAGTCGGTTGGTCGCCATTTACTTCTCGCTGGCACGTTTTCTTTACTCGCAGACTCTCCACTGGATGTCGCCGATGCGGCTCTAAACGTCGCCCCTCTGAACTCTACACCGTTGCTTGCCCTCGCAACCGAGAAACCCCTCAGGACTGCGCACATGATCTGGATTAATCTTGGGGCCAAGAAAGTGTCTGAAGCCTCGGTGCCCGCGGTGAAAGAGAATCCCCCGGCGAGCAGAGAACTACCGGTGAAGGAACCTCCGGCAAAAAAGGTCGCTCCGGAGAGCCAGGACCTTCCGGCGAGCAAGGTCCCACCCGCTCCCGTGCGAGATTCTACGCCGCTAGCGGTGAGCTCCCTCTTGCCGCCACCTCTAGACGCCACCCCTCTCCAAACAGCGAGTGATTCCTTACTACCGACGCCGCCTTTGACCGCTCAGCACCAAACTGCAACGTCATGACCTCCTCCGCCTCCTCTGCTGAAGACCCCGCATCAGCCAGCGAGTTTGTCATAGCATCTGTCGCCTCTGTCGAAGCCTTCGGCCCGGAAGCAGGATAAGCCGCGGTCGAGCTTCTTCCCACCGAGAGTCGGGGACCCCGATCATGGAGGTCGCATGCAGGGTAAAGTGGCTGATCATGTTGGTGGCCCATCTTCTGGCCGGCAAGATGCCCCAGGTTACGACCCTTCTCCTCGTCGATCAAGGTCTCCTCACCATGGTAAATGCTGTCACTGGTGCTTCGTTTTATGACTTAGGCATTTTATTAATAATCTGACGACTTCTTATATGCTTTGATAGATTGCCCGACGACTCCAGGGGCGGCCTTCATCGACACCATTGGGTTATCCGGGAGCGAGTATCATCATGCTACTGCTCGCGCCTATCTGGAGCTGGAGAGCAAGTTCGACCCGCTAGCGATTTGCGAGCCACATCGCCGGATCTCATCTCTGGAGGTGCGGGTTGTGAAGATAAAAGAGCTCCGGACCACCATGGATAGCTACGAAGCCTGCTTCCATATGGTGAAGGAGAATGATCACCAGCTGGCGATAAACAACCATCGCCTCCAGCTCGTTCTTGACGAGTTGGATGGTATCCGGGCGGGTATGGGCTCCGTGGGGAGACTGACGAGGATGGAGGAGCAGCTACGTCTTGGGGATGACGCAATGGCGGTGGCGACGGAGCATTACCGGCGAGCGCGAGAAATGGGCTGGGCCGGGCGACATCCTCATCCTCCGGAGCGACCACCTAGGACTTAGGATTCTTCTTTTTTTTCATTTGAACTCACCATGTGCAACTATTTGTAATAACGATATTTATATTGTAATAAGTGAGTTTGTATCTCGCCTTAGTTTTTCTCTTCTTTGTTGTTTTACTCGATGTTATTCTGCGATATGCCGAGTTTAGCATGCAGGTTCTGATAACGTCATGACCTTCTCCGCTGCGCTATGCGACATCGGGCTAATGTCTGGATCCTTTTACTCGCCTAAACTGCGACTTAGGTTGATACTCGCCAGAACGAATATATACCCCCCTTGCCTTCGCCTATAAATAGAGGGGGTAGGTAGGACATAAGTACGCTGCTGCGATTTTCCGACCCTAGCTCGCGAGTATCATTCCCTACTCGCGCATTTCTGTCTCTCTTCTCTCCTCATCTTATTTCCTCTTCAACTCGCTAGCTCGCAAAAATGGTTGGGGATGACGCTAGTGCTCGCCAACAGGCATACGCCGCTAAATTTGCCAACGCGGCTTTCAAGAAATCCATAACCATAGAGCGAGACTTGGAAACATTCATGGAGCGGCTTCTACCCGATGGATACTCGGCTAGGCTCCCTACTCGTAGCGAGCGAATTAACACGTACATTGAGGGTGTGATGGTGTTGTCGCTACGCCACTTCGACACCGGCCTGCGACTTCCGCTCTGGCTAGAATATCGCGAGATCCTGCGATATTTTGGGATCGTCCCCGCTCAAATCAACCCCAATGGAGTGGCGATCATAATGAGGTTCCTTTGCTACCTGCGGGAAGAGAGGGTCACCTTCGACCTCTCCATCTTCCGCAAGATATTCGCCTTCGCCGCGACTGCCGAGGGAGTCGTCTACTTTAGCAGGCATGTCTGAACCTTGGTGGGGATGGCGAATAAAGTCCACTGGTGGAGCGAGCAGCTGGTCGTCGTCCATGGCGACTTTGAGGGAATCCTGGGAAGGCCACACCAACCTACCGATGTCGCCTTTCTCCCACCGATCTTGGAAGGTATCCACGAGCAGCTATTCGAATCCTTCTGAGGTCGTCGGTTCGACGTCATCTTCTGGCGGCTTAACATCAACACGCTCCTAGAGATCCATCCCAACGAGGGTAAGATTTGAGCGAGAATCACTCTTGCATGCTCGCTTCACTTACTTAAAGCTCGGTACTGATATGTTTGCTCAACGTTTGCAGTGGCGTGCGAGCCTCCAGAGAAGCCACTTCCTCTGACAAAGGAAGTTGCCACCTACTTCCCTGAGTCCAACCCTCCGCCCGACGTTGGCGAGAAGAAGAAGCTCGCCAAAGGGAAGGCGAAGGTTAAGTTGTCGAGCCCTGTGACTAAGAGGGCGAAGGTATCGTCGCCTCGGCCTGGAGATCAGGATTCACAGCTGGATGCTTAACCCCCCCCCCCCACTTCCACCCAAACTTCAACCTTGGGCGAGGGGCGGTGGACGCTTATGGTCGGTCGCTTGTAGCTTGGTCGGAAGACGACCATTTGGTGACTCTGAGCACCAACCTCCCCTCCTGTTCGGCGGACTGGGAGGACAAGGGGGAGTCCTTTGCCGTCCTCTATGCTCTATACAGGCGGGCTGACGTCGAGTCCATGTTGGAGCTCAGCCCAGAGGAACTCGCTCAGCAAACCGCCTGCTCGCTCGCCCGGGCTGTCGAGCTAGGGCATTACTCGGCAAGGAAGCTGCTGGAGACGACCGAGGCCTTGAAGGTCGTTACCAAGAAGGCCATCGATCTCGACATACAATCGGTCCGCTGGAGAGACTATGAGGTAAGTCGCTTCCCGCGCGCGACGTTGATGATGTTGGACTTGGATTTATTTTACTGACTCTGCTCTTTGTTGCAGGCTGCCGAGATTGAGGCCGCTAAAAAACTTTCCGAGTGCGAGGTGAAACTTGACAACTCACTTGCGGAGCAGGAGGCGGCCCAGATTTGCACCGCCGAGATGGAAACTCGCCTGGCGGTGCTTGAAAAACGCACGAGTTCTTCAGCTCCTTTGCCAGATGCGCCGCGGCCGGAGGACGACCCGCATTGGGCGATTAAAAAATCTCTCGTCCTTTGGAAAGAGAGGTCGCCGGTCCGCCACGAGATAACTCGAGCGTCGGGGAACATCATGCTCACGCGGTAGAGGATCAACGGTCAACTCGTTGAGGCGGAGAAGCGGCCCACCATTGACGAGCTCATCCCTGAACTGCTCATCGAGGAATCGACCTCGTCCGATCGTCTCCCTTCTTCGATATCGGGCTCCAGCAGCAGCGGCAGTAGCAGCGACAACAACAATAGCAGCGGTGGGGAGGAGAGCGAGGAGGATGGCGAGGAAGAGGAGGATGCTGACATTGGAGATGACGAATATCGGCCCGATACTGGCGACGATGAGTCCTAGTTGCTCGCCGATTTTTGTCGTGCTCGCATGTAACAGTGTTAACCAATTTTTGTAACTTGTAAATTTTTTATATACATATTTATACAAGTTTTAGTTACCACACTTTGTTGCTCTTTGCTTGCATGTTTGTTGGTTGATGATGCTCGCTAGGCTCATAGGCTCGGGGAGGATGAGTGCTCGTGACACTTTACCCGTGCGTTGACATCGGTCATAGTCGCGCAGTTATTACTTGTACGGCCATAGTCGCTCAAATAACGCGCATCTCGATGCTCGCATGTATGTTCGCGCGCATACTCGCCATAGCACACTCATACGCTTGCCAAGACAAACACGCATACTCGTCAAGACATACTCATACTTACATAATTGTTTATCTCACCAGAGTTAAACCCGACTGGCTTGGAGATCAAAGCCGACACTCATCAGGAGCCAAGCTCGACTGGTGGTGGGAAGCAGTCGACACCCAGCAGGAGCCAAGCTCAACTGGGGGGTGGGAATTTGTTGACACCCAGCAAGAGTTAAGCTCAACTAGGGGTGGGAATCAGTCGACACCCAGCAGGAGCCAAGCTCAACTTAGCGGTGGGAATCAGTCAATTCGGGGAGGCATGTAGTCGGTCTACAAGAGAGAAACTCGTACAGAGTTCACGGACTACGACATCACTCCAGCGAGGAACTTGGTCTCACTCGAGAAGATCCTTGGCCAATATATAGGAGAGGAGCTCATGCAGGGACTTGGACTTACGAGAACACTGCCACTCGAGGGCTTTGAATATTGTAGGAGTCGACAGCTCTCTGGAACCTTGCTCAACTAGAGTGGTGTAAGTCGACTCGGGGAGGCAAATAGTCGGTCTGCAGGAGAGGAGCTCGTACAGAGTTCACGGACTATGACATCACTCCAACGAGGAACTTGGTCTCACTCGAGGAGGTCGTTGGACAATATGCAGAAGAGGAGCTCGTGCAGGGACTTGGACTTACGAGGACACTGTCACTTGAGAACTTTGAATATTGTTGAAGTTGACGGCTCTCAGGAGCCTTGCTCAACTAGAGTGGTGTAAGTCGACTCGGGGAGGTAAGTAGTCGGCCTGCAGGAGAGAAGCTCGTACAAAGTTCACGGACTACGACATCACTCCAATGATGAACTTGGTCTCACTCGGGGAGGTCGTTGGCCAATATGCAGAAGAGGAGCTCGTGCAGGGACTTGGACTTACGAGGACACTGCCACTCGAGGACTTTGAATATTGTTGGAGTCGACAACTCTCAGGAGCCTTGCTCAACTAGAGTGGTGTAAGTCAACTCAGAGAGGCAAGTAGTCAGTCTACAAGAGAGAAGCTTGTATAGAGTTCACAGACTACAACATTACTCCAACGAGGAACTTGGTCTCACTCGAGGAGGTCGTTGGTCAATATGCAGGAGAGGAGCTCGTGCATGGAATTGGAATTATGAGGACACTGCCACTCGAGGACTTTGAATATTGTTGGAGTCGATAGCTCTCAGGAACCTTGCTCAACTAGAGTGGTGTAAGTTGACTCGGGGAGGCAAGTAGTCGGTCTATAGGAGAGAAGCTTGTACAGAGTTCACAGACAACGACATCACTCCAAAGAGGAACTTGGTCTCACTCAAGGAGGTCATTGGCCAATATGCAGGAGAGGAGCTCGTGCAGGGACTTGGACTTACGAGGATAGTGCCACTCAAGGCCTTTGAATATTGTTGGAGTCGACAGCTCTCAGGAGCCTTGCTCAACTAGAGTGGTGTAATTCGACTCAGGGAGGCAAGTAGTTGGTCTGCAGGAGAGAAGCTTGTACAGAGTTCACGGACTACGACATCACTCCAACGAGGAACTCGCTCTCACTCGAGGAGGTCGTTAGACAATATATAGAAGAGGAGCTCGTGCAGGGACTTGGACTTACGAGGACACTGCCATTCGAGGACTTTGAATATTGTTGGAGTCGACAGCTCTCAGGAACCTTGCTCAACTAGAGTGGTGTAAGTCGACTCGGGGAGGCAAGTAGTCGGTCTGCAGGAGAGAAGCTCGTACAGAGTTCACGAACTACGACATTACTCCAACGAGGAACTTGGTCTCACTCGAGGAGGTCGTTGGCCAATATGCAGGAGAGGAGCTCGTGCAGAGACTTGGACTTACGAGGACTTTGCCACTCGAGGACTTTGAATATTGTTGTAGTTTTCCCTACTGCTTAAGAGATTGTCAATGAATCAAATGCATCAATATATTTGAGCATGAAGTAATTATAAAGAGAACGATGATCATGCCGCCGTCGAGTTGGGAGGTTGGCATCCAGACATGTTCCTGATAGTTTCTCCAGTCGGAGGAGAGATGCAATCGGGGGTTGCTAGGACGACATGTAAGAGGGGAGCTGATCTCGGCCGTTAATACAGGGGTTTGGTTTACAAGGACGCTTATATCCTGAGGCAATATCCCATTGTCTGCCCTGGGCTATCAAGGAGAAACAGGTCGAAGGCTCGCTTCCCAATCCAACCATGGAGATCATTTCCAACTCTGCCACTTGGCTACGAGTGCAAGTGTATGGGCAAGGGGTAATATTATCCTGAGGGTCCCTCAGGACGCACTCGCGACTAACATCTTCCCTTGGGCCTGCTCCTGCCCTTCAGCCAGTTATCCTGCTAATGAGTCTTATTTATATAGTGATTTTCGGACTCATCTGGGCTAGTTTTCACGCACTTGCACTTCACTTTTAGTTCATTATCATTAATATTTCATTTACACAGTTTTTCATGCTAAGTGCATTGTTTTGGCCCATAGTTTTCACGCACTTGCACTTCACTTTTAGTTCATTATCATTAATATTTCATTTATACAGTTTTTCATGCTAAGTGCATTGTTTTGGCACATGGTGCTCCCCAGGGGCTCTTTCCAGTTGCTTTTATTGCATTTCTGCATTGCTGGAGGGTTCTCTTTGGTTGTATTTGTTTGTATGCAGGTGGTGCGTTTTCCCCAAGGCTAGAATGAAGGTTTGAGAAAACGCACGGTCGTGCATTTTATTAGCACATGGTTCTTTATGATCGTGCGTTTTGTTTGTGCAGGAGAAACGTTTAGTGGAGCTTGACGAATTTCGTCAAGCTGAGCCCGACGATCTTCACGCACGGTTAACGCACGGTTTCTTCGGAACCGTGCGCGAAGGAAATACACGGTTTTCTTGTAGCTTGTTTGTTTGTTCCATTCAGTGGTTAATCGTGTGTTTCCTTCACGCACAGGCGGGAGCGCCCGTGCGCAAGTAAAACACACGGTTCTCCTGTATTGTCTTGTTTCCCTGCGCTATGTGTTTACCCGTGCGATTTTCTTCACGCACGGGCTTAAGCGCCCATGCGCGAGTAAACGCACGGGTCAACGCAACTTCTTCCGCAAGCTTGGCCTGGAAGTTAATAACACACGGTTAGCGCACGGTCGTGCGCCAAACCGTGCGTGCCTATTTTTCTGACTTGCTTCTATTTAAAGCGTAGATTTCTTCTTCCATAGAGGACTTTTGGCTTACTATTCCTCCCACCATTTTAGGGCAAAGTTCCGTCGTTTTCCACCTTGGAGAGGCCTCCGGGCAAGCTTTCAATGCCAAATCAAAGTCGGAGCTTCCTCTCGGCCTCCTCCTTCATCCTTGAGCTTCAAGAAGAGTCAGATCAAGCTTTCTCCATCAAGCTAGGGGAAGTTTATGTCATCCTCCACCAGCTCGTGACACGAAGAAGATGGGTTCATTGGGAGTGAGTGACCGCCTCCTCTACCCCAGACACAGTTGAGCACCGAGCTTGGACGCATATTGACAACCCGATGATTCCTTCCGTGAATCCTCAGCAAGACTTCGGATCCGGTCGATTCCGCACACTTTTCTTCTCTTATTGTTGATAGTTTAGTTGATCTCTTGTATATGATGAAGTTATTCTTATTTTGAAAAACATATGTATACAATCATGTCTATGTGATTTCATATTTATGTTATTTGCTTGAGGTGTGCCATTTCCGTCCACCACCACATCCGTTCTGCCGCTCTAGCGATTGCTAGAGGCGTGCGTAGCGAAGAGGTACTCTCGACCTCATTCTGCTGTTCTCACCACCTCATCCCCAAGCCTACTCATCCATCCACCTAGCGATTCGGTGCATAGTG